>JAGPOW010003316.1:51494952-51541109 GCA_030014935.1 Caiman crocodilus | reverse complement strand
CATCTGACCCCGGTGCTCTTTCCTGCCAAGGCAGGGGGTCGGACTAGATGATCTGCCCAGGTCCCTTCCGACTCTAGACACTATGATACTATGATGCTAACTATGACTCAGTCACTGAAAATAGATTTTACCCTGGGAATCTTAAGTGTTCTTTCAAATTACATTTTAAGACTTTTTATATTGGTTGCCTAATAGACATACAGCAACAAGAAAACTATAATCCTACTACAAACCTAACCATGGTACTAGATGGCAAACTGATTACATCTTTTGAGATCTACATTCCCATCTAAATGTGTTTCAACAGCAAAGCTCAGTTAGACAAGTCTGAAGCCCATTTTCTCTGTAATATCTCAGCAGGATTCAACAGAAGCAATACTTTGATGATCATAATTCTTCAGGATTACCTGCTATAGACAATACCTTTCTCCAACTCCAGACAAAATAAAATAAACTAACACATTCTCAGAAAAGCTATTCCAAAGGGCTGAAATATGAACTGCGGGATTGTATGGGTTCCTAACATTTTCATACAAAAAATCAGGTTTTTTTAACAAATAAAAGAAAGACAAGCTTCTAGCAATTTCAGTTACTATCACTCTTTTGTTCTCTTTGCCCCATGCATTTTCTTCTACTGCTGTCCTTACTCCACCACATCCGAGGTTTATTTTCTTTCAGAAACAATTTAAAGACCACTGAGAAGAAGCCCTGTGTAGTAGATAGGACTTACCAGAAGGGAGTTACTAAATTTTTATCTCAGTTTCTTCAATTGTAGATTCATCTTTTTTCTTTTTTTTTTGCAGTTCCCGTTGACTTCTATGACAATTGCAACAGTTTAACACCTCTGCAAATTATTAACTAAGGGCACAGACAGAATTGGCAATTTTTGCCCAATCTGGCCACAGAAAGTAGTTTATAACCGTGACTAAACACAAGTGCATGACTGCAGACCACCCAATCGGTTACTTTTGAAGTGAACAATCTGAACCCCCATTGCATGAGAGCTCAGATGCAGACATTTCATAATATAACATCTTCTGTAACTTGTGTCCATGCTGCTTCCCAGCCTTGAGTGGTTTTCAGAACAGAAGTAGGGAAAGGGAATGGAAGGAGCTTGGTTTGGGGGTTTTTCAGCCACCACTGTAAACTGTAGGTTTGGTTTGGAATTCTCCCTCCTCCCCAAGCTGGAAGTCTCCAATCCACCCACCCTACCTTCCAGCACTGGCTGGGGAAACCCTAGAATCAGCACCCTCTGCTCCCTTTCATCCCCACCCCCATTCTGAAAACAAGGACACGCTGGGAGAAAGGTCCATTTCTAGGGGACATCAACTGTATCCCCTGTGAATGGTGAAATTTGAATAAGCCACTGCATTCATGAACGCAGTGCCCTGGTGGCTGGGGGGTGTAGGGGAGGAGACACAGCTGTGCTGGCAATGGCGGAAGCCTAGCAGTGGCAGCGATGGCAGTACCATGGTGGAGGTGGTGGGGGCCCAATGGCAGCAAGTGCAGAGCTCCCGAGGAGCTCCTTTAAGTGTACTATAATGCGCGTTCGGCATTTTTCGGCATATTTCAGTGAATATTTTAAACCACGAATGCCAAGCCCGTGAATAGCAAGGGTTTCCTGTACCTAATTATAAGTTTTTACATACCTCATCAAGTTAGTGCAATGTTGGTATAACACTACAATATCAAGCTTGTATAACACTACAAAAGTGTACAACACAATTTCAATTAAGTGCTGCTTATGGCTGGGACAGGAGGAAGGCAACCACAGTCACAGCACATCTGATCAAAGTCTTTCCTGATTCTTCCTAATCTCGTGGTGCACAGAAGGAAGCAAGAAAGGGAATAAAGGAGGTGAATTCATATATCTTTAAAGTTGATTGGCTATTAATGAAGCTTTGAGTAATAGAAACTCCAGTGACTTGGCAACTCTTGGAGACATGGCATCATCCTGATAAATAATGACTTTGATGACTGCCCTAGGGTGAAGCAGTACTGATTTGACCCTGGGAAAGATAGATTTAAGCCATTCTGACTATAAATGTTCATCATTTTAGTCCCTTCCCATTATTCCTAGAAAATCTGATTCAAAAATCTGAGTACACCCTTAAATTTTGAGTAATAAAGGCTCGAGGTGGTGGTTTTTCAAACATCCATCCTGAATGAAAATTGAGCATTTTGATTCTGCATATACTGAAAAGCAAAAGACAGAGTACAATTTTTTTATGGTGACTTCCATACTTTTAAAATCATTTCACCCATAGTAACACTTAGAAATGATGGAAATGACATGCCGAACTACTTGCAGGGGCAGCTGCATAGATCCAAATTAATTCTATGGATTATACTAATAATATATATATTTTCTCATCATTTTTGTGACCTGATATCTCAAGCAGTAAATTTTGTTTCATTTAAGAGAAAACAGAGATTTAATAAAACGAGATTGTGATGTCTCAATATATAAGGATCTCATTTCTTTCTCTTTGCACACAATTTATGTTAATTCAGTGGATCAAATTCTGACCTCTTACTTGGACTAAATATTAATTTCACTGGTATTACCCTGAACTTTCTGCAGGTATAATATGTATAATCTAGCTCACTAAAAACTAGAAGTATCTATTTAAGTGAGAACACAGTATTCAAGAATGTATTGATAGCTTCTTAACCACTAAGGACTATTTAATTGAAATGTCAGGTGAACTTCTGGACAACCAGTACAGCCAGAAATTAATCTTAATTTCTAAATAACTAATTTCAGAAGAAATCAAGACATCTGTATCCAAAAACTATTCTTCATCATATTGTTAGATCAACAAATAAAACTGTGTTATAGCATATTTACCAAAATAAAACAGATCCTGTTTTGTAACAAAGGTAATCCAAATATATTATTATTTTTTTAATGTATAGGTTTTTTTAAAACCCAGACATTGTATTCCATCATCACATTGTATTCCTATAGTGCTTAAGACAACAGAAACTCATTTTTAGCTGTTCTTTAGGGAGCACCCTAATAAATATGATAAATAGGAAATATGAATCCAAACAATGACTGCATCTGAAATGCCCAATTCTTAACCTTTTCAAAGTCCAAATCTGGATCTATAATTTGCTGCTTGATCTCTCCCTTATAAACACAGTAAATAAAAAATGTCCAGAGAATAGAAAATGTTTGGACACGGCCTTATTCTTTATGAAGGAACCACAGATGTATTTGCCCTGTTTTCAAGGGCTATGTACTCGTTCAGAAAAACAGCTTCTCTCTCAAAACTGGCTTTTGACTTTGAAACACTCAGAGGCTGTGTCTTCATGAGTGTGGACTTTTGTTCTCTGGGGACAAGTAGCAGCAGCACACCTTGTGCCACTGCTAGTTGTCCCTGGGAAACACATGGGGGTAGAGGAGACTGACCTGTAACTGTGCTGGCCCCAGTAGCCTTACCTGTGGATCTGGGAACGTCAGGGAGGATGTAGTTGTGGTTCTCCTGCTGCTGGGAGCCTGGCTAAAAGCTGGAGTGTGGCTCTGGTCAGCCAGGCTCCAGTTTCGGGCAGTGAATGCAGCTACCACATGTGCCCCCTGATTTTTTTTTTTTCCAGTGTGGGTTTTTTGACTCCAGGATCTTCTGGGGTCAACCCCCTGCCCATGCAGTGCAAGGCAGTGGCATGGGGAACACCTACATGTGCAGTGTATGGCACCACAGATGGATTTATAGTGTCACATACGATGTGTACTCACTTGTCTGGATGTGGCCAGAGGTTTCGTCTGGCAAAAAACCCCCAAAATATCAGTTAATAGTAAGATGGTACAAGAAGCTATTTTAAATCAGGAAAACCAAAAACATTACACACACACACACACACACACAAAAGGAGCTTCTCTAAGCTGAACATGTTTCTCTAAGTCATCCTTTCAGGTCACTCTGTTTTAACGCAGTTCTAGAAATTAAAATTAATTTAATTTCTTTAATGTCACTGTGCTGAACTTAAACAATTTGTTTTCCTCTTCTTTCTGTTCCTGCCTGCCTCAGTTCTCAATATTTAATGCTTTTTTTATTTTGAAGAATTGCTTACTTTTAATTGGTCTCTCAGATAAAAATAAGTTCCAAAATAGTAAACACATATTTATCTTTTATGAAGGTCCCTCCTCTCCCACCCCAAATGTGGGTACATACCAATCACTGAATAACATATGCTACCTGACTGATTCTTATGGAAATTATAGAAATAAAACGAAAGAATTCTACTGAGTCAGTGACTTGGTTGCCAAAACAGCAACATGCCAAAGGTGGACATAGATTTTTGATGGCCAAATACACTATACTTTAAAAGAGTTAATTGTATTGAAGGTATCTTTGGGAGAAATGTATTATTGGCTTTATGCTACTGTAAAGTTTTACATTCCATGTATTATTAAATAATTTAAAGTAAAGCTATTGAATCATTGTAGCTTCTAGATGAATGGGAAATAAGCAAAGTAGGGAAAGTGATGGCTGGAAACAGGAATGGTGATCCAATTCAAATGTTTCTGTATACCACTATATTTCATTCTGTGAGGTTGCTAAATTTTTGGCTGTTTTTCTTTTGCATATGTGTTTGCCTACTTTTACATGACTTTGCAATGTCATGTTACACTTCCCACTTAAAATCAAGGAACATATAGGTTATAACATGAAGTTAAGAACTTTAAGATGTCCACTGGGAAAAGTTTCAGCTTCAGTGCCTAGTGGACATGGAACTGGAGTAGGAATGGTGAAGGCCTGTTTTCAGTTTCCAGCTGTTCACCTAACAAGCCTGTTGAGTTTTCTGGGGCAAATTATTTCACCTCTCTTCTCACACCATCTATCTGATTTGTGTATCTCTACTGTAATGTTTTTATGGCATGGACCACTTCTTTCTACAACTTACATGAGAATATAGCAAAGCAATCACTGAGGAAGATTAAAAAAACCAACAAAAACCAAGTAGCTAATGATTTTATGTCCTCAATCTTAAAAGAGGCATTACTTGCTTATGTGAATGCTTAGTCTTCTTCTATGGTTTGGAAGGCATCTCAAATTAACTAAGGTATAGAAAAGAATTTGTTTCTTAAAAAATGTTGAGCTCAGTCAAAATCGAATAGTTCTTAGCACCATTCCACACAAAAGAAGGCTTCATTTTTGTTTCAAATGTACTGGATGAGGAGAAGACAGTCTTGTGTCAAAGGTATACCTGCATCAAGATTCTTTTATGTTTGTTTTTAATATAACTTTATAAGTGATAGATTAACACTGAGAAGCTTCTTTGTGGTTCATTATTATTCAGCCATTATTTAATTTATATCCTTTTCTATCTGCAGCTGACAAATGAACATTTTGCAACAGGTTTCACATTTGTACATTTATTCTATGTCCAATTAACTGCTTTTACCCATGCCATAGTAAGCAAAAAGAGTAGGAAAAAGTGGCTTAATCCTATACATAAATACCACCGGTCACATAATAAGATCTCAGTAACTATAGAGAAGTAGTTTTCAACCTTTTTTTCATTTGCAGACCCCTAAAAAACTACAAATGGATATACGGACCCCTTTGGAAATTTCAAATGGAGGCGTGGACACCTTTGAATTGCAAGTGTGAGTATTCATATACTTTTGATTGATCACATTATCTTTAGTTGACCCCTCAGACAGTCTGTCTACCACAGGTTGAAAAACACTATTATAGGTGGTCTCAGGACAAATTAAAAATAAGCAAACAAAAAGTCTGAGTCCACATCATCAACTAATTTACAACCTGAAGGATATGGGGGGGGGATAGTATATACATTACAGAATGCTTAAAAGAGCATATATTAAAAGATAACAGTTTTTATTGGAAGCCAGCCCATGAATATGATGAATGAGACAGAGGTTAAGAGTTAGCCTCTTAATCTAAAGGCTTTCATCCAAATTAATAACCCTCTATGTTACAGGTGTGTGTGTGTGCATGCATGCATAGGGCAATGGAGGTGGGAGGGGAGAGGGCAAAAAGAAAAAAAGGCAGCAGAAAAGAGAAGGTTTTTCAAAAGATTTGGATAAATGGTTTTGGGGAAAATCCAGCTAAGCATCTGGTTTGACTAGAATTGAATACTGGGTCAACCTTTTCATTGACATCAGTGGATTTTGGATAGGTTCACCCTTACTTATTCTTTCTCCCTGCTTGTTTTCAGGGACAGGCATTTTTTTCATATCATGTTACAAAATCGAAATTCCACTCAAGAAAAATTCTGGTCCGTAGGCTTTATGGACCATTTTATTACTCCTATTTTATATCATTTTACCTCCATGAATTGCAGTAGGAATACACTTGCAAAAAATTTAGTGTAATGCAATATGGATAAGAGGAAGAGGCAGTCTGCTTCCTCTGTGATAGTTTGGAAGAATTCTATGTTCCAGGGACCATCTCAGGAGTGAAGTTCATCCTGGCAGGTTGATCAGTGGAACCTCACACTCTGGGAGCTCATTTATAACATGTATTGAAGACAAAAAAATAAGACTGAGCTTAGGCTCTGTAAATTTTCTGAATTCTGTCAACATCCGATACCAAATTCCTCAGAGTTTACCTACCACTCCTAACAAGAAAAAAAATCTGATTTTTACCAGGGTAAATGCATATTTTTACATTCAGAAACTAAACACCCATTCAACGTTCCCATTTTTAAAGCCTGCTCAGTCACTTTCTTAGAGGCAATTTGTAACTTCGGCATTTATACTTAGGTCATGATTCAGAGTAAGGAATTATTTGAATAAAGGAGTAATGAAGATGGTGATAGAAACATAGACAGTTCTTTGCAGATGTCATTACAGAAAAACACTGTCATCTTTTTCCAAAAATTGTGAACATCACATGTGTTGGAGAACATGGGCATTTATTTCAAATTGACTGTTGCCTAGTTATTCAGATTGGAAAACAAATATCCAAAAAGAAATTCTTAACACTATGGAATTTTTCAAAACATATTCCAATCCAATGAGATCAACAGAACAATGCCATTTTTAAAGATAAGTATGTCATGCTGCACTAAGTTCTTCTCTTTCCTGCTGCCTACCACGTCACTCAAAAAAAAAAAATACAGGCAAAATCTAGTTAAGTGGGGGAAAGGGTTTCACAGCTGTGTATTCAGTCCAAGATATTTGATAGGTTCTGCAAAGATGCATTTCGTCAGCCTGGTAAGAGCATTGCAGTGACTATAATGAAAAATACTGTAAGTAGAGATAATGCTTACAATTACCTCTCACGTGTTGTGAATATTAGCTAACATCTACCAGGCACTTTCAGCAATGAAACACTAGTAGGCATGATGCACTATTGCTCAACTTAGATTATTTTCTCTCCCTCTCTGCCATTCAACTGATTCATGCACTCAGATTTTCCAGCGTGTATATTTTCTGTAAAACGAGGCAATATTGTTTGGAGAATCCATTAAGTGACCCAGATCAATTTGTCTGTCTCTTCTGTTTAAGGCTTGATAGTCAGACCTTTGCAATAAGTTTACACTATGTGATTGTCTGATCTCATCAAGATGTAACAACCAAGCTTTCTGCAGCATTTGGAATGGCTTTGCCAAAAGATAACTGCATCATAAGAGGGAGGGTGGGGAGCATACAGTCTCAACCAGAGAAAGAGTTCAATACTAACTTCCTTGTCCACCCCAAAACTGTCTTATTCCATGCCCTATAAGGGTAATTACTCCATAACAGTTTCATCGTATTCTTTGAGCCTATACGTAGAAATATAAATGAAATCAAGTGATTTCGCACGATGAAAAATGTATAGGTCATTTTACAGATTGTCGGTGTTTCCTGCAGTGTTTTAATCCCAATTTTCAAATAGGGTTTAAAGAGGAAAGAGGACACTTGAGAATTTCCTGATTATCCAATTCACTTTTCTTATAGTGGAGTTCTAAATTACACAGCTACTCACGTCTCTAATCTTCACAAAAAAATACCATTTCCAAACCTAGACGATTCATGGCACACGCAAGGACACTCTGAAAAAAATATTTTTTTCAGTTGAAATCATGCATTATACATCATAAACTCAAAAAAGTTAATAAAAATCAATTTATGCAGACTCCATCAATTATTAATGTAAAATGAGGCATATCAAAGGAATTCTTTTTGCCATACACTCTGATTCCACTTACTACTGATGGTTAAGCTCATTTTCTGCTCTGTACTTCCTTGTCTTTTTTGCCTTGTACACACTACACAGAACTTCCTAAAACACAACAGATCAGATGAAAGCTGAAAGCATCTTTGATTTTCTTCTTTCATTCTCCTTTTCCCCTATTATTCTGAGAAGAAAAATTGATATTGACCTTGAAAATCAGGATGCTAAAAATAATTGAACTCTACAGGACTGATTTTTTAATAGGTATTTCAGAAAACCCAACTGCTTACACTTATGAAATGACATTTTTCTTTATGTGATTTGGGGTAAGATGTTTCAGTTGATAGCACATTTCAAGTACGATTATATTAATAGTTAACAGGTACACGATACATAAATGCTACATAGTCAAATATTCCAGAGTGGATTTACAGCAGCCTAGAAAAAGATAAATCTTATCCAAATATTTGTTTTCCCTTTGCCATTTTTTTTAACTTTTCTTTGTTCAGTTAATCTTGTTCCATGCACTATAGAATGAAAAATAACAAGAAAAAAAAATCAAGCTTTCAGTGAATATATTGAATGTATTGTCTGCTATTACAATTATGTCCTAGTTTTGTGACTGTGCAAGGACTTCCAATTTTTCCTGCTTGTTTCCCAGGCTCTGTGAATTCATGTACAGGCACCCAATGTAACTAGTAAATTGCCCTGATTTGTCCCTACTGAATGAGGGAAGCAACCTAGGACAGAGGATGCAGAAAAGGCTCTGGTATTCAATGCCTTTTTCACCTCAGTCTTCACAGGCAAGGTCAGCTTCTAGACTACTGCACCTAGAAGCTCAGTTTGGAGAGAAGGTGAGCAGCCCTCAGTGGTAAAAGAACAGGTTAGGGACTATTTAGAAAACCTGGACATATACAAGTCCATGGGGACAAAAAGGATGCATATAAGGCTGCTGAGGCAACTGGGCTGATGTGACTGCAGAGCCACTGGCCATCATCTCTGAAAACTCACCTCAGTCCTTGGAGCAATCATGGAGTAGAACCTCAAGGAATCCATTTTTAAGTGCTTGGAGAAGAAGGTGATTAGGTACAGTTGGCATGGATTCACCAAGAGCAAGTAATGCTTGACCAACCTGATTGCCTTAAGGCCATGATGAAATGACTGACTCTGTAGATGTGGTATACCTTAATTTTAGCAAGGCTTTTCATATGATCTCCCACAACATTCTCAGAGACAAGCTAAAGAAGTATAGGGTGGATGAATGGACTGTAAGGTGGCTAGAAAACTGGGTAGAGCCTTGGGCTCATAGGGTAGTAATCAATGGCCCAATGTCTAGTTGGCAGCCAGTATCAAGTGGCCCAGAGGTTGGTCCTGGTGCTGGTTTTGTACAATATCTTTATCAACAACCTGGAAAATGGCATAGGGCGCACCCTCAGCAAGCTTGCAGGTGACACCAAGCTAGGGGGAGTAGCAGATATGCTTGAGGATAGGACTAGGAATTAGACTGACCCAGACAAATTGGAAACTTGGGCCAAAACAGATCTCATCTGATTCAAGAAGGACAAGTATAAAGTCC
This sequence comes from Caiman crocodilus, assembly GCA_030014935.1. Lineage (NCBI taxonomy): Eukaryota > Metazoa > Chordata > Crocodylia > Alligatoridae > Caiman > Caiman crocodilus. The sequence continues at coordinate 51,531,398 of JAGPOW010003316.1, read as the reverse complement.
TGCACTTAGGATGGAATAATCCCATGCACTGGTACAGGCTGGGAGCTGACTAGCTGGGCAGCAGCTCTGCAGAAAAGGACCTCGGGTTTGCAGTGGACAGTAAACTGAATATGAGCCAACAGTGTGCCTTTGCTGCCAAAAAGGCTAAAAGCATGCTGGGTTGCATTGGCGTTGCTAGCAGGTGAAGGGAAGTGATTACTCCCCTCTATTTAGCACTGGTGAGGACACAGCTGGAGTACAGTGTCCCGTTTTGGGCCCCCCTCTACAGAAAGGATGTGGACAATTTGGAGGGAGTCCTACCAAGGGCAACAAAAATGATTAAGGGGCTGAGGTGTGTGTCTTATGAGGAGAGGCTGAGGAAACTGGTTCTATTTATTCTAGAGAAGATAAGACCGAGGGGGAGTTAATAGCAGGTATCAACTACCTGAAGGGTGGTTCCAAAGAGGATGGAGCTAGACTCCTCTCAGTGGTGACAGATGACAGAAAAAACAGCAGAAGTCTCAAGTTGCAGCAGGGGAAGCTTAGCTTAGATATCAGGAAGAATTTTCTCACTGGGAAGGTAGTAAAACACAGGAACAGGTTACCTAGAGAGGTTATAGACTTTCCATCCTTGGAGATTTTTAAGACCCAGCTAGACAAAGCCTTGGCTGGTATGATCTAGCTGTGGGTGGTCCTGCTTTGAGCAAAGTGTTGGATTAGATGACCTCCCTGCCAACTCTAATTTTCTAAGATTCTAAATGCCATTCATCTCTGCCCACTGGAGAATATTCCTGTTTGGGTTGTGGTCTTTCCATAATGTGGTCTATCATTATGTCTAGAAAGAAAGAATCCAGCTTTCGGATATCAAGACTGTATGTCATGCATACATAACAGGAATGATGACCAGTCAAAAAAGACAGAATATATTTGAGAAGCGAAGTCCCTTGTCAACCACTATTTTGTGCGCCCTTCTGGGACATGAATTGATAAACACCATTAGTCTTTTTGATGCGTGGCAATGGGACTAATTATCAATTTTGTTGTAAATTCTAGCACCCAAATATAAAATATATTCACTGAAAGGCTTGATTTTATATTTTTCACCAACATTACTATGTTGCATTTGATTTCTTGAGAATATTTAGTCTTCTACCATAGGGCTACAATCCAGCACTCCAGCATTTTATCTTCTCCCCAGCTATAGATCCACTGCCTCATTTATTGACAATAATGCCATTTAACATCTCCTTACTTCAGATTACCCATCCAAAAGATAAGTTTCTTATGATTTGTTTTAGTTATTGAATTATTGTTACTGTATGCTGAAATTCTGAAATTGTTTTCTGTAAGTTATGTTGTACTTCCTAAATTAATCAGTAAGCATGAAAACCAGACTGAAGAATTGTTATATTTTTCCTTGAACAGTGTTAGCTGCAATTCTATCAACTGTGTACTTGCATATAATTTATTGTGGAAGTGATTAATACCCTCAATATACATGTGTACCTAATGACTATTGTTTGGTAATTCATTCATAACAGTATCATGGTGTTTTCTCCCAAATACGTGAAGATTGTACAAGTAGTGCTGTAACTGATCACTCTTATGTGTAATAAGTTACAACTGTTTCATGTTGTGCTTAGGCAAAAAGTTAGCACAACATTATGGAACAACTCATGCTTGCTGCCTTGCTTGGCACTATACTGATGACTATTCTTAGCATATAAAGTATAAATTATTGCAGCACAAGTTGTCAGAGATCCTGCAGTGCCATGTTAGCATTTTTAAAAATTTTTTATGTACATAAAATGAAAGCTATGTAATGTATTTTGCAAGTGATTAATACCCTCAATATACATATGTGCCTAATGACTATTGTTTGGTAATTGATTCATAATAGTCATGGTGTTTTCTCCCAAATACTTGAAAATAAATCTATTGTATCCCCCTTCAAAGTTCAGGGGAAAAATGCTAGAATGTAACTTAATTTCAATATGGATAATAACTATTATTGTAACTCACTCATAGGGCTGGATTAACACATAGGCAATGTAGACAAGTGCCTAGGGCCTTGAGCTGCAGGGTGGCCTAGTCCTTCCCCCTGTAGCAGTGGCATGAATAACCCTGTCCACCTTCCTTTCCTTCCCTTCCACCAGCCTCTTTGTGGCTGCTTCCTAGTAGTGGCTCTGAGCCCCGCTCCCCATGGATAGCAGTGCTGGGGTGGGGGAGGGGGAGAGGGACCCAATCCCAGATCTTAGGACAGGAAGGGGATGGTGCCAGGTTCTGTCTCTCAGTCCTAGTGCATGGGGCTCAGTCCAGCCAGTGCACCAATCCCACAGGGCTAAAAGCTTGAACACAACTGGTGTAGTGCAATAAAAACTGTATTACGATAGTAAGAGTAACTAAGCAGCAGAAAGAATGATGATGATGTGGTGAAACACTTTTGACCTCAGCATTCTGAAAAGCTTTGTTCAGGTAAGAAAACAAACCTAAAAATCCTTGCATCAAATCAAGATCTTAATGCAAGACTAAGGTAATTTAAGTACTAGTGTGAGGAAACACATTCCAAGATATCAAAAACAACAATGGGAGGCTGTTTCTCTCCCTAGGTGTCACTCTGGAATGTGAGATCAGACATAATCCACATGTTATTCTTTCATAACAGGAAGAAAAAACAGCTTTAAAAACCAGACAGTCCTCACTTTTACAGACATGTAAGCTGTTTTTTTCAAGTTATCACTAAGCAAGTTTCTTAAAAGATGGAAAATTGGCTGAAATCAAATATAGGATTTAAGAGCAGATTCTTGATGTTTTCTCCTATAACCTATCGTCTACCAAACTATCAAGAAAAAAATAAGCCAGAGCTAGCCTCTTCCAACTGACATCTCAAGAATTTCTGGAAAGTGTTTGGAAACAATGGAAGCAACTACAGGGCACAATCAACCTCTGATCTATTGATTTGTGGATTCTGAGTAGTTTTTCCTCAGTCTGCAAACACCATTTCTAATAATGGTACTCTTATTTCAGACATCACAAACAGAAACAAAGTAATTATTTCTAGTCATATAGAGGCAAGGCATTATTACTTGGTTAATAGGCACCATCTGTCAGGGAAACAACATGCAAAAACATTTATTGAATTGGGTGTACTCGTATTTTATTTTATTTAAATACAGGAAGGGCCACCAAGTCAACGTATTGGTTGATAATCTGAAAGTGTATCTATTTATAGAAAAATCTATAATCCTGAGAAAGAAAATGCAAAGTGAAAAAAGAATACTTGATAAGTAAGTGAATTTGTTCTTCACAGAATGAGTCCACTATTATCAAAGGCTGAGCAACCATAGCAAATAAACAGAAGTCCAGAGGAGTTATTCTAATGATCAATTAATCTCAAATGTTTTAGGCCAAAATGGAATGAAGTGCAGCATGTCTCATCAGACTTTAAATAATCTGATAACGATATTAAATATATGGTAATAATTCAAGAAAGCTAAAGCCAGACAATCAAAAAAGCCTGAGGCTGAACTGATTCAGTCTTTGCAGGTTAATCTAAAATGCAGAGATTACCTGAAAGAGAAGTACACAGACATTTACCTTCGATTCAGGAAAGATAGCCATATGAATGCAGTGGCTCAGGCCAGAAGATAGACAGTGCTAGAGCATGGATCTCTGGCATGTAGCCAGCATTGGTTGTGTGTTCACTTCCTGTTCCCACTTCCCCAAGGACTCTTGGATTTGCAGTCCAGAATCACTGCAGCAGGACTCTGTAGGGATGCTTATCACTTCCTTTTCCTGCTTCCATGTGCCTCTGGGATCTAAAGCCCACAGTTGCAGCCAGAAGTAAGTGTGAGTGGGGGAAACCCCCTTCCCTAGCCCCAGACTCTAGCAAGGATTTGCCCAGGGGGCATTCCTCCACAGCCCCCCTCCCTCATGCAGACTGGGCTGCATCCCCAGCCAGGCTTGCCCACCTCCCCACCAGCCCTTTAATTCTTCCTTTGGTCTTCAGATTAAGCTCCTGAACTGACTTCTTTATATCTCTTTCTCTCTTTCAGACATGCACACACACAGAGCAGTTTAGAAAGTTGACCATGGATAATTTGAGCACCAACTTCCACCCTAGGGAAAATCCTAGAAAAGTTCATCAAGGGTTATATCTGCAATAAGCCTGCAAAAGGTGAGATTCTGAATTCTTCATGGGCAGATCATGCCTTATCAACCTCATCTCCTGCTATGACCACGTAACTCACCACCTGGACATGAAAGAGCAGGTTGACATTGTATACCTTAACTTCCTCAGGCCCAGAACACACCAAATGTATCCAGACCATGCCATGACAAGAAATACAAAACCTGCCAACACATCTCCAGCATCCTCACAATTACTACACTCCACAACAAGCATTCCTGGATCTTACAACTGCACCTCAAGAAATATAATATATCTCATCCAGTGCACCAAATGCCCTGATGGAAAATACGTAGGAGAGACCAAACAACAACTTCACACCAGAATGAATGCACAGCAGAAATCTATCAAAGACAGGCATACAAATTACCTGTGGCAGCACATTTCTCACAAGAAAACCACTCTCTCTCCAGCCTCTCAGTCCTGATCCTCAAAGGAAAATTAAACCAAAACACTTCCAAAGCAAACCAAAACACTTTCCACAGATGAGCCTATGAACTCAACTCCATCAACCTCCTGGATACAAAAATTATGGACTAAATATAGACATTGGATTTATGACACATTATAACCTGCCTGACAACTGACTCCTCAGGTATTTCTCCACTATGCGTCTCCCTTGCCTCCCCCCGATCCAACCTGTCTCTCACCCATTGACTCCTCAATCTACATCTTCATTGACTGCCTGTCTTTCATAGTTTCATAGTCGGTAGGGTCAGGAGGACTTGAGCAGATCATCAAGTCTGACTCCCTGGCATGGCAGGAGAGAGTACTGGGGTCAAACAACCCCGGTAAGTTCTTCATTTAGCCTCCTCTTAAAGACCCCTGGAATAGAAGCACCACTTTGCTTGGAAGTTGGTTCCAGGTCCAAGCCACCCTGACAGTGAAGTAGCACTTCCTGATGTCTAGCCTGAATCTACCCTCTGCCAGCTTGTGACCGTTATTTCTAGTCACTCCTGGTAGTGCTCAGGGGAAAGGGACTCCCCCAGTGCCTGCTGGTCCTCCCTGATTAGTTTGTAAATGGCCACTAGAGCCCCCCTCAGCCTTCTCTTGTGGAGGCTGAACAGGTTCAGGTCCCATAGCCTCTCCTCATTGGGCCTGCCATGCTGACCTCCTCCCACTTGGGCGTCTTGATTGACCACAAGATGAACATAAGCCACCAATGTGATGCCATGGCCAGCAAAGCAAACCAAACAATGGCATGCATCCACTGATGCATCTCAAGCAAAACCAGGGAGGTCATCCTCCCACTTTACTCAGCCTTAGTGAGGCTGCAGCTGGATTACTGCATCCAGTTTGGGCCCTCCACTTCAGAAGGGATGTAGATAAGCTTGAGAGAGTCCAAAGAAGAGCCAACCATATGATCAAAGGCCAATACAACAAGCCTTACAAGTACAGGCTGAAGGACATGGGACTCTTTAACCTAGAGAAGAGAAGGCTCGGTGGTGACTTGGTGGTAGCCTATAAGTATATAAGGGGGGTATATCAGAATCTTAGAGAACAGCTGTTCAGCAGGGTTTTGCAAGGGATAACAAGGTCTAATGGTCACAAATTCTTGGAAGACCAGTTTAGACTGGACATAAAGGAAAAAAAATTAGTCTGTATCCAGAGTCTGAAACAGACTCCCCCCAGAGGTGGTGCAAATGCCTACTCTGGATTCATTCAAAAGGTGTTTGGATATTTATCTTGCTAGGATCATTTGACCACAGCAGACTTCCTGCCTATGGGAGAAGTCCCTACTGCCAAATTGATGGGATGGGTGGGTGCATTCTCCTTGGGCTATGTGAAGAAGCTGCTACTTTTCAGAAAGTACCAAATACATCTCATTGGCATGTCCCTTTCCCAGGTAGGGGAAAGGACAGTTCATCAATTAATGCTCTCTTTTAAGGGTGGAGATGTCCTAGTCAGAAGCCCTCTTGTGCCCCTCAGATGGAGAGCTTGCTTGTGAAAAGCTCCAGCCATGGGGATGGAAAAAAATAGATAATCTAGCTGCTGGGATATTTTGATACTAGAAGAAATTTCTGTTCATAGAAATAAACATCTGTGTGCAGCCTGAGATGATGTAACACTTATGCTAATTCTTGATATATTTCATGTGCTATTGTATTGACACCACAGGGTTGGTATCCTTGAGTTCAGCAAAGGAAAGAAGTTTTTTATATGCTGTTTTTTAAAAAAAATGTTTGTTATGAGACAATAAATTTGAGGTAAAACTTGGTCCACTGAGGTGAACGGCAAAACTCTTAGATCACAGTTTAACACACTTGCTGAACTGTATTTAATAAACACATTCCCTGGAAAATTACCTGGGAAAAAAAATCCATTATTTCTTTTATTTCATGTCATTAACTCTTAACTAATTATAAAGAAATATCTTAGACATTATTAATATAACAAAGTTATATAAGATTTATCAAATAAAAAAATCTGAAGCAAATATTTTCTGTTGAGTAGATCATTGTACCAATAAACTAACAGGAAATTAAAACTATGCCAAGCCAACTTATTAATAGAGGTGTTGAAATATTGGTGCTGAAATATGGAAATATGAGTGGATTAGGAAAGAAAATGACAGAAGTTTTCAACAGCACTATTAGCTCTCATTTTTTAATCTCTCCCACCACCTTGTCAGTGTTGCTTGCATTGTTTTACAATATTAGAGGTTGTTATCAGATAAAGCAGAGAGCTTTTCATGAATCCAAAACATCGCTTTAATTTTTCTGGGAGGCTTTTCCTATTGCCTCTTTTATTAAAACCCTCAACTCACAATGTAGAAGGTAGCAAAGCTCTGTCAACATATATATTTTTATATTTAAAAAGGTGATCTCCTTTTATGGTTCATCAATTTCATACATTTGTCAGAGCTTCTTAAATGTTCTGAAGTGCTTCACTTCTCTTATTTCAAAGAATGACAGAATCCAAATCTTCTGTTCAGCAATCTAGGAAATGAAAGCTTTATTGGTACTGATTAGGCAAATTAACTGGCTTATGTTGCAAGTCCAAAGTGACAGCAAGTATAAAGAAAAAAAGCAAGCACTATAATTTCCTCTCAGTTAATATAAAAAGGGAAAAAATAGTGTTGGCAACAATTACATATTGGCATTTCCATTAGGGAGTCTTATGCTTGGAGGTGTCAGAGCAACATGTTAAATGTCACACCCCACATCATTTGGAAAATGAGCTTGGGTAGAAGAAACAGGCTTGAGTTCTATCACCAGCTTCCCTAAAGGGACTCAACGAGAATCTAGCTCCAAGATACGTTTTCGAGTTTACACAGATCTGGCAGATTTGATGCAGAGTTTAACTGGTATTCCTTATTGATAAATGCCAACAAGTTTTTTCAGACCATAAGCACTAAAGAATCTAGATGCTTATCTAAAACTACTAAGCCAGTTTGGAGACATCTCTTCCCACACATTATTTCCAAGGAAAGCCTATGGAGTCACAAATTTTAGACACCTATAATATTCAGCTTCTTAATCCAATTACCTATAGCCATGGAAGGGGCTGCTCCCAACAATACCACATTCTACTGGTTTCTGTAGTCTAGTTTTATTAGTTCAAACTGAAATTCGATCTGCATTCTCCCCAAGTAAAATCCAAGCAAACAATTTTCCCTTTAAGCAGCAGCCAGGTGCACTGTTTGCAAGAGTCTATTTTTCACTTTATAATCCACTACCTCCTAGGTCCCAAATATGCTTCTGTCCTTTATGGTCCACGTACATCGAGTCCTTTAACAATCTATATTTCCTTATGCATCAACAGCACCAGTATTTATGTAAAAGTCTTCTCCCTCCTCTACCTTTAACTTGGTAGGGATCAGATTTGGGGAAATTTCACAGATAAAAAAGGAGAGAAGAATAGGAATTTCATGTCATGCAGGGAAATGGGAGCTCAGAGTGGAAGGCAAACAATGAAGAACTGGATAAAGAAGGGGAACCCAAGTAAAGTATTGAAAGCAGCACTGGCTGGCGAGATGAGAACATTGTCTGAGATTTTAAAAAGGGCAAAGAAAGGAAAATGGAAAGGGCAAAGGAGATCACCTGAAGAGAGGGTAATAGAAATATGAGGGAGATCTTGTTGAACAGAAATCTTAGGCAAAGAGGTGAAAATAGGAGATGAGGTATGACCAAGATGGATAAAAAAGAAGATAGAGTAACTGGATTGGGGAAAGCAACAGAGTGTGAGAACGCAGAAGAAATATTGGCAGAGGAGCCAAATCTTTTTAAAAGGAGTGTGTAGTGGGTTGCCAATTCCCCAAATGGTCAAGCTAAGGTATATTAAGGGGTAGGGCTAAATATCCCCCTGAATGCACATAATTTACATGTATTCCCCTACCTGGACCTCTGCCAGATTCACAAATCATTTGTACATGAATGTCTGGCCTGAGCTGGAGTTTATAAACCCCATAGCATGGGCATCTCAGACTTGGACTGGGATTATATATCCCCTTAGGTCTGGGTTTTCCTGCCCTGAGGCACTGGAGGGTGTGGGTGGGTATGTATGTGTGTAACTATATTGAGTCCCTCATTCAATGTCCCATTTCTCTACATTGGAAGCATGTTATTGTGCCTCCTTTTCCCAAGCTGCAGGGAGGACCCAGAGGGCTTTCTTGCTTATAGAAGTCACACAAGGCCAGTCCACCTAGCTGGGGTCACTGAGGTAATGCCTCTAGCAGGCCCTTCCCTATTGACCCAAGTGATTTTCCCCGTAACCCCAGCTTCCTTGAGCCCAGTGACTGCCATTTACACTCTTGACATTCTAGCTCTGCCCCCATGATGTTTTCTGCCCTTCAGGTGGCCTCCACCAGACTAGCCACCTGATGCCAATATACCCAATACTGGGCTTTAGCTATGAGGTAATAGAACTTTTCAAGAGTCACCAGTTCCACAATTTCCATAGCTGACCATACAGGTTTAACCAATAAGTGCATATCTTTTAATTTTGGGGCCATGGCCCAGGGTCATGCATTCATGTCATAGAATCATAGAAGTAGGGTCGGAAGGGACCTTGTAGATCTTCAGGTCTGACACCCTGCCTGGGCAGGAAGAAAACTGGGCTCAAATGACCCCAGCCAGGTAAGCATCAAGCTGCTTCTTAAAGACCCCCAGGGTAGGAACCAGCACTCCTAAAGAGCCAGCATGTCCTAAGTTTCTTCCCAGAACTGATGGTGATAGGCCTCTTCCATGAGACCCAAGCAATCCAGGATGGCTGCTTTGAGGATTTTGTAGTACCTGTGCATACTCTGCTCCCAGGCCCTATTATGTGTCAGTTTGCACTACACAATCTTTATTTCCCCTAAAGTGAACCTGATCCACAGGACAGAACATAAACCATAAATCAAACACCAAAAACAAAACAATAAAGAATTAACCAGACCTTTGGCCTTTTCCCAGACCCTAAGAGAGTGTCCTAGCTTAATGATGTTACCTCTGACCTCATAGCCTTCACTCTCTTTCCAGCTCCCCTTTCTCAGAACTTTTAACTTTCTCTGGGCCAGCTAATCATCCTTATCATCTGGCCTGGTCCCCCTAGGTAGACTTGTAATCTCTTTCTCACCATCTGCAACTGGTCAGTATCCCCTGACACATGATTCAGTGTATGAAAAGGAAGTCCAACCCCCTGTTATCTTGGGGGTAGGGATATTATAGAAGGCTATAAACTGTTACAGTCAGATGAGTTAGAGGCAGCTGCAGGAAGTAACTAGCCAAGGAAAGGCTAAAAGCTATAAAGTTGTAAGGCAGCTTGCTCTAAGAAAATTACTTGCAATAAATCCACAGGCAACACAGCTCCAGGCAGCTAGCTCACTGCCTACTGCAATGTAGCTGAATAAGCTTCATCAGAATGGAATAGGCTGATCATTAGGCTAAGGGGAAACCCCTGTACCTGACTGAAAAGTCAGGTCAATGGACGGGGTAGAGGATGAAACTGTAAGCCTAGCTCCTGGACCAGAGAAGACATACTAGCCCTGAGCACTGAATGTTTCCATGAGCATAAACTGCTGAGAACAAAATCCACAGACAAAAAAATGTACCCTGAAAAGATGAAGGAAGCCAGCTGACAGGGGTTGAAAATTTGCATAATACAAAAACCCACAGAGAGATTTAAGTAGTTTTACTTGGACTGATTTGGTTATATAGACTGTTTTGGCATAACTGTAAGGAAGAAAGCAGGCCACAGTAGGTGTCTGAGGAAGACACTACACCATTTGATCAGTGGGCTTAGAGCCAGGTGTGAGAAGTGGGTCAGAGGGCCGAAGAGGAATTGATAGAGAATAGCCATGGTGGGGGAACCTAAAAAAGGCATTGCACATTTTTAATAACTGACTCAGAGTCTGGAAAGAGGCTGTCCAGAGTGACTAGCGATAGAGCCCAGAAAGAACTGCTTTCCAGAGAAGCTAGCGTGTGTGGATCCAGGATTTTGAGAAGGGGAGTGTAGATGTTGTGGTATATCATTGTATGTAACACAACACACATTTTTCTCCTGTTAAAGAGAAACTAGAAGATTTACTAATATGCTAGAAGATCAGAGGTACACTATTCAGGTTAAAATCAAAGGAAAAATGAATGCAACTTTAGTGGAACATGCCTTGGTTTCCTAGATTATATATTAAGTTAAAAAGACACAATGAACCAGGCAAAAGTTGGTAAAATATATTGTTTTGTTAGTCCTGTGGTCATTATAAGAAAAAGGACAATATGGATACTGACTAAGGCCTATGCTAAGGAGAAACACCTTGCCCAGAGAACTGAGGTAACAAAACTAGAACAGGCCTAGGCAGCCTGATGATAAGCAGGGAAGGGTGGCACTGTTCAAGGTTCACTCTCATATTCTGAGGGCAGCCTGGCAAATTTGTATTTATTTACCATGAAGCTGTGGCAGGAAAAGACAGGGCAGCAACCTGGGAAACTAAAGTGTGAAGAGCAGGATGAGAGTCAGAGGGTGCTACAGCCATCTACAGAAGTAGGTTTTGTTACAAGGAGGAAAAGAGATATTGGGGGACAAGGAGGAAGGACTGATGTATGCAGTATGGATAGAGACAGAAAATGGAGGGGGGAAAGTGGAAAAAGAAACACTGCATAAAGGAAAAGGGAAACTGTTTTGAAGAGAAAATAATGAGCAAATTTTGGTTTAGGAATTGAGAACAGAGTGAATTGGTTTTGTTGGGAAGTAAAGACAAATGGAAGGAGAGAAAGAGACATTTATGGACAGAGGAGATGGTCTAAGATGAAAAGCACCAGCCAAAAGGCAACAGAGCCAGAGGAACACAGAAGGGATATGGAAAGATGTGTAGCCGAACAGGGTGGAGCAAGGAGAGGAGTAGATGCAATTTACACGTCATCAATATTTTATTGTACCTTGACATTTTTTTCAGTAACACTTTTTTTGAAAAGTTACTTTGGAAACTATTGCCTAGGTTTGGCTTTCAAGACCATTTTTAAGAAATAATAAGAATGATCATCTCATGCAGGAGAGAACTAATTAAAAGGTAATAGTAATACTAGGTAAAACAATGTACAACAGAACAAAAAGAATCACAGAAGTCACACGGAAAATTTCACTGTGGTATTATAGGCACCTACTTCACAAAAACTCTGATCATACTTCCTTTACAGCATTTGCTTGCAATCTTGCAGTATAACTGTGGCGCACATGTTCCCTAATCCAGTAATTGATATAATTTAAGAAATGTCCTAACAGCCCTTCATTCTCTGTAAGCATAGCCAAACTATTAACTAAACAATGCTCTATAGTCAAGAGAGAGTCCTGCAAGGAAACACATGAAAATATCAGTGAAAAAAAAAAAAATCCTTAAAAAGAAGCATGGAAAGCTCAGATTAAAAAAAAAAAAAAATCAAAACAAAAAGCAAGACCTGCTGAGTATCAACAACAAAAACAAAACTCCCCGGAATTCTTAATATTTCAGATATAATAAAGATAGTTTGAGATTTGTTTTTCTTCTCTCTTTTTCTTCTTAATCATTTTCCTTTAAATAATTAATGTTCTACTATAACATAAAATCATCATACTTTTTTGTTCTCTGACCACAGTTAAAACAAACAAATGAACATAACCTCTCTCTGTGCTCTTTGCTGCAATTTTTGTAATAAAAATATGAATACAGACTGGTGAAAAAAGTTTCTGTAGTACACAGTCTAGATACTATGCAACTAGTTAATTCTTATGTGCACCCAAAGAATCTTCTCATTGCTATGATTTGACAGCTCCTGGCAAAAAACAGTACTCTGAATGTCACCTGTATACCACTGTATAACAGAAACACTGAAATTTTCTTTTATGAATACTGCTTCTGGTGAATAAATTTATAAGTCAACCTATTCTAATGATTCAGTTTAAATCTGTGAAGTACAGCAAGCAGTGGATCATCAACTTGTTATTGCTAAATATTCCTCTGGACAGTAAATTCTCATCTTACAGTATGTACTTCAAAATAAATACCACATTATAAAATATATACTGTTTTGCTTATGACTAACCAGACCCTTTGAGCCTTACTTTTAGGAGTTGTCAGAAATTACTCACATATGTCATGAAGGCTAAATGCTGGTCTAGCTAAACCAGCAGTGGACAATTATTTCAGTTGCAGGTCAGCTTAACCATTTTTGGTGAACTGTTGAAGACCACACCCATAAAATATTTCAGAAGATAGCATTTTAACGTGATAAATAAAAAACAAATAATACATTAAAAAAATCAAGCATCTACTATAACATATTTTAATTTTATTTAAAAAAAATACTTTTCTTCCTAATTCATTTTTTTGAGTACTGTATAGAAGAAATTGTATAATAGTTCAAAATAAAGTCTTACTCTTGTATCATGTGGGAGAGGGGGGAGGGAGGGGCTACCTACAAGCTAGGTGGTTGTTTGAGCTGGCCTGAGGTAGAGGGAGGAAAAGGGAGGACTGGGGACATGCAACAGAACTCCCCTAGGGGTTCAGTGAAGGCACATCTGCCTCCCTGGTGCAGCTGAGAGAAGTGGCTGGGAGCTGGAGTTGGAGCCAGAAAAGGAGGAGCCGCAGGAGATGGGGGTGGGAGGAGCATGTAGCTGAGCAGCACTTGAGTGGCTGTTGTCCCACCAGAAAGCTGTGTGCTGGGTCCTGGGGGCTGAAGTTGCCCAGGCCTGGTGCAGGTGACTCTGTGACTCCCATGTGGAGCACTGGGGGGGAGGGCGGGGGTGCGGACAGCTACAGGACACATTCAATCAGTTGGTGGGCACCTTCCAGCAGATCAAATCCCATCATTTGGTAGGCCAGATTCATCCCATAGACCATATTTTGCCCACTGCCAAGGTAAACAACTGTCAATCACAACTTTACATCCAAATTAGTGGATTCAGTTTAATTGATACTCACTCATCCAGTGAGCAAGCACTCTTTATGGGACTGAAGCTCTATACAACAGAACTGGAACTCCTCAAATGTTGCCTTCATTTAATATTGAGGTCAAAATGTAACAGCTCTATTCTGGCAGGGATCAAGGCCTATGGACTTTTATCTAGTAAAACATTGTAATAGATACTAGGGCTGTGCAAAGCTTTGGGTGGCAATTCAATTCAGAGGAGATTCAGCCCCAAATCTGATTTGGTGGCCAAATCTCCAAATGCAAATTGAATCAGGGGAGCAATTTAAAGGTTTGAATTGATTCAAATTTCTCCAAATCTTCAGAAAAAGATTCAGAAAGTTTTGAAGATTCAGGCAGGCCCTGCTGCTGCAGCTGACTCCGGGCTGGTAAGTAATAGGGGCAGGAGAGGGGGCTGGGAGAGGGGAGGAGGAGTGAGACTATGGGGAGACCCCTTCCAGCACCCCTGACCCCTCCCCCACTTCCCCACCCCCCCGTCCCAGCTCGGTACTTTAAAGAAAAGCCCCGGTCCTCACCATGTGCTGCCGGGCAAGGGGATGATCCCTGCTGCCCCACACTGCATGGTTGGCTCTGCTATGAGCCCCACAATCCCCTTCCTGCTTCCCCAGGCTCCCCATGGGTGCCCTAGCTGGGCCAGTTCCAGCCCTTCAAGAAACAAAAACCAAGGAAAGCCCAGGGAACTCACTACTCCTGCAGTGGTCTTGTGGCTTTGGGGGCTCATGCAGAGCCCTCCACATGGTGCAGGGTTGTGGGAATCATTCCCTGCACCCTGCCTGGCAGGTTTTTTCAGGTTTTTTTTCACTTAAAGTGCTGAAGCTGGCCTATGTAGGGCACCTGTGTGGGGCTGGGGGAGTGAGAAGTGGGGTCAGGAGGCTCATGCAGAGGGCCCCCTGCAGCGTGTGGAAGTGGGGGGCAGCAGGGATCACCCCCTGCCCAGCAGCACCCACTGAGTCTGTGCTTTTTTTTAAGTGTCAGGAGCTGGGGCAGCCATTGCCAGGCTGGAAGAGGGGTAGGGGATGGGCCTGGCCTGGCTGATTCTGAGATTTGGCCATCTTTCAGAGATTCTGAGAATCGGGACAGTGATTCAAATCACTGAATCAAATCACTGTCCCCTGACTCGGCCTATCCAATCCTAATCCAAAGTGAATACTAGCTGCTTTGCACAGGCCTATTAGACACATTCTTATTATAAGAAGTTGATTAGATGGACTGAAGTCAATTAAAGTGGCACTAATAGCCAAATCATGAAATGGAGAAAGTTGATAATGGATTAAATGTCCAAGGTGCATGTTAAGTGAGAAGAGACAGACAACTAAGAATTCTACTATAGCAGATAAGTTTTTCTATTAGAGGCATATAGCACAAGCAAAATTTGAATGACTGACTGTGCATGTACAGTATTTGCACTGGTTTCTCCTTCCCTATTTACATTATTTCAGTTAATGCTGCAACTGAGATCTGTCAAAATGACAAACTAGCATCAAGTTATTTTTGCTGTCTTGATCAGATTGTGCATCAGATTCTAAGCATCAGAGACTTTACAAAGTTAAAAGCAAAATACACTTAACTTTGTACCTTATTAGCACTAGCAAAACCTTCTGCTAATGGTTTTCATTTTCTTGTTTTATAAACTCCATGGTGATTTAAACCATTTTCCACACTCTATTCCCACTTTTCCCTTATTATGCTATGGTAATTATTGTTCCTTTAACTTTGATGACCTTAGATGTACACTCACCCATACAAAGCTCATGAAAACCTTGTCCATGATGATACAGACCAAGCCAGCAATTCTATAACACCATTACAGAGGTATTACGAAAGAAAAAAGCCCAAGGCAATGTCACATTGGTTTTCTAATACAGCTGACATCTTGGTAATTCAACATGATAATGAACAATAATTAGCTTGTAAGCAAGTCCCATACTCATCACATCTTAAAACAATGATTTCCTGTCAGCTGCAGTTTCTATCAAGAAGTCCCATCCAGACACTTGCCATATTTAACCTGAACATATTTCCATGGGGAATTTCTTTATAAGAGAATTTTCAGTGACCAGCATCCGTCACAACACTGTGTGCAACTCAGGTTTAATGTACCAATTCTGAACAGCTTAATATATCAAAAGATATGCAGTGCTGAAAGCAGCAGTCTATTAATTTTTTGATGATTTGAGCTTTTAATTTTAAGGTGTTGAGTGGGCAACATAAAGGCTTTTACTGTAAGGAACACAGTCCATTAACTCTAATTTATTCAAACATAAGGGTCAGTCTATTGTTGATTGAACTACCTGACACCTCTCAAGAAAGCATTTTTGAACAAGCAACCCATATGGAAAAATGTTATGACAAATTTGGTAAGAAAGCAATGTATGCTCAGGGTTTTCTATAAGCTATTTGTATATGTAAAAACCAACTATGGGAGAAAAATCAATCATATATGATCATATACTTGTGATGAACATTAATACAAAGGGTTTTAGCAATATGGAGAAACACCTCCACATTTCAAATTGTTTGAAATACCTAGGATGCATGCAACCAAGTTTCACATAATGCTGCAACTTTGGTTCATAAATACAAACAGGTTGAAGTTCACTTTGTAACAAGTATTATGAATTACAGAAAGTGTGAGGATGGATTCAATTCCTAGTTCCACTATGATCATGCTACACATTCTTGGCCAACCCATGTGATCTTCTTTTATTTCAGTCTAACTACCAGTAACAAGATCATGAGTACAGTTTCAATTCACAGGGATGGTAAGAAATTCAATCAAGTTTGTATGGGATTTGGAGATCCTATGTGAAAGACACTGTAGAAGATCAATGTGTTATTTTTCAGCCAGGTAACTTCAAGTATTGTGGAATAAAGAAACTTATTCCATTTACAGTATAAATCATTATGCAGTTTCATTCACAGAGTTAAAACAGCCTGCCAGCTAATACACAGTCTGGTAACCTTTGAATTAAATCTCTCTCTCTCTCTCTCTCTCTCTCTCTCTCTCTCACCCACACACTCTCTCCTATGGTACACCTCAATAAAGAGCATCCACTGTGAAATTTTTTGAATTATAAAATGAAGCTGCTCAAGAACTCACTGAATTATTTCAGATAACTCATCCATAGTAATAAATGTACGCATAGAGAAAGATCAGTAGTTTGTAGTTGCACTGTAGCCAGTGACAAGCCTAATGTTCCATTTATTTTGAATAAACTTAATTTCTTCATTAGCTTTAATTATATGCAGTGGCCATAATTTGAAAGCGTAATATTGCAACTATCCTCTAGTTACCACAAGTACCATAAGTTCAATAAAATAAGCAAGCACTGAAGAAGCAGGAGAGAGGGAAAAAAAATCAGAAATGAGGAAAAGTTTATTTTAAGGAAGCAGAATGGGTAGGGTGATCATACAACCCAGTTTGGCTGGGACAGGCCTGCATTTCATAGGCTGTCCCAGCATCCTGGCCAGTTAGCTAAAACTGAAACAGAAGTCCTGGAATGATGGCTCCATCCTGCCCACACCAGCCCTGCTCCCTGTTTCCTGGCAGAGTCCGAGGAGCTGCACGTGATAGCAGAGAGTGGAGCCACCTGCTGTCTCCATTGCACCCTTCTCCTTGGTGGCACACAAGTCCTGGGACCTGCACATGAACCACAGGGAGCCCTGCATGATAGACTAAGCAGCTATGCCTGAGTGGACCCTGAACACCCTGGGGACCAACTGCTTTCTGCTGCTGCTGCCATTGGTAGCAGGGGCTGTGAGCCATAGGGGTGTATAAGAGGGCATGGGGGGTGCCCACACACCTAAATCCTGTTCACACATCTCCCCGCAATCCTTTCAGATATACAAACATCCATACCCCCAACATACCCTATAGCCACAACCCTCAACCCCCACACAAATACCCACCCACATATACAACCCACCATATACCCCCTCACACAATATACAAGAGGAAGACTTTAGTTTTGACCTATTATGCAATCACCTCTACATATACTAATCAAACACACGTAAACCAGGGGAAAATGAAATAAAATTAAAATACATTATAGTGAAAGTTTGACTTTTAGCATACCATCTGATTTTTTCCTCCTTCCGAGATGGCAACCCCTCCCCTCTTTCCCAAAAGGAATACTTATGGGGGCAAGGGGAGGGATTTCTGGTTGCATAGGTCAGCAGTTAGGGGTGAGACTTCCAGTCCCAAGATGGCCACCTGTGGCAGGGCACCTGTCAAAGGGTGAGGCTACCCTTGTGGCCCTCAACAGCTCACCAAAACTGATTAAGCAGCCCTCCAACTAAAATAGTTGCCCATGCTGCTTTAGATCAATACGGCTATACTCCATACCCCAACTCCATAGTGACACTTGTTGTGCTACAAACAATTATATTGCAGCATGGCGGTGAGGTCTGGCATGCAGCAGACTGATATAAGAGATACCAGTAGACCTGGGTCCATTTACGTAGGAAATCTATTATGCTGTGCCTGTTATCTATGAATCAATAGGGTGACTAGCTGGGATAAATTCAGACCCACTGCAATTTCATAACTTGAATTAAATTATACTAGAATTTGATTTGGATTAGTGCTTTTGGATATCATGCTTTCACCATCAAGATCATGAGCCCACTCATTTTGGCTTCCGGGCATGCCATTTGACTATGAGCCTGAGAGCAACTAACCCTAGAGCAAGAAGCTCCAGAATTTATTCATAAGCACCGCATGAAGCCAGATCAGAGCAGCCCCAACTGGCAGAGGGCCCCAGAGGTGTGTCTACATGAGATTTTACTGCACAACTGACTGATTAGCTGCATGCTAAACATCTTGGAATCTACACGTGAACCTCTGAACTAAACTAATTTACTCTGCAGCAGAATAGTACATTTATTTACTATAGCAGTACTACCATGCTGCAGAGTAAATTAGTTTACTCCAACCTAATAGGGGTGCATGTGTAGATGCCGAGATGTTCACTGTGCAGTTAATCACAACTGCTCAGTAAGTGTCTCAGGTAGACATGCTCACTTTGAACCATCTTTCAGCATGCAACTGAAATTTTTCAGCTCACATAATATGATTCTATATGCACATATATAGTCAGTTGCTGTTGCTATACCTTCCATTATTGCTTCTTACTACCATGGCACATTGTCCCTCCTTCAACCTACAGTGAATCCATTATAAGGCATTTTGAATCATTCCCTTTCTCCGTCAATTAAATATTATTATAAATTATTTGTTTAAATAATCCTTTTGTGATACCTACACTTATGGATTTATATTTTAGAAATGGGCTTTAAAATATGTACTGAATAAATAATGATTAATGGAAGATAGCTTCTTAAGAAACAGAGACAGGATCAGGTCACATTAAAATTAACATGTTTAATATAGACAGTATTTGAATCCATTATAGTCCAATTACATTTATTGCAAAGTTTCAACAACTCAAACACTATTACTTTTAGAAAAAAGTTCAAATTAATTAAAATGTTCCAGGTTGAAAAGCAGGTTTAATCTGATCACCTCCTTATAATGTTAAATGGAAAATCCAGTTAAGGTATAATAATTTAGCACAAAGAGGTTATATTGGCAGAAATACTATTAGAGGAAACAAATTTACAGCTAAAGTTAATGATCTTTCTACCATATATTATTAAACCAATATAAAAGAAGCAGCAATGTATTTTTTTTTACCATTCTTAGCTGTTAAAGTTTTAAAATCTGTTTTTCACATTTCACTTTGCTAGGTGTTGTTCCCTGAATACTACACAAAAGGAAAAATTTAAAATAAAAAACAGCCTAACTAATTGATTTTAGCAGCCCAGTACCTTCTGGATTACTAGCTAGATAAATTAGGAGGAATTACTTAAATTGATTATTAAAGGTTAGCAGGTTCAGAAGTTCATTCTAGCTTAGATAAACAATGAAATCTGGATGTCTCTTAGTATTTTCTATTTGATCTAAAAGACTAAAATGTAGTACGAAGATGGCCAGTACTTTCTACTGCTAGTGAAGGGTTTGAAATATAGTTAAAAGTTTCCAGCACTGCATTTTGATATCTCTAAGTTTTTACAGAACTCAGAAAAGTGAAACTATATACACCCTTTTGTACATTTGAATTAAATTGAATTAAAAACTGGGACTGGTATCCAAGTTGTAGCCATATTGGTCTAGAGGCAAAACGAATCAAAACTCATAGAAGAGATGATCTCTTTTATTAGACCAATTAGATATGTGCAAACAAATTATTTTATAATTTGGCATGCTCACTCTTCATCAGACATAGGAGAGAGCAGAGACTGTAAAGTTCTTCTAGGTAGAAATGAAAATACGTATTTCACAGGAGAGCTGACAGTGTGGTAAAGTGTCCTGATTGGAATAGTTAATTTGGTCTAGGCTAGGTGCAAAGAAAGGGTGAAAAAGTATTTTTTACCTCAAAGTTCTCTGGTGGCAATCAGGATGTAGAAGTATATTTCCTTCAGGTTATGATGTTTCATATTTCACAGAAGAGTGGAAAGATGGAAACCTCTTCTGGGAAAGAATTTATTTTGTGGTGAGGTATATGTGTGTCTCTGTGCTCTGTGAGATGCAAATTCACTCCAACAATGGCAGAAGTCTAGTGTTAACATATCAGGTAAAATGCTTCCTTCCTGTAAAAATCAGCATTTCTGGTAGCAAACTGCTTTCTTCTTGGAAACATAAGACATTTTCATTTAAAAAAAAACAGCTAGTGGGACTAAAGGTATGAACACATGACAACTTGCCACATCACAGCATGAGACAGCATTTTTGCTGCTCCTCATAACTGATCACATGCATGCCCTTACCATGCAATAGGCACATCTACATGAGATGTTTACTGAACAGTTGACTAATTAATTGCACAGTAAACATCTCAGTGTCTACGCACATGCCCCTATTAGGGCACATGAAGCTAATAAATTCTGGAGCAGGTTAGGACATGTAAATACAAGTCTTAACCTACTGCAGAACTTTTTTGTGTGTGCAGCAGCGCATGTGTACATGCCAACCCAACTAGCTGGGGCACAGGGCACATTAGTGCAGGGCTAGCTGGCAGGCATCCCTGTGCTGAAGCACCCTTGTGCCCAAGCCAGCCATTCTGCAGCATGTAGAGTCCCATTGGAGCTACTATGGGCTGGCAGGCTGACCCCTAGGTCCCCAGTCAGCCAGGACTTCTCCAACTGGGCTTCATGTGCTGTGTGCAAATAAGCATTGGAGCAATATCCTCCCGAGTTTTTTGCTCCTGGAAGCATGTTCAAATGGTGCACCCAGGAGCAAAAAAACTACAGAGCAATAAGTACATTGATCACATGTTTAGATGTGCCCAGTAAGTGCTACCTCAACCGGTATCTTAGTCCTTAATGAAAGAAGAGTAAATTACCATAACTGATCTTCCATTTTTTGCGGCATAAGAGCATGCATGTAAGCAGGTACTATGGAATACCTAATGTAGGTAAAACTCTACAGTGAATTCAAATCAAATTAAGGCATGATTAGCTTAATTTCACCTTGTGTAATGTGCATTAAGGGTACACCCACGTAGACATGTGCCTGTAATGAACATGACACTAGGTTATCTGCATTAACGTGTCTCGTGTAAATGTGCCCAAAGAGAATGAGACATCTAGCTGTAACTTCAGGGGTGTAAATATTTTTAAAATTTGGCCCCCAGTCTGATTTTGTGGTGTTTTTCTCCATTGTAGAGACAAAATTACATTCTTTATTATCAAATGTGAAGTTTTTTTGGCAGGTTTACATTTATTTAAAAATGTATGAGTTGTCAGTATTTTGACCTATTTACCTACCATACTTATTTCCTCACAGGATCATAAGAAAATAAGGCTAGAAGGAACCTCAAAAAGTCATCTAGTCCAATCTCCTGCTCAAGGAAAGGTCATCCTTAACTAAACCAGCCCAGCTAAGTGTCTGTTTAACCTGCTCTTGAAAAGTTGAAGGCATGGAGATCCCACAGCTTCTCTAGGCAGCCTGTCCCAGTGTATGATCACCCTCATAGTCAGAAAGTTCATCCTAATCTCCAATTTAAATTTCCCCTGTGGAAGCTTGAGGCAATTGCTGTCCTGTCTCCTACAGCTAGAGTGAAGTCTCTCTCCATCCTAGTATCACCCTTCAGGTGTTTGAAGACATGTCAAATCCCTGACCCCTTGTCCTTCTCTTTTTCAGTCATTCCTCATAAGCAGGGATCCTGGTTTTCCCCAAAAGAAAAACTGCAAATTCTCTGACAAAACCCCCAAAATCCATTCTTAAAATTAAAGGCCCCCCAGTCCTGCTCATGCCCCTCACTCTTCCCCACAGGTTCCCAGCTCTGCTGGAGCCCCTTGCCTGCCCACTCATAGTCCCTGCCTCCCAAGCCCTGCCGGAGGGGCCCCCAGTTTCCAGGTCTATGGGGCGACGGACTCAGGTCCATAGCCCCCTGCCCCCAACAGAAGGCAGCTGCTGCATCAGAGTTGAGCATGGAGCTGGCTCCCGTCCTGCTACTTAATGCAGGCTTAGTGGAGGTGGGAGAGCAGCTCTGGCAGCAGGGTGAGAGTCCAAGCCTGCAGTGGGCAGCCTGCTCTGCCTACATCCTGCGCATATATCTTGGGGGCACAAGGCCCTCCTGTCTCTCCCGCCGCAAGTTTACGAAATGGAGGGGAGCTGGCCCCACCCTCCTGACCCCAGACAAGCCACCTGCAGCTCCGTCCCAATTCTCACTGGGCCCCTATGGCCAGGCATTGCAACCCCAAACCCCAAGCTCCACACACAGCCTGGCAAGGCAGCTGTCCCAGCGCTGCCCAACTCCCTGTCTGCCTAGGGAGGGCTCAATTCCCCTTCCCCTCACTCACACACCTGCAGAAGCAGCTCTCCAGGCTGCCTGGTAGCCATGTGCATGTACATGCACATGGCACCCCTGCCAGATCACCTTCTTCCCACTCCCTCCCTTCCTCCTGCAGGCTGAACTCTGCCAGCCTGTAGAGAGCTCGCAGCAAAACTGCAAAATCCATGGGTTTCTCTGCTAAAATGAGAAATCCACATTCTACTCTAGTAAAGGGGAAAAATCCATGTTTTACTCCATTTTTCCATGAGAAACAGAAAACTCAGATCCCTGCTCATAAGGCATGCTTTCCAGGCCCCATCACCATTTTTGTTGCTCTCTGCTGGGCTCTTTCCAATCTGATCATATCCTCCTTGAAGTGTGGGGCCCAAAACTTGACATAGCACTCAAGGTGAGGCCTCACCAGTGCCAAATAAATAGAGTGAAAGAATCACTTACCTTGATTTGCAAATGATTCTTCCGTTAATACAGCCCGGTATGTGTTTGGCTTTTTTTTTTTTTGCTACAAGAGCATATTTATTGGTGGCTCATATTCAGTTTACTTATTGTTTATGGGATACCAAAAAGAACATGTCAAACAAAAAACAGAAATATGAGAAAACATTGTCCTTGCACCAAAGAACCTACCATACAGGGCCCTGGCCTTGTGACAAGATCCAAGCAGGAAGACCTCTCTGCCTACTTAACTATCCATTCAGGTCTATGGGGTTCTATGCAGGTGCTAGCATGCATTTCAATGCAAGAGCCGGGTCTATATTCAGAAAGGACA
Source organism: Caiman crocodilus (assembly GCA_030014935.1). Classification (NCBI taxonomy): domain Eukaryota; kingdom Metazoa; phylum Chordata; order Crocodylia; family Alligatoridae; genus Caiman; species Caiman crocodilus. Next base: position 51,508,220 of record JAGPOW010003316.1, on the reverse strand, counting down.
ACATAAACAAAAATAGAATAGGTAGTAGAATGTAACTGAGGTAGAAAAAGAGGAACAAATATAACTACTTTGCTGACAAAGTAGACATTCATTTTAATAATAAATCTACTGTTAACAAGCTGTAGGTTTCAGGAGCCATTCTGAGTAACAAACCTCTTCAAGAAAACTAACTTGTTGTATTCACTTCGTAACCTCCTCTAGGGAAACTACAAAGGTTCTAAGAAAATATATTTATATTACTTACATTACTAAGCAATCTAGTTAGAGAGGTGAGTAGAAACACATTTTTGCTTCAGAAATGAAAAGCTTTGTGCCAGCTGCTACTGTTATGTTATTATTTCTCATCTTAATTTTTCTTTGATTCTGAAATGCTATATCTCTCAATTTCTTAGCAGAGGTCCCAATATTCTCTGTTGCATAGTTTGTTCTCAAGGTTCACATTTTTCGCATCTGTCACGTAAAATTACTTAACCAATTTAACTACTTTTCAAGGAACTAGAACACTAATAAGGAATATTATGTTTTTTCAGGTTCCCACTGAGGACTCCACTAAGAAAAACTCAGCAATCTTTTCATGTAACAGACAGAAAATATGCAGTATCACTCAGGTAAAAATGATAGATAATGGAATTATAGTTGATGCCCTTTACAAACTTAGGAAGCTTAATGCCAAAGCCTCCAAAATTGCAAATGCTGTGATCATGAGAGTAGTCTCCTTTGGGGAAAAAAGCCAGGAGAAAGCTCTTAAAAACAGCATTCTAAACAAATGCAAGTATACATCAGGACTAAGTAAAGACAGTCAAAAAGCCCAAGGCTGAATTGTTTCAATATTTGCAAGTTAATCTAAGCTGCATAGACTGAACTGATAAGCAAGTGACAGACATTTAATTTCGATTCCGGAAATGCAGCCACATGCCTGCAATGGCCCAGGTCAGAAGCTGGGGGAGCACTAGAGCATGCATCCCTGCTCAACTGCAGCAGACAGCTTGGGCCGAGATTGGCCCACCTATCCTGCAAGGTAGGGAGGGGAGGTTACAGGGGAGGTACAAAATATGCTGGGGGACTGTGAATTAACTTGAAGGGATAATTAATTTGAATCTGGAGAGTATCCAGGTCAGATGTTCAATAGAACAAGTTAACCTAAATCATTTACGTCTGAAACTATGTCCATCCAGGTTTACCTTAAATGGGTCTCAGCCATTTTGGAAGCAGTTTATGTGCACTGAACTTCTGTTGTGTTACAGATTTGAACTCATTTCTGATCACTTATACCAGTTTATGTGTAATTTCTGTCCCTAACCCAGAAGAACATTACAAACACTGAAGAGGAAGTTGTAAATGGAAAATGAAGGTTATATGGTTAAGAATATTAGAAAGAGTACCTATATTTAAAAATAGCATACTATATGACATAATTTTTTAAAAGAAAGATAGGCACATTTTGGAGAACCTGACATGATAGGACTGAAAAAATAACACTCAGATTATGGTCCAAAATGACTAGAAAGATGGCAGGTATATACAGTGACAGAGAAGAGAGGAGTGGGGGCTGGGAGGAGATGGAGTTCAGCCATACTGAAAAGCTATCACAAACCTGAAGGAAGCAAGATCTACAAGTTTTCTCTAGCAGAAAATATCAACACAGATGTACTAGAGGCAAAAAATCACTAAGAGTAATGGATTAAGGAGTGGTCTAATAGTAAATGTTTGTGATTGTAATATCAGACCACTCATCTTTAGAGCTGCCAGCCATTTCAGAAGCATTAATTTTAGGAGCTAATACCTTGGTCTGATTTTGCAGTGGACTCCAGGTTAGGGATCAGTACTGCACTCTTTTGAAAAAGACAATTTTCAATTTAAGAGGCACCCCTGACTTTCAATTTGACAAAGCATCAGTTAAAGGCACATTTATAACTTCTATAGTACACATAAGAGCTATTAGTGGTTTTTTTCCCTCTGTACTTGTATGCCATTTTAGAACTATTTGCTCTTATACAGCACATCTGATGGAATAGGATACATTTAACTGAGTTTATAACACAGCCATTGAAAGACTTTAGTAGTTAAGTTTTTTGTTTTTTTTCAAATTTGATGTACATTGGAAAATGTACTCAAATAAGAATGCTACAACAACAGGAAAAAGCTGTGGGTATTAAGGGAGGTATTTTCTATTTCTGCCATCTATGATTCTGATGTATTAACCACACTTGATAACCACTTCATTTTAAACTTTCTTGAGAGAAGTATGAATGATTTCTCCTTAATGTCCAAGGCTGGCCAAGTACAGAGTCCATACCACCTCTAATTCCTAAAGAAATCACATAAAATCAAAGGACAAAGTCAATTTCTCTCTTTCTCACACACTCTATTCTTGAAGACATCCTAGCTATCAACCAGCACAACTATCCTGAGAGGTCCCAGGCTATTTGACAAAACAGAATTAAATCAGCATGTGGGTGGAAAACAGTTACACATCGTATGAGTGAAAAACTGCTACACATCATCATTAATGCAGAACCTGAAAAATATAGGAGGTGATCTTGCCAGTCTTTTAGACATTATTAAAATGAAACAAACAAAATTAACAAACAAAAAATAAGTAGGTTGATCAAAACTAACAAACATTTGATTTTCTATTATTTAAACAGGAAGTAAACTCTGAAAGATGTCTTATTGCAAACTACTATTTTTATTTACTATGACTAAGACTTTGAGAAATCAATATGCTTTACGTAATTTATCAGAAGCCATGAAGGCTTTTCAGTCAAACAGAAACAGTGTCAGATAAAAATGCACCATGCATAATTCATAAATTAATTTAAAGTATTATGTCCCCAATAAAAATATATAACATCTTTCTGAGAAGGGGGTAATTTTCACAATCACTTAACATTTTCACAAAAACTGCAAGAAGGAAAAAGAAATAATTAAGTCTTTACATTATTGTTTATTAGGGTAATTATATTTTCCTTCCTGGGGTACTTTTAGGTTTAGTTAGTTAATGTTTATGGAACCCACGGTAGATGAAAAATACCATTTTAGTAGAATATGTGTTTTGCTGCAAAAAAAGATTAATAGCATACTAGGTTGTATTAACAGAAGTGTCACTTGCAGATCAAGGGACATGATTCTTTCACTGTACTTGGTAGTGATGAGGCCTGTGTCCAGTATTAGGTCCCACACAAGATATAGTTGAAATAACCTTAACAGCCAGGATAGTTGAAATCAATTCAGCTCCCATTATGCTTATATTTGTAAACAGGAAAGTAAATTCTAGAATAGACGCAGAAGTTGCAATTTATATATGCATGTGAGCACAATTAAGGCTATTAAAAACAGACGTGTGTCTGCTCTTTTTGCTTCTTACCTGGATTTCTAACATTTCATCGCATCCTAGAGTTTGAAGACTGCAGCCCAGGACAGTGAAAAAGAAAAAAAGAAAAATCTGCCAGTTAAGCACCGTGGACCGAGGGCAGCTCATTATATCCATTCAAATAACAGGGATCTGAAAGAAGAAAGTTTCACAGCACAAATTTAAGAAAGTAGAAGCCAAGTTTTCCCCCTGGTACTAGTTATGGTCCCAATACATAAGTACTGGAAAAACTGCTCACTCTCCCGCTTAGCTTTTTCTTTTAGCAAATCAATGACTCTGAACCAAGAACAACTCTAGTTGCCTAACTACCTCCCTTTAGAGTTAAACACTGTGTCTGAGAAGAAAGAAGAATTAAAAGGCATTCTGAAAAATAAAGAATATTCTGCACAAATGTACAAATTTATATCACATTGCACAATAGAACAAAAAGTTCTGGAAAGTAGTTAGACATCCTTACAAGTTTTATGACAAGTTTTATCATTTGCAAAGGATGCTGCAGTCAAAAAAAATCATGTAAGGCAGGACACATTATTTAGGCTGGTGGTTTTCAACTTCATTAGACTCGAGAAATCCCTCAACAAAAAAAAAAGAAAAAAGCAACTCTTAGGTTACACACTTCTTTATTTGAGTGCAGAAAAATAATAGAGCAATTGTTCTGTTACAAACTCAGAAAGACCACAAAAGGTCAAAACATTTTGGACATTATGGAATCCTATTTGAAATCTCTAGGTTTGGCTGGTGACTCATGGAGGTGTTTGCATATCTAACAGTGGTAATACTGTGCAGCACCCCATGGCTTAAAAATAATCTTGTGACACCCAAAGGTACCACAACCCCCTGGCTGAGAATCATTGATTCAGGCATTTAAATATGGTACTCAGTTCTGAATAGTTTGAACTGTTCTTTAAACAGGTCTTAGAGATAAAAAAAAGCAGTCACGCTTACACAGGACAGTCTTCTGTATATAGGCTGCATAACTTATAAGTTGCATGAATGAAAAAGTACCAGCATTTTTGTTCACTTCATGACCAACAACGTTTAATTTTTCTGTTCAGGAATAAGTGCTCAGAAAAAAAATAATGGTCAGAGAAAACTTGAAGTCCAGACAGCTGAATTTTGTATTATGAACAAAAAGCTCAAAATGGAAACAATTATATAACTGAGGCTGCAGAAAGTGAAAATATTTACTGGAGTTTAAAAGTACGTTTGTTAGGATGACATAAATTGATGCAAGAGATGTAGTTTTATCATTTGCTCCCTGAGGACATATTAAAATAAGTCATGTACAAAAAGGCATTGGAAACCTCTGCACATTCAAAATTATTCTACTTCAAGGCACAATGTGTGCTACAGAGGTGCTTAGTTTGATAAAGGTGAAATCTTGTCCCTAACACTCTGCGTGTTCTGCAGACACAATCTTATTTTAGAGTAATAGGCTGAAACTTAATCTCTGAATTCAATCATGTAGAAAATAAGTTTGGACTACTAAAATTAGCAGCAAGTCTTGCTAGAGCATAATGTTTTAAAATATTTTAACATAAGTTTTTTTTTTCTTTTGATATTCACTCTCCATGGACTCATACTTCTGAATCTTATCATCCCCTACTATTTTCTAATCAAAGAAACCTCAGATTCTGTTCATAAAACTATACAGGGAAAAAGCCCCTAATTACTTAGTCGAATATGTTGTACACTGGAAAAGAATAACTTTAGTGATTCATCTTTAATTCATAATTCACCAAATGGAACTTCAAGAGCTGGAGTACTTTTCCTAGGTGAGTACTTTTGTGACTACTAATCAAGTTAATCATATATATAAATCACTGTAATTTATTTTACAATGTACAGTTGGAGTTCTGGGGTTGTATGTATAGTATTACTGACTGTTTTTCACTGACATCTTTGGGGGATGCCTCACAAGAAGGTAACGTAACAGGTCAGACAGTGCATTTCTAATCTCACTCAAGCTATTGGAATTTACTCTCTACTTATTTTCAAAATTAAAAGAAAGAGTAGGTTTAATATTTCACATAAAAGAGTAAACCTTCACCCGGAGTTGGAATGCATATGAAAAGATTTTTTATAACTTATTTTTTTTAATTTGTATTTTAGATTCTCAGTTTTACCAAAACTGGAAAGGGAAAATAATATATCCACCATCATCAAAACCAGAAAATACTGAAAGCTTTGTTTTGAAGAGTTCTTAGCCATTTTTTAGAAAAAGAAGGTTTAGATTAAAATAATGCTCATGTATCAGCATTAAAAGATAGGTTTTGGTTGGGTTTTTTTGTTGTTGTTGTTGGGGGGTGGGGGGGAGGGTTGCAATGCTTACCCCCCATCTTCCAGGGTACTTTCTAGAGCATTAGTTTAATACTAGCAGTGCATCTGCATGTGCTATTAATGTGCTGTAAATTTACTGCGTAGTAAAATACTGTGCAATAAGCTTTCACTTAGAGTGTATCTGCAGGTGCATTTATCAGGAACAAATCTGCTCCTAACCAAAGCAGTTCAGAGTAGCGCTACTCCTGCCTGTTCTGCCCCCCCAACAGCAACCAGGGGGAAATCTCTAGGCTTCCCCAGGTGCCAGCCCAAAGCTGGCAGCGGGTACCAGGGTCAGGCCTGGGCTCTGGAGAATGGGCTATCCTGACTCTGAGGCAGCTGTTTCCCAACCACGTGCCCCTATAGGCTGATGATGGCAGGGGACTGAGGAAGTGTCCATACCCCTAGAGCTGTTTCCAAGACACCTTCCTCTGATTGGCTGATCAGGCTTGGGACTGAGAAACTGTCTCCTCCTGTGTAGCTGTTTCCCAGCCTCCTGCCCCAATTGACCAGTCAGGCAGCTGCCAGTGAGCCCCCAGCTAGGCTGGCATCCCAGCTGCCCCACTGGGGCAGCCTGGACCAGCCCCCAGCTGGACAGTGAATCCCCACCCAGCAAGGGGCTACTGCAATGGTGGGATAACTCCAGGCCAACCCCCAGCTGGGTAGGAATTCTCTGCACACCCGGGGGCTTGCTGCCATCTTCCCCACAAGTGGGATAGCTGCTGGCAAGGCCCCAGCGGAGTGGGAAAGCAGATTTCTTCCCAGTCTTGGTGCTGCTCAGCTCTAAGTGTTAGGAGCAGAGAGCGGCCCCATCTCAGGAGGGAAGCCAAGAGCTGAGCAGCACCAGAACTGGGCCCCCAACTGGTGTAGCTGAGAGGGAGCAAATTTGCTCTTGGTCACCATCAACGTGAGTGCTACTGCACAGTTAATCCAGTACCTGTATTTCTAGGTACTAACTAACTGCACAGTAAATTTATTTGGTGCTTAGTAGCTGCTGCACACAGTTACATGGTGATGTTTTACACATTTTATATAGACTTGCCCACACAGGAGAGATAGAATACCACAAACTCTTCATAGAAGGGCTCTTTTAAATCAGGCTGCCTGAAGTCATGATGTTACCCTGACTGAAATCTTGCTTAGAGAAGCCCAAGTTGGAACAGAAGGACAACTGACTAATTTTAAAACATTACCATATTTGTACAAGAAAGTTAGTGCACACTTTAAATAAGATGTCAGTTCAAAAATAATGTTTTAATGTTTTCTATTAAGATCTATAAACAAAAGCAAAATATCTATTCAGTTCTCATTATGCCTTTATTTGCAGTTAAAATAATTTGCATTATTGCTTTTGCGTATCTGCATTTATTTTACAAAATTTTAAATTCTTCCCACAGAATTGAGTACCACAGGTGGCATTTACATGTTATTTCAATGTGAAGTTGGATATTTAATTTGTAAAACCCCTTTATATAGTCAGGAAAATACATATCAAAGCCAAGTTGCATTTAGAGTCAGTTGACCACAATGTTTCACAAACTACAAGATATGATTCATAAATAAAGACACCAGTACACTTCACTAGAAAACTCCCAATACATGAATACATATATGAATCAATTACATAAAACCAAACTTACAATGAACAAGGAAAAGGTCATAAAACTATCAGAGAGGCAACAAACAACAGTTAAGAATACTGACTAATCTTTCTCTCTATCAGTCTATGTCTTAACAGACCAGGTCTTGAAGAATTCTGGTGTCATCTTTTTTTATGTAGTGCACTGTCACAGGGCACTCTGGTTGCCCTGTGCCTGCATGGAAGAAGAACTGCCAGAGGGGGAGCCCTTGCAGTGATTAGGCAGCACAACTGCGAGTTGCCGGGGCAACCAAAGAAGGTCAACTTACAAAAGGGGCAGGGCTTGGCTCCTACAAAGCCCAGAGCCAGAGTCAGGCTGGCAGTTCTCTGCTAGCAGCTGAAGGGGCAGGAGCTCTGAGAGACCAGGGATGTGAATGCAGCTTGCGAGAGCTCCAGAGGCTGGAGCAATGATGCTGTGGGACAGCTGGGAGGCTTATGCTGTTATGGCCGGGTGCCATATGTTTATGTTATAGCCGGAGGCTTGTGTTTATGTTGCTGTTGTTATATATGACCGGTCGTTTGGGTGAGGCTGTAGGGGTGGAGGCGGCCTCGGGGTGACCCACAGTAGTGGGGGGCCCTAGTGCCCAGGAAGGGGGGCAATTTGGTGCCTGTGGGGGTGCAGTGTTCTTATAGGCGCCAGTGGGGGCGCAGCAGCACAGGGATGTGTAGACCCCAGCCCCAGAGAGGGGGCATTTGATAAGGAAGCCCCAGAGAGGGGGCATTTGATAAGGAAGCCAAATTGGGCATAGCAGAGCTAGCCTAGAGAGGGAGCAGCTCTGAGAAGAGGGTCCAAGGTGGACAGGGAGAGCCCTAGAAGGGGGCCCTATTGGAGAAGCCCAAGTTGGGCGCAGCAAGCCTCAGGAAGGGGGCAGCTTGGAGGAGCCCTAGAAGTAGGGCCATTTTAATGAGAAGCCCAAGTGTGGGCGCTGGGAGTCCACGACAGGGGGTCCGCATTTCTTTGGAGGCCTAAGTTGGGCATAGACAGTCCCAGGAGGTGGCAATACTGAGACCCTAGACAGGGAGCAACATATTGAACAGTGTGGGGGCACGGCAAGCCCAGAGAGGGGAGCACCATATTTGAGGAGCCCACGAGGGGCACTAGTTGAGAAGCCCGTGAGGGGCCACACAGAAAGCCCAAGTTGGGCACAGTGAACCCCAGGAAGGGGGGGGCAACATTGAGATGCCCCAGAGGGGGCATGACAAGCACCCAAAGGAGGGGTGCCCAATATTGGGAGAGGCAAGCCCTGAGGGAGGGCCATGGGACTGAGAAGCCCAAGAAGGGCAAGAATTAAGGAACCCGGTGGTGGGGCGCAGCAAGCCCCAGGGAGGGGGAGGAGATATAAGGAGTCCAAGGGGGACAGAGTGAACCCCAGGAAGGGGGGGGGCAGCATTTGAGAGAGGGCCTGGAAAGAACGGGAAGGGGCCAAGATAGGAAAGAGCATGTGGACATCCATGAGGCTTGGGCTGTGGTATTGGGGAGGAAGGAGCTGCAGACAGCACCCCCTAGCGGAGGGGGCAGGGCAAGAAGAAGGGCAGCCTCCCGCTTATGAACCAATTAAGATCAAAGACGTGGCAGGAGAGTAGGCAGGCAGTTGCCCAGAGACAGGTGTGGGGGCCATATTGAGGGCGGGCCTGAGGTGCACTGTCACATGCACACACACCAGATTTCAGGATAAACTCTTAAAATTCCTTACCTTACAGGTAAAACAAACTATGACATAACAAATTATGATTAATTTTATGAAAGATCACCTGAAATGTATTAAGCAAACTGTGATAAACGGATACAGTATTTTTCTTGGTGAAGCAATATCTAGTTATATTTTAGCTTGAAGTAAAGGAAAAACACAGGTGGAGGAAAGGAAGTACCAAATTTATCTCTGTAATTTAACTCCTATTAATTTTTTAGTGTGCTTGCTTTGTGTATTATACAATTCATATCCCTATATGCAATGTACACAATATGAAGTACTGACAGTAATACACTTAAGACTTTACATGTTCAAAAGACCTGTGCATGTATTAATTAGGTATATCACCATCCTGAGAGAGAACTTATTATCTCCATTTTACAGATGGCACACATATATTATGGACTTCCCTAAAGGTACAGGATAAATTCATAAGATGACAAAACTAGAATTCAGAGGCTTCTGCATTCCAGAACCAGGGTTACTCCATTAAATCATATTGCCTCTCAAACTTATTCTCAGATTTTCTATTAGAAATCCTTCTTGAACTAATTTTTAAAGCAATTTAAAAATTGAGTAGAGATATTCAGAAATGAGACAATAATTGAATTCAAAATTCCAGTAGCTATTTTAAGTTCCACACAATTTACTTGGCATCCACAATTGAATCTATTTCCATATGCTTAATAGGTTAAGTTATAGGTTAAAGTGATGATGAATAATTGGAGGGGGTGGGAATCATTTAGATTATGGCCTTTTAACACACAACTATAGAAACACAACAGTCAATTGTCAACACTATTCCAACTCAAACTAATAACAATTTGAGTCTTTCATCAAGAAATAAGTTGCATTGATAGTAATTGTGATTCACTGCAAGCCCCAAGACCGATTGGTTTTATGAAGAAGACAGATTATGTGCCTCTAATTACCTATTATTTTACTCATATGTTAGTCCAATATTTGCAGTACTTGAAATACTTTAGTTACTTTCTATGTAAAGTATACTATAAGAGTGTCATGAAATACATTTCTATTAAAGCACAAAGCTAAACTGGAGTCAGTCATTTCAATTTTCATTGTTTTACAGTTTACAAACTTCCATTTATACACATCCAATTGCCTCCAAAACCCATGGTAGACGTTATACTTAGGACATGATTAACTGGTTAATTCTATCTTATGTAGTTACCAGGCCACACATTAATTCCCTTATTGGCCTGATAAAACAGAGAATAAATCACCAAGTTACTACACAATATGTGCAATAACTCTGTGGTTGGTTCCCAGCATGTCATAGATTGAATGTGTGGCCAAGCCCATCAGCTGATATGCGTTCCCATCCTTAGGAAAGCATTGTCGCCTTTGACTTCGATATTCTGACAAGGCTGGGAACACCAGTCAGCTGACTGGTGCTCAGAGCAGGGTAGATTTGGCACCTGGCTTGCTACTTGCTCCTGAACTAGGCTCCCCCTACATGACCAATAGGTTTCAATTTGGATCTGATCCACAATCACTCTTCCTGCCATGCATGTGCAGCATGGTACAGGAAGGCTTTAGAGGAGTGGCAAACCAGGGCAAACCAGGCAACTACCTGGGGTCCCACACTTTAGGGGGCCCAAATGTTTTGGGGGTGAAGTTTTTGATAACTACTGTAGGTTAATATTTACTTGAGTACATACCTCTAAGAGGCCCCAAATGACTCTCTGGCCCAGGACCCCAACACTGCATGGCAGGAAATGTGACTGCTGGGATTACAGATCAGATCCCAGTGTACATTTAACTGAGCATCTTCCAGGGACCTAAGATGAACGTGAAATATTTTTAAGCATCCAGAGCTGTACTAAAAGGCCGCACCATGGGGGCTGACAGTATAGAAATCTTGAAGTCATTTTAGACTTGGTAGATAAATTTGAACTCAACATTCTTTTTCTTTTGTCTTTCAATCTATAAACACATGTTCACCTTTCAAAAAAGGGTATTTTTCTAGCTATAGGAAAATCTGTTCTATGTATTATAAACAGAAGAATTCCTGAGAAGCTAAACTGGCAAAAAGGACAGTCTACAGGTGGTATTTATGTTGTATTGTTAAATTCAATGCTTACTCTCCCTGCCTTCTCTACCTCCCTTTCTATCAGTTTCTTAAGAATTTCATTTGTTAAGTCAATCTTTCAAACCCTAAATGATGAAGGAGATTTTTAAGAAGGTAAACTGAATGAGCTCACTGGCCTTAAAAAGCACATTAGCACTTTGACAAGTTAGATATACTAGGAATCAATTTAGAATAATTAAAAAAAAAAAAGACCTTTGTAAGTCATCTATAATCCCTTATTTATCAACACAAATCCTGGTTTTCCCTGATAAAAAAAATAATTGCACGTTCTCTGATAAAAAAACCCTGATTTCACAATTAAAATGAAATGCCACCATATATAGATGTCATTTGAACACAGTGTTTTATTGATACATTTACAGTTTTAAAGCAATTTGGAAGCCGACCAGTATCTCAATCTCTATAATAAAATAAACTCTAAATACCTGTAAATTTTGATTTGGGGTTTTTTATCATGGAAAATCAGAGCTGTCCCTGCCCCCTTAGCTCACAGAACACAAGTCCAAGCCCCTTACTCCACAGGTGGCCGCTTCTGCAGTGTGGTGGAGCGCAGAGCTTTGTTCCACCCCTCTTGTGGGCAGCACAGCCATAGTGGAGCCCATGGCAGGGTGTGTGGGCTGCCTGCTGTGAGTTCAGGTGTGGGGAGCCAGCTCCCTGCTACTGCACACAGTTCTGGGAGAGGTAGGGGGGACCTGTAACCCCAAGCTTGTGTATAGGGCAGAGATGGGTGTGGGGTTGGGCTCTCCAATACAGGCTCAGGCTCCCAACCTTGCTTCTCTCCCCCAGGGCCTCTGTAGCCCAGTGAATGGGACACTGCACAACAGGGGAGAATGGGGCTAGGCGAAGAAGCTCTTTGCTGCTGTGAGCTCTGCACTGCCCTGGCAAAGCACCTCCTGCCTATTCCGCAGCAGCAATGGGCACAACTCCATGCCCCTGCCCCCATTGCTGTTGGATGGGCAGGGGACCTATCACTAGGGCGATGCAGAGCTTACAGAAGTAAGGAGCTTCCCTGCCCAGCCCCACTCTCCCCTGCTTTGCTGAATCCCATCCACTGGGTTGTGGAGACCTCAGGGGAAGGTAGCAGGATGGAGACACTGAACTCACTGCAGGCATCCCACACCCAGCCCCACCCTGCACATAGACCTGGGGGTCACAGGTTCCCCTGCCCCTCCTAGAGTGCACACAGTGGCGGGGAGCCAGGCCTACCCCTCCGCCCTCCAGATGAGCCACCCAAAGCCTTGTCCTGCTCTCCACTGGGGCCCTATGACCACTCAAGTTGGCCCCAGACCCTACGCAGCACCCAGTTGGGCAGCAACCCCAGCCCCAGCCCTGCAAAACTCACTTCTCTCTATGAGGGCCTCAATATCCCCCCTGCCACCACCAGACTTAACTGCAGGAGCTGCTCACCAGGCTGCTCATTGGCTATGTGCATATACCTATCCTCCCCCACCACCCTCACACACACACACCAACTTTTCAACATTAAGTGCGAAAACTTAGATCATAAGTAGCAACAGGGGCAGGGCTCATAGCCTGCATGCATGACTTGAGCTCAGCAGGTGGAGGTGGGCTCTCATATGCAACCCAGCATGCCCCATGGGCTCCCCAGGGTTCTGACAACTCTTGAGTGGAGCTGAAATGCCAAGCCACACCTGATTGGCTAACATGCACCTGGACCTGATGCAGCAGCAGCTTGTCATGGCATGTGCCCTTATGGCAATGAGCCACAAGCTGGCTGTCCCATGTCCTCAAAGAGAGAGACAGAATCAGAGAGTGTTTGTGTCCCAGAGGCCTAGGTTCTCTGTGTGGGTATGTGTGTGTCTCTGACACCTGGGTTCTGTGTGTGCATGCAACAAATGCCTGGATTTTATGGGTGCATGTCACAGTTGCCTGTGTCTGCCCTTCTGTCCCCTGATGTTGATGGCCCCAGAACCACATGGTGGCAGGCAGTCTAGAACTGCAAAGCATTAGCGGAACAGATCATCACTTGCATGGACCAAGAGCCCTCCCCGCACGAATATGGCTAAAGGGCTTCAAGTATCATAGTATCTAGGGTCAGAAGGGGCCTAGAGCAGGCCATCTAGTCTGACCCCCCGCCAATGGCAGGAACGAGTGCCAGGGTCACAGGACCCC
>JAGPOW010003316.1:51447768-51486348 GCA_030014935.1 Caiman crocodilus | reverse complement strand
ACTTCTAACAATGAACGTGTGAGTACACCCTTATCTCGGCAATCTCGCGATATCTGATCTGTCTAGCAGCCAATAAAAGGGGAAATCAAAGCCTAGCGCAGGGAAAAAGAAATTAGCTAGAGTCCGTTCGTTCTCGCCCTAGGGGCCTGTCGGAATTAAGGCTCCGGAGGTGCGACATACATAATGCCAACTTCGTGTAGCACAAAAGCTGCACCTCATAGTCAGGGACACCTTGGAGGGGGACAGGGCTGCCAGTGATGGTGATACCATCACTACCACCCAACTCATTTCAAAATGCAGGAAGGTGGTGGGCTACTTCCACCACAGCATCAAGTGGGGCAAGATGCTGTGGGAAGAACAGGCAGAGCTGAGCATCCCACAGCACAAAATCATGCAGGATGTGGAGACTCGGTGGACACTGATGCTGGAAAGGCTGATGGAGCAACAGGTGGCCATCCATGAGATGGTCTTGCTCGGGGAGATTGGGATCAGTGGCCCCCTTAACAAAACAGAGTGGGATGTAATCTCCCAAATCTTGGTGGTCCTCAAGCCGTTCCTTGAGGCTACTGAGAGTCTCAGCACTGATGATGCCGTCCTTAGCCAGGTGATCCCTATAGCAAAGTAGCTTGAAAATGAAATGGAGAAGTTCTAGGGGATCGATGTTTTCGGCTTGGGCAAACTGCTGTCACCAGAGGTGCAGGCACTGGTGAAGCAGCAGAAGGAGGGCATCAAAAAACAGCTGGATCCATTTCAGTCCAGTACAGTCCACATGCTGGTGGGCATGTGTGACCCCGAGGTTGAAGGGGAGCATCTGCAGCAGCAAAACCCTTGATCACTGGACAGATATGCTGGTGAACAGAGTCAGAGAGGTAGAAGTGCAGAGGCAGAGGGATGTGTAAGAGGAGGATCCACTTTCCTGTGCCAGCAGTCCAACCACCAGCCAATCTCCTCTACCATAGCTGCTCCCAATGAGGGCCAAAGGCATGGCTTCAATGTTGGAGTCCAGAGGCACCACACCCTACCATCAGGCAGGTAGCATAGAGGCCTCAGTGGCTACATATCTCACTGAGGATGTGGAACCACTCCAATGTGACCTCTTGACCTAGTGGCAACCCTCAGCCAGGTGTGGCAGGATCTGACCACAGTTGCTCAGGAACACTTGTCCTGTCTACTAACCAGTGTTCTAAGCAAGAAGGAGTTCAGCATTGCTGGGGATGTTGTGACACCCCACCACACTTCTGTGGATCCTGGTTTGGTGGAGCAGCTGGTGTTGCTCAAGGTGAACCTCCCACTGCTGGGGTTCTCCAAGCTCCAGGTACAGACGGAATGAATGCCACCCTCCTCACTCCACACCTAGTTGCTTTTATTTGCCTTCATAGCCTTGATGTGCACTTTCATAGAAATCCCTTCACCCCTCTGCCTGAAACCTGGCAGGCCTCATGCTTGCACAAGGTGTTACCACCCCTGTGGTTTTCATCTCAATTTGCCTTAACACACACAACTGATATGAGTTTTACTTTCAACAGTTTGAGGTACATGCTCACAGAAACCCCTACACCTATCTCCTTGAAACTTAGCAAGCTTCATGCCCTCAGAAGGAGCTGGCTGTTTTTATCCAAATGCTGTTTTTATCCAAATCTGGGGAAAAAAAGGGGGAAGTTATAGGTATTTTAGTGATTCCCCATTATAGTCAATGGCCAAATCTTCAAAACCAAAGTCAACCTAATCAGAATCGGGACAGTGATTTGAATCACTGAATCAAATCACTGTCCCTCTGAATTGGCTGAGTCCAAATCTGAAATAAATACTTGCTTGCTTCTCACAGGCCTACTGAGGATCCCTGTTTGGTTAGGGAATCATCTTTGGCAACACTTTTTTTTTTTTTTTTTTAATTGTTAGCCACTATGCATAGCTCTCCATACAAGTAAAGCAGAAGATGTGTGCCATATGAATATGGCTACTACATCCTCATTATGTAGAAAATGAGTAATTTGATAGGGCTCTGAGGAAACAGTTCACAAATCCACCTCCATGGCTCAAAGAATGTGTAGGGATAGTCCTGTGCATAATGCTGCAAACTTGGTGAAGAACACCCTCTCTGTTCAGGCAGAAGAAATAAAAACAACATATTGCAACATTATCTAAACATGTTAAGCCCTAATGAGCTCCTCAGTCATATCTCTTATCCTATAACCCACCGCCTCTCCTCTTTTTCATGGAACTACCATTCCACAGCCAGTTGGCACACAATTTCTTCTAACAGGTGGTAGCAAGCAGAGTAGCTATCTCCCACACACGCCAGCTGATCAAGTGTTGGTCAGGGCCTTGATTCTCTATCAAAAGCATTGCAAAAGGCTCTCCTGCCTCCCCCCACGAAGTACTTTCTGGCAATAATCCATTTTGCTTCTCCATTTTTCCAGCTCCTTTTTATACAACTGCCCCTTTTCATTCTTCCCCAGTCTGTTCCTTTCTCTTGTTTCACATTTCTCTCCTGGCAGCATTTTCCTTGCTTCACAGGCCTACTTACTTTTCTCTACTCATATACCACCATTACCATACTATTCATCAGCCTTGCCACTTCTTGGCTACAATTGCCTTCCTATGCATTCCAGATATTTCTTATTAAGAAAGAGAGTTTTAGAAAATGAATAACCACTTCTGAACACCCATATGACCTCACACAATGTGGTTACAAAACTGTTCAAACTAATAAAGAAAAGTTTTGGTCACATTTATTTATATCCTTATCTTGTTACAACCCTGATGAAACCTACTATGGTTGAAGTTGGTCTCAAGCCTGGCTCTATTTCACTAACAGGGTTTGGCTTTTCTGTTTATCTGCACACATCATCATAACTTACTGAACTTCTTTGCAGAAAGATCTAGATTTTGTTCCCTTAAAAACTCAGAGGTATTCAGATTATTTCAGAAATTTTCATTCAGAAAATTATGGTTTAGTCCATTTTCATTTTTCATGCTCTTTCTAGCTATCAAAAGTTTCTAGATGGCTGCCAAAAATTCGTACACACTGTATTTCAGAACTGTTTGCTGAATTTTCAGAAAAACTCATTACTCTGCAGTATATGGACATCACTTTTGCTTAGTATGTGACACAACTAGTGGTATACTTTAGACCTGGGCAGGTTTCTAAAGATAAAGAGATTTCTTTTAAGTTGTTAAGACCCAGTACCAAAAAAACCCCAAAATGTGAGAAAGTTTGTGGTACCCTTCATAAATAGAATCCACAAAAATGTAGTAGCTTTACCGAAATCCTTTCATCACTACTAGGACCAGAATATCTGGAGTAACATGCATTTTTCTCCTATGACTTTCTGGCTGAAATGGAAACAGCTGGGGGAAAAATGCTACTTTCATTCATAAGGGAAATTCATGAACTGAACAGATAATTTATTTCTAAACATACTAGGTATACAAAAGCATCTGCTTCTTAAATTGATGTTTACTTTAAAAAAAACAAACAAACTTCTTCTAGGTAGATTTTCTATTAACCTGAAATCATAAGAGTAAAGGAAATTAACTTTTTGCAGTTACATTTCCCAGACATGGAACAAAAGAGTATGCGTTGGTCCAGACTAAATCACCCAGCCTCTCAACTTGTCCACTTTATATTGTACCCTTGCCAAACTCTGTTGATCTCCAATAACCACTACAGTTCCTCCCTGGGTTTTTTTTGGGGGGGTTTATCTGAAAGAAGAACCTCTGCATATATATGAGCCATTTATGCATCTGCTAGTTATTAGTTATATCTCATACATACATATGTTTATATATAATGGACCCAAAAATTTGAGCTCACTGTATTATAGCTGGTGGAAATTATAGCTAATTATTCAGTAAGTCCATGATTAGAGATTTTTTTCTTGCTAAATAGTTCAGGGTCTATGTCCTAAATGATTTATAGATTATCAGGCATGTAAGATGCCTACAATGTTGGCTGTAAATATTATTGATTCAAAATTTCAATATATATTTGTAAAATAAACTGACAAGGTAATTTTTTTGTGGATTTGTAACTACTTGATAACTCATCCATTAAAGAGAATGGAATTACTCAAAAAGAGCAATCAACTACGGTAAACAACTGTATCAGAATCTACTCTGCTTTCATTATCAGATCTCCACATGCTTGCTATGAGACATGATCACGCAGTATATTTCAAGGTATAATTCTACCCAGAGGTGGCATGTAGCTTTGAAAACATGTCTAATTTGTATTTCAAGCTACACTTCAGTGGCTTGCCTATACTGCTGAATTAACTTGAATTATAACTCAAGTGTTGCCCCTAATTTGAGTCCCCGCCTCCAGACAAAAGCCATTTATTCAAGAGAGGTGAAGCAAAATTAGGTAGTCTCTTAGTGCAAAAGGTTGCAGCTCAAAACAGCACTTCAGGTCAAGTAAGACTAACACTCCTAATTATGTAGTGAAAACGTAATCCAAATTGTTAAGAATCATGGGAAAAAAATCCAGCATCTATTGCATTCCTTTGAGTTCCTGTAGCCTCCAAACATGCATATACTTCATCCTCTCATGCACTTCTATATGTTGGTACAGTATTTTATCCAAGTTAAAAAGTTATTTAAAATTTTGTTCTATCTTTTGGTTCTTGTTTCATAATCCCCTTAAAATTCAACATTGATTCAGATCTGAACTCCTCAGGGACTGATATTAAGCAAGGATCATATAGTTTAAAAGCACAAATTACTAATGTTCTCTGTGGGGAACTTCTTACAGGACTTGAGGTAAGCCTGATTCTATTTTCTCCTTATACTGATTAAGAATTTTTTTTAAATGTAATATTATAGAAGAACTGAGTTTAACAAAATTCCAAACTCAAATGATGGAATTGTTTCACAACAAATACTAAAGAAATGCTTCCCTGGGATGAGGAAAACGAACACTACATTTTGACATAAGACTAGGGTTTTATGATGTCACCCATTTGATTGTTTTACACATCTGGTTGTTAATGAAGAGAATATAGTTATTAAACAAAACAATTAATCTAGATTGCATTATTCCATGTAGTAGAATAGCAACTAATTGATACTAAAATAACCCCATAGATGTACACTCTACTGAAGAATTGCCACAGGATAGAAACTGATAATTAGAGACCTACCAAAACTGTGATGTCACAAATTTTGTGAAATCCAGCATTACTCACAAAAGAAGGCAATGCTCACAAATTCTGTGAGATCTGTAAGGGGGAAACCCCCCCCCCCCAACCCCCATTGCTGAAAATAAAATGCTGCCTCCCCATAGGGAGCCATCAGTCATGATGCTGTGACAGCCCACCAGAGCACGAAAGGGTAGAGGGGTGTCTGCCCACTCAAAAGGCTGCCAACAAGATGGCTACAGCCCCACCCCTCACCGCTGATTGGCTGCAAGAGCTGCTTGTCATGTGTCCCTGGCCCTCTCCACCAGTCAGCAGTAAGAGTGGGACTGCATGACAGGCAGCCCTCTCAGCCAACCTGTGGCAAGTGGGGGGGAGGGGCAAGCATTGGGCCTCCTCATTCAATAAGAGGCAGGGTGGGGCTGCAAAATGGCTGCCAGGCCCAGTGTTCTGCCTGAGAAATCAGTAGGCAGCCACCGCAAATTTGGTAGGTTCCTACCGATAATATAGAGCTTCCCAACAGACCAGATGCTTACAAAGTAAAACAATTTTTCATAGGACGTTACTACAAATATTCCAGAACAGAAAGTTCAGATGTCATTTAAATCTTATTAGAAATAAATTAATTTTTTTAGTTAGAGTTCACTTTTGTTTTAATAAAAAGGTAAACAAGATAAAAGCTATATTCTAATGTAAATGGCTATACTGTGCCTAATTCACTTGATATATCAAACAGAAGATGAAGGAGAGGGACAAGAGCAAACATTTCATTTTTTAGCATACTAGTTAATATCCAGATTGCCCGCCAAAATGACTGTAAACCCCATTGTGAAAACCAGTGTTCTGTCCCTTCCACAGAGAAATAATGAGACAAGACTGGTCAACATGATGGACACATCGCAGTACATCCTGTCAGAGTCTGGCAGTCTATGGCCCATGTCCCAGATTCAGCATGTGGAAATGGGGCCCTGGGAAAAAATTGCTTTCCATTGCCACTCTGGGGAAAAGTGAAAACAGCAGGCACTTTCTCGGTGCTGCTACTGGGAAGAGTACCAGTAGTGCCCACCCTACCTGCACTAGGTGATTCAGGACCCCAGCCTTACAGTGGGGCTGACTACTGCACTTGGGGCATTTATACCCATGCTCTGGAAGTGGGGAGAGGGGGGCACTTTAATTAGAACAGCTCTAATTAAAGTACCCAAAGCATCACCATGACCCTTTGCTGAAAAATGGCACTGGGAGTGCTTTAACTAGAACTCATTGAACAAGCTTTAGTTAAAGCACCTCCACTGCTATTTTTCAGCATGGGGACACTGATACATGCAGTGATGAAATCTACTGGAGGGCTGCAATTACCACACTCCGGTAGAATTGATTGAGTTAAATCAAGTCTGCTCTGACATGCTGTAACTACAGTACACTGGAGCATCCTGCCTGCACCCTTCAAGTCCAACTTGTGAGAGAGAAATCTGGGGATGACAAGTTAGTGTAGTTTCCATGTCTATTTAAACCTTAGCCTTTTTGATGAGAGTGCCGCTAAGAGAAGTAGGTTGGCGATATTCACAGTAGTTTCCTTAAAACTGGCCTAAGCTGTAATAAATTTATCACTTCCAGATTGGTCTGGATTCTAATCAGTGGATTTGAATAGCCTGGGAAAGGGTTTGAAAATGGTAATACAACTGTGGTGGTGCTTTACTCAGAAATAGCCAATTTTTTGTAAACTTACGCCACTTAGTAATAATTTCCATTGGAATGTTTCCTTTAAATTAGTATAGAAGCCCCTTAATCATGCATTTTGTTTTGCTTACTGTTCCTGTTTATTTTTTTAATAGATGGAATTAAAAAACCAATATTGTTGGTTCATTTGCTTCATTATTTTTCACTTCATTTTTTATACCTATTTTTGCATCTAAAGCATAGATAGAATCTATTATTTGCTTAGTTTTCTTGCACTGCTACTGACTGTGACGTGAAAGAAATGTGTGGCAAGTTTGTTGTAATTTTAGTTTTTTCAGCTAGATTGCACATTTATTTCTAGTGGACAGCTACATTCTTCTAGGGCAATCCCATGGAATGACCAACAGTTGCAAGTTGTGTTGCTTTTAGTTTTCTCTTCTTTATTCTAGCAAGAAAGTAGTCTGCTCCTAGCTATGGACCTCACTATTTATTAAAAATAAAAGCTGGGATAAAATATACAAGTTGATAATTTACAGTAATATGAAGGGATAGAGGACCCAATCTTCAGGTAATCCACATGCCATCCCATCTTTCTCACTTCCACCATTTTTCCCCTAATATAAGGAATTTTTCATGTATCTTTATTCTTTACTTCTCAGTCCTCCTTCAGCATTCCCAATTCTTCTTCCCAACAGAAGAAAACCTCTTTGCCTACCACCCTACTTTTCTCTATGCTAGTGACTTAGGGTGCCTGAATGGTGCTAGCAAGTTTGCCTACTGCCTGGTATGTATATTTGTTTTTGTTTGGTTGGCTGTTTCCCATGTCCTGCCTGCCTTTTCCCCCCCTTGTGGAGTGTTTGCTTCCCCCTCCACCCCCCGCTTCTATTCTCCCTTGTCTTGCCCAGCCTCTGGAGTGAATGCATGACAGGCCTTGCTCTGGGTGAGGCTGTTTTAGCTAACTGAGGAGTGGAGCTAGGTTATAAAAAAGCAGCCCCCAGTGAGCAGATGGTAGCAAACAGAAAAGGAGCTTGCCCAAGCCAGGGGGCAGGAGACTGTGTGCGTGTGTGTGGTATGCAGGTTCTTGTGATGTGGCTTTTTTCCCTGCTTCCTCTAACCTCTTCCCCCCTCTCCCTGCCCCTTCTTACAGCATAAGTATTCTCCAAGGAGCAAATGAGGTGCAAATGCAGTCTGCATCAGCTGTTGTCACCCGCATGGGATATACCTTGTTAGAGCTGCTCCCAGAGAGTCAAGAACACTTCATCTACACCAAGTATAAGCTGGTATCTGCCCTGGAGGAAGACATTCAAAGGTTGGGAGCATGGGTATCCACACTGCATTTCATCTAGGAGTAAGATGATTGGTGGCCAGGAGTTATGAGAGACTGCTGGAGAAGAAAAGTAATTGAGAAGAAGTGGCAATGTATGACTACTCAAAGGAGGACTCCCAGAATTGAAGAGACAGATTGAAGTCACTAACCATTTTTAAGCACTCTGCAGGAGAAATGCTCAGGAAAATGCAGAGGAGTGGGATGAGGCAAAGGAGGCTACAGCCTACAGGGCATAAAGTGCAAGGCTCCAAATACTATTGCATGAAGAAAGAATAAAAGAGAAGTGGTGGTTGGTGACTCCCTTCTGTGGGGGACAGAAGCAGCGATTTATTGTTCAGATTTGGGAGCCCGGAAAGTGTGCCGATTGCCTAGAGCCTGAATTCAGGGTGTCACAGAAGGGCTGCCAATGTTCATCCATCCGTTGGATAACTGCCACTTCCTGTTTGTCCATGTAGGTGCCAATGATACTGCCAGGAATGAAACTGAGCAAATGACTACGAGGTTCTTGTCAGGAGGCTTAAGGAGCATGGAGCACAAGTAATGGTCTCATAGATTCTTACTGTGGAAGGCAAGGCTTCAGGCAGAGACCATCATATCCTGGAAGTGAATGAGTAGCTGAGATGGTGGTGTTGATGTGATGACTTAAGCTTCTTCAAGAACAGGCAGAGGTGTTTGCCTTCCTCTGCAGTGGAGGTGCGGGGGAGGGGGGAAAAGTGGGGGACAGAACATGGTCCTCTACCCAAGACCTCAAGTGTACATTGACCACATTTTACAGAAACAGGACATTGGCTGCCATGGTTCTCCTGCTTTACCTGCAGCAGGTTAGGGTATTAGATCTGTTTTGTTTCAGTGTTCATGGAAATCTTATGTAGGGTTTAGATTATAGATCGTATAGGATATTTGGGTGGTGATGATCTTGCCTTAGATATGGGCATGGACTAGATGACCTCTGAATGTCACTTCCAGCCTTGCTTCTCTATGATTCTATACTTCCTGTTTTCTTCATTTTTTGCTAATTCCTTAGTTTCTGGCACACCATGTTGCCCTGCCTTACCTTCCACCCATTTTCCCAGACTCTTTTGATTGACCTACCTCCAACTGAGCTGGTCCCATGAACACATCAAAATCGGTTAAACTATGTGCTATGTGCAGAAGAACTCAAACATCAATAAGATTTTAAGCAGTAAGGAGGTTCCCAGTTATAACACACACACCAAAATTTGATCTGTTTCAAATTTTCAGCTGCTGAGAAAAAATATAGCTAATTAGAATATAGAAATAAAGAAATATTTCCTAACTTTCTGGCAACTAATCACATTCACAGTGCTGCATCTCCTCCTCTTCCACAAAAAAAACCCCTAGCCTTTTCAAACCAATTTAATAAGAGGAAGGGATCCTGAGGCAACTTTTTACTTTTCTCCTCCCACATAGAAGAAAGATAGTCCAGGTTATCTGTCTCAGGATTTCTAACACTGTCCAGCACAGCAGAACATAAAGAAGAGTATAAATGGTTCATTATTTCTCCTTGGCCCAAAGCTAAATTCAGAGACTGAAGCCAGGCAAGGACAACAACGTGTAGGATTGTCAACCTGTGTGTAATCAAGAAGAAACAAAAACTGAAGACAGCCCAGCTGGAATTGCCAGACTCAGGTTTATGCACAGTAATATAGACCTGGCAGCCTCCATGTTTTTGTTTCTCTCAGGAAGTAATCTGTAATCACCAGAAATCACTGAGAAGGACTAGCAATTCCCTAACAGCACATTACTTTTGTTAGGGTATTATAGAAAGTTCTGAATTTGGTTCTTGCTTCCCATGACATATGCTAATTTATGAAGCCTTTATTACTGTTATTGAAATCTATCCAACTTTATTTTCTAGAATTTCTACTGGAGCATTACCAAACATCTTGTCTACTGAGAATTAGCCAAGGTCCTTCAGTTTTTGTTCATATAGTAATGTGCTTATTAAAGCAAAAGCAGACTTCCTATAGTTCAGTAACCAACATCAAAGACACTGGTAGAACCTGATCCTACATATTAAGTACTGTTCCATTTTATGGGTGTGCTAATATAACCATATATATGGTGGTAAAAATACAATAAAAGTTTAATATACAAAATTATAATAAAAGTTTAATGATACATTTCAAATATAAAGAGGAACACCATTTATTTTTGTAAATGCTCTCTGTTTTAACTTTGGTAATATACAAAATGCTTCTAAATTGATTACCATGGTCATTTAGAAAAGAAATCAAGGCAAAAGCAATACCTTCTGAGGTCACAGTATTCTTGTTATTAGAATTCAAGAATTTTGTTATTAGAAGTCAAGAATTAAGACCATGTGTAGCTGAAATGAGGTGTTTGTGTGCACAACAATTTAAAGTGGGCTAAATGCTTTTGCACTACTTTAAAGGTGTCAGTGTTTGCATGATTTGGCAGTGTATTACACATGAATTCCAGCTGTGATAACTAACCTGGTGGTGTAATGCACCTTAAATGATTTGGGGCACAGCAAGCCCTACCAGCTGCAGAGTGAAGCACCAGGCTTCATGCACCTTAGGGGCTCTGCAGGAAGCCCTGCAGGCAACCTGACAGCAGTCCAGCAAGGCAGACTCTGCCCAAAATTTGGGGGGTGGAGGAGAAATTAAACAAAACATCAGCAAGCCTGATCTCCCCCCGCACTGAGCCTTCCTGCCTCCCTGCCTGAACTGCATGGGGGCTCAGTGCTTCCCTCCATGACCTCAGTGCCCCCTGGCACCACCTGAGCTGGGTTCTACCTCGCAGGGGGAGGGATGGACCGCTGCTGTCACAGAGGGAAGCACCAGGCCCCCATGCAGCGTAGGTATGGCTCCACCCACTGGCTACAGGCAGTCCCTGATTGCCGCTGGCCACCTCTGATGCTGCCAGCAGCACCTGTGGGTGGCCACTGACTGCTGGTCAGCACTCGCCACCATCTCTCCCCCCACCACTGCAGCCATCAACAGGAGCTCCCCTCTTGGCTCGCCCCCACCGACACAGCAGCTGCCAGCAGGACCTCACCACCACTACGACCTTGCTGCCACTCACTGCTGCTTCCTGCAGGTGGTCACCATGCTCACCCAGGCTCCAGGGGCACATGGCCTTCATGTTTGGCTCTAAATTGAAGCGGTTTTTAAAATGTTTTTAAAAACCCACTACTTCAGTTTAGGGCCCCCGTTTTGCCTATGCATGCTTTAATACAAGCAAGCCCAAAAATATCTGAAATCTCCACTAGGAGGGTACTTCTTTCAGTCACGGGACATATAGGACACTATACTTGTGCTTGATGCCTGCTCCAATGCATGCTAAATTAGCATGCATCAAGCTGAGTCAATTAATTGAGTCTGCTGGAGAGTATTAATTAGCATGCTCTAGCAACCTCGGTGTCTTGGGTAGTCAGCATTCCCGGGCTTCAAAATGGACGTGGGGCTGTTTTAACTAAAGCTCATCAAAGGAGCTTTAGTTAAAGCACCCCTACCACCATTTTGAAGCATGATATGCTGCAGGGGCTTTAATTAGAGCAGCTCTCAAGAGCCACTCTAAGCAAAACATCCCCTCCCTTCCACACTGGAGCACATGTAAAGATGCCCATAACCCTGGGAGTTATACAAGGCAATACATGCTGACAGACGTGCAGCTCCATGCTGTAACTCAGAATGCTTTGTAGGAAATGCTTTGTACAACAACCCCCTGGACCAAACAAGTCCACGGTTGGTTCCAGGGGGTAAAGGAATCTAACTGCTGGCTGCCTCCTGTCTCTCAGCCTGTCCCTGGGAGTGGCGAAGGAGGGAGGTAAAGGAGCTTGTTCTAGGGGTTCCCCAGCCAACACTGGAGGGTGGGGAGAGCGAGTTGGAGTGCCCCACCAGCAGGGGCTAAAAAAGCTCAAACTGGACTCCCCCCATTCCCTTTGTCCGCCACCTATTCATAAAGCAGCTCAAGGCTGGGAGGCAGTGCAGATGCAAGTTACAGAAGACTTTGTTATTCAATGAACAAAGAAGACTTTGTTCTTTCAATGTTTTGAAACATTTTCATCTTACCTCTCATGCAACGGGGGTTCAGCTTTTCACCCAATCAGCCATTTTTCAAGCAGTTTGCAGCTGTGCACTGGTGTTTGGTTATAGCTATATACCATTTTCTCTGGCCAGATTGGGTAAAAATTGTCAAATCCATCTGTGCCCTTAGTCCCTCATTAAGGTGGATGGATCCACCTGGAAAAATACCTAAAGCAAAGAGACTTATAGTCTGACATGGACTACAATTCCATATCACATTCTCACTATCTTTGAAAAAGTCAAAAAAAAGAAAAAAAACTAAGAAACTTCCTATCAGAGTTTTATTTTCTGCAGATTCCCATCTCTAAATGAACACATTTACTAGCTGTTACTCTGTGGTGAAAGTATATTACCAAAAAAGAAAAAGGGAATTTGGGGAATGCAGCAAAAGACCCCGCTTCTTGTTTTCATTATTTTTTTAAGAGAGACCCCTTGCTATAGTTTCTTGTTTATAGGCAACTAACAGATTTTCTCTTTTGCATCCTAATATAGGAAGAGTCAACTGGGATTTTTTTTTTAGATTAGAAAACAAAACAGACATACAAAACTCACCAGTGATACGAGATGCCCAAAAACTTGATTAAGCTAGCTTTAACATACATTTTATGATTGATTTATCACAAATAAACTGACAATGTCATAGTTGTCTGGTGAACAACAATCACATGTAGTATTGTATATAGCATCTTCTTGGGGAATACAAAACATCAGAGTTTTAATTAATATGGCACAGACCCAAACATAAAAATCTGAATGTGCCCATTGCAGCAACTTTGTACTTATAACTAATTTTACATTATTCCACAAAAATATGAGAGCGATTGAAAAGACTCGGCCTGCTTAGTTAAAGGGATGATTAATACATTCACAATAGAGGTCTACAAAAGAATTTTTAATACAAAGTACATCAGGAATTTCTATTCATCTTGGCTCATGATACGAAAGCTGGGGCCAATCGATGAAAATGTAATGCAGACATTTACAACTCATTAAAGAAATATCTTCATACACAGTACATAATTTATCTGTGGTAATCACTCCCACAAGCTATTGTGTCAAAGAGATTACTAGGATTGAATAGTAGTAGTAATAATAGTAATAAAAAAAGAAAAATATTTTTAATTTTTTTTAACTTTACTGTAAAGTGTTAAAAAGAAAATAAACAGTCCATCATCCCAGAAAGAGAGCTATATGTAGATAATTGGACCATCCAGTCACTGCTAATTGTATAACATATTCATGCTCAGCCTTTAGGCCTCATGGGACAAATGCATAGAGTAGGGTCCACAGGCCAGACCGAGTCCTGTGCACTAGGATTGGGTCCTGCAACCCAGCACAACCTCCTCCCTTCCCCGATTTCCCTGCAGACCCCTTCCCAACAGGATTGGATTCCAGGCATCTGACTCCACTCCCTCTCATCCCTATGCACCAGGATTAGTCCCTGGGAGCCTAGCACCACCCCTTCCCACTGGGATTGTTCCCCAGGGATCCAGCTGTACTACCCCCCCACCTCAGTGCTCTAAGATTGCATGTTGGGGTCCTAATGTCTCCACCTCCTCGCCTTCCACACCTGGCATCACCTTGTCCCAGACCCCAAGTACCAGGATTGGGCCTTGGCACTATCCCTCCCCAACCCCACCCTGTGTGCTGGGATTGGGCACATGATTTAGCACATAGGGCCCAGGGCTCCCCATGGGTCTGGTAATTTTGTAAGTGGGAGAACAGTACCACCCTCCCAGCACCAAATTTCCATAACCATGGGGAGCTCCACAGGCAGGATGACATGGGGCTGCAGCCTGGAACTGGTGCATGTGCTGGGGGGTGAGAACTCCTGATATAGTGAATGAAGCACACCACAGCTAAAGCTATGAAAGATGGGAGGTAATTAAGGAAACTAACTTTTATATGGACAGGTTAATTTGATAATAGTGCAATATGAGGATCCTTTATAAAATGATTCTTATTGAAACATATGCGTCAACAATTACAGATGTCTTCTATGTCGGACAGGACTTCGATTTTATAATCAAAAGGATAAAATTATTTTTGTTCCTCGCAGAACAAAAAATCATAGGGGCCACACAGCCACCAGGAAAACTTAAGTGCGAGGCTGAAGGAGCTGCACTTCCTGGGGTCAATGGAATACCAGTGGATTCACACTCAAACTGAGGAGCTGCAGCACCAGCAAATAGAGCACAGCTAGCATGCTGAGGTGAGCAGGCTACCCCAGAAAAATAAAAGGACTTAACAGCCTTGCTTGTTTTGTGCTCCTAGGAACTAAAGTATAAGATCGACTGATTTTTCCCATCATGCTAGTGCCAAGACAATTATGGCAAAGACACTAATACACAGAAAGTACAACAAAAGAGAACTTACTACTTTCAGTTTATAAATCTAAGCAAGGCTATATTTACCAAACAAAAGCATGGTTTATTATTGTTTCTAAGATGTGACTTTGGCAAAAACTAAAGCATAGGCTTAGCTTTAAGCATGGAGAACCATCATAATCACACAGCTCTTCAAAGCAATTGGATTCCTAATCTGTTTAAAATTAAGCGTATGTACAGATGTTTGCTGAGTCACAGCCAAACTTGCTTTACATTACATATAATGAACATATGATAAAAATCAAAACAAACATGTTTTACAGATATTTTTTGCCTTTTCCTTCTCTTTTACAGCCTGTTCCTCACTCTTTCTGCATAGGCATATTTTATGGTAACTGTCTAAAGAAGAGAGAGAAAAGAGAAAAAAAATTCATGGCATTATGAACCAATTTTCTCTTCATTCACTTAACCAAATAAGGAAAACTTCACTCTACCTCCAGGATTTCTATTTGCATTGCAAAATAAAAGTTTTAGTCTGCTGTGGGACTCCAAGAACTTCAACCTAAAATTAATTTGTAACATTAAAGACATTCTGGAGAACCTCCCAAGAAGCAGCAGTAGTAGTATTTCCTTACTATACAGGGAGAAAAATATAGATTTTTATAAATTATGAATTTAAAAGTGTATGCAAGAGTGGGATAGTAAATATCACGTAGGGAGAAGACACACTTTTCAGTGACTTAAGCTCTTAAAAAAAAAAAAAATCAGTAAAACAAAAATATATTTATTCCAAATATTTAACTTATCAGGACACACAGATCAATGAAAATCCAAGTTAATAAAGATAAAGGTTCTGCCCTGGATCCAGACCATGCTCTCACTGCCACAAGATCCCAGTCAGGCTCCAGAGCAGCTCTCTATCCTGCCGTGTACCATGCCAGCAGGGGTGGTGCTAGGGCAGAACCTTGATCTGCAGTCTGCATATGCTCTGGGCAGGGGCGTGCAGGCAATCACTCCTCTGCCTGGCTCCAGAACACACTGTTACCACTGCAAGGAGGTGGGGCAGAGCTGTGATCCGCCGCCTGCACATCCCTACCCAGAGCATGCAGGCTTCAGATCATGGCTCTGCCCTTGCTCTACAGCAGCTCCCTACCCTGCCACACAACCTGCCAGCACTTCTGGGGCAGATCTCGATGGAAAACCCAGACTCATGTTATCACAGTTCAGCTGCTGCTGAGGTCTCAGTGAAAACCACCACAAGCCACACAGCTAGAGGCTGCTGGGAAATGGAGTCCAGCCATCTGCCTTTTTGCTCATCCCTGGTGTACATGGAGTACCAGTGCTGAAACATTCCAGATGCATCAATTCTGGATAAACAAAGCCCATGGGAACTCATAATAATTTGCTTACATGCAAATTACTGAAGGTAAGTTTATTTCAAAGTTAGTGTTTTAAAATCTTCTCCTCACTTCCCTGTGCTTAGGGAGAGCAGGGTCAGATGGTAAAGAGGGGAGGAGAGAAGTTGAGGAGCCAGAAGGCTACCTGATCTCCAAGATTTATTTTCCCTGCTAGAGTAGAAGGTGGACAAATTCAAGGAAAACCTGGACAATTATAACAACTTTATGCATTTTCCATATATAATATCTAATTATTGGAGGGGTCAACTTATATTCATAATCATTTTATATTTGAGTAAAGTTGGTATCTGTGATTAATATACACGTACCTATAAAGGAGGATGTGGATATAGTAAAGGATTTATTTTACAAAGAACTGGAGAAACTTTCTGACAAGTTATCAAGTCATAATATAAAATTAGTAATTGGTAATACTAATGTAAAAATTGGAAAAGAAAGAGCGTATTGGACAACAACTGAAAAGGAAAGTTTACATGAAGAAACAAATGAAAATGGGATAAAAAAAAACCTCATAAGCTTCACAATCTTCAAAAACATGAACATATGCAGTACCAACTTTCTACACAAAGTTATATACAAGCAGATACAGATTTCCCCAAACAGACATAAGAAAACAAATTGACCAGGTACTGATAGATAAAAAACATAGGGGTAGCATCAGGTAAGTGTGGTGCTTCAGAGGAGCTGATTGTAGCACAAGATCATGCCCAAGTGATTACAAAAATAAACTCCAGGATCAAGAACACTAGAATACCCACAGAGAATAATGAAAGGACCAAAGTTAAATCTTCAAAAAATTGAAGGACCCATTTATTCAGGAGAAATGCCAGCTTGAGACAATAGATTTGAGATGCTAGAAGTGAAAAAGTATCATGAAAAAAAGTGTTGAAGAAGCTGCAGTGACATTCCTGGGAAAATTCAAAGGAAGACGATGGCCCCAGTTGAACTACATATGCAAGGAAGCTGTGGAGAACTGTAAAGCAAGGAGGGAAAAATGGCTTGTGAACCAACAGAAAAATGGATCTGAGTATGAGGTAATGAGGAAAACAAAACCCATTTTGAAAAATAAGAAAATGAATTTCTGATTCAAAAAGACGTTGGATTATTTTGGAGAAAAGTATAATCAGGGGAAAATAAAAAACTTCTGTGAGTAGGCACAACAGGAAAAAAATGGCTTTAAAGCAAGGGCAAGCAATATAAAGGATAAACAAGGGAATGTATTAATGGAAAAGGATCACGTTATAAAGTGATAGAAACAATACTTTGAGGAACTTATGAATTGGGAGGCACTGGAGTATACACCAAACAGCTCCACTTATGTTACAGTGGAAGAGCTGATGAAGGAATTTGGTACCTAAAGAATAGGAAGACACTGGGAATTGACAACATTCCATCTGAACTCTTTTAAGAGGGTGGCTAGCCAGGAAGATTCATCAGCTAATACTGTTGATCAGACAAGACAAGACAGACAAGAGGTGGAATGAGACAGTTGCATGATCAGTGTATAAGGAAGGTAATAAAACAGTGTAGAAATTACAGAAGGATAGGACTGCTAGCAGCTATATATACAATATGGTCATAAATATTATTTCAAAGACTTTCCTACTATATAGAAGAAAACTTAAGAGATTTTCAATAACATTTTAAACAGGTAGATCCACAATAGATCAGATCTTTGCTGTATAACAATTTACAGAAAAGTGCTGGGATTTCAATCTTCACAAACTGTTTATAATCTTTAAACAGGGTTGTGACTGACTATGTGCACAGATAAAGCCTTTGGAACATAATGGCAGGATTTGGATTCCCTAAGAAGATCATAAAAATAATTAGGGTACATCTTACAGACAGCAATGGAAGAACTCAAATCAACTGAAACCTCTTTGATGCCTTCAACATTAATATAGGCCTGAAATAAGGTGATACGCTTTCCTGACTGTTAGGGGTATGTGAAATGGGCTGTATTCAATTCAGATTTGGCCTGAATCACGGGACAGTGATCTGATTTATTGATTTGGATCATTGTCCCAATTCAATTTGGCCAAATCTGAATCTGAAGATTCTATGCCAATTCAGAGAATCAGCGATTCAGCCATAGACACAGCTTTAAATGTCTTTTCAATATATCTAGAGGTACCAGATGTGGCTCAAGAATGCTGAGATGGTGGGGCAGATGGAGTGTCCCACAGAAGTGCTTCTGGTCCACTGCCAAGCTGAGGATTCCATCCCCACACCTGCACTCCCGTGAGAAACTCTGTCTGCCCAACAATTTCAGCATTCACATGCTGCCTGGTAGCTTGAGGTGTGTAGAAAAAACGTTTAAAGCTGTCTCTATGTCCAAATCATCAAATCTCTCCGAATCAATTTGGAGGGTTCTGATTCGATTCAGAAAGATTTAAGTGTCTCCTGATGTGAGTTGGATTCAGTTTTGACTGCCACATTGGGCCAAATCAAATCAGCATCCCAAAGCTTTGCACAGCCCTACTGACTTCTATGTAACCCAGTGTTTAACCCAGGGTTGTCAGATTGGTGACTGAATTAAAGAAGGGGTCCTATTCAGAGGACTGCACAATGTCACTGGGTATGCAGATAACTTGGGCATTATATGCAACAACACTGAACGACTCTAAAAATCATATATATATAATTTTACAATGGAGAACCAAGAGAGTGTGGCTTATTACAAAAAGAGTGAGAATACCAAATACATGGAGGTCACTTGCAGAATACAACAAAACAAGCCCTTTTTGTGGGAAACAGTAGTTTCCAGAAGGTATAATAATTCAAGTATCCTGGTGTTGGCTATAAAGAACCAACTCACAGGATCATCATAATATTCTAGTTTATTGAATGGATGCAAAAGTCAGATCATAAACCTTAGTGTTGATCCCCTCAAACACATACACATGCACACATGCACGCACACAGAGTAGCTAGCTATGAATACTAAGCACCGGTGTCAAGATATATCTATCTCCAAGGGCTGAAGTTTGCCATCAATGGCCCATCGAGGCTTCTTTCAGTGCTATGTTGCTTCAGAAGTGGCGGGGAGGTCGCTGGCTGGTCCTTCTGGCTGGACTTGCAGGGTGCTGGTCAGGTCAAAGAGGGTGCCACTGGAGGTCATTCTTTGCTGCCTCTGGCAGACTTTGGTGACTCCCTAATTCCCAGGCTTACCCAGTCCAAGGTTCATTGACCTCAAGGGTCATCCCTCTTGTAGCTGCTGGATGGCAGCCATCAGCTCCAGGGATCATGTCCACAGGTACATGCAGTCTCCAGAGTCCGTTGATGAATTTTGATTGATTCACTGCAATGATGAATAGAGCTCTGGAAGTGGTTGATGAGGGATTATTTCAGCCCCAAGGGTCTGATCCCAGCGTTGATTAGTTCAAACCAGAGCTTCCGTACCTTTAACAGTGATGTTTCAGGGAGTTCCTGACTTCGTATTGATTCTTTCCTCTTCTTGGTCTGTAGTTTTGCAGGTGTTAATTGTCACTCATTAACTTGTTTATCCAGACTAGGTACTGTGTTACACAATTAACTAAGATTCATTCAGAGACCTGCTCCATACAGAGGTTCTTGCCTTTGCTAACATTGTTACATGCTACAACTTACTTTTAAACTTAAAGTATATTTGTAAAAGCATCTACAAGCTCTATTTTCACTAAAAGTACACCTTATATAAAAATTATATAATTTTATA
Organism: Caiman crocodilus; assembly: GCA_030014935.1. NCBI lineage: Eukaryota > Metazoa > Chordata > Crocodylia > Alligatoridae > Caiman > Caiman crocodilus. Next base: position 51,466,691 of record JAGPOW010003316.1, on the reverse strand, counting down.
TAAAGAAACAAAAAGAAAAAGAGAGAGGAAAGAAGAAAAGGTAGAAAAGAGAAAGCATCCCCAAAAGGGGGCAACTACTGCAAAAGGGGCTTTTGCCATATTGAGGAGCTTCACATTTGTGGGGGGCAAGGAAAAAAGGCTTCTTGCTACACTGGATCATTGTTCACTACTACCAATGAGAAGATCAGGGAAATTATTACAAGGATCTAGATTGGAACTAAAATAGTTGCAACCCTTAATAGACATTTCAAGTCCAAAATACTGTTCAGATTAATCTAATTGCAGCTATCAATATTATTATTAGACCTGTAGTGATATATGGGAGTAAGGCTGAATGGAAGATGCTGAATGACCAATAGCAACTTACTTGTTTCGAATATAATGTACTCAGGAAGATAGTTGGATGGTTAAAGACCCAACAAGAGTAAAATAGAGGTAAAAAAGTAACAAAGAACCATGAAACAGCATGAAACAACCCCTTATTAAAAGTGTGGTATGTGCACAGCAGTTAGCATTCATCAGCCGTATGATAAGAGTTGAGGATTTTAGAATGTGCCCGCCTCCGCTCGATGATCTGTTCTCATGCTGTCTTCACACAGGCAGCTGGCCTTGTGTGCCAAGTAGACTTGTGTAAGCCTTGGAGGGTCCCTCAATCACCTTCAGCATGGCTCCCAAACTCACCTGCCATGACTTCGAATGGATCGTCCATAAAGGGGGTCTCCTTTGAGGATGCCTCCAGAGCTGTCACATCCCTTAGCAGATGTCCGCAGGACTCCAACCTCCCCTACACCGCAGTCGTGCGCCACCCTTCAAGACAGGCCTCAGGATCTCTTTATGGCTGGCCCTTGGACGATGATCTCCTCGGCATCTATGTCCCCTTCATTGCAGAAGAACATCTGAGGTTTCACCTGGGTCTGCTAGGTCCGAGACATCCCGTCTTCTGAGGCATTCTCTCGTTGCTCCAGATATTCCAGGAGGATGTCGTTGATCACCGCTGCATTCGCAACACATGCACAATCCTCTGTCAGGGTCCCTGGTCTTGTGAAACCCAGAGGAGAGTGCCAGGTAAACCTGCACTGAAGGAAAATAGGAGGGGAGGTAGCCCTAGAGCCATAGACTGGCCAATTCTACTTCCCCAGGCCTTAAGAGGCCACATCCTCCAAGCTGGGACCCACGCTTCCACCCCAGTCAGGGTTTCCTTCAGCTCCTGCTGGAACCCTCATATTTCGGCATCTCCAAGCCATCCATCACTGTTGTGCGCGGCAGCTCCAGCTGCCACTGCCACCAATCTCTCAGCCGGTCCCTCCAGGTCACTTCTGAGCTGGTCACTCACGGCAGTGATTGCTGCAGCTCCTGCTGCCATGGCCACCTGTCTCCACACTGACTCTTCTGTTCCCGGACAGTGCTGTTTCTCTCTGGTGTGGGGAGGGCTTGCAGTCTCCACTGCTGCAGCTGATCCTCCCCAAGCAAGGTCTTAAACTCCCTGCCGGTACCAGGAGCTTCCACCACAGTGGCTCCCCGAAGCTTTTTTTGGTCCCAGCATGCCCATTCCTGTGCTCTTGAGGCCAGCTTTTATCTTCATCAGGTAGCATCTCCTGTTGACCTCACCCAGATTCAGCTGCAGATGAGTGCAGCTCATGAACTATGCAGGCAACTCTCCCCAGTATGCCTCTTTGCTCCTTTGAAGATCTGCAAGTGGTGAGTTTTTTTTCTTTCCCATTTGTCTGGGTCAACAAGGAAACCAAAGAAGTGTTCGTCCATCCTCAGAAGTGGGAATGTTTCAACACATTATTTTTAATTGAAAAAACGGCTCACTTTAATCAATTAAATATTGTTTATGCAATGTATTAGTTTGAAGCAAAGAGTGCCATTTTACTCAGAAACATAAGCATTCCAGTACTTATTTTCAGTACTTTTCATATATGGCATTTTGTGTTAACCTAGCCAGCAGTTCAGCAAACCTTTAATCCTCTCTCTTTTTCATGCCAATACGGGGTATCACACCATCAAAGGGCCTGTGCTATTTTCTTTTGTCATCTGATACAAGTGTCCTCATTCAAAAACAAGTAAATAATAATACAGAATAAATGTTGCAAGATAGTATTACATAGGGGGGCAAGCTGCACATGACCTATACTGGACACAAAAATGAATGGCGATGGCTCTCTGCACTTATGACGGGTTATGTTATGGACATTCTATAACAACTCAGGGGAGACTTTCCTTATTATCCTTCCTAAGAGAGTCAACTGTGATACCGGTATCTTCCTGTGAAGTTGGCAATGGGTTCCAGTGGAGAACACTGGTTGAAAGCACCCTGGGTTTGCCCTTTATCCACAGGCAAAAGGGTCCACCTGTGAAAAATAGGCCTACTTAGCTCTGAAAGATAGGCATTTAGCCTTTTATCTGAATAGCTAAATATGGATATCTATCACCTGTTCTTCGAATCAACCTTCCAATCCTGTGAGGTGGATGGATGGCATGTTAAATGATGTGTTAACAGCAAATAAAGAATGACTGCATTCAGGGTTTTGGTTTTTTCTCTACTAGAGATGGTGTGTATATTACAAGAACCACCACTCACAGCTGCTTGCTCAAACTTCTAGGACTGATTGTGGGAATCTAGAAGGCTAGGTATTCAAGTTTTATCTGCCACAACTACAGCAGTAAACATGAAAGAGTGTACATTCAGCTTTTCAATCTATTATGAAGCAGAATATGCATCCTTGATGTATGGTTCTATGTTACATTTCCATCATTTTTCTACAAGGAAACAAATCCTAATTTTGAAATATAGCTATATGCACTTCAGCTATACATGTACGTGTATGTAATAAATCATTCCTAATACACACATATATATATTACATTATGTACTTTTAACCACAGGTAATTTAAAATAGAAATAAGCTATTTGGACTTTTCCTCCCACTTTTAACTCTCTAGTGCCTGGCTGCTCTTTCAGTTGTCAGATTATCTCAGTAATTTTACATTAAACTTGTTTGAGGTGGTGGTAGGAGGTATTCTTAATTCAGAAGGGTGAGTGCTTTCTTGTTTAGCATCACCATTGGAAACTGTGTTAGGAATGGATGAAAGGGCTACACAACTCAGCTGACAGGGCAGAAATGCTGAAAAGGCATTTTTATAATTCAGCAGGGAGAATGCTATTTAAAAGCTATCATTATCTTGGATTCCACTCCAAACAACCATTTCTTCAAAACCCACACAGTCCATTGTTCACTTTTAGCCAAAAGGGTATTTAACTCTATACCCCACTTAAAATGTTGCCAATTCATGGAATCCAGGAAGGGAAGAAGTCAAGTTACTCATGACGGGGCATTGCTAAATGGCTGTATCACCAACAAAGAGTCAGAGACATATCAACTATCCTCAGTCAAACAGTTTTTTTCTCCTACTATAGCATTGTGAAAAATTATATGCTTTTTCACATAGCATGTTTCATTTTGCATGTGTAATGAAAATAGTACATCAAGGCAACAATTGACTGTGGTGACAGTGATATGAGACTTGCTGTCTTTCGTTAATAGAAATCCCCCTCCCTCCGAAAGGAAGATAGTCAATGCAATGATAGATTTTATGCCAAGCTAAAGAGCTCAGTATTTTTGATGGTAACATTACAAAAGCAATATCTTATCCTACGGTATTCAATTTTCTTGACTTTACAGGTTATATTGCTATACTCTGATGCAGCTGGAGACTGAATGAATTCAATGAGACCAATGAAGTCACCTATAAAGAGTTGCATAGAAGCAAGAAAAGTTATAAAAACAGTTTAAATACTATACTACCTGCCCTTCCACCTACCCAGGGGCTAGGTTACCACAACTGCTACTGACACCAGTTCTTGAAAGAAAAATTGAACAGGCTCCCACTGAAAACAACTGGATTTAGAGATTATATGAAATCTATTTACTAAAAAAAAATAATAAATTAAAATCTCTGATTTGTACATGTAGTACCTGCCACTATTAGGTGATTCAAAAAAAAATATCTATGAAGTTTTAAGACAATTCAGTTTAAACAGATTTTCAAAGATTCATTTTCCAAGAAAATTTTTCATGAAGGTTTATATCCCACCTGTACTCATTTAAACTAAGGAACTGATGGCCCTCAAAAATCTCAGAATGAAGATATTCCTTACTTTAATAAAAGTATGACATTTGTAGAGTTTGGGAGGAAAAAAAACAAGCAAACACTGGCCTTTTAGAGATATTAACATATGTTTAATTATTCTTTATAATTAATATTATGAATAATAGACAGTTATTCATCAGAGCAATATATGATTAATGGACATTTATCTTTATTTTAAAAAGACTCAAGAGCTGTGTAGAGAAAAACATTCTACTGAATTCCCAGGAAATTAAAAAGCAACACAATCTCTTGAAAAGTTCTGTATCCATTAAAGAAATCTGACATCAGCGTAAGGCACAGAATATGAAAGAGCATTATATTTCTATACTTGTTATAAACCATTTAGTGCTGGTGGCAACAATAAGTGAAGAGGAAAGCTGAGTCAGTAGAAACAAGATAAAAATACACATAGGAGAACCAAACTAAAGTGTACTAATACCAAAGAAACGGATATAAGTAATTGGCTTGTGCAAATTAGCCAACAACAGCTCTATTCTATTTCAAAAGAAGTCAGTGGCAACCAACCTAAGAACAGAAGTGAAAGTAACAGCAATTAATTTCCAAATGTACTTTTCCAATATATCTGGTAATTCTAACTTCATCTGCATATATAAAATTGCTTCATAATGTACTACTAGGCTAGGGACAGAAGTTACACATAAACCAGTTTAAGTGATCAGAAACTGGTTTAAATCTGTAACAGAGCAGAAGTTCAGTGCACGTAAAATGACTTCAAAATGGCGGAACCAAGTTTAACATAAGCCTGGATAGATGTAGTCATTGGTGACATGTAGGGGGTGCAAGTAAGTGCATGTGCACCCCCTGAGATTGGCAGTGCACCCCGAGAGAAGTGCTGATGACGCTGTCAGCAACACCTGTAGGCAGTCGCGGCTCACTATCCCATTCCACTGGCAGAGCCTGCAGATGGTTGCCAACCACCAGTCAGCACTTGTTCCCTTCCACCTCACTCTGCCACCATCTGTGGGCAGTCGCCGTGACACCCCAGTCTCTGGGGGCCATGTGTCATTCATGGATGTATTAATCAGACTTAACTGATCTAGGTTAATCTGATTTATAGAACTTATGTCCCAGATCCCTGCCTGGTTCAAGTCACTTCACAATCCCTCAGCATCCCAGGATGTTTTGCAGCCCTGGGCTGTGCTGTCTGTGCCAGAAAAGTAGAGCCAGTCCTGCTCCCAGCTGTTACAGAGTGAAGGCAATAAAACCTCTGCTCCTTAGGCTCCTTTCTGCCTGGGCCCATCAGCCCAGCAGAATGGGGGTGGGAAACAGACCCACAGGCCCCTCTAACCCAGGTCTGCACAGAACAGGGGAAGGGAAAGCCCCCACAGTGGGAACTATTTGTTCCCCACCCCCACAACTCCAGAAGCCTGGCTGGGATCACCCCAGACCTGCTACCTCACCAGCCCACAGCCTCTCTGAGAGGTGTGGGGGGACAGATGGGAAAGCAGCCTTGGTCTGGCATGGCCCCTCTAGCAGGGGTCTGCATGGAAGCCCCTAAGAGACAGCAGGGGGCACTTTTCCTCATGGACCAGTAGGAAGGGCTAGGGAGATATTGTTTGCTGGCTCCCCCTCCCCCTGAAGCTGAATCTATGCAACTTAGAAAAACCTGCAAAAATTGATCTGATTCTGCCTCAAGTTTTTTTGATCCTCTCTTTTTAGCCCTAATGTTCTACAAATTTCCTGTGTAAATAATGAAAAAATCAACAACTACAGGCTAAGAGAAAAGTTCTCTTTAGTTCCTATGCAGTATGAAAGACTTGATGTTTTTTCATTCCTATTTTTAACCTGAGGAAGAAGTACCACCTCCCTGCAAATCCTATGTTTGTACATACAAAGCAGTATAATATTCCATGTTAGTATAGACTGAATATAATGGTTTAAATGCACATAAGAACCAGAGCAAAAGAAAGCCATTTTATCTATTTATTTGTGAATGTCTTTTTGATCAACTATAGCTTCTATGAAATGAGATGGGTATCTAGTTCTCATACTACTTTTGGTATTGCTTAGAAATCCAGCATTACAAAGGTAAAGAAAAACATAACACCCTCATTTCATTGTGCTCAAATTCACCACAGTGTATTATAAGCCCAGTAAAAATACTTTTGTCAATCAGTTATCTTAGCAGAGAAATTTTGTAGGATGCAAAAGATTGTCATAGGTCCTCTATGAGCCATTTCTAGCTAATCACAATTAAAACAAAAGAAAACCACTCTCTGTACTGTTTGACCTGTTACTAACATGGATGTATTATGAATGAGTGAAGTAATTAGTGTTTGCCTGTTATTTATACATTAGACTGAAAGTAAAAGGCCAAATATCTTGGAAAAGGACTGTAAATTCATTTGAAAAACAACTCCAACTAAAGCTGCTTCTACCTAGCTGAAGAAGTAATATATATGATGTAAACAATGGTATCTGAAACTTGGCAGAGGTATTTAACAGTTAGTGGCTTTAGATTTTTTTTTAAGCAAATAGTTATTGACCTAAAACTTTTTAAAATTTAATTTTAGTTTACCTTAAATATATCAGGTGAAATCCATAAATTTGATCACAAACCAAGCCAATTCTTCTTGAATATAGTCATACATCCTGAATACAAAAGAGGTATATGAGAGCGAAGCCATGTGCAAAAACATGTTTTACAGCAATGGTTCTCCACCTTTTCTTAGACTCAAGGCACTTCCCAGAAAAAGCCAGCTCCTTCCTACCTCCTCATTTTTTACAATACAAATATAATAGATCTATTTTTTCGGTCGCCAGGAGCCAAGAAACCGCACACCAGGTCAGAAATGTTTTTGATACTATGGATTCCTATTTGAAATCTCTGGGTTTACTTCATGAATCATATGTAGCTACTGACAGAACTGACAGTGCTCATATTGCACTTCACAGCATCCTGAAAACCATCTTGTGTTGTCCTGTTTGAGAATCACTCAATGAGAAATAAGAAATAGCCCATGCCTTAAAATCATTCCTGACTGTTTACTCACACAGTTGTCACCTGGGACTGATTTCCAGCTTACAGAAATACTTCCGGCTTCTGAACCATTCATACAAAAAAAATTAAAAAAAAAGATAAACCCACCAAACTGGCTAATTTTATTCAGTGTCCTTAACTCTACAGAATATATTTACTAATAAAAACAACTCAATTCATTATTTATGCTTAAAAAACATCCTAGAATATGGAAATCAATTCTTAGAAACCATATTACAAACTACAAACACAAGAGTCACTGATCTCTTGCTCTTGGCTTTGAACAAATGATAATGTTGCTTTCTGTAAAAGATCCCATTGGCTTTTGTGAATGTATATGCAAAATATAGGTACCAATAGACTATAACTGCTGGCAAAAACTGATTCTTTATAGGTGAATGTCTCCCATTAAATCATTTTTAAAAATGGTATGTTTCTTCAATTGCTGGTAATATTTTATATAAGCTTTCTTAGGAGGCTACTTTATCTGTTTTATACAGAAGTGTAAGGCTATATCCTGAGAAGCATCAGAATTAAATTTTCAGAGTAGTCAGTTTTTTAAATGAAAAATTAAAAGAATACAAATACTCAGAGGACATTGTGAGGTAGGTCCTTTGCTAAGCTGTTTCTCATCAGAGAAACAAGTCTTCTAACTAGAATATGAAGTTGCAGAAAAGGAGTACTTTGCACGCTTTAAAACTTTTTAGCTGAATCTGAATACAACTGAATAGCACTTTCCAAGAACATCAGAGTTTTGTAGGCGAGGAGATTTTAATCAACAAATTTAGAAAAAATATCACATTATATTAAAAATGAGAACCAACTGTACAAGGCTAACTTTTAATACGAAAGGATTAGGTTTATATCACATTTGAGCCATCTAACAATGTTGAAAACATTTTTTTCCTATAGCATCCTATGACAATTTACTAATTCATTGTAATCCACCTCTAAGAAACTGCTTGTGATTAACCACAAAATAATTCTTTAATCATTTGGATCCTTTTGAACACTTTTTAATGTGTTTTTCCTATTGCAATAAAATGTTTAAGGCTAGGTTATAGATGGTGGAAGGAGAAGGCTATATGCACCAGTTAGTGAAAAGGAATAGCTAGCAATTTGGTCATCTTTAATAATTTTGACTGTGCTTTATTTTTTAATAGTACCCAGTGCCCCTTAAAATGCAAGATTGGCAGTAAGTAAAAAGAGTAAGCGCTAAGGTTATGCCATACTGATAGTATCACTATTAAAAAGGTAACTGCTCCTAGTTTTGCACATGTATAAAAAGAAAGGAGATGTGAAAGAATGAGTGCACTTCAATTTAACATAATTTCCAGAAACAAAAAAACCCCATAATATTATGCTTTAATCTCCTTACCCATTCCTTTACTGACTTCAGTTACCATCCGTAAACAACAACAGCCATAAAAAACATTTAAAACTACAGAACAAAAAAACTCAACCACAAATTGCATTCTGTTGTCATGGCGACAGAAACTATGGCTATAAGTAGACATCTCATATACAGTTATTTGGCCTGACTGCCCTGGGTATTGACCAGGAGTGACTAGGAATAGGAATGGCACAAGTCATTTACACACATCACCCTTCCAGGCTGCACTGCTGTTCCTTTGCCACAGTTGTGGCCTGCAACAGCACACAACTCAGCTGATTTGTGCCAGAAAAAAAACTCAGTAATCTTACAGACATGCACAGCTATGTCCCAGTGTCATGAACCTCGCCAAATCTTGGTGGGGGAGTCAGAGGACATTAATGGGTTTTATCTTGTGTTTGTTGTATTGAAGTTGCATGCATATGGGGGTTTTAATATATGTGAAGTAAGTCCAGAGTGTTTAAACTTTAGGTATATAATCACTTACACAGGCACCTGGGCACCACAACTCACTGGTGCAGAGGGACCCCAGGATTTTGAGCCCAGGCTCCCCTTGAACTGGCAAGTAGAAAGGGCATAATTGGGATCTTATGTTTTTCAGATTGGGGATGCTTTTTGCCATGCGTGCACAATATGGCTATGAGGTACGAGTTGAGATCAGATCCCACTACCCCTTTAGATGAGCATATGCCAGGGCCTTCAGTGAAATAAATGAGCCAAATTTTCCCATGGGTTAGTCAATGGGGTATTACATTCCTTTTAGACACTTGTGTTGTTATATTCTAAACTTTCTCTTGACTGCCATAGTAGTTGAATCAGCATCTGAATCAGTGGAAAGGTACTTGCTAATCTGCCCATGGCCTCAGACCTAAGCTATATAAAGGAAGCCTTCATCTCAGAGTTTTCTTTCTTTTAATACTACGGCCTTGGACAGACATTCAGTTTTGCCTGAGAGAGTTACTGTACAAGTGAACAGATGTTCAGTCTTTTTTCCCCCCAAAGTAAAACTGGCTACATGAGGAGCAAAATAACCTGGGAAACAACCAGGGTAAAAAACCCCAAACTTATATATATATATATCTCACTGCCAGGAAAGTTTCTGTTGGAACAATGAATATCTGTACATGCCATGGTTTCTCTCAGAACAGAACATAGGCCTCCAGCAATAACCACCTCCCCAGCCAGCCCCACACTCAGACGGAGATAGTCGGCATCTCTACGTGTCGCCAAACTGACCACAGGCAGTCTGAGTCAGACAGACTTGCCCTATTAACTGCTTCCATCTGTAGCCAGGCAGAGTAAGCAAACCTGCAGAACACACCAAGTTGTGTGCATAAGCACCCCCCCCACCCAACAATTGGCTCCACACCGCAAGCTGTCTACTCTTCAGGGCCTCATATTCAAATGATCATACACATGGCTTTGGGTAAGTTTTATATCAGGAGAACTAACCTGAGAGCATTCTCCAAGATTATTGGAAACTGTACAAAAAGAATGCATTTTTTTTTTTATTATTATAATTCCCCCAAACTAACACCCCTGAATAAAACAAGATAACAAAAGAAAATTTAGCTTCAGAACACCCAAATCTTGAAAGGAAGATCAGCTGTCTGGTTACATATTTAAAGACTTCTAACCCCTCAACCATTAATGTGAACATGCCTTCTGAACCACAGCCTAAGAATAAGAGACCTAATACTGTCATTTTTTTGTACATTGGCACACAGAGGAAAGTCAAAACAGTGATACACAGGAATCAAATTGTCTGTGTTTAAGAACTTAAAGGCCTGGAGATGCAGTGATTTCAACAGAAACAAGTTCAACAGAAGGATGAAATTCATACTAAACTGATGTCAGTGGCAACACTTTCACTGACTGGATTAGGACCAGTTTTTCACGCTGTTAAAATAAATGTATTCATCCAGAAACATCCACATCCTTCATGTTCATTCACAACATCTTGTCAGGTTTCTTTTGGGGAAGTAAGAAGTTGCTATTATGGGATAAGATGACCCTTTGCTTTATCATCTTATTGAAACATATTGACAAAACAAATTCGTATTCTTCTGTTCAACTTGATACTGCCTCGGGCTCTGAGCCTGGATCAGAACCAGTCAAACCAACAACAACCCTTCTGTTCCTCTCTCTGCCCACTTCCTTCCACTCACTGTAAGGCTCAGCTCAGCGTTAGCTGGATCCTCTCCCAGGCATGGAGTACAGGGAAACTCTGCCCCCTGTCTAGCCAAAAAGTGGCACTACTGCTGCTGTGGTTGCATGGCCTGGCAAGGGCTGTGCTGCCTGACCCAGCAAGGAACAAAGCTCAAGCAGAATCTTGCATAAGTTGGGGACATGAGTGGGTGGAGGCAGAGACTGTGGAGAGTGGAGGGCAGGAAAGAGGAAGAGTAAATAGAAACTAGCCATACATGCCACTCATTTTAAGGTGTAAGGACTCACTAAATAAGCCACAACAATTATTCCACATATACACTTTTATATATGAGGAACAACTTTGTGGCTCGTTTATAATACACTTCAACTGAAAATGTGGTGGGGACATGTCAAAACCTCATGTGCCACCCAGCTAGGCAGCATAGGGTTTTCTAGATCCCTGGGGAGCCCAGCAGTGGGCTGTTACTGAACTGTTGCAGCCTGCAGAACACACCAAGGCTTTCTGTGCATTAGGCTTACTGCTGACTCAACTGGGGAATGGTTTGGTTTCCAGCCCAAATGACAGTCAGATGATTGGCTTCATCTTGCAGGTGCAGGGAAATCCTGTGCTTCCCTTGCACCAGCAAGATAGGCGCAATTTGGACCTAATCCCCAATCCCAAAATCATGTGTCCTGCCATACAAGTGTGGCATGGTAGGATGAATGATTGTTGGTACTGAGGATTAGATTCCACCATATCTTAAAGGTTATGTGCAGACTGTCAAAAAGCCTGGGTCTGAATCAATTCAATCTTCACACGCTGGTCTAAACTGTATAGATTGAATCAATAAGCAAGTGAACAGGCATCAACTTTTGATTCTAGAAATGCAACCACATGCTTGCAATGGCCTAGGCCAGAAGCTGGGGGGTGTTAGAGCACACCTCCTTGCTTAGCTGGAACAGAGGTTTGGGTCAAAGCCAATTTGTCTGCCCTGCAACTGGGGAGTTACAGGGAAACACAAAGCATCCCAGGATGCTGGGCGGCTGTGAGTTACGTTAAATGTGGAGGGGATCTAGGACAAATGTTCAATAAACCTATTTTACCTAAATCAGTGAAGTCTGATAATATATCCATCTAGGTTTATCTTAAAGCAATTTTGGCCACTTTGAAAGCAGTTTATTTGTACTGAACTTCTACTGTGTTATAGATTTGAACCAGTTTCTAATCACTTATACTGGTTTGTGTGTGATTTCTGTCCCTAGCCAGCCAAAGTGAACATCTGTCAGGGTGCATGCACCATAATATATGTGCACATCTAATTGACCTTCATTGGGTTGTTGTGAAACTTCTTCATGAAAACCAAAAGAATCCTAACCTCTTATAAAGCATTTTGTTAAATATAGCTTTTTAACCTCAATTCCTCCATTTTAAAATTAAATGTGGTAAATTAACATCAAGCATGGCTGTGCAAACAGTTCAGTAATGATGGTACCAATGAGATGTGTTGACTTTCAGTTTTCAAGTTATTCAGCTAGGAGTCCCTGAACTGCCTAGTAGCCATGGATACCTGTGACCACCACATCTTTCACTATGTGAGTAAAGTCATGAGTTGAAACTGCTAAATTAATTACTTATATATTGCCTAACAACAAGTCATTTTACCATGTCATGGGACAACTAGTGAAAAAGACTTGAAAGCTAATTAGCATTTGTTCAAAAATAAAAAATATTCTACCCTTTAAATGTTAAAAAGGCTTCCTGCAAAAAACACGCAAAAAACTAAAGCCCTTTCTTTACTTTTAGCATGAGATTTTGAGGACAGTAGAATAAGCAATTTTGTTGTCCTCAGTATAGCTATACCTAGTACAGCATTAGTATGAGGACAGGAGAAATCAACAATAATCATAAACTAAATGTCCAGTAATGCAGATATTACCATTATCCCTTGACATACAGTTTTTGCCATAAAACTACATGGTAAATGCACAGGAACATATAAATTTTCAGAATATTGGCAGCATGAAAAAAAAAGTGGTTTCTCTGTGAATCAGTGTTAACCATGTCAATCACTGAAACAGTTGATTAATTTTATGACAGTTGTGACTATTATTTTTACAAATATATATATTTTAAAGATAGTAACCACAAAAACATTAGAGAAGCTTCACAAAAACGTCCTTCTCTCAAAAATAATATTGAAATGGTAATTAGCTGCCTGAAAAGAGTACCAGGAAATAAATCACTTTGTATAAGTAATAAATCAAAGAAAAAATAATACCAAGTCACCATCAAAGTTATCAGTAGTCATTAAACTGTCTCCTACCTTTGACACTTTGAACAATATTATTTATGTTGGAATTATTGCAATTCAATCTACAAATCTTGTCTGTGGAATGCAAAATGTATTGATAGTAGTTTGAGAATATAGAAAGGGATGCCCTTATAAAAAGTCTACAAACAGCATATAGAACACAAGGGTTAACAACCCCTAATAGATTAACTAATTCTAGTTTCCATTTTACACTTCCAGTCATAGTTTCCAGTCCCTTTAAAAACATTATTACTAGTTTGAGCCTATATACTGACACACACCGTACTGCAGTCTCATAGCAACTTAAGACTGGCCGAATGTTTGATTATTAGCTCTCTGATTCATACCAAATAACAACTATTTGACTTCAAGGAATCCATCCTGTAAATGAACTATGATTTGAGACGCACAATAAATTCTCTGTGCCAAGTACAGGGAATCCGAGAACAACTACCTTTTCAGTTAATTATTGCACAATACAGTCTTAATTTTGTGAAGGCTTTTAGCTTTACCAGAAAACTTCGGAGAATTACAGGTCGACACAATCAGCATAACAGCTCTTTCTAGTGTACCCTCAAGGGCAAATCCACCTCCATTAAATCCAATACATATGAAGGAGTATATTTTTTAAGCCCTTGGAGATTTATGTACAGAAAGACAACCTCCTCCATGTCCCAACAAAAGCTGTTTTTGGGCGAAATCTCGACTATATCAATCAATAGACCTTTGACTACTTATATGTATACCACCAGATACTTTAACCTATAAAGAACCTGAAGACCTCAGAATAGCTATACGTAGAATTTAAATGCCGTGTTTCAATATTGATTCTAAGCATTTATCATATATTTAACAAGAGCTAATGCTATTGCTATGGAAGAACCAGACCTTACTTCAGTGCAAGGTCTCATTCCTACAAAAGAATTGCAACAGGATCTAAAGCCATGTGTAGATAAAATGAGGAGAGTGTGTACACATGTTAAAGTGAGCTAAATGTTTTTGCACAACTTTAATAGTGTTAATGCTCAGGACACCACCAAGGTGTGCAAACACCAATTCCAGCTGCTGTAGGAAATTTGGCAGTGTAATGCATGTTAAATGACTTGGGGTGCAGCAAACTAAAACCCCTCTGAGAAGTTTTAGTTTGCTGCCCCTACAGCTACAGAGCAAAGCACCAGGGTCCATGCAGCTCTGTGGTTCTGCAGGAAGCCCTGCAGGCAGCCTGGCAGTTGCCCAGAAAGGCAGGCTCTGCCCAAAAAAAGCAGCGAGCCTGATTTCTCCACCCACCCTGGAGCCTGCCTGCCTGACCTGTGTGGGGGCCCAGTGCTTACCCCTGCAACTGTGGTATCCCCTGGGACTGCCCGGGTAAAGTGCCTCTGAGTGGGTGCCACCTGGGGGAGAGGGTGCTGCTGCAGAGGGAAGCATCACCCTACCCACACCACCCAGGGAGCATACCACCTGCCAGCAGCTCACCCTCCTCTCCCCACCACCGGAGAGGCAGCTAAGTGCAGGTTGTGTGCATGACACAGAGGTTTAAAGGGCCCTAAAATGAAGTGGTGGGTTTAAAATTTAGGGCCACTTCAATTTAGGGCCCCAATTTCATCTACATACACCCATAACTTCTGGCACCAAATCACTAGACATGAAGCTTCTTTAGAAAATGGATACATTACAAAATAAACATAGACCAGAAAATTTAGTCCTTTGCCAATGATACAGCTCACCCTCTCATTTTCTTTTTTAATACCGACTGTACAATATGAAAAATCTCCTATCAAATACACAAGCAGCCAAACCTTTCTTTAAAGCAACTTGTATAGATTTAGTGTTGTCCTGAGTCACAAAATATTCATGAGCTATTAAGTCTGACAGCCTAGCCTTCAATTCTGCTTTACTTTTGAGATGAAGTCTTAAAACGTTAAGTTAGAACATCCATATGGTTAGATTACACTTGCAAATTTTGCAACAATTGTTTTCCTACAGTATATGCATGTGCAAAATAAAGGAATGCTCCACACTCCCCTACAGCATTAATACCATCTAGTTTGGGGCATTTAAAAATGAAACTGGGAAACAACACTGAAATATATATACTACATGGAGGGAAAAAAATATCCACAAAAAATTATTAGGTACTGCAAGCTATGATAGAAAGGGGAAAAGGGAGGGGTGGGGGGGAAGACTTAGGTGCCCAATAGTAGAAGGTAAAGAGACTACTACAACTAATTTCTGATGTATAAAAGTAGTACTTTAACACCTGTACTTACAGCTTCAGTCCTGTTGAAATTTGAATGAGCCAGTCAGTAAGTCAGATAAATACTATAGCTGTGCGAAGCTTTGGTCTCTGATTCGATTTGGTAGAGATTTGGCCCAATTCAGTGGCTGAATCTCCAAATCTGAATTGAATCAGGAGACTCTTTAATCTCTCCGAATCAAATCAGAGCCCTCTGAATTGATTCAGAGAGATTTGGAAAGATTCAGAGATTTGGACATTGACACGGCTTTAAATATTTTCCCTGCATACCTCCAGGTAGTAAGAGGCTTGTGAATACTGAAATGCTGGGGCACGTGGAGTGCCCCACAGAAGCACGGGGAAGGGGTGGGGGGGAGGGAAGGCTCCCCAGCACAGTCGACAGCAGAGCCAAAAGGGAACCAGAAGCAATTCCGGTCCATTTCTGGGTCTGACAGAGACCATGCTGGGGGGGCAGATCCCCCTTGGCTTGGCAACTGGTGCCTCCTGGGTCAGGGGGGCACCCAGGGTCCACCTGTGGCCAAATCGCTGAGCCAAGGGGGCACGGGGGCTGCATACTCCCTGGCAGACCTGGAAGTGGACCAGAAGTACTTCCAGTCCACTTCCAGGTTTGCCATCGGGCACGTGGAGGGTCCCCTGCACTCCTGTGGGATGCTCAATATGCCCCAGCCTTGCAGCTATGCTGGTACCATGAGATATGTAGAAAAAAAAAACATTTAAAGCTGTCTCTGTGTCCGAATTGCTGATTCTATGAATTAGCATCCAATCTTCAGATTTGGCTGAAGAGACAGTGATCTGAATCAACAAATCACTGTCCCCGATTTGGGCCGAATCTGAATTGAATAGGGCCTGCTTCACACACCCCTAATAAATACTCATTGTCAAAAGCCAACAAATGAACACTCTAAAATATTATAAGAAAATACTAACTAGATATTATTATTGTTATCTATATATTAGATGGCAGTGTTGCAGTACTTACTGATGACTGCACCTATGCGGTAATTACAACTTACAACAAGCACTTAATCAGAATCCTTACAAGTGGGCTGAGGGACATTATAACTGTCCCGTGCTAGCCAGCTCCTACCAAAGAATCCATCTTTCTTTCTCTCTTTTATTCCTCTAGATTTCTTGTTGCATTATGCTTTTCTGAATTCTAGAAGCAGATTAGAACTTGTCCAAACTTCCACACAAACTTATTTTGCCATTCCCAATACACGAAACTAACTTTTGTTGCACATTCTTAGGTCACCCTAGACCTCCTCAATATCTTTGCCTACCAATCCCCTTTCTATGAGGCCTACCACCCACTTTTTTTCCTACATCAGCATATCAATGGCTTATCCATTTGATACAATCTAAAATACAAAATTATCACCACAAGTATTAATATGATTGAAATGGCTTTAAAGATAAAACTTTACCAAGGGTGAGACCCTACATTATCCAAATTTCTCTCACCATGATGGGCTGAGAAAGTCTTTCAGGCTAGAGTTCAATGTCATCATTTTATTGCTGCATTTTAGTTAGGTGTTCAGAACTTCTGACCAGCATAAAGTCTAAACTAAGCAGAGGTAGTGGGTGCCTCCAACTTTGGCATTGCCTGAATAGCATCTTGTACTTTCACTTCAGCTTGCATCTTCATGACATGGTGAACTATTGGTAGAGGATACGCACTTTGCCATTTCTCACTATAGGTTCTCCAGGTACAAAACATAGCATAGACCAATCAAAATAATAAACCCTTGATTCATATCTGAAGTAATATGAATCCTGCTACCAGACAGTATTTTCCTTCCCCTGCATATGCAGTTTTTACTTCATTAATTCCCCATCATGTCAGCCACACTGGGCATACCTAAACAAGATGCTTCACTGAGCAATGAAGCTAATTACTGCATAGTAAACATCCATGTCTACACCTGCAGGTGCTTATTGTGCAGTAATTGTCTCTAACCATGAGTAAATTTGCTACCTGCAAATTCAAGTAGCAAATTTATTCATGATTAGTAACTGAACAGTATTGGCATGTTTAGACCAGGAACAGGAGGTGGGAGATTGCTCCTTGGCCCTGGGAGTTGCTTGCTCCCACGGCATGGGAACAATATCCCTCTGCCCTGGCAGCGGGGATTTCCCAGCCCCCACTCAGTGACCCTGGGGGTCAGAGATGGGAGATCCTTATCTCCCAGTGCCAACTCCACAGTCATGGGACCAGTGCCAGGAGTGCTTATTGTGAAGCTGGGTGGGAAACTGGCTGGAGAGTTTGCAATCATTCAATTGAACCAAAATCTTGATCACCTGCTGTTTCCTTATTATAGCTATAATCATAGAAAGGACAAATTATGATCAAATGACACACCATAATGCTGGATCTTAGTTAATTTCCTTACTCAGAATGAATTAACATCCTCTTCTCAACTCTCAGTAACTTGAAAAGAAGTTAAATTGAAGTCAATTAGTACCCAGTAAGAACATGGCCAGGCAGAGGAGGAAATGGCAGACATATACCCCATGCAAGATACAATGATGGCAAAATATTGGTTTAATTTCAGACCAGCCATTTGGGAACTTGTATTTTTTTTAAATTTTTGATCTTGTCTACTTTCCTCTTCCCAAACATATTCCTCCAAGTTTTTCAAATCAATCTGACATAAAAACATGATGTACCTGATGACTCAAAGGCTCTTTTCAATCAAAAAATGATTAAACATTCCTTCAAATAAGTTTGTGTTGATATATATCTGGCCTATATTTTTGCCATATAAAACACAAATGAACTTTAATGAAGCCCTAGAAACAGACTGATGAGGATTTCTATGTGCTTTCAAATAAGCTATATCCTAAAACAAGTTGTCTAATAAAATATAGTTCTTGTTAATATGTTCGGAGATACTGCACAACAGAGAGACTTTCAAGTAAAATGAATACAGCAGTAAAATAAACATGTTACACTTTAGAAATTATTCTGAAATGGGCAATTAACTTTTTTTCACATAATATAACTAGATTTTGTTTTACCACGGTACTATGCAATGGAGATAGCAAAATATCATTAGGTAACTAAATTGACTAAAATTCAAGTAATAATGGAGAAATAAATGCACTGTACTTGCCAACATTGTTACAGTACTTTTCCAACATTTTCTATCATGCAAAAGCATTTAAGTTCAATTGCACTGAACTATTCCAGCTTCAGTACTTCATTTATCTTTTCCTTTAGGGAGTTACTAGGACTGGCCATCTTATTCTAATTGATTGCAACTATGAATTAAGCAGACACAAACTGCTTACTGTTATAGGTCCCAGTTCACAAAACACCTAAACTCATGCTTATCTTTAAGCACACAATAGCCCTATTATAAGGTTTATCACACACTTAGGCTAGGCACAGACATTACACATAAACTGGTTTAAGTGATCAGAAACTGGCTTAAACCTCAATGGAACAGATGTTCAGTGCACATAAACCAGTTTGAAAATGGCTGAAACCGGTTTAAGATGAACCCAATTGAATATAGTGTTAGACATAACTGATATGGGTAGGCCTCGATGGCTATGCCCTTTTCAGGAAAGACAGGGTGGGGAAGAGAGGCGGTGGGGTTGCGCTCTATGTCAAAGAACGCTTCTCTACAGTGAGCATTAACTTGGGGGCGACTGAGG
>JAGPOW010003316.1:51392534-51437653 GCA_030014935.1 Caiman crocodilus | reverse complement strand
GACCCCGGTGCTCTTTCCTGCCAAGGCAGGGGGTCGGACTAGATGATCTGCCCAGGTCCCTTCCGACTCTAACTACTATGATACTATGATGATACTGTCTCCCATCTTTCTTTCAATTCTTAGGTCAATGACTAAATCATCCCCTTTAGCCAGTACCAGGTCCAGCAGCACCTTACCTCTTCTTGGCCTGTGAACTTCTTGAGACAGGTAGAGCTCATCTACACATGTGTGGAAGCTTTGAGACCAACCAGATTTGGCTGAGTGCTCTTCCCCATGAAATGCCTGGGTAGCTGAACTCTCCCATGACAGCCATTCACTGAGAGTGTACCACCCTGGCCAGGTCCCTGGCAAATTCATGGTCAAGCTCTTGTTCCTGATTTGGATGTCTGTAGTAGACTCCTACCATTGTATCCCCTTCACCAAATTCCCCTCTTATTTTAACCTAGAAGGTGGTCTCCAGTCACCCTCCTTGGATGCCAAATCTCAGCTTGTAGGGATCTGTGGTCCTTGCCATGCACTCACCATGGCTACCATATGTGCTATCCTCAAGAAGGTGACTGTAAATATTGAACATGGTAGTCTGGTTGCTGGGAAACAAGAAGAGTAAACTGTCACTTCCAAAATTAGTTGAGTCATATCAACTAGTTTTTTTTCAAGCTGTTTGTCCCCTTACATTTGTCAAGTATATGAACAGATTACAATTTCCCAAACTTATTCTACTTATGTGCAGTCCAGTATTTTTTTTAAAACGTTAAATCCAAGTATTCAGTTCTGAAACTGGAGCTGTTACGATTGAGAAGCTGGGTGTCGCACAATAGTAAGAATCCAGTTACCCCTACCAATGTTTGTGAGATGATACAATTCATAATTTGCTTTCAGATTCTTTTGGAAGTACTCACTTCTTCAAACCTTTCCACTAATAAATTCATTTGCTAAATTATTTATTCACAGAAGGATGTAGACAATCTACACAAATTCATTTAAAATTTAAAAGATTTTTTTTCCCCCCCTTTTTCCCCCATCCAGTATTTGCCTAGCTTCACTGCCTACCTACTACTTAGCTCCTTCTTCTGGCTGCCAGTTAGTATGCACATGATGAACAAACTCTCTTCAACACAAAAAACAGGAGGTTTCACAAGTATTTTGTACATTTCTTTGGGATACCATATTCCAGTGAACCTTAAAATCTTAAACTCTATTCTACTGCAACAGATAAGTGTTTTTTTGTTTCTCCTAATGCCCATGTATAGGCTTGGCTGGATTTGATTTTTAATCAATAGACATTGATAAAATTTGATTTTATGCGACACTCACAGACCAATCAAAAATATTTCCATCAGTGATAATCAGAATTTACATAAAGAAGGCATAAAAAAAATCCAGGATGGAGATAAAGAAATCTGGATCAGGGGATGCTATGCACATATACCTGGTGGTCACTGCAGGAAATGGGAGATGTGCGGGTAAGACTGTGCTGTGAGGGAGGTAACTGGAGGGGTAGGTCAGGTAGCAGCAGGAAACCCAATGCTGCTGAGCCCAGGTCCCAGGCAAAGCAGGGCCTAAACTCCCACAGAGCCTGGCCCAGTCCCTATGTGACTGGGGCAGGGATCAAACTTTTATGAAGTGTGGTCCAGCCCCTGCATGACTGACACAAGAGACTAACTCCCGCAGAGCCTGAACTAGGACAGGTTCTGTGGGAGTTTAACCCTGGCCCTGGCTGGGACTGGGCTGAGTGAAGGGATAGCAGCATCAGGCTCCCAGGTGCTACCAGCCCTTCACCTCAAACCCCACCTCCTGGCATAGCAATACTAGCATGGCCCCCAGCTCCTGAAGCAGATGCTGTGTATGTTTGCAAAGTTGATAAAAATAAAAAACAACTCATTTCAATACAACATGGAAAAATGAAATTGATAAAACATTAAATAAAATTTAAAAAATAAAACGTGTATTTTAGCCATTGAAACTGAGAAAGAGAGAGATTTTATACATAAAATCTCAAGAGACTTGAAGTTTTCTCCCAGATCCACTCCAGATTCAAGCTAACTCACAGTTCCCCAGCATCCCAGGGTGCTTTGTACCTGCCCTACAAACTCTTCCTCTCAGGATGGCATAGCTAACCTTGGCCCAAGCTACCTGCTCCAGCCAAGCAAGGACGCATCTCTAGTATCCCCCATCTTCTAGCTTGGGCCACTGCAAGCCTGTGGCTGAATTTCCAGAATCAAAGGTGAAAGTCTGCTCACTTGCCTATTGGTTCAGTCTACAGCTTAAACCAACCTGTGAAGATTGGACCGATTCAGCATCAAGCTTTTCAACTGTGTACTTATCCTAGGAGAAAATATGGCAGTATCAGAGATCAGAGTCCCTGCTACCCTCAGAGTTTACAATGCCCACCTTCTGAAGCAAAGGATTCCTAAATACTTAGTAGGGTTTTTTTTTAAGAAATGCATAAATACCTTTTTTTATTTGGGAAAAAAGGCTTTAGGCAAAGGGCATGGTTTGGTGATGTTTGCCTGTGCATCTTTATCTTCTGTGGTTTATTTGCTGGATGTTTTAAAGAGTTGAACTTTGTTGTCAAGGCACCTAAATTGCTAGGATTATAAAACAGAATTGATTTCTTATTTACCAACAATACCTCTTCTCTGGTTCATTGAGAAAAATATATCTACCCATAAAAAGGAATTCAAAAGGAATCCAGGAACCTACAAAGTCACCTTCCTAAGCAACAAAGACACCACCGCAGAATGAAGAAAAGACACACACTCACAGAGCATGTAGGACCCAAATCCAATGAACCCACCCCCCCCCCGGCAGAAACACACCTAGTGAGTTCCATGGTTTTTGATCAAGCACAGATCAAGACCTGGATATATGCCTGGAGACATGCAACGCTATTCCTTGTATATTTTGCAGACAAAGATAAATATACCTGTGTGTTTTAAGTAGGATAAGATTTGCACTGGAATGGTTCTAACATGTTGCGTTAGATGGGGTTGCCACAACCCCTTTACCAGGGCTTGTGCCCTTCCCTGATGAGTAGGGGGTATTCTTTTCTCTTTCCATAACAACAAGGGAGTCTGACCACTAGGTCTTTCCCTCCCTTCTCCACTGCCTCCAAGTTAACTTGCACTAATAGTAAGGAACTCAGCATCTGAATGGTAGCTGATGTGAATGAAGTACATGAATCTGTTGCGAGATAACTGGCAGCAGAGAAAAAGCCATGACAAACATTTAGAATAAGTACAGACAGTCAAATATCCTGAGGCTGAATCGATTCAATTTTTACAGGTTAGTCTGAGCTATGTAGATTGAACCAACAAGTGAACAGACATACACTTTTGATTCCAAAAATGCAGCCACATGCTTGCAGTGGCTTAGGCCAGAAGCCAGGGGGCACTAGAGCATGCCTCTCTGCTTGGCAGACAGTTTGGGCCAAGGCTAGCCTTCCCATTCTGCGAGGAGTGTTTTGTGGGGGAGGTGCAAAGCATCTTGGGATGCTGGGGGACTGCGAGTTAAACTTGAATCTGGATGGCATCCGGGCCAAATGTTCAATAAACTGATTAAAACTAAATCAGTGAAGTCTGATATTACATCCATCCAGGTTTATCTTAAAGCAAATTTCAACCATTTTGAAAGTGGTTTATGTGCACTGAACTTCACCTGTGTTACAGATTTGGACTGGTTTCTAATCACTTATACCAGTTTATGTATAACTTCTGTCCCTAGCCTGGAGTAACCATCTTCACCCTTTACCTCAGCCTGACACTGAAAAATTGGCTGCTCCTTTAGGTCATTTGCTGTATGGGAGAGTTCCCATGACTCCATAGAGACACCCCTGGAGTGCCCTCTGGGCCCACTTACAACCCAAATCCCAGATCCTGCCATTTTATGCACAGATTATTTGGTTGAAATATACTTCTTCAGAAACACTTTTCCTTACCTTATCCACACACCCTTTTTAAAATTATTATAGATCTTTATATGTCATGATAATTATCTAGCATATATAGGGTGACCATCCATCCTGTTTTTCTCAGGACAGTCTGGATTATGGAGACTGGTCCCAGGCACAGAGCACAGATTAAAATGAGTGTCCCAGGCATGGGCACATTCTGGTGGGCATGTGAAGCAGAGTGGTGCCCCAGGAAGGTGGCTGGACAGGCACTGTGGCTGCACTCACTGCCTGCCTGTCACAGCATGCCACTTCACCTCCACCTCTCCCTTCAGTGAACTGCTGACCTGGGAGGCAGGGATGAAGAGAGCCGGAGGGGTGACCATCTGTCCTTAACCAGGACAGGTGTTCACCTTAAGCATATAGTAATTCTTAGTTACCTTAATAAAATTAACACTATAACAAACCTTGATTCTATGCTCTCCATTACCAGCCCCCAACCAAATGGCATGGTGAATAATTCATGTGCCAGGAAAGCTGCATATATGTTTATTCCAGGCTGAGAAACAGGACTTAAATAGGACCTTGGGGCACAGTTGTTGAGTTATTAATAACCCTCCAATGTACAAAATGAAAAATGCACAGATTTGGAATCGTAAAGTATCCCTCAAGATTTTTAGAATTTCAGGCATTAGGTAGCCTTTATCTAAATTCAATGCACAGGAAGCTAAAATTACAAAAGAACATATAATGATGACACAATATAATAGATTAGCTACTTGGCAAAGTATCTCTGGATGAAAGCAGCTAGGGACATGTTTAGAGAAATGCCAGAAAAGATGTTACAATTATACTTGGTCACTTCAAAAATCAATATATTCAGAAAAAGTGAGCAAATTTGTAAAGTAGTACCAGATACAAAAAACACCTGATGCTAATCAAAGAATCTGGGTTTAAGTATTCAGGGAACCCAGCTACAGCTCATTCCAGCACATCCTCTAAGAAAAGTTAAACCTTTGGTCACTAGATAAGAACACCAGGCAAAGCAGACCTAACACCATTTTTTGAGACAGGTTGTCTATGAGAATCAGGAAACAAAAAGCTATAGTATAATAATGAAGCAAAGAAAAAAATCCTTTTCTCTCTGCTGCTTTATTTTATCTCTCACTCCCCACCTTATTTCTCTTCAGTCACTCTCTCATAGAAGAGAGTATAAGAACAGTTGTTTCAGGATCTTCCTCTATCTTACTTGCGAACATCTATATTCTTTGGTACAGAACTTAACAGTTAATGGGGGAAAAAAAGCAACCAGGAGAATATTGTATGTATAAATTGAGATAACATACAGAATTATTCCAGACAAGTCTGACAGATTGCTCTGCCATTGAGGTCACCTTACTGTAAAGAAAAGATATTACAGAAATGGAGATGGTGCTATAGAAGACAATAAGGCTGATACAAAGACTGAACAATCATAGTTATTTAAAGTTGTTAGAAAGAATAGAGCTATTCTCTGGAAAAGAGTGAATTAGGAATAAGTTTTCTATTTCTGAAGGTAATAAAGTAGTAAGATGGTACTAGGGCATCTGAGAAAACATCATATTGAAGAATAAAATATGCCAGAGACATTAAAAAAAAAAGATTTATGATTAAGGAAAGGGCCTGTCCTTTTAACTCCCACTAAAAAGCAAAAATTGCTCACATTTGTTTGGAGATAGAATTTGGTCCTGAATTAATTAATACTGCCTTGGGCATGTTTAGACGAAATTAGTTCAGGGCTCCCTGCTCCCTCAAGTGGGTTGGCTCCAAATACCTCCTGTGGTGCCTCATTACACCTTGCGTTGAGCCACAAAAATGTTGATGGTTGTTAGCGCTAACTGGATCTTGGAGCAGTCACACTTTAAGCCAACAGAGGCCTGAAAGGTAATAATTCTCACCCCGTCTTATTACGGACTACCCTCTGCCCCCCAGGACTTCCCCAATTCTGGCCCTCCCCCACCTCCAGGGCTCTACCCCTGCCTCCTCCCAACTCTGGGGCATTACTTACTTCTGGGTGCCTGTGCTGTCTTTACCAGGGGAGTAGGCAGGGAAGAGTTAATCTATCTGCCTGGCTCCTACTGCTCTTGAGGTGGAGAGAGTGGCAGCAACAATGGCAACAACCAGGCAGGCAGTTTAACCCTACCCTCCCTGCTCCTCTGGGAAAGACAGCATGGCCACAAAAAGTAAGCAGGAGAGAAGAGCATAGGGGGCAATGAGTGGGGAGCTGGTGAGGCAGGGGTGATGGGTGGCAGATTTACACTAAGGTATAGCCTAACATGGTGGCACTTAATATAACATGAGCTGGGTAGCAGGGATCAGCAATAATCTTGCCCTGAAGTAGTGTGCTTAAAAAGGACTGCCTTAAAACTAGTTTCAGGTGTTGATGGGCTCAGGAGCTGCCCAAAATTGCATGCAACAAGGCCCTTGATTTCAATTTCCCTTTCTGCTCATCTTCCCAGGGTGGGTCAGGTGAAGGTGTCCCACTGACACCTCTTCACTCCAGAAAAGTTCATTCCCATGAAATAGCCCCACATATTCCACACACATCTCAACATAGGACAAGCCCATATTTTCTCACATACCAGACTCTCCTAAATAAGACACACACCTTGTTTTTGGAAGGTAGAATGTACATGGGAGAGCTGGGGAGATTTTTCCAGAGTCATGGTCTAGCACAGTGGTTTTCAACCTTTTTTTCATTTGTGGACCTCTACAAAAATTTCAAACAGAGATAAAGACTGCTTTGGAAATTTTGAATGGAATCATGGACTCCTTTGACTTGTAAGTGTAGGTACTCGGGTACTTCTGATTGATCACAATCATCTTTCGCTGACCCCTTGGACAGTCTGCAAACCCCCAGGGGTCCATGGACCATAGGTTGAAAACCACTGATCTAGAATCAGCTGTGTAGCAAACTGGCTGTCAATTTCTTTTTTGGCAAGCAAGCTGAGAGCTGCGGTGAAAGTGCTAAACAGTCTTAACCAGCAAGTGAAGGCAGAGTGGAGAGAGTGCGCAAAGCTGGCTGCCATTTTGCCACATTTTTATCCATGCTTCTATTCCACAGAGAAAATCATTTTCCCAACATGAAACACTCACTTCGGTTCCGGAGGGTGAATTTGTGGGGACAAGGTATATGCGCCAAGTCAACAAATATAGTAATATTAAAAGGATGCATGTGCTGAAGACTTTTTCAATCCATGCAAGCTACCCCTTCCACTCCCCAAGAACGTGGGAGAGGAGAGGCTCTAGCAACCTACTTTTTACATAGGGCCTCTAGAATTGTCCTTTTTGGGACAGGCCTTAACAGCATGGAAGTGGAACTTAGGCTAGTTACTGCAGCTATGTCCAACATCTCAGTCACTGCCATGTAGTCCTGGTAGATATCAACTAGCTTTACATTAGGAGCAAATTGATTTTACCTGCCCAGATAGAAGCAGGCTGTCTAAACAACATGTACATTCCAAAAGTAGTTTAAAAGCTAGCTCACTACACTACAGATGAGGAATTTCTTATACTGATCTGTACTGTGTTGAGGAGCTAGGGAGAACTGAAAAAATCCAGCATGTTTCCTTGCACCTCACTTCTCCATTCACAGTTCTTGATTCTTACAGTGCCCCCAAGAGGAGTGCCTCTGAAGTTGAACAAAGTAGGGGTAAGCCTATGAAGCTCATTCGTCTTCCCTGAACCCAGATTCATAATCTCAGTTTCAAAAGGATCATGAAAACCTTCAGTTATTTCTAAGTGGGGTCTGCAATTTAGCTCAGTGTTTCAGACACCAATCTGAACGGCAACCATAGTAGTACTTGGAAAGAAGCAGGCATGTCCAACACCTATTACCTTCTGTTTGGAAATGCTTTGACATTTTGCTTCCCTCTCTCCTAACTATGTAGGGAGGCTAAAAATAATTAAATGAATCATTAAATAAAATATGTACCACAATATAAATAAGTAAGCACTCTAAAATTAAATATACAGCTTAGAAATCAGCCCTACTCATATCACAGCTGGGAAAGTCATTACAAGGCAGCTGGTGGCTGAGATGCATGCCAACATGAATCTATCAATCTCTGCTTTGCTATATTAATAAAGGAATCCCGTAGTTCTTATTACATGGATTCCCTACACTCAAATGAAGGTGCCTAGAAGAGCCTGGAGTTTAGCAAATTGACTACCTACTGCCTTACCTATGTTACTTAGACCTATGAAGGTCCATGAAAATTGTTGGATTGTAATGCCCAATCAAATGTCTACTGGCATCTTTCCATCAATCTGAATGTGCTTTAGATGGAGATTTTACTCTTTGTGGTCCACAGAAGCAAGAGAGATAGTCAAAGCAAGGTTTCATCATATCCTTATCATTTGATGAATAGTTTAATTCTACTTTGCTCAAGGCAAAGGAAAGAATTATCTAACTATGGCATATATACTGAAACAGCCTGTGCTACCTAAGAGGTAAAGAGTAATGATTTCATTCCATTGTATCCCAGGTGGCAATAACCCAGAAATATAATTTTGCTTAGTTGTTCCTGACCCAATGCATTTATTCCTAGCTTAGCTGTTGCAATCCAATAAACAGTTTTGTCCCCCAAAAAAGAAACTAGCAAAAATGTTAATGCAAGAAAGATAAAGAGAACTCAAAGTAAGAAATACCATACTATTATGCATTTTGCAGTCTACTCTAAATTCTTGGCAAGCACTGCAGGCACAGCTTCTAAAAAGGCAGTTAATAGCAGCTGGAAGAATCCTGGGACAACTGAAAAGCATACCCTGTAGAAAGCAATATAGTTAACAAATGGTTCTTGATCTACAGCACTTCACTAAATATAATATAGGCTATAGATCCAAGGCAATATTGGTTTAATAATGAAAGCCAGAGCTTATTTATGCAAGCTAATGAAAGCATCAGTGCATAAGTAGTCCTCTCCTACTTTTGTGTTCACTAACACAATGAATGCGTGTTCTCATTGTACCATATTAGCCACTATAAAACACTGCAGTGAAGCTATGCAATCCAAGAATAATATAATTACAAAGTGCTTAACATGACACTACATTAATAATACATCATTACAGAAATAATATTTTGTACCATTGTGGTTCACTTTTAGAACTGTTGATGTTGCATGCCTAGCATACTGATGCAAAAAAGGACATTTTTTTTTTTTTTTTTAATTCAAAGTGTATTCTCAGTTTGGTTGTCACATTGGGGAAAAATTCAGCCTTTCAGGTTGACTTGTTCTTTGAAATGTGTGCTTGCTTCTAAGATCTGTCCTAGCAATATTAAAATGAACACTGAGTGAAGGGGTCAGGAATTTAATTTGATAAAACATACCAGAGCATGATAACCAAAAAATTGATTTACTCTTGAACTAATTAAATATTATATAGGCACACACTAGACACACAAAGACAACTTTTTTTCTGCTTTGTTTTCACTCTTTGGTCTCAGCTTTGAAAAGTAGAGATGAGGGACACTTTAGCTGTCTGCCCACCCATCCCAAACAAAGGTACTTATTCCCTTCTTCTGGCTTACATTTTGTAGGTGGGATACAAATTCAGAGATCTCATTTTCTAGCTCCACTGCTATATACAATCTATTACTGACAAAGTGAAACAGATAAAATTCCAAACCCAAATTCTGGTTTCAGCCATTAGGAGAAAAAATGGAGGAAGGAGGAGATAAAAAGGAGAGGCCCAGGTTTCCGAGTTTCATTCAACATTAAGCAAATCTCGGATGGCAGACAGTGTTTGACAGTAATTTACTATCACGTAATATATTGTAGTGATTTCTGCTTTAGAAGGTTTGCTCCTATGTGGTAATTGCACTAGAAAAATGGTAAGTATTGCATTTTATTGTAATTTTCCAACCTGTACCAGAATTACAGTTCTTTTGTTCTTGCTATTATGCTTAATGTATTATTGTTAGGGTAAGAAAACTTTTGGTTTCTCGTTATATACCCTCAAAGATTTCCTGCATGGTCTTTGGCCCCTCATTTTTCTCATCTGAATAATGGACTATCCACAGAAACCTAAAATCCTAAGAGTTTTGTATATCCAAGTTTTGTATGGAAAGTGCTACACAAAAGTATCCATATTACTACTGTCCAGCTAAATATGCTATATGGCATTCAATAAGAAATGTTTAGAAATGATTTTTCCACATGCTGGGTGCATCTGCATGAGATGCTACATGAGATGCACTATAGCTCATTGGTACAGCGACATAGTGTGGCCAGGCACAAACCACAACACCAATACTACTGTGCAGCAGCTTCTAAAAATAACCATGCAGCATCAGGACTGCACAGTAACAACTATGCTTAAGGAAGTACTAAATAAGTGTGCAGTAGCAACTAAACATATGGCATTGTAGCGTGACTAGATACAAACTGTGATGCTGATGCTACTGCGCAGTACCAATGAACCACCGTACAGTAGCTTCTAAAAATAGCTGTGTGGTGTCAGGACTGCACAGTAACAACTGCGCTTATAAAAGTACTAAATGACTGCACAGTAACAGCTATGCAGTCCACTGCATATGTAGACATGTCCATTGTGCATTGTAGTTGGTCCTTTTATCTTCCCATGTTAAAAAACTTTGTCTCAAATCAACAGGATTCATACTTAGCTGCCCATCAGAAACCCCCCCCCCCACAAATCTTAAATCATTAGTTATTCCTTTATCAAGAAAAATCACTCGTTTTCTTCTTTAGCAATATAGTTGCTATATAACACTAACATATAGTTGCAAAAACTATAACACTAAAAAAACAATTTTTAAAAAATGCATTTAGAAAACACTGTTTTCTTTGTTCAGAAAAAAAAATGAGGAGGACATGAGGAAAAATGTTTTAAAATTGTGTATGTTCCATTATCTACCATCTTATGACTACTATCATCTCTTCAAGCTACTATGACTTGTTATCTGTTCTCATGACTACCATTACTACTACGTAGGAGCGTATACACCATGTACAGTGCAGGGACACAGAACGGTATCAAACCCCAAGAAAAATATCTATATTTTGGGCCTAATAGAATCCTTTTTTGCCAGACCACAGATTTAATTGAAGTCTGGGGTGATCTACATTCAGGTACCCAAGAACAACTTTTTATTCAAAGTATTTTAAGAGAAAAAAATAGGACATTAGAGGTTCGGCAAATTTCAGCTAATGATGTATGGAACTGCAAAATATCCTATGTAGATTTTTAAGCTCTTTACTTTATGGAAACTGCTTAATTTAAATTGAATAACAGTTATCTTACCTTATTGATATAAATCGATTTCTAAAAGAAAAGGTTACTTCGATACATGATTTGATATTTTAGGTATAACATTCTGAAAAGACAATATGCTGAATGAAACCCTAGCCCTGTGGAAGTCACCTTACCAGACATGATCTCCTATAAAACCACAGGCAAAAGAACACTCTCATTTGCTTCAGTAAGGCCAAGATTTTTTCCAGAGTCAAGTCTTTGACTTACACAACATGCTAGACTTGTTCCATTTCCCACTGAAGAATTTCAGTGAGCCTAGGACCCTCATCAGTTAAGGAATGAATGGCAAACTGCAACTAAGAGAGAGGACAGCAAACACCTGATGGATAGGTCAACAATAAGCAAAGACATTTCACTGGTGAGAAACAAACTCAGAGGAGTTTAACTCAGCTACAATTAAGGTCTCACTAACTGTTCGCTTTATGTAAGAGAAATTACCTATACTTGAAAAGATGGGCTTACCTAAAGTACAACATATGGGGAGTGGGGAGGAGGCGGGAAGAAGTCACTTTCTTCAAAGTTATACTCTGGTCCCATGCAATGGCTGATTTAATCACTTTGCAAGACATGCTGTTCATGGGAAATCTAAAATGTCTGTGCCCATGTGCACTTGTTTGTACAAACACTAGTGGGAGGTGCACGGATCAGTTGAAGGCATTTAAAAGCTCTTTTGGCAAATCTTGTTAGGACCACAATCCCATTAGCTCTGGTGAAAGTGTTTTCAAGCTAAGAACTTACATTTCTATTATCTGATCACTTTATATAATCTATTTCCTGCTCTTAAGATAAGCATCTTCCAATCCTGCTGTCATATTACACTAATGTATGAATTATCTTCTTTGGATAGATATTTAATGAAGCTATTCCTTGTAAAAGAATAACTGTTTATATTTGCATTGTATTAAATATTTAAACAATTGGTTATGAAAAAGCACTTAAGAGAAAGCTTTCTAAAACATATAGATTTTTCAATCTCTTTTTATTTATTTATTTATTTATTACTTTTGTCCAGTGAGAGCTATTAAAATTGAAATGCATATATTGCTGTCCTCAGGGATATATCTTTTATGGGAATGGATAGGGATGGAACATGTAATAACAAAAACAATTGTATAAGATGATGCAAGATTAGGAAACCTTTCCGCACACTTTTCTTATGACTGCACCACTCCAAACACTCTCCCCTGGCCAAATGTAGCCCTTGACTATAAACGGAATTGTCCTTACTCAGAAGGCTAGGGCTCTTTCAAATGCTTCTTGTACTTGTTTTGCAATGAAAAGCCTTATTGCCTGAGGGCAAAAAAAAAAAAATACAGTAAAAGCTTTGTTATCTGGCATGAGTGGGGTAAGGTGGGTGCAGGTTATCTAAAAATTCCAGTTATCTGAGACTTTTTATCTATCAAAGGAGACAGGAGCACTGCGCCGCCACCCCTGCTGGGAAGAGTCTGGCACTAACCTGGCCCCAGCGCACAATAGCAGCTGCCCCACACAGATCCCTTTCCCCTCCCCTCGCCCCTTCCCCCCCAGACTTTTCTGCATGGCAGGGGGGCGGGGTACACGCATGCCCTTCCCACTAATTTTTTTTCTCCCTCCGCCTATGCGGATATCAATTATATGGGCTCCCAGCAGCAACTGTATCAGCTGGGTCACTGACTAATGCAAACAACAGAAATACTTGATGTGTATGCCAGACAGACTTGGCAAAGACTCCAGTTGCTGAAGTGAGGATTTGTATTGGGGGGGTAGTGGAAATTCCGGTTAATAAATTATTCTGGTTAGTAAAATCATGGTTAACACAGCTTTACCGTATTTGCTACTTTTTTGCAACTAAGCTGCATAGGTGTACCATATAGACGCACTGCATTTTACCTTTGTGTGGAGAACAATAATGAATTTGAGCCATTTAGGGAGCACATTTTGTACCACTATAACATTTTTTCTGGTGCAACAAGGGCAAAGTTTGCTTGCAGACTAGGAAGTTTTACATACAGGTTTAGTGCTCTTAGATGAAAGTTTTCTTTAAAATTAAGCAAGGATCACCATATTGCAATACAGACTGTCAAAAATACCATGCAATTATTTGAGTCCCATATTTAAGCAGAATACATTCAGAAGTTCAAAATATGTTGCTTTGTTTTTCAAAGTCAAAGATTGTAGAACATGCGTAGAAACTTATTTCTGGAAGTCCTCACATAATGCTTTGGTAGGCCTATATAAACAAACTGACAGAACTTCAATTTTTAACTTTCTAGCCACTGGCTAAAGAAAACTGACTTGCAACAAGATAGCACTTCCATTCTCATTCCACAAACCTTTAGAAGAAAATAAAACAGTAAACATGGGCTTTAAAAAGTCTTTCCCCTCCAATAAAATTACTGCCAAATATCCATTAAGAAAAATATGATGTCAGTTTACTAAAGTAGCATTCATGAAATCTCTACTCTTTACGATCTCATAAAAAGACTGGTTACTCCACACAGGGCTAAACCACAACTGAGATACATTGCTTATCTCTGAAAAAATAAAGCTGCTGTATAATACACCATTCTTAGTGCAATATTTTTACTCTATAAAATTTATACTTTCATTTTTATACCATTGCAAAATTGTTATCAAATGTACACTGGCTTTTTCAGATAAAATTTGCTCTGCTCCAGGAAACAGTCCAGTCTGTGTTATACGTTATATAGTTTTATTTTAATGGGTTTTATACTTCCCGTTTAAAATTCTCTCTCACTATTAGACAAAGCAATTCTGAGTCTGGTCTCTTCTTTCTTTTGGAAGGCAAAATTACCCTCAAAACCAACCAGACTGATTTCAGCATGAGAACTATAGATTTGGATCATAATGTTCAATTTTTAGTTGCGCCACATAGTGTATCTTTAGCTGTTGTTCAAATGTGGTTTAAACAATAAAACCAGATAATCTAACTAAAAATATGAAATTAAGAAAAATGAAACAAACATGAATTACCTACCAAAACCCCTCCGTGACACTTGTTTCTAGGTGTGAAACACCAAATTTCTTGCATCCTGCTGAACTGAGTATGTTTACTTTAACATAATAAAGTAACCTATAAAGCAGCATGCCAGGACTGTTCAGCATAGTCTTTAACAAACTGTCAAAACTTTTCACCTTCATTCCTTTTGGCCACAGGAATTAAAAAAAATACTTGATGGTAATTTTCAACGTAGACCTAACATGGCTTAAAACTAGGTGTTTTGGAAGTTTTCTATATGCTTTTTTTTTCTTCAATGTCTGGAATCAGCCTGATAAATCTCCAAAAAAATTCCAAAGATTTGTTTTAAATCACTTGACTAAGCCTAATGATAGATATTCGAGTTTATTTTTCTTCTGGATTTTTAGACTTTAGTGTTCCCATTTTTCCTCTGTATGCCATACCAATGAAGTACAGCATAATCCCATGAATGGCAATGTTGTTAACAGAAGAGAGAGAAAACCCATAAAATATCAAAGCCATATAATATGATCAAGATACCAGCATTTCTACACTAAAGACAAAGCTTAACTTTCTTATCAGTCCGTTCCCTAACTCATGCCTACAATGCTCTCTCAGCAGTCATTCCCGCTAAAATCCTCCTTAAAGTAACAGACAGGTGACAAGCACAGAGACTGAATCCTGATCACGGGATACTAACCTTAATAAACTCAGTATTAGAGCACTACCTACAGCACTATAATTACATTGAAGCTTGGTCTAGAATAGCAGCAAGTGTGTAAGTATCATTCTCCTCATTGTCAAAATAGGAAAAATTAGAGAAAGTGGTAGAGGCAATTGTCCAGCAGGGTGATGGTTAAGATGGGAATAAAAATACTGCTGTCATCAGATCCAGCCCAGAACTCTATCCATGTAATCTCTCACTTCTACAGTACAGAAACTGCGGGGGGGGGGGGGAAGCGCATGAGAAAACCTGAACACAAAAGACAAAGTAGCACTTGTACTGGATTTCACAGACGGCAGATTCCCATTGACACTTTGTATCAAATGTATAGTAAACATAAAATATTTGGTTATGACATATGGCTAAATTATTTTTTTTATATCTATTGATTTGTCTTGGCCACCTGTTGATTTGCTATAACAATATTTTTTCAGTGACTAATAGTCAGGGGAAATGGGGGGAACCACAGTTTTGTTTACAGAACACCCCCACCCACCCTACCCTTCCTCTCCCTGAGATCTCTGCAGGTTATAGTAAATCAACATTAATTCTTTTATCCTTGTATTTTCTTAAAGGGGCAATTGCCTCTTAAGAATTCTTAGTGATGGTTTTAGTAAGTATTTTCACATTTTTCTTTCGACTTTTCTTCCTGTTTGATCTTTCAGTTAAATTAGGGCATTGACCTCATAAAAAAAACACCGATTATTTTTATAGGGTAATGCGCCCCCCGCCCACATAAAAGGAAAAAAAGATTACGATTTCACAGCTGAACTCAACAAGAAAAAAAATGTAAATTATGACTGAGAACTGTATTAGTCTATACACATCTCCAAGAACAAACCATCATAGAAACACTATTCCAGGAAAACAAAATTGTTTTTATGAACAAGCATACTTTTCTTTCAACTTTGCTGATACAAAGACTGACATAAGGGGAAGGAAGGGGGGTTAAAATTGTGGCTTCAGTGTAGTTACTGTTGTAACAATTCTGCTGAACTATACTTGGAGCATTGTCTCCTGCTGTACAATTGTGGCAACATGAACAGATGTCTCTTCAGGAACACACAGACATACATGCATTCATGCACGCACACACCCGTTATGCTACAACCACTTTAATACTTTTAAAGCTCTCTCATTTTGTGTGTAACTATATCCTGCCCTGAGTTATCCTAAGGACATACTAGAAAATATTTCCCAAAATGACCTCTGTTTTGTGAGGAAGCAGAGCCCCAATTGTCACATCACTAAATTGATCCTCAGGAATTCTGAACTGTAATGGCAGAACTGTTAAAAACTCAATGCATGACCTAGACAAAGATGACAAACTTCTGAACTGTAAAATTTCCCCATCTGTAAAATCTGAATCATTCCTACAAAACTGACAGCAATGTTGTCAGTTAATATGCATAGTCTGCTTTAAGATTGTTGACTAATAAATTCTACAAAAGGCATAGTATGGCTTCGGAGGTTAAAATCTAGTATAGACAAGGATTTGATGCAATAGTAAAAAATCACAGCCATGATGTGTCAGTTTTCTGTTAAAAAACAAAAGAAAAAAAAATCAATATCCAAGTACTTCAAAGTGAAAACTTAAGTCTTATCTCTTTAAGGCTTTTTTTTTTTTTTTTTTTTTTGGTCCCTTGCTTGCAGGGACAAGTTCAGATTTGATGCAGCTTGCTATCAGACTGCTACAGTGGTGTAAAAGAGATAATCTTCTGTTGACTGCTAAAATGAGTACAACTGCTTTCGTCTTCACAAGGATCATAGGAATGGCCACTTGCAGAACATACCGTGTGTCATGACATTTGGTTAAAAAAGTTGATGATCATAGTTTGAATGTCATTGCTACAATGTAATCTAGGTATGCTAGTAGAAGTTCCTCTGATAACTCTTGCATTGAAATAAAACTTAGTATTCAAGCCCAGGCAAATTAAAGTCTTGTTAATATAACAGAAGGTTAATTCCATCCCAAATACTAAATATGCAGAAAAAGGTATGGCTTCTTTTACCGTTAGAGCTTTCTAATGAACAGCTCAAGAATATCTCATACTTTATATTTGAAGCAGATCTATATATTATGCGCTGCACATATCACATGCACTGAAGCAATACATATTTTGTGCTCTTTATAGTAACTCATGTAAGTGATCCAAAGTCCCTTCAGAAGATGACAGTGATCGAAATTATATTTGGAAATACATGCACACAACCCACTGCTTCAACGATTTTCTACTCTATTTTGGTTCTTATACCATGATAATCATCATGGGGTTTTTTTTTTATTGTATGAATTTTGTGGCCACAACCTATGTTAACCTTAGTTGTCCTGGGTTCTGAAAAACCATACACCCATTCCTAGCCACACTGGCTCCTTCATGTGGACATGAAGGCCTGCAAAACAGGTATTTTTTACCAAATCCAAGCATGTCTAACTCCAGTGCCACTCCTAGGATTGGACTGGATTTTAATAAGTTAAAACACAGTTTTGAAAAAAAGCATTTTTCAATATTTTCTAAATTGCTAGTTCCTGTACTTTGTTGAATAGCATCTAAATTGCTACCAATAATATTATAATGAATTTGCAGAGAAAATTTGGTAAATAATCAATTAAGTGAGAAGAAATATTACTTGTTTCTTCCAGTTAGTCAATTTAAACAGATTGGGACCAAATATTTAAGCCTATTCTAATATCAAGAGGGCTAGTCTAGTATCTTCACCCCTTTACTAGTGCACTCATCAAATGGATATGTGGAAAAAATATGAAAAAAAATGCCCATGGGAACATAGCTTACTGAAAGGAGGGGAGGGTGAAAAAAACACTAAGTTCCCTAGAGGAAGTTGATTTTTCCAAGACTTTAAAGCTGGAGGTTGGAACCAAGGAAGAGGTGTCAGAGACTCAGCAGATGTCACGCTGAGATCAAGAATTGCATACCACCTCTGTTTTTACTCCAAAAGATTCCAGCTTAGGTCAGGCCAACAACAATTTTTTCAAAGTAACAGCCTCAAGTTTAGGTCAAATACATGCTGCAGCTCTTTACATCCTCAACATCCTATTATAATAA
Organism: Caiman crocodilus; assembly: GCA_030014935.1. Classification (NCBI taxonomy): domain Eukaryota; kingdom Metazoa; phylum Chordata; order Crocodylia; family Alligatoridae; genus Caiman; species Caiman crocodilus. Next base: position 51,419,699 of record JAGPOW010003316.1, on the reverse strand, counting down.
TGAAAGATAAACCTTATTTAAATTGAGGCTAAAATTCAGATAGGCAGGTTTTTAGAAGCACACAATTCCAGCACTTTAAGAAATGGATAGAAAGACAAAAAGCAAAGTATTATACCTGAGACAATAAGGAAATGATCAAAAAAAGCCTCATTACATTAGCTTAATTATCCAAGAAAAAAAAATGCATAAATTTAGTTGTGCCAGCTGCAGGCTCTTTTACAACATACATGTCTACCATGAGGTGAAGCAGATTACTGTGAGAATGGCCTTAGAAGTGACTTAGGGCACACACGTAATATTTATGCTTACCTGTGTAAGTGTACATCCAATATTGTTTAATACCTTCATTAATGATTTGGACAATGGAATCAACTGCATGCTTAACAAAATAGGAAGACAACAATTTGGGAGCAAATCTGACAGGTAGGTCTAGGATCCTGAATGACTCAAAAATGGACTAAAACAAAAATGGTCCAGTAACAACCAGGCTGAATTTCTCCTTGTTGAATTTCAAGTCATAAAAGGTAAAGGTAGGCCTAAGCCTTTTTATCTGAAAATTTGGTATTTAGACTGAATTAAAATCCTGATTAGACCAACAAGACTCTTGTATTCAACATGGTTTGAATACCAATGTTTATTTCAGTTCAAGAGTTATGCAAGTTGAAGTCTCTCTGATGTACAAATGCTGACTAGGGAATGACTGGCTAAGCTGCCGTACTACAGAGAAAGACCTGGGGGTTATAGTAGACTATAAGTTGACTATAAGCCAACAGCATGCTCTTGTTGCAAAAAAAGGCCAACAGTACACTGGACTGTATTAACAGAAGTCTCACCTGCAAAGCAAGTGAAGTGATTCTTCTGCTCTATTCAGCAGTAATGAGAACTCACTGGGTGTGTCTACATGTTCATTAATGCAGCATAATTATGGCACATTAGGTTTAGTACTTGTAATCACAGGTGATAAATTTAATGCACTGTAATTGATGCATTAGTGACACTAAGTCATGAAATCAGAGGTATAGCATCAAATGATTGCTTGTTACCATACTGCCTCAAGACAAAGTAGTCAGCTATTTAAAAAAAACCAAAATGTTACAACTTTTGAATAAACAGCATTTGGTGTCACAACTCATCCAGCAACTCCCTTTCTTTTGGTAGTTGGTTGGAATATGCTTTATATCTCCCATTCCTTCCTCCACCCCTCAAAGCCTTCTTTTTATTTCAGGCACAATGTTAGGTTTTAAAAAAAATAGGCAGGAAGGGGCTTTAATTCCTGCCTAATCATATTCCTTCTGCAGGGAGATGGAAATTAAAGCAGCAATGGCAAGAGGATTTTTTTTTTTTTATGATGGGGCAAACAACCTTTGGGAGTAGCTCCAGTGTAGAAGTTAACAACTCATGTGTACTGATGCTCAGTGGTTGGCAAGCTGACAAAGAGGTACAATATAAGCCAAGTTGGGCAACTGCTAGTTGTTATGCAGTTCTTCAGAAGATTCATTATATTTTAAGTAACACAAAAGATTTGCTAACTATTTCATTGGATAACAAACATGCATCTATATTTAAAACTGATGATCCAAGCTACATCTCCAATATAAAAGCCAAAGCGTGCTTTAGTAGTTGCACTGCAATCCCTATCTGATTGCATGCTGCAATGTAATTCAATCACAACCCACTCCCGATATCAATAACATAGTATAATAAAGGACAGCAGAACGCTAACCTTGACATGCAATAAATATTTTTTGTCTGATTACAAAAAACGGGTTCTGGCTCATCAGGCCCCAAACACTAAGCTTAAAAACACAATCATATCGAAGTTGAGCTGTGGATGTGTACCGTGCAGCAGAAGACAGGTGAAAATATGGTACTGATCATTTTATTCCAGAAGTTAAAGGATCCATACTACACAGCATTGTGATTTCTCTATGAAAAAGCAATCATTATTGGGGTTTTTTCCTAGTCTGAGAAATGGCAAAATGTAGTGCAGAAGTTGATATTGCTTTGAGAAGTGTAATTGTGTCTCAGCTCCTGACAGCTGGACACATGTATGAAAGATGCACAATAAGAAACTTGTTTGAATTAGGACAGTTATATTTTTGCCCTCTGCCCTGAAAGTTGCTCTGCATGCGTCGACTCCTATACAGAATGCTACCCCACAAAGTCAGTGGACATGGAAAAGCAGTTCTTTAGCATCAGGCCTTCTTGTGCTATGAAACCTAGGCCATTACTCCATGATGATGACCAGCTGAGCAGATTGACTTATTACAGCCAATACAACTCACTCCCATCCTGCAAAAATGATAGCAGATTTACAAAATGTTTTAAGCATCTAAAGCTATTTGTTGTTGTTTGCGGATGGTTTCCATAGGAGTGCACCTATGTGAAACAGCTTGCAGCATCAGAGACTTTACAGAGACAGGTTTCCATGAGGCTTCCATTATGCTGCCTCATCATAAGTACAGCAAGGTGAAAACATTTCCATTGCTGGCAAAATCAGCCTACTGAAAGATGGCTTCTAAATAAAGATATAATGCAATTTTAGTGTTTTAGACTTCCATTTATGACCTGGTTTCTGAAGAGCATAACATTACTTTTATAGCCATGCTATTTGACAATATCTGAGCATTACAAACAGGGACCTTTACTAGGAACATTAGGAGAACTGAGCCACTGCTTCATTGTTGTCTAACAGAGCCAAACGGCATTTAACCTTTTCTTCATAGCTCAAATGAACAAAAAAAAGAGCATGGGGAGAATACCCAGCTATGCTAAGGGTTTCTATTACTACAATGTGCATGTAGCCTTTTTTGCTTCCCTTCATATATTTGATGTAACAGCATGGTCTAAGCCAATAATGCTGTAAAACAATATGCTCCCACTGGCTTAACAAGTGCTAGCACTTCTTGCCAGTTTTTTTTTTTTCACTGCTGGTGACCATGAACCAAACAGTATTCCATTTAACAGACAAGCTACAAGCTGCATATGACCCCTACCTTTAATTTTAAGCAAAAAAGAAGGAGAGAGTGAGAGAGAAAATTTAAACTAAACTGCTAAACACAGATTCCTAGAGTCATTTACTGAAAATGAATCCATTACCTTTAATGTTTAACAAATTTTCTGGTCAATTACAAAATGTGGGAAGTTATTCACAGTAATAACCCAGCTGTGGTAAATGCTACCTCTTTTACAAGAATTAAACCCATACATATGCAGCTAATTAAGTGCTAGGTAAAAATCTAACTGTTTACAGACACAGCATTTGCTTTAGGCCTGGTTTAATGAACCCTGCTATAGCATTTTTTTTGGTTTGTTTGAAACACCACAATCTTTATAGAACAAAAATACTGTTGTCAAAAAATAGTTAAGGGAAACACAGGTTCTTTGACAGTGAGCAACCCTCTCTCATAATAGCCAATTCAAAAACAGAACCAAATGACCATTCGTCTGATCTGTCCTTTACTTTCCCTCTTTCCAGGAAAATGGACTTTCTTTGCAGAAATTAAGCTACAGGCTTGTTTTTAGATTTTTTTTTAAATAGTACTAACAGGAAAATAGGTATATTTTAATCTTTTTGGCGAGATCTGTGTCTTTATGCAGATGAGATGAGATGGACAGTACACAACAGGACCTGTTGGTGTACAGCAAAACAGGCCACAACAAGCTTTCAATACAATTCACACGCTGGTATAATAAATCAGATCATTCATAAAAAGTCATTTAAAAAGAAAGGAGGAGGAGATGGAGAAAAAAATACCATATTCCTTTTTATTTAGTATACATGCCTTTCACAAGTCCATTCTTAGCATCCAACAAGTAGGCTGAAGTCTAAAGCTCATGCCTTTCTGAGTTAATTTAGAAAGTGACACACTTCCCTGCTTTCTGCCTAACATAGCAAAATACCTCTCTGTTATTCACAGAGCACAACTAATTATGCTCCTCTCTCTCTAGAGAAACATTAAAAAAAATATGGGACTTGGATGCAGGACATTTCAAACTATGGGATGAAACCCTGTTTCCACTGAAAGAAGGTTACCATTACCAACAATTTCAAGATTTCATCAGTGGAGATCTAGGATACATCTAACGCACTGCAATTATAACCTGCCTGATAGATATGAGTTTTTACAACTTGTGATTTTTAAACCCTGCTGGAAACTTCTAGTGATTCACCTGTGACAACTAACTCATACATCATAAATTGATGTGGTGGCTAGGCCAGATAGGGCTGCGTCTCATGTCCCTGGATAAGTTAGAAAACAAATTAATAGGATCATCAGTGTGTAAACTAGTACGCTATTCCCTGTGCTTTCCCGACACTCATACTTCTTATGCTACTTCTCCTACGGATGGATGTTTGTAGGGGTGAGATTAGAGAGCATCTTTAATGCAGTTAAGTCGTCTTGTTAGTTTGCAGTGTACCACCATAGAAAATTACCAGAGTAAGGCCCAGATATAAAATGGATAACTACACACAGTTACTTTGAACAGTTGGGTTACCAATTTATTGTAGATCCTTCCCCCAGAAGGTATTTAACTTCATGCAAATCACAGAGAGATTGCAAAGGAGGCCTCTCCCTTCTTTGGTCCTTTTGGGCCAATGAGAAAATGGTTAGGGTACTTGCTCAGGAAGTTGGGGATCTACATTCTAGCCCACACACCCAACTCAGAGTAGGTATGAATCTATATTTCCCCCTTCCCAATAAAGTGCCCTAAATATTGCCAAGAGCATACTTCTAGTTTTCCTAGAAAACTGAACGGGTCCACTTGGTAGCCAAATAAGGAAGATACGGGGTCTAGGAAAGTAAGCTAGAAAGAATGGGGCTCAACAAAATGAGTAGTGCCAAAGAAAGGGGAAGCTTTGGGTTATGAGCCTGGCTTTTGTTCCCAATGGTGTTTCTGCATTTTGTATTGAATTAGTCATCAGGTAGAATGACTAGATAGCAGTGGATGTCTTTGTTCAGGGAGGAATAAGTTCAGAGACCTTAATCTAGGCCCCTAGCCCTTTCAAAGCAGCACCCATCTCACCAAGATACAGTCCTTTTGGCTTACTTTCCTTACAGTCCCATGTATCTTTCCACTGGGCAGCCAAGAAGGACCAGCTTCAAGAGGAAGGTGGAAAAATGCTCTGGGCTGTGCTTAGTTCATGACCTGAGGTTTACACTATTTTGCTGGGATGTAGAAGATGCACCTTCTAGGTGAGGGTGTTCTAAAACCTGGGTCTCCCATTCACTGAGCAAGTGATTTAATCAGTAAGTTATTAAGCTAAAAGGTATAAAGCCCTTCCTCTTCTTTCTTTTTGAAAATAACGTTTTTGCAACGTACATGGAGTTTACACATTTACTCTAGAATAACATCACTACTGATTGCAACTGCCTAGAGTAGATCCTTCTGATACTGCTCTCAAGGAAATAGGATCTTGAATTATATTGTTCAAAATGCCACTTACCCAGTGGAAGCCAGTCACATAAGCATTATTTACTGACCTAAAGAACAGCTGGGTTTGGGCCTAACTGTTTAGTGGGAAGAAAAAAAAAAAAAAGTGAGGCCTATTGTGCTTGCTTCTGTATTTGTCAGGCTGCTCAGGCTAGAGTGTGGCTGCTCACAAAAATGGTTTTGAACCAAAAATATGTAGTTCAAGTACCACTCAAAGCCCTTTTAGGAGTAGAGATGTCACATATGGTACTTCTTTCCCTGTAGATCATTATCTGTGACTCATCAGAGCCAGAACCCCACCCTTAGCAGTCATGGAAGTTTATTTAGTTTTTTGAATAGGATCCAGCTTTCAGCTAAATCTGATCGTATTATAAAACCTCAGATAGAATTAGGGGAGCTATCACTTTAGCTTTACTCACAGAGACTCTGCATGAAATGCCATTTTAACATTCTTGGATAGAAAGCTGGCTCACATACTCCAACATGATGAACATTCTGTACGGGTCTTCTGGCATGCCTATACTCATGGCTTTTAATACTGTGTGCATGGGCAGAATTCCACTGTGGTATGCCAATTTCATGAGACCAGGCGTATGAAGAATAGCATCCAGCATGCAAAAGAGTTTGACCTAATCGGTGAGATTTTTCACAACAAATCAGCAGGACATGCTTCATTACATACATTCATATTCTCTGGCTTTTTTTTTTGCCATTAACATACACTTTTGTCTAGCACATATTTTCATAATATGCTTGACCACTTGGAATGCTTCAAGCAGAGAGCAACTAGAAAGCTGCTTGCTGCTACAGCACTGAATAGCTGGGGGCATACTGTTTCCTCATCAGTAAGAACTTGGTCATCTTTCTTTAAGATTCATGGCTAAAGCACAAGGAAGTTATGAATATTAGGATGTAATGGGAAAAAAAAATCAAGTATTATTTTAATTAACTTCTGAAATTTCTTACACATCATTTACTTCTCTAATTCTGTTCTGTGGTAGAGCAGTATTCCTACCCAATAACTGCTGTTTTCTATTTAAAGATCAGAATTCTCTTCCTTTAGTCAAAGATCAAGTCATACAGTTTGTTTCATTTTGGAAGAAAGGACTGGGATAGAAGTCATCCGTGCTCTCAGCCTTGGAGCCAGGTCTTACTTCACCTTTCAAACCAAGCTTTTATGCTTCAGTAGTAGTTTTCTCTGTTCTACCAATGCAATGTATTGGCATCATTTTTGATAGAAGTTTGGAACAAGTAAAGTATTTGGAAATGCCTATTCTTTCTGTGGCCCATGATTCTGTAGGTACATAATAATTCTAGTGGTAATTATTTTCTGCTAATAACTAATTGTCTCACATCTACATTAATGCAGACTTGGGACAGTGCAGATTCTCTCACTGAAAAGACTTGTGTGACAATCTAATGTTGTTTACCAATTTTTAATTATTCTTCTCAGCTTACTGCTCTAGCAAAAAATCTCCATGTGTCACAAAGCCTATTGATACTATGCTGTGTGCCTAGTAAGGCAGCCCAGTCCAGGGGAAACTACATCTGGTCCCAATAAATTAAAATATAAATACTGTTTTTGTTAAGCAGCTTAATTTCTAACACATGGTCTCCATGTGTTCACTAAATGTGAAATCAGGGCAGGCTTAAAATGTAAAACCAGAACCATAAATAGAAGTGCTAAACTAATCAAATTAATTAGCGTAACAAGTCCTTTCAGATATCATCAGTTATATTCCAAACCTTCATTACATTTTAAACTTCCTACTGAATCCATTTGAGAACATGTACTTTTGGTGAAATGTGTAAGATAATGATTTTTCGGCTATCTACATCAACAAATCTAAACCAGCTAAACATGGTGTTTGGGTGGATCTGGTTCAACATTGTTATGCACACCTTCTATTAATCTGTATCCATTAGTCATATAGTCAGGATCATTATACTATGCACAGAATAGTGTGTTAATGCAAGGTTTGGGAGGAAAAGTACCCACAACAAGTAACCCATGGAATGAATGCAACTACAGCCATTTAGGGCAGAGACAGTTCCTTACCCAACTCTGACAAAGATGAGGTAATCAGTTATATAGTATATGTAGTTAAACCAGGGAATTGATTAGAAAATAAGTCTTTGATAATAAGACGATTCAAGAATCTGCATGGTAAACTCAAGTCTGAAGAAAGACCATTTGATCTTCTCAGCTAGGTACAGACATTCAAAAAGCCCAAGGCAAAAATCAATCTAAGTTATGAGGTTTTCTGCAAGCAGTCTAGTTTAGATATGTAGCGAAAGGAACATATTTGGCTTTTGTTGGGGACAGGGACAGGGGAGCAAATCTTAGACTGGCTTCTGCCATTTTTAAACCAGCCTGTGAACTTCTGTTTTGTGATTGATATAGATCAGTTTCCGATCACTTATACTGGTAAAAGTGTCATGTCTGTACCTGGCCCTAGTGTGATTCATCTAACCACAAGTTATTAAACTTTGCCTAGTTACCCCTGCATTGAGCCTAGTAAATCATGTCTAGCTAAGACATAACTTTTAGAAAGGCAACAAATCTCATTTTGATGACATCACGTGCCTTGGTAGTTGTTAATCAGCCTCACTTCAAAATTCTGCCTAATTTCTAATCTGAATTTGTCTGGCTACAGTTTCCAGCCTTTGCCTTTCCCCTGATAGCCCTTTGGTACACAGTATTTTCCTCATGAGAGCACTAATGTGCCATAATAAGTTAATTCCCAATCTTCTTTTTTAATAAACTAAACAGCATGAGGTCTGTTAGCATCTCAGTACTGGGAATTTTAGCGACTATATTCTGCACCCACTCCATTTTTTCTGAAAGCCTTTTTTAAAACACAGATACAATAACTTCATGCAGTATCCTTGCATCAGACTCATCAAATGTCCTATATCAAAGCAAAAAATACCTATATCCCTGGCTTCAATTTGCCATAGCATCACATAGAGAACTTAACTGAAGTACTTGTCCAACCTGAACTCTTTTCAGAGTCACTGCTGTCCAGGATATGGCCCCCATTTACAGATCTGGTCAGTATTCCTCATTTCTGGACACACAGCATACTATATGTGTGAATTTGTTCAAGATACCAGATAACCTGGATCACTCCGTATGAATGCACTGTCCCTCCATCAATACATATCACTCACAAGTATTTGCAACTCCCTCAGTTTTCATAATGATCCTTGTGGGCCTAAACTAAGAGCACCCAATTCTGTAATTTCTCAGTGACAACTACTACCTAAGATATAGGTTACCCAGCTCTAGAAATCTAAAAAGATATATTTAAAGTGCACTTTATTCATATTTTGTAGTACTAGTAAGTGAAATGACATGCATCTACACAGTTACCTTTACTAACCAACTTTAATCTCAAAAGAAAGAAATCAGGTTTGTTTCTATAATACCATGACTGTCACCGCTTATAATATTATCTTTTACTTTTTTATGAGTTTTCTCCATTATTTTACCTGTATTAATCATCAGTCTACCAGCATCTAGTGTTTGGGTCATCCTGCTATTCCTTTCTAAATAGTGTCACTACATAAACATCCTACAAGTCTTCTGGGATACTAGGAAAATCCCAGATTTATTAAAAAATGAACACAGCTGGGCCAAACTCCTTAGCAAACTCTTTTAGGATACTTGAATACTTATTAACTGGACCTGCCAACTTAAACAAATTGTTTAACATCTTCATGTCATTTGTGCTTCTTGATGCCCTAAACACACTCTAAAATTCCAGGAAGAGCTCTTCAGCAAGTGGAAGGAGACAGTTCAGGAGGGTCCTTCGCAGTCATCTTTCCTGTGGTTTAATTTCCACAATTGGACCAGTCTCCCTTCTTGAAGACTGTCACAATCATGGCATCCCAAATTTCAGCTGGGATTTCATCATCATTCCATATCCTTAAGATGAGGGCATGGAGCTGTAACATGAACTTCTCTCCCCCCTTCTTGAATACTTCAGTGGGGACTCCATCAGCTCCAGATGCCTTATCATTTGTCATCTCTTTGATAGTTTTCCTCACTTCATCAAGGGTTAGAGGGATTCCAAGATTATCACTGACTCGATGTTGCAGGATTTGGTTGAAGGGATCCTGCCTGCCAACTGCAAGAAAAATGCCAGGATCAACACTCTCTACAAGGCCTTCTTTGACCTCATAACCTTCAACTGCCAACCAAGAAACACTGTGTAGAGTCCTTCTGAAGTATGAAAGGCCAATGAAAAAAATCTCTATTCTTTGCCTGCTCTGTGGCGGTATACAAACATTGTTTCTTAGTACCAGATTTATCAAAGATCCCTTTTAAGACAGAAATTTAAGCAAGGCTGCATCAACACTCCAATACTGTCCTTAATATTACGTACTGCAATACTACATCCAACTACCAGCAGCCCACCAGTCAGAGTGGAGCTAAACTATCAAATTAATAGTAAACTGTTTAATCTCAGCCAAGTCTGCACCAAAACCAAGTCCACCCCAAGCTGATGATGCTATAGTGTGTCAAAGGTGACTTGTAGGGAGGGCATATGCCCCACCCTACATCCCCTTGAGATTCAGCACCACTCAGGATGGGGCAGTTTTTTTGCTGTGTGGGCCAGTGGCATGTTGAGGGAGTGGAGCACTAAGCTGTAGCATAGAAGTATAGGAGTGGATATGAGGCTTTTGGCCTGGCCCCCGGGCCCATCCACAAATTGTGCCTCCTCCCCACCAACTCAGGAAACATCAGTCACCCCAAGTGTGTCCTCACTCAGAAGACAACCTTCAGGAAATGGACAATGTCTTTACCAAGATATACAAGAAAATGGGACAGATGGTTAATACTTAAAAGATTAAGATCCTCCATCAACAAGCTCTTAATGAACACTCCCCACCTTTGGCAGTTCTTTTACCTCAAAACCATCTCTTGCAGATGGCCAACATAGATAAAGCCAACATCACCTCAAATGTGCAAGCATAGCCTTTGAACACGTAAGGAAACAGCTGGACAAAGATCATGATATCAGGTTCAAAGCCAAGCTCACGGTTTATCAAGCAGTCATGACTGCACCTTACCATATGGGACTGAGATGTGGACAACATGTAAAAGACATGTCAAGATGGTACTGGGGAAGTACCATCAACGCTGCCTACAAAAGATCCTTTGAATCTAGTGGGAAAACAGACACACTAACATTAGCATCCTCTCACAAGCAAATATCATGAGCATCAAGAAGATTATCACCTAACATGAACTTTGCTGGGCCAGCCACATCATCTGGATGTCTAACTCCACATTTCTGAAGCAAGTTTTATTCTCACAGCTCAGTGAAGGTAGACACTCAAAAGGAAGGCAGAGAAATGCTTTAAGGATACCCTCAAGACCAACTAGAAAAAAATGATAACTTATCGGAGACTATGTCCCAGAACTGCCCCAAATGGAGGAAGTCTGCTGCAAGGATCTCAGTAGTTTAAAACTTTATCATGACAACAGAAGACAGAAAATTATGAATGGCAGAAACAGCATGTTGTGAACTGAATCATGTTTCCATGTGAGGTAGATGGCTTTGGAGTCACGTGCCTGAATTGCAACAGAGTTTGCCAATCCCAAATCCATCTCACCAGCTATCTTCAGACCCACAGATAACGCAAGCATAGAAGACAATCATCCTCAACTGCGATAGATTGCTGATGATGGTTAACATCTTCAGTTACTAGCTGGTTAGGAAGAAAATAGCTCATATTATGTGATGTGTACATTATCCTGGTTCTTTCCCCAAAAAGGACATGGGTATTGTCTGTCCATTTAGTAATGGGTCCATGCCACTATGCTTGTTCTTAAGAGACTTTAAAATTCCTTTTTATTGCCTTTAGCCCAGCAGCACGTTTTTTTTCTCTCCTGCTACTTGCAACTATTCAGATCCCTACATATCACATTCTTAGTACATATGAATGGAAATAGGGGCAACTTACCTTAGTTTGAGTGGCCATTTTAAACCTCCAGCTAACCTCCCTGAACGCTTGTATGTGGGTGGGGGTGGGGAGGAGGGTCTTGAACATCTTCAAGGCCCTTTCACTTTGCCACTGAGCTGTAGCCCAAGTTGTACTTTGTTTTGATAACAGAACTGCTACTCTTTCTCCATTTAATAAACACTCCTCAAAGAAATGTGACTTGCCACATTTGTTTTTTGGTTTTTTTTTTTAATCTGCTTCGTTCAAATCAGTTTCATTCAAAATTTTCTCCAGGTGTGGAAAACCTACCCTTTTAAGGCACTGAATATATGTATTACTGATTAACATACACATTATTATTTACATTACTTGATCTGTAGCTATAAGAGGTCATTGAAACAACTTTCATTGAAGCCAAAAGATCACAGCAGTTCAGTAGGCAGGTGGGGGCGGAATTAAATATATCAACTATGAGCAGAAATTTTAGAAGAAAATTAGAGAAAGTGCATAGAAAAGAGCATATACAGATGCCTTTTTGACATTTTGTGAATGGTACATTTCAATTATTTTGATAAGACTGAATAATCTTTAAAAGGTAAATCCTTAAATTTTATAGTATATAGCAATACACAACATGTTAAAATTCATCCTAAACAAAGTTTTTTTTCTTCAATTTTCCTCCAAAGCATTTTGAAGTTTTGGGATTCAAAACAAGTCTAAAATTTAAAAGACTTAGAATCCTTCAGGAAATGGAAATTCTGTGTTCTTTACATGATTCGAATAGTAAGGCTTCCTCTGTATGCGAAAGGTATTGTGATATTAACTGATCAATTGTGCAATTACCTGGAGAGCAGCTACATGTGCAAAATATCAGTTACACAATAGAAAACTTCAAGCAGCTATAAGGTTAGACCTCAAAAATATACATGCACTGTTGGTTGGTGTTGAGCTTTGATTTGCATGAATAGCAGGGTCTCCCACGCACCTGGATGGGGCTCCTAGCCACAGAGGTGCACTGCACCCAGCATAAAATCCCTAAATCCTAGGGATTGTGCCATTAGGAATGGGTGTTTGGGGGCTTCCCCATACCCTTGGGGCAGGGGGAATTTCCCTGTGGTGATCCTCTGGCCCTGGGGATTTCCATACACCCCTGGGGTACGGGGCAATCACCCTCGTGGGATCCCCTCAACTGGGGTGCCTGGGGCTCCCAGCTCTAGGAGCCTGCTTCTTGCTGGTGTGGGGGAATCCCAGAACTGGCTCACAATCCTGCCTCTTGCCATGCATGTGTGGCATGGCAGGAGACATGACTGTGTGTGTTGTGCAGGTAAAGGCATAAAAGGATCTAATGCACATGTGGAGGGCGCTTAGAGAGCCAAGTTGTAAGGTAAAATGTATTATCCTTCCCCCTTTATTAAAACCTGCTCAAAAGTGACTGTATAAAGCCTTAGAAGAGAATATTTTCATGCAGCTTGCCATATATACCTCATACAGACAGTATTTTATGGTAAAATGTTTTCAAATATTTTATATGAACTTTATAAACTGTTATCTGGATTCCTAGCAAAATAAAAAGAATGACAAAATTACTCTCTTTTATCCAGTTTAAGATGGACTCCATTTTTCATCCCTCCTTTTAGTTTATCCGCACAGTGATGAATTTCCAAGCTATTCCTTTCCTGACAAAATGTGCAGTCATATTTTTATTCTGCAGCTACTTAGCGATTTGTCTATCACCCATTTAAATTCAATGATATTGACAATCTAACTCCCTTAGAAAAAGCCTGACTGACATGATTTGGGAAAGCCTGAAAAAGAATTAGAAAGATCATATTTGCTCTTTAATCGACACAGCACAATCCTCAAATCAGCCAAGGTTTTGGACGCCAATTTAGAGAATCAACTCTCAAATTATTCAAGATGTAATATAATGAAGAAACCTAAAATCCTGCTATCCAAATTCTATGACTTCTGCTAACGTTCAAAACAGGATATTGCTACACCTTAACAAAAAAATAAAAGCATAATTCAGATCCTTTTGAGGGTTTTTTTGCTCCAATTGTGATATAATATGCTTAACAAGTTCCCTCCTAAATTTGTCTGGAGACAAGACAGTAAAATGTCAGAGGGAAAAGGCAACAAGGAAGTGTATGGAATACCATTTCCTTTCATAAGTTCTTGCTACCGTTTTTGGAGGGTGCCAGTTATCCTATTCCTCCAGTTACTGTTAATGACACAAAGCAAAAGGAATGTAGAAAGCAGTTACGAATTGTTTTGTTTTTTTTAAACAAAGCTAAAAAATACCAACCACCAAACACAACTCTCTAAACATAACTTATGGTGCTACAAGAATTAATCACAGGCAAGAATCTCTGTACAACAGGAAAATCTCAAAGTTGTTCTTTACATATGCCTACAAGCTTCTTGTTACAAAATAAAATTAATTCAATCTCATGACTAAATGCGTGTTAAAAAGATGACTACTTAAATAAGTTGTTTTTGTAAAGGGTTATCTTCCATTTTACACCTCCCCAAAATATAAAGTAAATTTGCAGAAGTAGATGAATGTAACTCCAACTTTAAGTATCAGTGCAACTAACCTGACCAGACAAAGGGTCTGCTAAAAAGAAGCAATTTGTCAACGCAAAAACTGTGCGTGTTGGTCATAGGTTACACAGGAAAAAAAACCAAACACTGAATAAGGTAAAATCTTTGCTGCAATGTCTACCTGGCAACATTATTTCTTCTTAGTTAAAACCTTTCCAGTACTTCTCACTGAAGTTTCATGCAGTCCCTTTAGACCTTGAACCCAAGGAAAACATTAAGTAGTAGACGCAAGTGAAAAACAAATAGCTAAAGAAACAGTGATTCCAAGCAGTATTTTATATTAGTATGTTTTCTGAGATAAATCTCAATTCCAGGATAGCAAGAATCTCTTTATGCCAGGACAACCAAGACTGCAAACACATATTCTTTCAGGGCAAACAACTCTTGATTCTAGACACTACCAATGCAAAATTTTGTAGGTGTCAGAATCTTCCAAAAATACACTGGGGAACATAAGTTATGCCTGAAGTAGATGTGGTACAAACTGGCCCAGAAGAGACATCTGACTGTTCAAGGGTGTCCTCAAGCAAAATCCTCTTTGCTCCATTAGATAAGCTTATACATTTATTAAAAAAAAAAAACAAAACAAGTTTATGCATTCTTCTGTGTGTGTTACTTGTGTTGTAAATGCATAAATTCTGAATGATCTATAAATACCTTTGCTACCCAAGCATAGGTTCTTTGCCAAAATTCAGCGAAGGGAGTACAGGCACCTGAAACTTTATCCTATGGGAGAGTATTACAGCTGCTTCCATTTACAGTTTAATGACCTGCCCTGTAACACAAACGGCATGGCAGTCTTACATGCTACTAGAGCCTAAGACCTTTTTAGTTCTAAGTGTACACATAACGCATTTTTAAATGGTTGTGACTGATGTCCTATACACGCCACAAAGCTACGACAAGTTTTAGTACAAAGCTTCTCTGCAAACTGAAAATGTTCTTTGTTAATTCCTTCTAAGGACATCGATGCTACGAGAAGTAAATGCAACAATCCGTCTTTTCTTTGCATTCCTGACCAGAAGTTCTCTCTTGTTGTCAGCACTCTCTCGAAGGGTGTGATGCTCAACCTGCATTAACATTCAGCTTTTGACAGGAAAATAAACATTGGCTCACCAGAAATAAATGTTCAGTTCAGTAAATCACAATAAAGCCACTGTGCTAGCAGAAGATAACAACTGTGACCCTTGTGCCTTGTGTGTGCAAAGCCCTTCTATTTGCCCAAAACTCCTCCTTGCAGCATCAGAGAAACTTTCCCAAACACATTGCCAACTTCAGGGCAAACCTCTCTGTTCATGGAAGGGAAGAGAGAAATAAACCACTGCCACCACAGCAAAGACAGTGACACACACCCTCCTCAGTAAATAACCAAGGTGTTCCTACCAGATCTGCTCTTGATGATCTCTCTGAACTCATCTGCTGCAGAATCTTCCTTGGGATGATCAGGATGTCCTGCTTCAGCCATAGCCAAACAAAGGAAACTTGGGGATGGAGGAGGGGGAGAAGCCACCCCAGGGCTCCCCCAGTATGCAGATCCTCTGTCTGATCTGGCTCTGCTCTCTGGAGTTCCTTTCAAGGCAGAAGAAACACAAAGTTTCAAAGGAGGATTTTTTTTTTTTAATTCTAGGAAGCTAAAGGAGAAGGGAGGGAAAGAGGGGAGGGGAGGGGAAGATATCAGCTCAGCCTGGCTCCCCCGCCCTTCAAGGCACACTGAGGAGCTACTGGAAGGGAAACATGAAATGAACCAAAGGCACAGCTCACACTGGAGGCAAGCTGTCAAACTCCGCTCCTTGGGATCTGAGAGAACAGGTGCCGAGCCGGGTACGTCTGCCTTAAAATAGAGCCAGCAAGGTGAAAGTGGAGGAGGAATGAGATTCAATAAATCAGCAGCCAACTTGGGAGACTCTAGAGACTCCCTTCCCGCCCCACACACGATCAATGCAGGCAGGAGCAATTAGAGATCAAATTGCCAAAAGAAGCAAACAGGGGCATGAATGATTTAGCAGCTCCCACTTAAAAATGGGTGCATTAATGCAGAGAGGAATCAAATAAAAAACCCCAAAACAAAAAGCACATATTATACTGCCCATTGTCCCAGCCCAATTGTATTATAACACACTGGGCACATCTACACGAGACACTAAGTGTACTGCACATCAACGGTCAGCAAAAACCATGCTAAGGTGCTAACACTCAGTAGCATTACTCTAACATGCATTAGTATCATGAAACAAGTATGCACCAGTGCTACTGTGCAATAGCATTGATTACAGGACACATAGGGCACCTATACACAAGCACTGAGGCTGCTCCAATGCACCAGAATTCCAATGCATTAGAGCGAACTCATTTAATCAAGTCTGCTGGAGTGCCATAGTTACTGCGCTCCAGCAGCCTCCTACATTTCATATATCAACATGCCCCGGCTTAAAAATATCATTGAGGGCACTTAAACTGAAGCTCATTCAATGAGTGCCCCCACCACCATTTTTAAGCCTAGAGACACTGATACATGAGACACTGTGACACTTTAATTACAGCAGCTCTTGGAGCCACTAACTCAAGTGCTGCCCTCTCCCCAGCCCAGAGCATGTATAAGAGTGCCCTAATTACAGAGTGTACCTGTAATTACCAGTACTAAACTTAATGTACTATAATTAAAGCACATTAATGAATGTGTAGACACACCCATTCCTCCTGAAAGCAGCTAGGAGCTGTACCCAAGATAGGGAAAACTATGAAACTCCCTTAATGTATACAAGCTGGATACATTTAACTCTTATCTCCTTCTGCTCACCCTTCCCAGGCAAACCTTGCCAAGACTTCTGCTATGCATCAGGTTCAGGATCTTTGAAAGAAAGAAAAATGTCTATGCAGTATAACTTCATTTAAAGAGCTGCACTAGGACCACAAATCAATTAAATGAGGAGACTTGCCGTCACACAGTTGTCAAATTGCTGGATCATAATGGAAAATCAGTTTCTCTTGTTGGAACTGTTAACAGTAGGGCATTGTTATAAGCAGGGGCTGTTATGGTAAGATGGGATGGGGGGTGTAACTTAAAGAGCGTGTAAGTGAAGAAAGTCTACGTGGGGGTGTGCAATTTAAGAGAGCATGTGTACAATTTAAGAAAACGTGTGTGCACATGTGGGTAGGGGTTGTGCAATCTAAGAATGAGTGTGTGTGTAATTTAAGAGTCTGTATGGGTAAGGGCATGGTGTCTGCAATTTAGAAGTGTGTGCATCTGTTTAATGTAAGAAAGAGGATGTGAGTGGGTGTGTGTGTCTAAGAGTATATAATTTTGATTTGAGCCCAGAATTTTCCAAATCCAGCTGCATCTAGGCACCATCCAGCAGTCTTTCCTGCCCAGAGTAAGGGGGCTGGACACCATGATCTCCCTTCCAGGGCTAAGTTTCTGTGAACCAGGTTATTATATATTCATGCCCTTAAAAATGGGGACAAATAATGGAAGGACTTTGCAACCCTTATCTGCTGCATGAGAATCTGGAGCATTCCTGTGAACTAGAACCAGCTAAACTTGCTCTTCACTTGGGCACTATAATCTGGGGGTCCACAACAACAATGTCATTTGGATTTTTCCTTCCTTAATGATTCTATTCATTAAGGAATTCTATTCATTAAGGAATTCATTCATGATTTTATTGTCTTGGGTTCTGTAGAAGTAACTGGAATCACTGAAAGAATTATATAATTTGAGAGTGTGGGGCAAGAGATCAGCAAGGACTGGTAGGATCCATATAGATCCTGCTGCAGCTTTTGGAACCAGCCAAGACCTACTTTGTGTAACCTAGAATAATTTAACAATGAAGTTTTCAAAATCCTTCTTCCAATGAGTTACTGCTACAGCTCAAAATCCAAAATTGTAAAATCCTGACCTTTATTTCCTATTGTCTTAAACAAGTACTCCATTTGGGTATTTATTTGTTTTAGTGTAATTGCAACTTTGGTGTGTGTCCAGAGCTCCTGGAGTACATGGAACATTTATTTGCTCCTGATTTAGATTAACTAAATGGACTCTGAAGCACAATCCCATGCTACACAGTGACTGAACATGCACCTCCAAGGGCTTATTTACTGCCCTTTGTGTTGCACCAGGAGCACTGGTGTGAAGCACAACTCATCCACTCAGTTCCTCCCAGGCATGTCTCATCTCAGAAATGATGTTACATAGATGCATTAGAGTGCTCAAGTTTGCATTAGTAAGCAAAACTGTGACAGAGACCCTAAAAGCAGCTCTGTGTGTGCACTCGAAGGCAGCTAGCCACATTGCCTTATTTTCTGAGACTATTTCCAGTCTCCTTGTGGAAAAGATGTAGACACAGCATAAGTGCCCTTCAATATCCTTCAGTATCACTTCTGCTATGTCTTATACTGCAAACTGTTGCGTAGTGTAGGCATATCCAGATTAACTGAGGTACTGGAAGTAGATCAGGTGTGGTTGCATGGAGATCCACCTGGGCTAATTTACCCTGATTCTCAGTAAAGTAAATTGCTATTTGTTCACCTGGCTGTAGATGCCACAGAAATATCCTAGGGGATGAAGCCTCTGTTTAGGTCTGCCACTGATTCCCATCTCCCTGCTTCTGATTCCTTCCCAAAAAAGCTTTTCCTCCAATATGTATTGAGCCCAATATTTTTGGTCTCACCACTCTACTCCTCATCACACCCTCTTGTCTTGTCCCCTTTAGGTTTCAGACTGTTTGGGGAAGGGCCTATCACGAGATGGTACTATGCATTTGCATACCATCTGGCATGGTTGGGAATATTCTTGATTCACCCGTAGACATAAGCATAATTAAGACTTTTAAAAATAAGATAGGAAGTACTTTCTTCTAACTCCCAACTTTAGAAATATAAAATGGTAAATGATAACTCAAGTACCATTTTCCCCCTTCTAATTTTTCACAACAAAAATTAAAAATCCCACAATTCAAATTATTCAGTTACACTTATACATACACTTGAGGGCAAATTAAAAACCAAAACATTGTAAAGATATTATTGACAGCAAATGTGACAGACAAAATAGAAATCGAAATCTCCACCAACACAGGGGAACACAAACAAACTGTATGTGACTACATTTAAACATCAAAATATAGTCATTCTTCGGTTATATTTTGAGGATTAAAATATTTCACTTAATATATTTTGATGATTGATTAAAGAATTTCAGTTTTTATAATAAGTCATTTTGTTTAAACTTTTTTCCTCCAGTATCATAAAAACTCTTCATTGAAAAAAATATTTCTAATCAGCTTTAGCATCTGTTTGGCCTCCACAGACCACAAAAGAAGGTGAAGGCAATTTGCTTCTTTCTAGAACTAACTTGCAACTTCTAATTTCCATTACATTACACCCCTTAAGCTCACCCAGACTATCTTTATCTTACTTTAAATCACTCTGAGTTCTCTCCACGTTCATTTAAAACTTACCTTTTCTATTAAGTATCATCTCTGTTTGCAGTAAGCCTTAGTGTAACCTGTTTCTACATGAGCTGGAAGGAAACCAGGCACAGATGATAGGACCTGTGGGATAATTCTTAAAGGGCTAGCAACTTGGTAACAATGAGGAAGTGTTTCAAAAACACCAAAGTTATTCTGAAAGCATTAAAAGCAGACAATTTCCAAAAGAGATGGATCCACATTTTTGCAATATTTTAATGTTGCTAATTAAGGGTCTAGTGCATTTAATAACGGAATAAAATGGCTCCTCATTTTTAATATACATAGAAAATAAATAGAGAATAAGCAGACGCTGAAGGAGAAAATGAAAGAATGAATAAATAAATGTAGAAAGTGGAAAGAATATACAAGTTCACTTGGATTTTGTATAAATGAAGGGCTGGAATCGCCTCTTACATAGTGTAGAGTAAATCCAGATGGCAATTTTGTACACACTATTTTTAGAATCATTCTCCATTTTCTCTTTGAGCAAAAGTGATTTAATTTTTAAAAGAAACAACTAGAGTGGGAAAACTGTATTACCCTCATTCAAAGGTTAAAAAAATAAATGAGTCACACCTCTATCTATCCTGCTTTTGGCCCCAAATGCCCAGATTTTTCAAAGATGATTATATCATGATTTTTGATCTGTCTTCTCATCTGTGATCTACTGATCACCCCCAGTTCACAGAACATTTTTAGTGCTGCTAACTTAAAAATTAGAGTGATGCAATTCTGGCCCACACTGCAGGAACTCTGCCTGATAGATCCAACTGAGATCAAATTACTGAGATTTGTATAAAGAGCTGCCCGATTGTGTAGAGAGTTTAAAGTCTCTGCTGAAATTCCATGTCCGATAATTGGCCCCATCGCACCCCCAGGCTAACAATGAAATACGCAACACAAGATCTGCATTGCTTCTTATCCCCACAGCTGTTCACTTTGTTTCCCTTATCACACATATATGCCCTACCTCTGTTCTGCTCCTCCACATTTGAAGATTGTCATTACACAGGCAGCCCATGCTAGATAAGGAGGGAAAACTGGCAGTGGCTCCCTTCCCCTCCTTCTCAGAATTACTGTTGTACAGTTATAGATTCAGACAAAATAGGGTTGAAAGAGACCTCATGGGGTAATCTAGTCTAGCCCCTGTATGAATTATCACAAATGTTTGTCTAACCTAAAACTTGCAATGATAGGTATTCCATAACCCCTCCAAATAAGCTTTTGCAGTGCTTTACCACCCTCATTGTATCCCTCTCCTCTGCAATCCTGAGGCCTCATCTAGAGTATAGTGATAGAGGCATAGTATAGAGGCAGTTTTGGGTTCCACAATTTAAAAAGGACATGGGAACATTAGAAAGAGTCCAGAGACAGGCAGCAAAAATTATAAGGGCTTGGAAGGCAAGTCATATGAGGTGAGGTTGAGGGAACTAGTCACATTCAGCTTGTGGAAAAAGTGTTTAAGAGGTGCCATGGTAGTGGTCTTCTAGTACCTCAAGGGCTACCATAGAGAAGAGGGAAAGCACCTTTTCTCTCTTGCTGCAGATAATAGAAAACAGACTAGTAGCTTGAAAGTACGTCAAAGTAGGTTTACATTGGATAGTAGGAAAAAAACTTCACTGTTAGAGCAGGGAGGTAGTGAAATACACTGCTTAGAAATATTGAGGACTCCGCATCAATGGAGGTGGTCAAGAAGAGGCACTGGTCAGGGGCATAGCTATGTCTATTTTCTATATTACAGGTATTTCCCATGCCTCTAGGCTTTGCTGGTTGCCACGTGGAGCTAGGAGAGAATTCCCCACCCCCACCTGCTTGTATATGCAAATTTTTTTAAGCCTCTCAAGAGCATTGAGTATTGTTGTAATTTAAAACCATTACTCTTTCCCTGAAGTCAGAGAGAAACATTGATCATCATCCTCTTTATAATTATCCTTTATGTATTTGAATACTTAAGCCCTCACCAAGTCTTCTCTTCTCCAGAATAAGTAATTCCAATTCTTCCAACCTTTTCCCACCCCTCTAATTATTTGTGATGATGTCTCTGAACTTCCTCAATTTGTCTGTCACTCTTGCAGCGAGGTGCTCAAAGCTAGCCACACTACTCCAGGTGAAACTGGTAATGACAACGAATAAGAATGGTAGAATCACTCTCTATGACTTGCACATGAGACTTCTGTTATTAGAAGTCCAGGACTCTTAGGTTTTGTTTGTTTGTTTTTTAATGTTCCACCATTGGCTCTCATTCATCTTACAGTCCAGTTAATCAATATGGCTGCAATATCACCCATCTTGATGTCAGTTTACAGAGCCTGTAAACAGATCTCTCACTTGAGGCGAGTTCCTGGTTTAAAACCACATCAATGCACAAGCAGCACAACCATTTACACAAGTAACCCTTCCAAGTTGCATTGCTACTCCTCTACTGTAGGCAGTGAATAAGAGGACACAGCTCAATAGGCTTGTCTCTGATGAGTAGGTATCTGAGTTTTCCATTTCCATTTCCCATGCAGATTTCCAACTTTATCTGAGGAAAACACAGATTTTTTTTTATTTTAACAGAGAAACCCATGGATTTGCCACTTTTGCAAAGAGCTCTCTGCATGCTGGCAGAGTTCCAGCTTCCAAGGGGCTGGGGAGAGCAGGAGGAGGGCAGTCAGGCAGGGGGCAACATGTGCATGTATATGCACATGGTCACCAGGCAGCCTGGAGAGCAGTTCTTGCAGTTAAGTCTAGTGTGGGGGTGGGGATTGAGGTCCCCATAGGGAAGGAGGGAGGGAAGGAGTTGGGCAGGGTAGGGGGCTGCATGGGGCTTGAGGCCTGAGACGAGAATGTAGGGAGCAAGACAAAACCATGGGCGGCTTATCTGGGGAGCTGGTGGTGGGGCTGGCTCCCAGCCACTCCATGCACACCCAGGTGATGGAGAGGACCCATGCCCACCAGATTTGTGCATGGGGTGGGGGTGGCACAGGCTGCCTGCTGTGGGTTTGGGCTTCCTGCCCTCCCCTGGGGCCCCTGCAGCCCAGTGGGTACAACTCAGCACTGCAGAGCAGAGTGGAGCCATGTGAGGAAGCTCAATGCTGCTATGAGATCTGCACTGGTATCCCCCTGCCCACACAGCAGCACTGAGGAGTACAACCTAATGCTACTGCCCCTGCTGCTGCTGCTGCACAGGAAAGGAATGCCTCACTGGGACAGCACAGAGCTCAAAGCAGCAAGCAACTTTCCTCCATAGCCCTGCTCTATCCTGCAGCAGTCTGTCACACTGGCTGGGCTGCGGAGGCTCCAAGGGACAGCAGCAGTGTGGGGAGCCCAAGCCTCCAGCATGAGCCTGAGCCTGCCCTCATCCCACGCACAGATATGAGGGACACAGGTGCTACCTGTCCCCCTGGGAATGTGTATTGTGGTGCAGAGCCAGCCTTATTCCCCATGGGACCTCACAACAGGGAGGCAGCTGGGGGGACTGGGGGGGAGAGATGAGGGACCTGGGCTCCATACTCTGTTCCACTGCAGCAGCTAGCTACCACCTCCTGTGGGTGGTAGCCAGGGCTCAGGTGTTGCTGCAAGAGGAAGAGGCTATAGGCCCGAGTCCCTGGCCCAATAACCCTGGCAGCATTCACAAACTCCTCCAAAACCATTTTAGGCTTGACATAAGGAAAAACTTCTTTACTGTCTGAAGGCCTGGGACACTAGGTGTGTACGTAAGTCAAATGTCAGGACAAAAACCTTTTTTCTGGGAGAAATGCTACATACATTTATAGGCTAAGCATTCACTCAGTTCCATCCTTCAAGTTACTAATATTGAATAGATATTGAATAGTGCCAGAACCAACACCAACCCCTGGGACTCTCCACCTTATATCTCCTCCCAGTTTGATACTGATGGCAACTCTTTACACATTATTGTCCAACCAATTATGCATTCACTTTACAGTACTTTCATTTTCACCTTAGCTCACTTAAGAGATTGTCATGAGTCAGTGTCAGAAGCTTTCTTAAATCTGGATATGTCACATCCACCACCCTTATCCCATCTGCCAAGCCTATTATCATGCCATAGAATAAAACCTAGTTGATTAAACATGATTTGCTCATGATAAATCCACATAGGCTGTTCTTTATCACCTTGTATTTTCTACATGCTCAGAAATAGATTATTTGATTATATAACCTGCTATCTTCCAGGTACTGAAGTTAGACTGTAAGTTTCTTGTTTTCCCTTTTTTTAACAATAAGCACTATATTTGCCCTTTTCCAACCCTGTGAGATCTCACCCGACCTCCCTAAGTTTCTAAAGATAATAGCCTATGGCTCTGCAATTATGTCAGCAATTATATTCCTAAAATAGGACAAAGAGTAGACAGAACGACATATTTTTAATGGAAGGATAGGGCAGATGGGTGGAATCTACTGGGCATTTTCTAGTACCTTCTTTCCTTGCTTCTACCTATGAAAAGGATACCACTTTTCTTTCTCCCACCCTTATACTCAGCAGCTTGTCATCTCCTGCTACAAGTGAGGACATGGGCTCTGCTTGCAGTTGTTTTACTGTTCCCAAGGACAGAGAAATGGAAAAGGCACCAGTCAGAAATGTCTGACAGGGATAGATATCCATGAAAGTTGCTGCTTCTGCCATTGCAACAGATGCCAAAATATAGTTTTGCAAAAATTTGGAAACACTTGGAATAATACCACCCATGCACTTAGAGCTTCAGTCCTGGAGTTCCTTGAAGTTACTTAACTTTATGAATAGGATAAGGATGAGTGAGAAACTTGTACCCTCATTGGGCAAATATAAATATACATGCTTGATTTTAAGTGTAGCCTGGGTGCACCCAAGTAATGTGCTCCCCTCTCCAGATAGAAGGGATGGGTGGCAAGGCAGGTGTGCTGGGAGAGGGAGCTGCAAAATGCAGACCAGATCCCTCTACTCCCTATAGAGTCAGTCAAGGACAAGGGATGCTTAATTATATACAAATTTATTAATATATACAGAATTTAAAGGAAATTGATATTAATAAACTTATATATACAAATATACAATTATCATATTTTGCTATGTCCAGCAGATAAAGGCTTATAGATTACACCTCTTCAGGTAACCCCAATCAAGGGGTTGAGATAATCAGATCTAAAATGGATAAACAACAAGTAAATACAGGTAGATACAATTAAACTCAGCTAAACAACATTCAAATACAAATATGCACAGATAAGTATATATAAACTTCAGAGAAGGGGTCCCAGCAGTGTCTCTTAAGAAAGCTTATACTTAACACTCTATTAAACTACCAATATACAAAGTTATAATGTCCACAAAATATAAGGCACAGTGTCACAAAATATGAGGCACTCTCTCACAAAATATAAGGCGTTTCAACAACCGGCTAAACTTAATTTTATAATTGCCCCACAGCCCAGACTGATCATGGAGACCTTGGCAGTGCTCCAGCCTGCAGGGGGAGGGGAAGAGCCTTTGTGCTACCTGGGCCTATAGCAGGCTTAAGGGATGCCTCCCTAAGAAAATCCCAGATTATGGGATCTCCTTCCAGCTCAAGCTTCCCCAAGGATAACCTGCCTCGCAGTTAGGGTAGCTCCCCTCCCCTGTGGGAATCCTTTCCCTACAACTCGTGACTCAGTGGGCACGAATGTGGGGGGTCCTTGTCCCCTCAGCCGAGGTACTCCTCTCCTTCATGCAAGGTCTCCCAGGGCTTGGCTTCCCTTGGGCCACTGCAGGGGGCCCTGTGCACCATGGTACGCACCAAGGGCTTTGCCTTCTGCTGGAGGTTGGAGGCCTGGGCCGCCTTGTGGGGCAATGGGGCTTGGTCCCTCCCATGGACCCTCCATGCAGTATTGTCGGCACTGCATCCTGGTTGACTGCCAGGAATGGGGACCCGAGCTGCCTTACACAGCTCACAGAGTCCTGGCCCCCTGTACTGTCCTATGCAGTTCCTGGCCTCTTGCCAGGGGTTGCAGTGCGAGAGAGACACTACTGTGTGTCTAGTTTAGCCTGGTCTTGAGATGGTTGTTGATCAGCAGGTCATCTGCAAGGCTTGGGATACAGTACAGGAGTAGTTGGAGCAGCATACATAAGTTTCATAGTTTCATAAACATTAGGGCTGGAAGGGACCTCGCAAGATCATAGAGTTCAGCCCCCTACCCCAGGGGCAGGAAGTCAGCTGGGGTCATAGGATCCCAGCAAGAAAAACATCCAGGTTTCTCTTGAATGCTTTCAAAGCAAGTGCTTGAACCACCTCCGGCAGGCCATTCTAGACCTTGGGGGCTCAGACAGTGAAGAAGTTCTTCCTTATGTCCAGCCTGAATCAGTCACAGTGGAGTTTATAACCATTCAACCTTGTCATCCCTTGAAGCACTCTGGTGAACACCCAGATTCTGGTGAACACCCCTTATTAACTTATAGGTGGCCACCAGATCGCCCCTGAGCCTGTACTTTTCCAGGTTGAAGAGTCCCATGGCTCTCAGCCTCTTTTCATAAGGTATGCTTTCCTGACCTCTGACCATGTGTGTGGCTCTTCTCTGGACTCTCTCAAGCCTCTCCACATCTTTTTTGAATTATGCAGCCCAAAACTGGACACAGTACTCTAGCTGTGGCCTCACCACGGCCTAGTACAATGGGAGAATTATGTCCTTGCATGAGAACCATCTGTGGATGCAAGCCAGGGTTTTGTTCACTTTGCTAGTCACAGCATCACATTGTAGGCTCATATTCATCTTGTGGTCAGTCCTGACCCCCAAGTCCCTCTTGTCCATAGTGCTAGTCAGCGTAGCACTGCCGAGCCTATAGACATTTTGCAGGTTTTCCTCCCAAAGTGGAGAACCTTTCATTTTTCAGTATTAAACACCATCAGGTTCTCATCCGCCCATTTCCTGGGTCTGCCAGGAAGGTCAGCCTGGATTACCACCCTGTCCTCAAGTGTGGATGCTCTACACCAAAATTTGGTATCATCGGCAAACTTGGCCAGTTCACTTCTGACACCAGTGTCCACATCATTAATGGAGAGGTTGAACAAAATAGGTCCAAGGACAGAGCCTTGAGGGACCCCCACTGGTCACAGGGCACCATGAAGATTGACTTCCATCAACCACCATCCTCTGGGTCCAACCATGGAACCAATTCCCCAGCCAGTGGATCATAGTGGACCTGAGGCCGCACTTGGCCAGTTTTGCCAAAAGGTATGGGATACCAGATCAAAGGCTTTTTTAAAGTCAAAATATATGACATCAATCTCTTCCCCTTTGTCCAGGTGGTAGGTCACCTGGTCATAACTTGAAGATCTGGTTCATCTGCCATCGTTGTGGTACAGCAGATCCTTCAGCTGCTGTCTGTAAGCATCTCAATCTCTTGCAATTTGTTGCCAGTTCTTGCCTAGTTTTGCTTCAACTTTTCTCCAGCGATCTGGCGGACGTCCTCAAGGTCATTTACAGTCATACGGCCACCAGAAGGTTGTTCAAGTTGACCAACGGTTATCTTTTCCCCTCGCGACATGACCAGCCCATCGTAGCTTTCATATTTGAGTGTCCTCGTATGCGTCTTTAAATTGAGTTTTTTGTCGAATTTTGTTGTTATGACCTTGTCTCGGAGCCATATACCTAGTATACGTCTTTCCATTGCTCTTTGTGTTGTCTTCAGCTTTTTTTGTTCTGTACCTCTCTTCGACCATGTCTCACATCCGTAGTTGAGTGT
>JAGPOW010003316.1:51327691-51388871 GCA_030014935.1 Caiman crocodilus | reverse complement strand
GACCCTGGCACTCGTTTCCTGCCAATTGGCGGGGGGTCAGACTAGATGGCCTGCTCTAGGCCCCTTCTGACCCTAGGTACTATGATACTATGATTTGATCAATGGTAGATAAACATATCCATTCTCATGTGACCCACTGATTTATGTCAATACAGTAGCCGCTTTCTAATATTTCACGCTGATGCAGAATCAGCTTTGCATGTATACAAAATTTAAACTGATTTTCAAGAAACCTTTATGTGGCAAAGTGGGGCTCCCCAACTAGCCACAGTGGTAGTTTCCCCACTTCCCTTTGGGCATGCCACCTGCCTGACTCACCTGCCATGCCTTGTTCTTAATTAATTACAATGTTAATTAAGGCAGGAGGCTGCCCGTTCTTGCCTCAATGCCAGGGAGCACCATCTGCAGCTCCTTTCCTCTTCTACACCACAGCCCATGCCTCACAGATGGCATCCACTGATGTTAATATCACCAGCCCCACACTGGGCCCCAGAATCCTCGTTTGGACCCTTCTAAGATCCTTCCATTTAGGTGGCCTTCCTTGCCTTCATTCTGGGCTGCCTAGTTCCCTAAAGCTATTTTCTCTCTCAGGTGTGGTTCCCCCAAGAACTTTGGCCACACAGGCCCTTGCCTCACCTTTAGCGCCAGTCAGAATTCCAGGCCCTCAGATCTGGGTGTGCCTTGCGGTGGGCCCGTGGCCCTTTTGACCATTCTGGTCCTGTCCCCACCATCAACCAGTCAAGTGTAATCTACATCAGGCCTCTGAGCCTCTAGCCCCACTCTTATTCATGGGGTCTGCCTTCTGGCCCTACTAGTGGGTGACCCACCCAGTTGTAGGAGCTAGGGTAACTTGCACCATGACTGGTGTCCTAGGGTTTCATAGGGATTCTCACCCCCCCTGAAGCAGCATGTCATTGCATTCACTATAGATCTTGCTTTTGACTCACACTCGGCCTTCCAGTGATGGAGGACTTACTGGGGTCAGGACTCACAAATCTCTCTCAGGCTGAGCCCCCTCTGGCCCAAATTACAGCATCAGGCATCTAGAAACATACCTTGGTCTACTTCCCTTCACTCAGGGCTCCACACTGCCCCCTCATTTGAGGCTCCACACTGCCCCCTCACTCAGGGCCACAGGGCTTCCCTTCCTGGTGGGATCAGGTAGCTGTAACTGTCCCTGGCTCCAACTTTCCCTCCTTTGGGTCTTGCACCCCTCAGAGCTCAGGTGGCTTCAGTCGTGCCTGGCCCCCAACTACCTCCAAAGTTCCTTAACACACCCAAAGGTGAGGGATAGGGTTAAGGTGCCCCTTCTTGCCTTTCACCAGGTGATGGCTGGCCTGGCATTTCCTGGGGGTTCCGCACCACTGAGAGTCCCACCAGGCCACCCACTCCCATCAGGGTGTAGTTTTAGGTCATGCCCAGGAACAAGAGCCTCCTAGCCATCCCCTACAGTGCCTCCCTTACCTCCAGGATGATATGTGAAGCTTTGCAGCCAGGCAATGTTGCTGCCTGCCCACCAGCAGGGAACTGATCTGTTTATTTAGGCAGACAGGGATCTAAAATGGCTGCCACCATCAAGCACCTGCTGACTGCTTGGCTCAGGAATTAAAGAGTCAGGCACCAACAGTCCCCGTCACAGACCTCCAACCTTAAAATGGTACTTGGGAGAGGTAACATTTCCATTTCCACTGCTGCTCCTCCAAAACAGGCTCCCCTTGGAGCCTGTGAGAGCCCTCAAGTGGCGAGCACCCTAAAGGTGCTCTGCCACATAGCTCCCCCATTAAAATGTGATCTGGAGGGTTTCATTTGGCTCCCTTCCCTGCTGGGCTCTGCCCCAGCCTACTGCAGCCCCTGCCATGTGACGAGCACCCCTAAGGTGTTCCACCACACATTACATGCAGTTTAACACAAAAATGTTCAGGACACTCATAGTTGCTGTCTTCTCAAGCCTTAAAAAACCCCCAACAACAACAAAAACCAGGCCAGAGCTTAAATAAGAACTTAGTAGCTCAGGGTTGGGCTGTTTGACTGTATATTAGGGCTGTAAGAAGCTTTGGGTACTGATTCGGTTTGGAGGAGACTTGGTGAAATTTGGTGGCTGAATCTCTGAATCTGAATCAAATCAGGGGACCAATTAAAATGTCTGAATCAATTCAAAGCTCTCTGAATCAATTTGGAAAAGATTCGGAGAGCTTCGGTGATTCGGGTAGTCCCCGCTTTCTTCAGCAGAGAGCTGGACCTGGACTCCAAGCTGGTAAGTAGGGGACAGAGGAGGAGAGGCTGGAGGAGTAGGGAGGGGATCATGGGGGAACCCCACCAGGCCCCATCCCTTGCCTGCTCCCCCAGTCCCCCTGAGTGCTCCCCCAGTCCCTCCCATGGCTGCCATGCCATCCTAGCTCCCAGCCCATAAAGAACCCCCCATCACGGGCTGCTGCTGGGGGGGAGGCAACCCCTTCTGCCCCCCACTGCATGCAGGGCTCTACAATTAGCTTCCCTACCCCTGCCTACTCCTCTCACCCCCCACAAGGCTGCCCTGACCACCCTAGATCCCAGCCAGCCCTTTAAGAAAAATAAATAACCCTGTCTCAGAGCTTCTGGGGGCTTATATAGAGCACCCAGGACAGTGGCGGAAAGTGGAGGAGAGCAGGGATCACCCCACTTCAGGCAGGAGCCGGTGACTTTCAGCCTTTTTTTCCAAAGAGTCGGGAGCTGGGGCCAGGAGGGACAGCCACTGCTGGGCCTGGGAGAGCAGGCAGGAGATGGAGATTCAGCTAATTTGACAGTGACCAAATCTCTGAATCAGATTCAGCTGAATCAATTCAGGACAGTGATTCGAATAACTGTTCCCTGAATCAGCTGAATCCAAATCCAAAATGAATACTAGCTGCTTCACACAGCCTATTGCATATATCCATGGCTATAGCTGCTATGAAAATAACCTATGCATTCAGTAGATGTTATAAGAGGACATTTTTCCTAAGTCATTTTAATTTCCTTGAAACCACTTCCATTTATTTTCTAATCAAATAACAGCCTTCTGTAAATTATTTTGCATTTTATAATGTTTATTTTCAATCACACTGTTATACTTGATTGAAAATACATATTCTTCAAAATTCTTATGAGTTGAAAAATAGCCCTGATATATGCATTCCAGCCCCCTGCCTGGAGAGCTTTAATCACAGGACAGTAAAAGGCTGCTTCCTGGGACACCCCCATCCCTAGCTAAGCCCATAAATTGATGGGGTGCCCTCTCTCCTACCTGGGCAGGCTCTCTACTGACCGTTGGCATGGCTGATGGCATGGAGAAAAGACGAGACATTCTGCCCTAGTAGGAATCTCTTTTGGGAGGAGAATGTCTGCTCTACCACTGATCAGCTGATTGGTGGGAGGAGGTTAATTTTTCAGGGCAGGTTCCCCACAGGATTTGCTGACAGTTCACTGCAGGGTGGGCTATCAGGGAGCAAGTGCTGTCCATCCCTCCTTGTCGAGGGACAGAGGGAAAACATTGGATTGTGCACTATCAAGTGAGATGTGTAAAGTCATTCAAGTTAGATCAGGAGAAGGGAAATCTTCCTTATAGGTATCTGATTAATGTTCTTGTGGAAGAGCCAATTCTTTTACACAAGAAATTTCTCTCTCTCTTGAACATCTCTTGAAAGGGTTTTATCCCAGCGCAAACATAACGTCTGGTCATGACCTTATTTGAGATTCTAAAGTTCACATTAGCCTCTATTCTTTTTGAACAATAAAATGAATAGTCAGGCAAAATGCATAAAGCCTTCCTTGTGATTATTTATGCTGAAACATTGCAGTCTGAAGCAAAAAGGATATGTGGCTGTATTTCAGATTTCAACTGATAATAAGTATTTTATGACAACTCCTTTAGCTAACTAGAATCACATGGCATGTTGGAAAATAAGAATCTATTGATACTGAAAATAAACAGGCAATCCCTTTACATTCTTTCCTAACTTCTGTATAAGACTGCATAAAGTTCTTTCTCAAAATAAATTTTAAAACTTTTTCTTCACCTGAGAATTAGTTTTGTAATTCACTAAAATAGAACTGAAATGAAACTCAGCCCTCTAAATACAGTAAAAACACCTGCTTATTTACTGGTAAATACCTAGCAAATTAGTGACCAGTCTATCTCTTGGGAACACAAATGCTGCTGCAAATAGCATAAAATCTTGTAACAGTCTTTCTCATGGTATTGTTTTTGTGATGGATTGAATTAAAACTCTCGGTCTGACTATGTTGTGCTAGGGCCTCTTTAGTTCAGACCAAACCATTAATGCTAAAATCTTAGTAATGTTCAAGGCTTGTTGGAAGGCAATATGTATAAAGAAGTGCTGTGCAATGCTTATTTTGGATACAAGTTTCACTGTACTTAATTGTAGTAAAAAATACAAATTCTTAATCTATTCAAGAAGTAAGAACTAGCTGGAACTAAACAAAAATAGACTCCAACAAGTTATACTATTATTATAGTTATATTATTAGATATTCACTCACCCCAATGTTATAATATGAAATTATAAAAGTTACCTCAGAATTACTGCTCTCAGGGCTAAATTTACTAAGGCACTCAGCATTGTCTCACTCAACGGGCTTAAGTACTCTATGCAGTACTATTGAATTGCATTTTCATAGCTACCATTAGGAATGCTTTCAGTTCCTAAGATAATATGCAGTAAAGGTACTTAGGTGCCTAATTCCTATTAAAATCAATAGGAGTTATACACCAAATGCATTTAAGCATTTGAACCCTACTAATTTTTCCTATGGATTCGAGGTATTAGAAGCTAGCCAAAGCAATAATTTGTAACTGGATTACTATTCTGAAGTGAACTCCTGATTAGTATTACCTCATGTAACTCTTAAGGAAAGGAAACTTTTTCCTATGTGAAATACACATGTGTTTAGACAGAATAGGTTAGTTATACTTAAGTTAGATTGTTAACTAAACATAGATCCAAACTAAGGATAAATGAAAGAGGTTTTGGTATTCTTTATTCACCTAAGATAGTTCATCATCACACCCAGGCAATCTGTCTGCCTCCTTTATGGCCTTCTCCTCAGTGAAGATTTTAGTAGTTCAACAAGACTACTGAAAGCATTGCATTTAATTTAGTTGATATGCTGAGAGCAACCTTTCCTGTTTTGCAATCAATGTCAAAATTCCTACTGATTTCAACGGAGTGTGTGTGTGTTGGGTATTCAGATTTTAAAAATCCTTTTTCATTATTTGAACTAAATATTTTGAAACTCACCAAAGCACATGTTGCATACGGAAGACCATATATATTGCTGGAACCAAGTTCATTTTTAAATAACACATGACTCTGTGCATGACTTAACTAAGTATATATGGGAGAAGGCCAAGTCTCATTGGCAAAGCAACAATGACATTTTGAGCAACATACCACAATACAAACCACATACATAATAAATCATATTTTAAAAGAATAGTGACAAGACCCTTTAAAAATTCACCTGAATTATGTTCAAAATGAACAATATTCTTTCAACATAACTCATCAATTTATATTTTCTTCAAATTCATAATAAATAAATAAAAAGACATCTAGATGTCAAACATGAAACACAAATCAACCCAAGGAAGCAAAGGAAAATTGAACAATTACGTGGCTGAAAAACAGGGGTTTAAAATGGAACGTCTCAAATGTATCTATAGCTTCACTACCAAAAGCTGACTCGTGCAAATAATTATGTACTTGCTTAACTTTGTGCAAATGCATAATCACCTGAAAGGCAAATGAATGTTAGTACTCAATTTATACAGCTAGGCATTGTGCAAACAAGTAAAGAGAGAAGGTGCTCATTCTTAATGTACAGTTTAAATTTAGAATATAGAAGCATTCAGATATCATGATGAAGTGCAACATAAAGTCTTTACTTACATATGTGGGGAAAATTATACAAATGACCAAGTTCTTTATTTAGCATGGCTTTACCTTTAAATATATCGGCTTTATTCTTTTATATAGCTTGCTTGAGACATTGACTGGGCTTTCCAGTTCTTGTAGAAAAAGGAAGTTGTAGAAGGATTGCATGGAGGTATAACAACGTTGAGGAACTTTAATGTGTAGGAAGAGGCAATAGGTACAGAGGCAGGAGAAATAGAGAAGATTTGAAGGGAGTGATAGATATGTTGTTTTTTTAGTCTGAAAGAAGCTCATGTCAGAAAAACAGATATGTAGGAAGAAGTCAAATTTTGTCAGGACTGAAGATAAACAGGTTGCTAATATTTATGTGGAGGGTGAATGGTTGGCATTAAATTACATGGAAAATGGGATGGACTTGCTTAGAGATTTTGGAAAATGGAGATATTTTTTTCCTGCAGAACATTGATGGATTAAAGGCAACTTACTCAGGGAGTCTGTGGTAGCTGAAAGAACGAAATGTGTAATAGTTACGTAATTCACAGTAGTATCCACTTTGTGAATATTCTTGATGCAAAGCTGGCTCTCTGTTTACTAGCACCCTCATCTGTTGATTCAGGAAGTGATGAATGGAACCAGTTGTCACATCACTGACTATGTGAACAACCCACTGGATCTGCTTTTGGGGAGTAGACATGAAAAGAAATGAAATAAAGAAAAGAAAGGGATAGAAAAGATGGGAGTCTAACACAGTGTTGTATTTCAAGAAATGTCTACAATTCATACTTATGCATGTGTCTTTTTTAACGTGACATTGATTGGCAAGAGTATTCAAAAGTGTTCTGTCTCAGGCCACTGGATCCAATGTAGTTTAAACCAGCCCTGACTGAAAATTGTTACTTGTATATGATTGCTGAATTGCGTGTGTGAAATTAGTGTGTAGCTTCAATCCACTTCAAGCAGTTCATGTTTCCATATCACCATATAAATGGGAACTAGTTGGCTCCTTGATTGGCACTCTCAGTGTAGGCTACAAATTGCTGTACGTATAAAAGGCCAAAAGCAAAATTAGTAAGGTTGTATTGGGAATTTTGTCCTGTTACTGCATATGCTGTAAAGTACTTGTTCTGCAGATAAAGTAGGACTTCATTTTCCCATGCTGATACTCTGGAACTTTCAACAAGAACTAAATTCACATTAAAAATGTGTGTGACAAAAATGTATTTTAAATATGACATTTTGTTAAGGGCTTATTAATTACTGTCAGTCTCAAGTATGTCTATAGATGGACCTGTCGACTGTGAAGTAGTGGCACTGATAAATTGTTTTGATTGCACAGGGATTGCCACGTAAACGTTTTAAATAATCACATTTAGACTGAGGTGAAAATGATTAAAAAGGATTGTGGAAGTCAGAAAAAAGCTCTTGGATCTTTTCTTTACACAGAAATGGAGGAAAAACTGTAAGAGGTTATTCTTTTTTAGTAGAAGTCATCAATTACTGTGGGGTTGAAAGGAGCTTTTAGGCAGATCCAGTCCTGATTAACATATCTTAACAAATTCCTCCTTTGTGCTCACTAAGTTGTTTTGCTCTTAGTATTGCAGACAGAGTATTCTCTGGGTGCATCCCCATGAGCAGGAATGTGCACACCCTGGGGACAGCTACCAGTGGCACACATTTGTGCTGCTCCTATTTGTCCCCAGGGAACACCCCTGCATACATGCTCTGCTGCACAGCAAGTTACCCTGGGTGGGGTAGGGGAGGCTTGGGCCAGCACCTGGGCTTCTCCCAGCAGTCTTACCTGGGGCTGTGGGAGCCCCCCAGGGCTCCAGCAGTGGAAGTCTGGATGCATGGAGTTTGGCTGGCAGACAGATTGTGGCTCTGGCTGGTCACGCCCCTGTTTTATGTACCACCCCACTTTTTTTTTTAGCACGGATTTTTTTACTCTAGGATCTCCTAGAGTCAAATAAACCCCACCGCACTGCAAATTAGCAGTGAAGTAAATACCTGTATGTGTGGTGCATGCAGTTTGAGGTACCATAGATGGGTTTGAGGTGTTGCAAACCACACATGCACTCATCTGGATGCACCCTAATGTGCAATCATTTTAAAGAAAAATGATGCAACTTCAACTATATGTGAGTACAGAGGGGGTCTGCAATAGTGCAGCCACACTGTCTCTTCCTGACCAAAGTGGCAGCTAGGGATTTGAGTCTTGAAGAAAGTAAGCATTCTTCCCCTCTCTTCCCCTGTGTGCTCAAAGGAAGGGAAATGCAGGTGGGAATGCTTACCTTCTGTGTAGCCCTCACACAGCCCACTTGCAGTGGGATAGAAGCTCCCCTTGCCCCGGAATAGTGCAGACACTGGCAGGAGCAGGTAGGGGAGGGACAGGAGGGAAGGGAAGGGATGGGAACAGAGGTGCCTCTAAGCACTGAGGGGAAGGGAGTGGAGTGGGGAATACTTACCCTACCCTCAGGACTTAAATCCTCATCTGATGGTCCTGTAGCTCTGTCTACCTGCCCTGAGGGGAAAAAGAGGGGAAGGAAGCTGGGAGCATGGGGTATGGCCATTCCTGCAGCACCAGTTGCCACAACCATATCTTCCCTTTATAAAATCCTGGATCCATCTCTGTGTGAGCATACGCTCCAAAATATCTCTCTTAAAGCAGCACATAATGTGCTGGTATAAAATTGTTCAGATTTGAGAAAATAAAGGAAAACACGTGATTAATATGCACTGGGTAAATATACAAAATAGACAACTTCAGAACAAATGATTAACACACAAAAAGATTACAATTTTTTTTTCTTATGGCTTGCTCCTCGTGATCCTAATTCTTCAACATTGAGTATATTTTACACAAATGGGTGGACTTCTTATTAGGTTAAACAGTTTTTGCTGTTTCCTAGATCAGGGTACAAAAAGAATGATTGTGTTCATTTTGCACATGAAAAACTGGCTGTTCGTGATATTCATGTTTGAAGCTGTAAAAACACATGGCTTCACTTGAAGTATGAGTGGTGTCAGTACATTGATCTTCTCATGGATTTGAGCTTCCTATTATGGTTCCATAACAGTTTGAAATCTAGATTGCAAATTATTATTATCAAATGCTTATAGTATCACCCAGAGGCCAATGTTGAGATGGAGTTTCATTCTGCTGTTGCTGTATAAACTAAATAGGCTGTAGTCTGGCAACTTCAATAAGGCTCTGTGTAGGTTCACAGATCTCCTAACAGGGGTCTCTTTGCAGACTAATGGCCATATACAAGAAACAACTCCTGCCCTAGAGGGCTTCCCATTTTAAGGAGATCTGGTCTATGCTATATTGTGCCAGTCCACTGAGAAACCACAGAAAGGGTAATGGGTGATTAAAAGGTCCTTCCTATGATATTCTGATCTTCAGCAATACAGAAAGATTGACATTGCTTTTCAGAAGAAATAAACGGTTTTTATTAAAATATATTTGGAATATCTGAAGACAATTTCCCCACCCTCTGCTGTTGTCATTATTTCCTGGTGTTGGAAAGCTTTTAGGGAGTTCTAGGAGCTGGAGATTAAAGCCACCTGAAGTTTCTCTCACTGGCATTTTATATGGAGAGAAACGATCCAAAGTCACTGGGACGCCATGTCCCAGAGTATCTTCCCCAGGGTGAGGAATGCAGAGAGGGAAGCAGAAGGAAGTGATGACAGGCCTGACAATGATATTCAACTTTACTGTAGGGGGGAGGGGTTGTTTGTTTTTGTGGGGGGTTTTATTATTCAGATTATTTCTTATGTGTTTTCAGTGAAACTAGTAAAATGACAGAAAAATGGAGTCAGGGAAACAATAGGTATAAACAAAAATAGTGACAGGGAAATAACATTTGGGCATCAGCTACCAATTTATACTTTTTCACCATGCACAGTAGGATAGTAATGTAGTATGTAGCTGTATGCTGGATTTATTAATCTTTTCTGCCTCATGTAGTTCAGCCTGTCAACTTCAACTCACGTATTTCATCATTATGGCTACAAAAACAAATACTCACTACAGGAAGGTGGATGCTGAAAATAAAATAATTAAGAGAAATGAAAAGATATACACCCTTTATGATGTTAACAGCTAGTCTGAGTACAGGTGGACTAAGAAGGATGAACCAATTAAAAACACAGTCACAAGTATAACTTCTATAAACACAGTAAACCCTAAATCCACTTCCTTAACCATAACCTCTATGCAATAAACCATATGTCCTCTGCAATATTATATTCTATTTCCTTGTTTCCCTGATAGTCCATTATTATATTTTTAAACTTCTATTGTCAATGCTGCTTACTTAAAATTAGAATCTCAGCCCTTCAAGTAGCTTTATGCACTGAATAAATGTAGGGAAATGTATAATTCAGATTGTTTCGAGTAGTCAATTAATTATTTTTTTTCAGAATTAAAGCCAATATTTAAAAGGGCTATACTGTATTCCACTGACTTACTTGAAAACAGATTTCTGCAATGTTTACCACAAAAAAACCTTACTATATTATTTTCCTAATAACAGGAAAAAATTCCATCCTGCAAAGACCAAGATGCATGATGGACAGTTCCATTGAAATTAATTGAACTACTGATAATGCCCAAACTAAACTGCATTTGCAAATCTTTGCAGGATTTGGATTCATCATGTCCGAATTACTTCATTATAGCTATTACATATAGTTGGAAATAAAACATTTTAAAATTTATTTGGTTCCTTAATTGAAATATAAAAATTCAGCTCTTGATCCAAAAGTTATGAGATGGTATTAATGAGAGGCTTCAGTTTTCTGGATATCTGCTAGAAGAATAGAGTCCAACATAAGATGCAAAGTGAATTCCTAACTTGTGTGGAAGACAACTTTTTGTTCCAGAAAGTTGGGAATATAACTAGTGGATCTATCTTGATTTTTATCCTGATCACTATGAAAGAGCTGGTAGAAGATTTGAACGTGTTGAGAAACTTGGGAAGAAATGATCACGATATGACAGAATTCATGATCTTGAGATGGAGAAAGCAAGATGTCAGCAGAACTAAGACACTGTTTCAAAAAGGCAGACTTCAACCAGTTCAAGGAGATAGTAGGCATGGTGCCATGGGATTACAGACTAAAGGATAAAGGTGCCCAGAAGGGCTGGAAGTTTCTAAAGGGCACAGCATTGAAAGCCCAATAAAAAGGTAATCTGACATGATGAGAGCAGCAGAAGAATAAGAGACCAATGCAGCTGCATATGGCACCACTTGGATGCTACAAATGCTAAGAAAAAAATATACAAATGATGGAAAGATGGCTGGACACCAAGCAAACATACCAAAAAATAGCAAGAACTTACAGGGGCAAAATCACAAAAGGAAAAGGTAAAACATGAGCATCACCTGGTAAGGGAAGTTAATGACAACAAGAAGTGATTCTTTAAGTACATTGGTGAGAAAAGAAAGACCAAAGAAATTATGGGTACATCATTAAATAGCCAAGGCAAACTCTTAATATAAGATGCAAAGAAGGCAGGGATGCTCAACAGCTACTGTTTCAAATCTTCACAAAAAAATTAAGCTGCAACTAGTTAATATGGATATTTGATAAGGAAGGGGACAAGCTGAGGAATGAGACAACAAAATAAGCAGTGATAGAGTTTTTGACAGGTCAAAATTAATTCAGTTCAGCAAGGCTTGATGAACTTCCTCCCAAATTACTGAAGGAAACTTGCAGAGGAGATCTCAGAGTCCTTAGTTTCTCTCTTGCTCAGAGAGCAGCAAGTGGAGCAGTGGCTTGAATTTTCAGGATAGTAGGTTTAGATTGGATATCTGGAAAGACTAATGCTCCATGATCAAATAAGTATAGATTGTACAGGCTGGAGGGAGTGGGGGTTGCCTGCTTCTGTAGCATGGGGCATGGCCCTGTTCCTTGAATCTCTGAAATATTTCTTGACATTATTTGTAATAGGAAGACAAGAACCGGTATTCTTCTCCTACTTTACCTGTGGCTGGTTAGGTTGTCTGACAGGGTTAATTGTGTAGTTTTAGTAATAAGGTAGGCAAAGATTGTTCAATAGGATGTTTTGGAAAGGAATTAACTTGCTTCAGGCAGCAGGTTGGACTAGATGACTTCCAGAGGTCCCTTCCATCACTACTTCTCTACCTGTTACATGGGATGGAAATTCCATAATATTTTGTTTTGGAAACATCACAGTAATTTTATCAAAATGTTGTATTTAATGTTGAAATATCTGTTAAGAATGTCAAGACAATAGCACATCATATAACACAAAGAGTAAAAAAAATAGTTTCAGCATTACTGGAATGAAATGAGAAAGTTTCAAAGCAGGAAGTCAAAGCAAATTGTTCTAAATTTTCATAGAAAAATGTATCACAGTTCACATGTCCCAATAAAATCTCCATTTAGATGAAATAGCATTTCCTGAAGGAAACAGTTTTATTTTAAGGTTTTCCATCTCCTATAATACTTACTATTTCATTTCAGGAAAATCAATGAGTAGTTTATATACAAAATAGAAAATATGATAAGAAAATAATTTAATATAGAACTATAGATACTGATGAACCTATCACATATCTCAATTACTTTGGAAAGGGCCATGAAAATAAAAATAGTAAGTTTTAAAAAATCACAACAGAATGGCTGAAGACCAATATGAGGATAAGAATAGGAAGGTAAATATAAGGCCTGAAAAAAATACGGTGCTACAAGAAGTATAAGGCTGGCCTGAAAAGACTTTAGTTTGTGCTCAAATACACTGTGAACTGCTGCATTTAAGTTAACAGAATTGCTTTAAAAGTCAGATCCCCCAGCCGCTGTAAAGCAGCACAATTCTAATTCAAGTACAAGTAGAAACACTGATTCAACACCAACTAAACTAGGTCCTTGTGAACAAAGCTAAACCTATGTAGAAACCTTAAAATTACAGGAAGATGAAAACGGCATCACTAATGCCCTTTCCTTCATCCAGATCAAAGGAAGATAGTAACAGACTGAAATGACAGAAATGCAGTGACAAGTATATTTGATGCACTTGCATCATTTTGAATAGGAATGAACGGTGCTATTCATCAGAATATTGTATTTACTCTCATACCAGGTGCCCCTCCCCGCCATAGGACATGCACCCTATTTTCAGAAGGCAGAGTAGGAAAAAAAACACTTTTTTTCTTGCCGACAGCATAAACACATGCATTACGAGGGAGCAACAGCTTGTGACAGCTTTGTTAACCCCTTCCTCAGCAGCAGTGTCTGTAGAACCAGGCTCTTCCCTAGAAACAGCTTCAGAGCAGGAACCCAGTTCCAGTCCCAGCTGCAGCCCCCCAAGGCAGTGTCCATAGAGTTGGCTCCAGCCTCAGGGAGGCAGCATGCACAGAACCAGCCCCACCCCCTAGCTGCAGCTTTAGCCAGGCAAAATGTTTAGATACGTACATAGATTACAAGGTAGCTTCTATGCAAGAAGGGAAAGCTTGCATTAATGATGTGGGATGTGACATGGAGTTTGACGAGGATAGTATCCACATGTTCCTGGATAAGTTTTCAAAGTCTTTATCTGCATGAATTGCAGAGGTGGAAAATGATCTTGTGGTGCTGTACGTATAGTTGTGAATGCCATGCTGCACAAGCTTGGCAATATGATCTGAAAACACAAGTATACTCATTCATTTGTTTTTAAAAGAAAAAATAAATTGAATTGAATGAAGATGAAAGAGCAAATAGAATATATAATTAATATGATGTTTGTAAGAGATGAAATACATTTGAAATGTTTTAAACATATTAATCTTATATTTTGTTTGTTCCTGAAGCATTAAACTCAATGGTTGAAATAATTAAAAACAGATTTAATGTTTGCTGCCCTCTGTGGCAAGAAGAGGATTGTTGCTGCAAGGAATCTTTTTTAATTATCAAGATACAAGTAACAGAAACATTTTTAACAACCTGCGTTAATACATTTGCCAATTTCAATATGCAAAAGTCCAGAAAGAAAAACTTAAACTCTCTTGTGTCCATGTTATAAATACAGCAGATATTAATTTAATAGATTAAACTTAATAGGTAATCTAAGCATACGTGCAGTTCAGCACACTGTTAACTGGATGAATTCCCACATTAACATTTTCCTTCCTTGTTTTACATTTTAAAATACAAAAATATAAGAAAGAAACAGAAAGGAAAGAAAAATGTGTAACTGGTGTGTGATTGCAACTATTAAGTCAATATGCTATAAAATTTCATAGGGTTTTAAATTAAGATACGCTGTACCTATCCCTTGCACTATAAAATTGCAGTCCACTTTTGAGAATGTCTTTGTGTTGTGAATTGACTTGTGTTCTCACCAATACATACCTTAAAACCAGGGAAAATACTTTATAAAACTAATTTTAATAACTGTTCTTTAAACTCTTCTTGAAATTCAGACAATGATTCTTTCTCTTTGGTGTCTAGCAATGCAGAAGGGGTAAAATTGTAAAATTAGTCAGTTTTGAATTATCCATGGGATAAAGAAATCATACTTCTAACAAAGAAAGAATGAACAAAGGCTTGAAAAGCATATACTTCTTTCCTCTCAGCTGACTCATATAAATCTCCAGGGATTTTTTTTCAGTTTAAAAAGAAATCTTTAGGTTGAACTAAACTATGGAACATTTTACCCTTAAAGAGATCTCTCTTCCTCCTCACCATAAATGCATGGGAAAGCAATTATGGGAAGTTTATACTGGAAGACATCTTGAAGGTTTACTTGTACTGGTTAATGTGATAGCTGAGAAAATGTAGACTCTTCTCACATTGTCTTAAGGGCTCAAAGCCTCTCCTCGCAGTAAATGTGGGGAATAAAAAATGGGGAAAATCTAGCATGATTCTTCTGTAAAAAGTACTGTACTGTAAGTGTAACTCTAACTCCTGGCAGATGACTAATTAATAAATAAAACCTAGATCTTATGCAGAAATTTTCATTAGCACATGATGACACCTTTTACATAGGAGAGGAGCATTATCTTCATTTTACAGATAGGAAAACCATAGCACAGACAGTTGAAAAGTTAAATTCTTCAGAAGCCTTCAGGCACCCAAGTCAGAAATGTACGTCCTCAGTTCCTTTACTTAGATAATACTTCAGTATGGAAGCACCTCGATTGCCCCAGGTGTATTTACACATGCTATTATTATGAAGCAATGAAGTCCAGTATATATTTCACCGGAGTTTATTGCTGCCAGGCACACTGTTTGAATATGTG
Organism: Caiman crocodilus; assembly: GCA_030014935.1. Taxonomy (NCBI): domain Eukaryota; kingdom Metazoa; phylum Chordata; order Crocodylia; family Alligatoridae; genus Caiman; species Caiman crocodilus. Next base: position 51,373,711 of record JAGPOW010003316.1, on the reverse strand, counting down.
CCTGGAACTGCAGCATGTTGAGCTGGGACATAGCAGCCTGGCTGGCAGAGGGTCTAGGGGGTCATCCTGTCACCCCAGGGTTGCTCTGACTTGGCTCAACTTGCTGCGGAGGGGGTGGCTGGGGCACAAAGGTGCTCTAGTGAGGGGCTAGCCAGCAAGCAGCCCCTGCATGAAAGTACCCTTGTGCCCCAGCCAGCTGCATCAGCATCCACACATGCACTGCTGCAGAGTAAACAACTCCACAGCAAGACAGTACTTGTATTTACAAGTGCTATCCTGCTGCAGAGTTAATTAGTTTATTCCTGCCTAATAGCACTGCACATGTAGACACAAGTGGCATTTTTACACATGTAAGTGCCACAGTGCTGGGTGCTTTGAAAAGCATAGATTCATTCATAGATTCATAGATTGGAAGGGGCTGGAAGAGACCTTGCAAGATCATTGGGTCCAGCCCCCCATCATTAGGCAGGAAAGCATTTGGCACTGTTATGCTTGCAGTTATATAAGTGGTGAAATGCATGTCAGTGCTTAGATGGCAGTGGCACTCCTTTGAACTAAAACACCTTAAAGGTGCTTTAGTTCAAAGGCTCATCACTGCCATTTTCTGTGTGCTGATGCACATTTTGCTGCTTATACAACTGCATGTGGCACAACACAGTTTTATAAGCCAGCTCAGGTAGCTTCTGGTTCAGGGTGCTGCCTCTGTAGATCCTAACTATCAGTTCCTAAATCTTCCTATTCATTATTTAGGGTGACTGGGCCCTATTTAGTAGTGAATTCAGTTAGGCAGCTGGTTGCTTAGGTCCATATGTATTTCAACATATACATGTTGACTGACCCACCCAAGTCACTTAAGAGGCCACTTCCAGAGCTGATAGTAGAACCAATGTTGTAATCCATAGGCTTTAGCACCTCCTCACCATCTTCAAATCTGCAGGTTTAAGCCCTAGCAGAGAAACTAGTGTATCTTTCACAATTATTATTAGAGTTACTATATTTCCAGTTCCAAAAAAAGGGGACACCTCCTAGGGGGGACACCTCACGCCCAACCAATGGCCCCCTGGCCCTGCTAGTTCCCTTCACCCCCAACCCACAAACCCCTGGCCCTGCTGTTGCCCCTCATTTCTGATCCACAGTCCTTCACCTCGCCAAGTTGTGCTGGTACCTTGCAGTCCCAATCCACAGCCCCCCAATCCCTGCTGCTGACCCTCACTCCTGACCTACAGACCCCTGGCCCTGCTGGTCCCCCTCACTCCCAACCCACAGCCCACATCCCTCTCAGTGTCCCTCATTCCCGACCCACAGCCCCCTGCTGGTGGGGGCCCCCAGCTGCCTCCAACTTGACCCAGCTGAAGAGCGGTGACTCCGATTCATGAAGGAGGCGGTGGAGTGAGTCCGGCCCCAGTGTGGGTGAAAGGGAAGAGTGATGGTCTGACACCCCCTGCGCTGGTCTGGGGCTCCAGCACTTCATCAGGTACCATAGGCAGCATTACCTAGCTGGACTGGCCCCATGATCAAAGAAACTGGAGCTTCCCATTGCCCTCACAGGGCCACCACCCCTTTCTCCTGCTAGAGGGGCAGATGCCTGTCCCTCAACCCCCTGTCATGCTGCAGTCCCAGTGACTGGACAGCTTCCCCCAGTGCTGGCAGGCACCTACCCCCCTCACACAGCCATCCCCTCCACACAACCTTGCCACACCCTCCTGCCCACCCTGGACAGTCCCCAAGCCCTAACCCTCCACCCCCCCCACCTCCCACGGACTTATCTGCATGCAGAACTAAGACTTGCAAAACTAGAACGTATGGTAACCTAAATTATTACAAAGCTCCAAAATTTGCTTATGACAAATCTTAGAAGAATATAAGTTGTTAACAAGCCAGAAAGAGTGTTGGACCAGGGTTAGACTCTGTTCTTTGGGACAGTTATTTATCAAAAAAAAAAAAATCATGTATGACTGGCCCAAGTAAATACTAGAATAAAACAGCTTGATGTAAATCATACACAGGGTGTGGAATATGTTTTCAGTTCATATAAGGAGTGAACATACATATCAAGGTTATTTGAAATGTTATGGCATAAATTTGTTTTAGTCATCTGTGCTTTGCTTCTGTGTGGCTGAGGTATGTGTATGATGGCTGCTAAACACAGCCCTTATCAGATGTTAGGACTTCTTGTCTTGTGTTAAAGGGTTCTAGTATTTCAACATATAGCAAAAGAGGAAGAAAAAGGAGCTAAACATAATTAATAGAAGGCTGCTCATAAGAGAGTTAAAAACTTAAGTGCTGGAAATAATGTTTTAATTTTCTTCACCAAATAACTTTTTGCTATTCATGCTTGCTAGATAGCATGAAGATAAGGATGGGAACTAGCACAGCCTGATTAATATCTTAAAGGTTATCGTAAGGATGCTTATATTAACTAGAATTCAAATATGAAGCGCTAATATCATCTACCATGATTAAGAAAACCAGTGCTTCAGGGGACAACCTAGGTAAAGTGCAACTCAACCAAGGTCAGCTAAGCTACTTGGTAATGGTTTCATTAACTTGGAATAGCATAGTAAATGCCTGAAGCAGTGGATTTTTTTCATAAAATTTTTATTATGCAAATATTCTAAATGTTTGGGAAGATGACAAGGGCATAGTACTAATATTATTAATATAAGCCTGAGATTGGAGTGTGTTCATATATACATACACACACAATTTGCAGTCTATAGATAGATAGATAGATAACATTTTGCATATATAGGATTAAACATGTCCCTATGAAAGATAAAAAAATCTAATTCTAGTTGTCACTTAAGTGGTTAGTGCAAAAAGCTGTTACTGTAATCTTAACATTTCATTGTTAACTAAGAACACATTCAAAAGCAAAGGTTGGAAAATACTCTTTCTGTTTAACAATTATTCCCTTTTAACTGTGGGAAAGCTGAGGTCTGAAGAGGTTAAATGATGAACTGAATGGCATGCAATTAAAATCAAGTTCCTCTATTAATAACAACATGATTATCGTGATCATTTTACATGTTTTGTGACACATATTAAAATAAAAACATAAGCAGCTTCTTTACTTATTTAATGAGAACACATAGGAAAATATGATGTAGATGAAATGGCCACTTTTCCTTTTTTCTGCTCTATAAAAGGTATCAGAATGGACAGCTTACCTAGGGGCCATAAGACCTGTCAATAGAGGAAGTCTGTTTCTAGCAGCAGGTAGTTAATGATGCAGCAGGCTTATGACAGCGACAGAAAAAATTGATGTCACCTGCTAAAATTCTGCCTCTTATGGTCATCAATATGTGAGTTTAAACCTCTTTTGAATCATACCAAGCCTCTTTTCCTGGTTCTATGTTTTGTCAATGAGCAAAAGATTAAGCATACACTGTGTAAAAAAGATATTTCTTTTTTTATCCATTTTTAATTAGTTGCTTTTTAATTTAATTTGATGGCAGATTGCTCTTTTATCAAGAGAAATAGAAATTTATAACTTCTATACCATTATTTTGTATACCTCTAAACTAAATATAGACTTATTTTTTACATTCTCTCCTTCCTAAAAGTCAGTACTTACACTGGCAGAAGGCACAAAAAAATCCATTTGAGATCATCTCCTTTCAAGTACCACTTCTGTTTCATGACATGTTATCACTTCTTAGGACCAGATTCTCAACTGGTGTAAATTTGCATAGCTACATGAAAATTTATAGGGGTAAGATTATTTGTAGCTGCTGAGCATCTGGTACACAAGATTTTGCTGTTCATATCAGTAAGAACATTTAGTCAAAATGATACTCCGAGGCATTTTTTAAATCTTAATATTTGGTTACTTTAAGATTCAAGCCATACATAACAAATATTTAACAAACATGTGGAATTGTATTCTTGATTTTTTGCTATTAAGTTATACCTGTCATAACCAAATTAGTTGAGTGTCCAAGTCACAATAGACCGCATGGAGCCATTACCCCAAATTTGGTCACGTTCCGCTTAACTAGTTATTCCTACCTAGCAGTCCGTTATTGGTCACTCCGGACATATAAAAGTTCATGCAGCTTCCGCCCAAGTCGGAGACCTCCGAGCACGTGACAGAGTAATCACGGAGAACTCTTTAGTGCAACTGAGGAAACTTGGAGGACTGATCACCCACCAATATCTCCCCGTCACCGGGTCCTTTTGACGTACCCTCGTTATCCTGCAGGTTCCTTTTCATTCAACAACTTGTTTATTAGCAACTCGTTTACTAGCAACTCGTTTACTTAATCGTGACAATGCAAGCAAGCTACCTCGAGGCCTGCACTGCCATTTCACGTGGCATAAGTAAAATAATCTTTTAAAGCCAATAAGCTGTCCCGCCTCTCCATTGCCCACCCACCTGACGTCTGATTAAATTAGCAATCCTCTGGACAGCTCCGGCCACCTGAGACATGGCATTACGAACAGGATCTAAGGGCACGGTGGTGGAGATGAATTTAATTGAGTGCTGTCCCTGGTGCATCAGGACCCGCCGCGTGGAAAATGAGGATGAACTCTTGGCGCATATTGCCTACCACCAGGTGGTAGGAGGGGATGGAAGGAACATTGACGGCTACTTCTTGGTGAAAGGGGAAGGAGCAGTCATGAAGGAGCTGAGAGCAAAGCTGTTCCCCGGGGCGTTTGGGTGTGTACTGGGCAGTGACCGAGTTTGCTATCGGTCCCCAGATGAAACACCGACCCTATCCCTGGTGGGGATGAAGGCAAAGAAGGCAGAAAATCTGACCCCTGCTCAAGAGTTTGCCCAGTGCACCCAGTATATGAGGGAAGGAGGGGAACCCACCCCACTGGACTGGTTTAACTGTCCGGCTTTAGTGCCTGGATCTGCGATCACAAACTCCTCAGCCAGCTCTGAGAAGGCCTAGAGACTGAGGGCCGCCATGCAGCAAGATGGGGGGTGACAAAGTGGAATAAAGGAAAAATAATAAATGTATTGTTCTGTTAGGTAGTGGGTCTACTAGGGGAGAATGCAAATCTAGAGGTTTAGTTGCACACAGTGGGCCAGGAGTCATTGGAGCAGGCGGCGGGGGGCTCCGAGCCGCCACTAGAAAATGGCGCCAGCTGCATGGTGCCGCTGCCAGAAAATGGCGCTGAGAAAAGCCAAAAGGGCACGAAAATCCCCTGGGAGGCGAGCCAGCCACATCACCGCCTACGGCCCCGCCCCTTGGGGTGGCACCGGAAGAAGCCCCGCCCCCTGACATGGAGGTAATAGTGGAACTGCCCCCGCATGAGGGAAGAAAGTTGTATCCAGTGCTCCCACCCAACAAATTTAACCCTCTCCTGACTGCGGCTCACCCGATAGCATTGGTGAAACATGTCGCAGATGCGCAGGGTACCACATGTACTACTGTTACATATTGCATGTGCACCCGATCAAAGTTACAAGAACTTTGTAGAGAATCAGAATGAAACCTGAAGAAACTCTAGCCACGTGGCTGGGATGACTGATTGTGGAATTCAGATCTGACACACTAGATTCAGAAGAAGCAAGTGCCTTAACCCGACAAGCAGCGTGGAGTATGTGCCACCGACCTGAACGTAGTCATGGAAAACACACATTGGCCTATTTCACTCCTGGCGCCTGTGGTGGGACAGGTGACCCAGGAATCCCATGCCTGGCATGAGGGCCGCCTGCAGAAGGCCAGTGAGGAACAACTTCTCTTGGCCATAATTGGAGTGTCGTACCTTTTGTGGAACCCAAGGGTACATCCACGGGGACTGGCGCAGGCCCAACGTAGGGAGAGATGGGGTCATCACCATTTCACAAACCCCGGAGCAATTCCAACGACACTGGAGGCCATAGATGCCTGTGTAGAGGTGTACGGAGGGACAGATGCTATCACGCTCCAACTCTTTCTTAACCCAACGGCAGGTCAGCCAGCAGAAAACCTCTTAAGTCATCTTCCGTGACTGCAGGCACTCATGAAACATAGTGAGGGAACTCTTATCGATGGAAAAAAACAATCTTTGGTGTATCCGGTCGAGGGCCCAAGGCTAGGCGTCAGGACCTCGACCTGCGGCAAGAATCAAGGTCGCTACCCCAAAGCACACCGGAGGAAAGAGCCATGTTTGGGTTCCTCCTCAATCAATCCAGGCTCATGAAGCAGCAGTTACGTATCCTGGGGAATGAGGGCCAATGACATCTAGCGGCCGAATTAGGTTTCAAATTCACTGACAAGCCAAAAAATGAGTAATGGCAGTTGGCTTTGCCGGTGGCCCCTTCCAACTGAAACCCGACCCACTGACCTTCGTCTCTACACCAACTCACCATCTACGACCCCGCTAATCCAAGTAATCAACAACAAGTACTCTTCCTCCTTGATACTAGAGCTCAAGTCAACATAATCACTCCAACGACACCCCACCAGAAAACCACAAAAACAATTAGGGTACAAGGACTCAACGCCGTTGCAGTCGCAACAAAAGTTAAATTTGCAATCCAAGGCCATCGACACACTCTAGTGGCGGTGCTAGGGAGCATTGATATCCTGGGAATTCAGGGAATCAGAGCACTTAATCTCAAAGAACAGGTGCTACAAGCGCTACCCATCGGTATCCCGGAGCTGGATTGGCATCGACTGATACTCTGCAACACCTCCACCTGGTGATACTAGCTGATTCCAACCAAGGACCCCCTCAAAAGGTCTCTCACTCATCTTCTGAGATGACTCGAGCAACAGGGGTGCATCAAACCAGTAACTGCTAGCACCTACCTATCACTGGGGTGGGGAGTCACAAAACCTGGAAAATCCGACAAAGCCCAGTTAGTTGTTGATTACAGAGAGGCTAACAAAAGGTTTCAAGTACTTCAGCAACCCAACCCTTCCACTCTACCATAATGTATGTCCAAAATGGCCCAACTCCAGCAAGACAAATGGGTCAGGGTCTCTCTAGACTTAAAGAACATGTTTTTCTCGATTCCGATTACTGACCCTGAAGGAGCATTAAATATGTGCATTGAGGGCACCATGTACAAATGGACGGTCTGCCCACAGGGATACTGCAATGCCCTGTCATTAGCTATTGGTGCTATGAACAATACCTTAAAGAACTTTTGTGCCTCACACACCCTTCCATCAGAAGAGGAATTAAGAATCTGGAGTTATGTTGATGACATTGCTATTATGAGCCATGACAGCTCCATTGTTACCAGCATAGTCAACCAACTAGTAGCCCACCTTCAAAGTCAGGAATGGACGATCAACGAGGAAAAGTCATGCCTGCATCCCATAGATGACATCATGTTCCTTGGCACCCGATTCGTTGGTCCCATCCATCATGGGATCTTGCATGATGGACTCGACATCAACCCATTAAAGAAACCCCCGCCTTTAACTAAAAGACATTTTCAACAGCTTTTGGGCCACATAAATTGGTACCGGCACTATCTCGACCCTAGCCATCTAACACTCCTCACTAAGTTACAGTGACAGGTCCATGACAAATCCTGAAAGTCTACATGGAAGGAGATCAGCAGAACCTGCATTGTCTGTTAGCCACTGTCAAGAGTACGCAGCTCCACACAATCAACCTCAATGAACCATTAATCGTGACTTTTGGGTTCACCAGTAGTTATGTGTGGGCTGTCATGCACAACCCTCACAATGAACTGGTAGACACTGCTCATAAGACTCTTCAAGCAACACAACACCAATATGGAACTGTAGGAAGAATCCTCCTAGCTGGACAGCTAGTGGAGCCATTAGCAAGGGGGCGGCGCGGAACGCTCTGCGCTCCGGCTGCCACTTTGCTGCCTTTACTAGATGCAGACAAAGTCGATACGCATTTTCAAGGAGAACTTAAGATGTGGAACACGTTGGTGATCACCCATCATTACAACTGGTGCTGCTGGAAATTTGAAGATATAACACCCGATCCTAGCCCGGGGATGAGGAAAAGCCCCCAACGCTGTATGGAACCTCCGTCCCGGCCTGGATGGCCTCGGATGGAACCTCCCGACACAGCGGAGGCTACGGGTACTATTGTAAGGCCTACCATGGCATGGAAATACTCTGGGCCCACCCAGATGACAACTCTGTTCAAAAATGTGAACTGTTGGGATTTCTTAAGGTACTGCATCACACTGATACATTTCCAACTCCAATCATTGCAATTGACTCGCAGTACATCTATAAAATCCTTACCGGCACAGCCCTTCCCATCGAAAATTTAAATAATTGGGAAGACATATGGGAAACTTTAACTAAATTTACATGGCTCCCACTAGTTAAGCACACCAAGTCACACCACCCTGATACTGATCAGTGCATGAGATCATAGACAAACTCTTGGAAGATCCATTCCAGACCAATGTAGTTTTGCCCATCACTGGTCCTGAAGTAAGCCCATTCTTCACATGGCTTCATGAGAATTGGGGTCACCCGGGACTGTGAGCCAGCCATGGACATTGGTGCCAAGCTGCTACAGAGCTTACTTTGTATGGAGTTCGACGCAATTGGGAAAAAGTAGCACAAGCCTGTGAGGTATGTGCCAAAGAGAAGTGCCACCAAACCAAACATCAACCTGGAGCTTTTGACCCCTCGCAGTTCCAGGAGGGAAAAGTCTGGCAAATAGATCTGCTCGGGCCCCTCCTGGGGTCCAAACCACCAAGTAAAGGATTAGTTATCGTCAATTTGGGAATGCACCAGTTACTGGTCATTCCCTTACGGAAAAGCAATGCCACTGCCGTTGTCTCTGCCTTAACCACTGCATTTGCTACCTGGCAACCTCCTCATGAAATTCAGTCTGACGGAGGACGCCCGTTTAACTCTAATCCCCTGGAAAAATTCACCCGTCTTCACAACGTCGCATGGCATCTTCATCTGCCATACCACCCGCAGTCCAACGGCGTCGTGGAGAGACTTATACAAAGAACAACTTCGCCTCAGAGGGGGAGACTCATTAGTCCACCTTGTAACCATTGTGTTAGTCATTTATAAAGGATATTATGTTCTACAGTTAATCAAAAACCATTTAGTAAAGTTATCTGCTTATGTATTTACCCGTTTACTACTTGAACCTTGTGAAAATGATGAGATTCTAGACGGAAATTACTTGTAACCTAATTCCCTTATCTATTGTAATATGGCAAGGGGGCATGTCATAACCAAATCGGTTGAGTGCCCCTGTCACAACAGAACTGCCCTAAGCAACTACAGTTACTTCTGAATTTAGTACGTTCTACCTCATTAGTTATTCCTACCCGGCAGTTTGTCATTGGCTATTCTAAGAGTATAAAAGTCCGTGCAGTTTCCGCCCAAGTCGGAGAGCTCTGATCACGTGGTAGAGTACGGAGAACTTTGCCACGTGAAAGAGAAAAGCTGGTGGACTGGCCATCCTCCAACATCTCCCCGTCACCGTTTGCTCCCAACATATTCTTCACCCTGCATGCTCATTTCTGTCTACAAGCTCGCCAGCTCGTTCTGTTGCCAGTTACCTGTAACTATGTAAGCAATCTTACCACCTGTGTCGCAACCACAAGTGGTGTAAGTAAAGTAAAAGTAAAAGTTATTTTTGCAACCAATACGCTGTGCATGCCTCTCCATCACTGGCCTGCCTGACGTCCAATTACATTAGCCATCCTCTGGATGGCTCAGGCCACCCGAAACAATACCCTATGGAAAATCTGAAGAGTAAGAAAGAAAAATGTCTTTTGTAAAACCTGTTGGAAAAGGAAGTTATGGATGCCTGATACTAAAAGATAGAATGTTTATATCTATCCAAAATCCAAATGGAAAGTTTACTTTTGTCCGTGGGTTTCATTTTTTTTTTTAAAGGTGGAGGTGGGATATACAGATCAGTGCTTTTGGTACATGGGGAAAGCCCTTTCTGTTCATGGCAGTTTTTGTACATTTTGTACAGTTTTGGTACATGGGTGTGATTTGATGCAGCTGAGTTTATTCTGCCCCATTGTATAGCTTCTTCTGTGATGTCCTCAGCATCACTGTTGGAAAAATCCTGAATGGGTCAAGAGCAAGAATGAATCATAGGTCCCTGAAAACATGTCAGTATTCTAAAACTACCAGACAATTGGTTGTGATTGGCAGTTTCTGCTCAAAAAAAGCAACTAGATTTGGAAGACCAGGGTGCTGCAGGTCAGAAAATGAAGATGATCAGCAGAGTTGCTGTATTTTTTTTTAGGGAAGCTAGTTCAGCATTTGCTACCCAAAAATTTCTTCTTCCCATTCATTTTCTCTGACACAGATCTGGTCTTGAGATTTATCAAACCACTATCTCTTACGGTCTCAAGGTAATGGGCTTGCCAATGCCCATGTGCTTACCTCAAAGGAATTCCAGCATATGCATTGAGTTTTGAAATGAAGACAGTAAGGAATAAATGCTGCTACTATAAAACAGGCAAATATTTTATTCAAATGTTCCTTATGTTTTCATGAACAAAGGGAAATACAGACTAGTAAAAGATTGTTGAAGAGGGGGAGAGAGGCACAGAAGTTTGGAAAAGCAGCTTTTCTCCCTAATTTCTCTAGACTCACTGAAAGCCTCATTTAGTGGCCCAGAAAAGGGTACAAGAAGATATTTACCCGGGGCGGGGCAGAGGAGATACGTGCCCTGTAACCGACCCTCCTCCCTGAGGGGTCTCCTTTCGAGTGACTAAAGGTATATTTACAATGGTTCCATGCTCTCCTGAAAAATAAACTCCACTTACCCATTCCTTCTACATATGCTCCAAACATGGAAATATATCACTGAGGACTATGGAGACATGACAGTAAGGGAGTTCTTACAGCAGAAGACCTCCTGTGTCTTCTGTCAAGCATGCACAAGAGAGAGAGCATTAAAAGACCAGCTGCGGGGAGGGGGAGTGTCAACAAAGCATCCTCAATGCTAAGTTTTTTTTATTTTGGGGAAGAACCTATTTTTTATCAGTAATCTTGAGCAGTGAGAAATGAGTTTAGACACACTAAAGAACTGACAAGCTCACCTTTAGTAGAGGGTTGACTCTTAGTCACTTTTGAAGAACTAGAGGAAAATAAGTGCAAACCTCAAAAGGCTCTTTTGCTCTCAGGATGGGTGGCTTGACCTATTCCAAACATTTGGACTTAGAATGGGAAGCAGTAACAATCCTTGGAACAAAAACAGGTGTTTTACATAGTCAGTTAACTTCTGCATAATTACTTAATTGCTTAGAGATAATGCAATGGGTAAAAATTTTGGAACAGATCACCTACACAAGAAGGAACCAACACAGCACTGAACCCCCCCACTGGAAGCATGTGTCATTATATGAGGACTGCTAATCTGTATGTTACGATATACAGGTGAGCAATGCTGACCAAGAGAATCCTAGTTTTAAGAGTTGATGGATTCTGCTCTCTTTCCTGCCATCCAAGTATTTCTCTGCTTTATGTTAATATTCCCTCATCCTCATCAAACCCAATTTGGTAACCAAATCTAAGTGAATACTATAACCAGTTTAAATTCGATTCACCTTTTTTTTTCCCCAGATGGCTGTGTGAGGACCTCAGGGCAGAGCAGGAAGCAAAAGTCTTCATTATTGAATTAGCATCTCTAGCATGGTGTTGTGCTGTAGTGGGCACTGTTTCTATACTATTTTCTGCTGTTGTTTTTCATCTTTTCTCCACTATCACCACTACTCCCAGCAATTAGCAGGATTCTGTCTGGCTCTCAAATCTTTAACAAATAACCGGTAGAACAGACAATGCAATTCATTACTAATGCCATTTCAGAAATTGTTGTGATGTAATAAAACATTGCCTTTAAGATAAATCCTAGTTTGCTGCATGCTGGAATAAATTGAAGAAGAGTTTAATTGGTGTACAGCCTACTTTATACTTCAATAAACTCTTGCTGGAACCATTATGATTGGTTGTTTTTGAAATGTAAGCAGACAATGCCACTTAACGTATTGTGGGAAAGCTAATGAATGATCCAATTACTGAAATGAAGATTTGTTATTAGATCAAGGAAATCAGGATTTCATATTCATGAATTCAGAATGTTGTTCAGCTTTAGCATATTACAAGCTGCACATCAAAAGATAAGCTTTGCTATACTTCTAACCATAAGAAAGGAGTCAACTCTCACTTTAATTTAGTAAATCCACATCTATCCATTCTTATCATGGTTATAGTGAAGACAGCCCCAATGCTTTTGAAAATTTGCCTTAATCTTAGTCTTCATCGTAAAGCCCAGACAATGTGGCTATTAGCTCATACCATCCTACATAAATATCCTAGGAGGGGTATGTAGGAAGAAAGTCATGAAATGCATTGCATTTCCCCCAAAACTTTCCCCAGCAGAATGGGATTCATTAATTGAGCCATAGTTTTCCTCCTAAGCCATGTGCATTTCCAGGATCTGAAGGAGACATCGGCCATGAAATTTGTTACTCTACAATAGCTGCTAAGTGCTTTTCATGATGCACCTAATTTTCCTTACGCTCCTACACTCTTACAATTCTCCTACTTTGGAGCTACATGACTAGGGCCAAATGAGGCTGTAATTTTCACTAGGTCTCTGTGGAAATGAGCACCACAGACATTCTAATAGAGTCCTGTACTATATTACCTTTTCTGAGTAATATTGGGGAAGACTTGGGATTGGAAGAAAAAACATAATGGTCAGTAGCCTCTTAACCCTGAACCCTCCACATGGATCTTAGCTTTCCATGGTTGTCTAGGAAAAACAATAAGGCACTTTTATTAAGAGGGGTGTACTGGGTACACAGTATTCCTAACTTCATAGATCTTCTTGGGGCTGACCTGGGGCATTATTATGATTTATTACTTATTTATTGAGCACTGGCAGCATTTGGCTATTTACAAACAAGAGGAATGATTTTAGTGCTATGTAACCTTGAAGCCTTCTTCCTGATGTGCTAGCATACGTAGGTAGAGATCTCAGAAAAATAATACAGTCACAAATTTAAGGAACACCAGAACCACTTGCATTTATTACTAGACAAGGTAGTGGTAACTTTCCTACTACAACACAGTATGATAGGAAGCAAAGACACCCTTCCAAGTTTCCTGTCAAAGTTATTTACTGTGGTGGGAGTCCTTCCATTCTGGAACTTGTCTCACTTGTTAGAGACTGTCCGTATGAAAGTCAGGAGCCATGGTCTGACTCAGCCAAGACAGGTACTCAGTTGCATCATGTTTAAGAGCTTTTAATGTTATAATACATAATGTTGTATCTCATCTATGACGAAAAAGCAAATAATCTCATCAGAACATAGAATTAATTGTTTTAGGTTCTGTGGAAGTCACCTTGCTTTGGAGGTCCTGAATACCCACTTAAGGTCAAACAGGGCCCTGATGAAGTTAATGGGTATGGTTTTGAACAATCTGTGAGAAGTAGATGAGAGAATTAAGACTGTTGGATGTTATAAAATTGAAAGTATTGATAGTTGTTTTACATGGACATATCTAACAGTATAGCAAGATACATCTGTAGATAGGATTTTTATGTTGTATTATTCCTATATACTATTTTGTAAGCATGTTTAAATGAAGCTCACAACATCTTCAAGTGTAAGCTATAGCAATGGTGGTACATTTAAATTATGTTCAATATATTTGATAATATGCAGCTGAACATTAAATAGATCAACTCTACAATAGATATCTTGCATGACTTGATAATGTTCCTCTGTTTCATGCTGATCTAGTAAAACAATGCTATTGTTTCTCTCTCAGCATTTAAAACAAAATATTCCTTCAAGTAACAAATATGCCCCAGTGCTCACACAGCAACATAAAACACAGTTCTACCTCCCTCTACACTGATGTAGCCCCACTGGGAACTTAATGGGTGTGGAAATCAGTAACCAAGGTCACCATTTGGTTGTTAGATAATAAAGCATAGTGTTCTACTTTGAACAGTATTTTTGACCTATTTATTCTGTTTAAAGGAGACCCAGTTGATGTAGATTCCTCCTCTGCAGATGAACTGCAGAGACAAGAACAAATGCAGTCATTATTTGGGATTGCTTTGATATATTTCTCATGTTTGTAACTGATTTCCTTCTTGACCACATACTGCTATGCCAGCACACGCAGCAGAAAATTTTTGTTGTGGGTTTTCAAATCAGCTGCATCTGCCCACAAAACAGCTTCATCACTCATGTCTTAAATGTTTGCTTTTTCTAGCTGAACCGCCCATCGAGTCATAATTTAAATGGTAGAACAATTGATCAGGAGTTACTACATCAACTTCCCCATGCAGAGGGCCCAACCTTCTCATACGGTAGGTTTGTATCCAAGCAGCAGTTTACTCAGTAATTACCTTTAAGTAGAAAATTCAGTTGAGAGCTTCTCAGTGTATCAAAATTAAAGAGGTGTTTGTATGTTCACAATTCTGAAATAATACAATCAAAGGATGTGGGGGTGGAGCGGAGCAAAAAGGGAGATGGTGAGTGAAGCATGGTCAGGTACCTTAATCTGCATTAGACCTGTTGTGCATTTCCAATTAATCAGTTACATGGTACTTCTTTTTTCTGTTAATGACTACCATATTAAATAAAGTCTTAAATAGTTTGCTAGGATGGTCAAGACCATCTAGCAGGGAGACTGAGTGGCTGCCAACTCCTCTGTTATTAGAGTTTAAGGTCTTGAAATGTCTAAGCAGCTGGATGATTGCATATAACATTGGCAAGTAGCCACTATCCCCATCCAAACCCGAATTAAACCCACTCTCATATCAGAGAAAAGAAGGCACAAGCTGCAGTTTCACACTATATAATAATCAATATATATATATTATCTATTTTAGGCTACCTAAATGGTTCAACAAAAAATATATATATATTTGCAACTGGTTAACAATCACCCCACCATTTTCCTGAATGTATGTCATGAAAAATTATTATTTGACAAAAAACTAAATAAATCTATGAATAATTCTCTCCCTAAAAACTACACAACTTTCTTGCACATAACTGAGTTTTGAAATTCCTAGCTATACTTCTTAGTTGTGATTAGAAACATAAGCCATGTGGCATCTCTGCCTCCATCCTTTGATTGCTCATAGAAGGTGCATTCAGATAAGCCTGCATGTGTAGTTTATGGTGCCTCAGAGTTGTTTGAGGTACCACAAACTGTAGCAAACCCCCCAGGTTTTTCTTATATATATATATTTTTTTTAAACTTAAAAATACATTCCCTCCCCCTCCCCAGCCGTTTCTGACTCTTTCTCTGCCCCCTCTATCCCTTATAAGTAGTTATAGGTAGTCATAGGTAAGCTAACTTCTTATACTCCCTTATAGTAACAAGCCCCTTTTATAATGTAAATAGTGTTCTGTTATGTTTGTATTGATTTTTACTGTTTCATATTGAATTTATATAATTTAGGCCTGTGTCTCTAAAGTAATGTCAAATTTCCATTTTGTATGTCAAGCCGCCATCCTGTGTCCTTTGTCTGGGTATAACCTATTGTATAGTATGTTGTAATTGTGACTCATGTCTAACCAGTGTCATATAAATTGGTTCCTGAATGAATGGGAATGAATGAGGGTGCTTGAAGCATAATATTAGACCTTTACTGAATGATCAACTCAATGACCGGACCATTGCCTTGCATCAACTCAACCAGGAACCACAGACCTCACCCAGTAACAGAGACAAAACTCAGCATTTGAAAGATAAAGAAGCTACAGGAACCCAACATTTGGAAAACAAAGACCCTACGGAAACCAGCAACCCACCACTGTGTCCCACCAGACAATAAGGACACCTGGATCTGCACGTATGCATCTGAACGGGACTGTCCTTGCCTTGACATGTCCTTCCCATAGGAGACACAGGTAGCCCACCCCTATAAAAGGGGTGGTAGGGACCCCCTCTCTATCTGGATCAGCACTACGCCACACCACCTATCCACCCAGAGGCACTGCTGGCGACCCCCACCTGGACAACAACTTGCTAGAGAAGACCCCGACTGGCCATCGAGGATCAGCTCTCAGCCTGGGATAGGTAGCTATCACCCATCTTTCTCCCCCAAAGCAAGGGACCTGAACTCTTTCTCTACATATCTGGACCTCAAATCCCTCTCCTAAGCCTTTCCTTTCCTGGTACCATTGTGTGTGTGGGAGGGTGCATGTGTGAATGTTTGTGCATGTGTGTGGGAACCAATAACTTTGTGGGACTGTGTAGTGTGTTGCGTGTTTAATAAAACTGTTATTTTGGAACCCTAAGTTGAGTTTTTGTCTTACTGACCTCCCGGCCCTGCTCCAATCTCTGTTCCCTGCCCCTCTGACCACTGTTCTCTCTTTCTCTCTCTCTGCCACCTCCAAAACACTGGCTTTTCCCCTCGCTTTCACCCCAGCACCAGGTGACCCTGAGTAACCCCGGGGCACCTTGACCCCAAGTAACCCTGGCACCTTGACCCCAAGTAACCCTGAGCCCAAGTTACCCCAAACATCCCCTAGTATTAACACACAGTCACGGAAGTAAGTGTTTGTGTATGTGCATGTGTGTATGAACCCATAGAGTATTTGTACAGTTTGTGTGTGTATATAATTTTGTATCATGCCCTCCTGTCTAACAGCACAATAGTGAGATCCTGAATATTGATCTGGCATGTGTCAAGTCAACAGAACCACATATGGCACACATGCAGCTGTTTGTCACGCTGCTAATTTACAGTGAGGCACAAAATTTGACAGCTGGAGCAGTATGCCCCACCAGAAACAGAGCCTGTCTGGCCAGTGTCACACTCTGGCTGCCACCAGGCTCCAAGCAGCTGGATGGACACTGATGCTGCCCTAGGAGGCCCCCAGGGCCCCAGGTAGGGCTAGTAGGGCCAGCACAGGGGCTGGTCCCAGCCTCCCCTATCCCACCCAGGTCAATTTGATGTATGCCAGAGCATGCATACAGCAGTGTGCCCTGGGACAAAAAGCAGTGGTACAAATGTGCTGCTGCTTTTTGTGCTGCAGGATATGTGCATGCCATTTGTGTGCACTCATCTGGATGTACCCAGAAAGTGTCTGGTGTATTTCTAAGCACAAAATTCACTTTGCATTGGCATTCTCCATATTCACTTCTGTAGAATATTCATGAAAATTGGTTAGCAAAGACAAAGCTAATTCCCTTCAAAGTCAAATGGTATTTCAGGGGTTTCATTGTCATTTTGCAACATGTGATCAATTTGAAATAAATATGTAACAAACAAAGTGCAGGTTATGTGTAGACACATATTTCCCAGTCAGAAGTTGAAAAACCCATGTGTGGTTCAATGAGCAGGAAAAGGCATTCTTCCATGTAGCTCAGAAAAGACCAGAGGCTTGTAGCACATTTTCACCAAGCCAAGTCTTTTTTGTTTGCTTATTTGTTTTAATCAAAAGAAAACTGGCTGCACTGCAAAACTGTTACTGATATGACTAGTGACTCTCTACTTGGTTATCCACTGCTCTCCAATATCAGTCAATTGAGCTGCAACTTTTAATATGCTTTTCTGGCAGAGATATAAAGAGATGACAACTAATGACCAACACGCATACTCTGCTTTTATGGCATGCAGTTGTATCATGTATAGTCTCTATCACTTCTTCTTTGAAATTCATAAATGCCTCAGTTCAGCCAAATATCTAAATATGTGCCTAAGTCCCACTTAAAATCAATGTGAATATGATTTATGTTTGTTCCTAAGTTTGCTGAATCAGGGAAGAAATGACTATACTTTCTTTTACTTTGGGCCCTAAATTTATTCAGCAAGAGTATGTAACATCTGCAGTGTTTTTTGATTTTATACAGTACCCAAGGATTTTGTTACCCTCAGTTCATTTCCTTCAGCATATCTTCCTTTGCAATAAGGAATTTTGATATTGATTAAACCAAAGTGTCTCTTTTTTACAGTGCCTTTTAGATGGATCCTCTTCAAATAAGTCAAAGATAAGTTGCTGTAGAATGTCATTTCCCTTATCCTTCTGAACAGTCCTGACAAAGAGCCTATGTTCATTCCTATTTCCTCATTAGCACTACATGAACATGCACCTGTAACACACAGCTTTCAGTAAGATCTTGCCTAAAATATTAAACTCCATTGCTTTCTAATTGTGTCATAATCAATGACTTTAGTGATGTATCTGTCCAAGGCCCAAATTGATATTTGCCACTTTAAGTTAAATCTAACCCAATGTTGTCATAATTGATCAAGTTGTAGTGGAAGCTCTCTCCTCAGGACTCATCAGTATGTATAGTATGTGATATTAATGTGCTATAGTCCTGCAACAAGTAGTGAGAAAACTGAACTTTTTTAATAGAAACTCAATTTTTTCAGACCAGATCACTAATCCCTGTAAAAATCCCATTGGACCAGCAATAGAATCTTCTGACTACAGCTGTCAATCTTTTAAAACTTGCAAAAGGCAAAGAATATTGTTATTATTATTCCCAACCTATATGCCATTTTTCTTTCATGAAGAAAGGAATTAGCAGCAAAATCCAACCTTTCACCCATGTTAATAAAATTTCACATTAGAATAAATGTGGCCTTGACACTGGGTAGACTCAGGAGTGTGACACTGTTTCTCTTTAGTAACAGCAACATTCAGTGCATTAAAATTACCTTTTTACCCCTTGAAGAGACCTCATTTTGACTGTCTACTGTACTCATTTTGTAAAAGTTCCTTTAATAATTTCCTGTGCTGAATTTACCTCTGCACTGTGTTGATTGTCTTCTCTGCTTGGCATGATACTTACTCTTGTCTGTTATGCCCTATATACTTGTTAGGGTCATGTAAGACATAGTAAAATGCCTTTAAAATTTGACTAACTATTTATGCAGTCATTTGAAAAGGTGCTTCATGACCAATGGGACTAGTGGTATAATGTTCATAATTTTCAATTTTGACCCTGAGATTCCAGACACTTAAATTTGCTCTTGCATCCTTCACCAAAAAATAAGTACAGATTGAACAAAGTAGGACAGTAGAGCAGTGTGAGTTTTCAACAGGTGTGACACAAAATTAGCCCCTTACCAGGTGCCACTCTGATCCCCTTCTTCTGCCCAATCTGCTGCTCTTCTCTCTTTGCCCTACTCTGTTCCCTGCCCAAACTCCTCCTCTGTTTTATGTTTCCTATCCTGTGTTCCCTGTCTGATCTCCTCCTCTGTGTTCTGTTTCCTGCCCTATCTTCTGATGCACTGCTTGTCCCTTCCCTGATCTGCTGCTTGTGCTACTAGTGGCAGTCCTGCAGCAAGGTGGCCATCCCTTCTCAGAACAAGAGAAAGTGCTATAGGTTGCACTGTTTATCTGAGATATCTTATCTCCACTGAGTCTTGGCTCCTCAGCAGGATGCCTATGTGTACCAAGACCCTTAGTAGAAAACAGCAAAGAAGCAATATATGTAGGTGACCAGATGCCACTCATAACTCAAAGGAGAGCAGATCATCCAGTGTAAACATACTTGTCTTCATGTTGGACTGAGATTCTGTTTGCTTGTATTCAGATAAGTGCATCCAAAGCTGGGTGCTTATTTGAACTGTTGTGAGTAGGTAAAAGTGGGCTGATAGTCTCAGAAGAACATGGCTTTGTGGGAAAATTGCAGGAAATTCATAAACACTATCAGGACAGCTAGAATACTAATAGAGGGGGTCTTCCACACCTCCAATATATGGAAGGAAAAGGGAGTGCCTATGTAGAGAAAAATCACAGAAAATAATAAGAAAAAATTATAGAAGCACTTTCAACTGTTAAATAGAAGCTCAGATTTTGGATAAATTTTTGAGTGCCTAGGAAATGCTGATCTGAAATACTTTCTACTGTGCGTTCCTAATTTCATTTCCTACCTCATGTTGTTATCCAGGAAGCCTGTTCTCTGGTATGAGTCATTTTGTCATATTCAGATCTGAAATGAATAAAGCTATTAACATTTATAGTGTGCTGTAATTTTGCCATATCTTGCAAATGTCTATTTTTTGTATCTGTTGTCACTGTCAGGAGTAACAGCTGACAATGTAGGAATATGTGCCAGTTACCAATGCAGGAAAAAATAATAGTGCCCTTTACTCACTCTATAATAAGAGCTCATTCCAGTTTAAATTTGGTTAAAATGTAACTTAATCTAAGCAGGAGATCATGAAAAGGCCTTATTATTGACTACTGCCTGCCTACATTAACAGAACTATCCCATAAAGGTTTATGAATGAAATGTACTTTATGACATTTTGGCTTGACTCAAAAGACATAGTCTTTGTTATTTTTTTTATTTAATCATGTAGGAAACTATATTTTAGGAAGATATAATATTAAGAGCTCATGAAAAATGTGAAAAAAGCCAAGTTAACATGAACCAAAAGATTATTTTAGCGAAAGTACTTTATTATTTGTTATGACATATGAAAACAAATTAGCTAGATGTTTTTAATAGAAAAATAAACCCAGTACTTTATCATATTTGCAGAATGGTAGAAAGATTACTTTAAATCAATGTATCTTGGTAGGGAAAAAGTTTCCAAGGTCTTGGAAATGGGTTGGGTTGTCCACTCAAACCACTCAAAGTTTGATTAGGATAAGACCCTCAGTGGTCTTTGAATGAGTAAGATTTTGACAAGAAAGACTTACCAAGAATACTTGGGTAACTTTCGACCTTAGCTTTATGACCTTTAAAAATTCTGTCTCTTCTACTTTGCTTACTCCCCTGCATTTTAAGATTTT
The DNA here is from genome assembly GCA_030014935.1 of Caiman crocodilus. NCBI lineage: Eukaryota > Metazoa > Chordata > Crocodylia > Alligatoridae > Caiman > Caiman crocodilus. Next base: position 51,353,040 of record JAGPOW010003316.1, on the reverse strand, counting down.
TCCTTAATCTCCAATTAACGGTAAGATACTAACCATCCTGTAAAACCAAATGCATAGAGCTACTTTCAACTGTACCTTGACCCAAATTAATATAGCATTGATATGAGTTTGCATAAAACCTCAGTCAATTATTCTCAACCAGAAGTCTAGCATGGTTGTTGCTCATTCTAGTTAAGAAAACCTGTTACTCTCTATGGGCTTGTTAAACATTAACAACCAAAAATATGCTAGTGGTGGCAAGGGGAAGCCCCAAGGATGGGAGAGAGCAAAGGTGAGCCAACAGGCAGGGATCACCCCCCACCCCCATATCACATCTACCCCCACCATCTCCCCAGCACCCCAAATCTCCACTCATTCCCCACCATCTCAGCTTACTTGGCACTGATCCCAAGGGAGAAGGCAGGGAAGGGGAATCTGTCTGCCCAGCCATCACCACTGCTGCCACTCTCTGGTCTTGGTGAGTGGTCACAAGTAAGCTGGAGGACACAGCGGGTGTGGGTGAGCCTCAAAGCTCATGGTGGCAGGGCACAACCCTTTAATGTGATAGGAAAGAAGGAGAGGGTGTGGCAGGGGAGGGGGAAGAGGAGTCTTACCTTTCAGCCCTCAAGACCTCTGCCATCTTGAACATGTGACTGCTCCAAACTCAAGCTAGCACTAACACCAATCAATATTTGAGCAGCTTAAAGCAAGACATGTAACAAGGCCCTAACATAGACAAGAGCACATAACTGTGCTACTGAGAATTCTCAGCTGATCTGTGGATCAGCTGATCTGTCTTACCCCTTCACTTTGGTGTCAAACTGAGTGATACTTTAGTAAAGTAACTGAAGAGGTGGATTACCCTGTTCTGTTGCTATGACCTTCTGTCTGGTCTTTCTCCTCCCAGGAGTCTGTGATCACTAGCACATCACTGGAAGAGATTCAGCCTTAGAAGATGCCTTTACTACAGTGCTAATAGAGCTTAAGCTTTAAGTTCCAACCACTTCCTTTTTTAGTTTCTCCCTTTGAGGTCTGCAGAAATAAAACTTCAGAAAACATAAAGCTAATAAAACGAATGCCTTGACTCCCCCAGGATTTTTGTGATCTGTCAGAATCTGGCATGTATGGAGGATAAAGGATAAATAAAAATCTATAAAAGGGTTCAAAGAAAAAATATAGCAGTCTATTTATATAGCAAAGATGGAAATGTTAATGAATCTTGCTGCATGGAAGCACTATCTATCATGGATGGTTAGGGCTCATGTTTGCACAACTAAGAGTGATAAATGAGAGCCAACTACAAAATAATTGTTAGGTTATGAATGTTCTACAACCTACATATGGGTTTGACCATATTAAAAATATATCTCAGCTTTTATTAAATAAGGATATATGAGAGATAAGAAAGCATATATCTTTAAAAATATCTGAATTAAGTATTTTCCCCTTTGGTTAGTGACAATAAATTCACTTATTTTACAAACATTATACTTAATGTCATAACTTATATTACAGACTCAATAGTACATTACTCCAACAGCTTCCTTTAGCCCTTCTAAACTTCAGAGCATTTATACTTACAAGGCATATTTCAGGTTCATCTATGTCAGGTACTTAAATAGCCCTCAATTGCAAGTGGAAGTACACAGCTGAACTGCCTGCCCTGCAAAGCAGCAGATGGATCTTAATCATTATTTTCCCCAAAGCAACAACAACCAAACGCTAAATGACCTCTAACCAGACTCTGCATGAGACCTGGAGACATAGATCAAAGCAGCATTACTGATGGAACTTAGGATAAAGCCAATAATATTTCTGGGACTATATAATGTGCTTAGTTTGCTTTGGACTGTATACCAGTATATGCAATTTTGGAAAAATACCTGCTCATTGATTTCTATCATTCAGACAGTCTTAAAGCAATACTACATTAGTTTGGTTCCATCTGCAAAATAGAACTGTAAATGGGTAATCTGCCTGCAAACCAGAGAAGAATCTGGCCACTGCTCAGAGTATTGGTTTTTCTGCTGTCTAATCTAGATGTACAGCTCTCTATGGTGCAGTTGGGTCTGGTTTCTAAGTAACATGTTCCGTCTTGTACTTTCATTCAGGTACTTGTTAGAGCTGTTAAATCCAGTGTAGCCCCTATCGCTGAGGAACTGAGTTGGCAGCCAGTAAAATGATTGCTAATGCTGCCTGTAAGTAATCAGTTCAATAAAATAAAAAAAATATCTTGCATTTTTTTGTCTTGGAGTACTAGATAAGAGGAAGGAGCCAAGCTGAGAGAGGTAGTTACTGGCAAATATCAGCTGGAGACAGCTGAGGTCTCTTCAGAAAGATTTAGTTATTTTTTTGACCTTAGGATGAGCTAGGAGATGGAAAACTATGAACCAGGTAGAAGGCACTTTGAAATGTGTGTTCTATCCTGCAGGGAAAGAACCATCGTATTGTAACTGAAATCACATTGTCAGAAAATTGACTTTGTTGTCTGTTTCCTATTTAATGTCACCTTAGTAAGCAGAATTTCTTCAATGGCAGATAGATCCAGTGACTTCAAATCCATAGTTCAGTCTATCTGTAAAAGGGAGCCATCTCCAGGGGTGGCTGTAAGCCCCTGGAGGCCCACAAAATTCTCTTTTTGCCCTGCTCAATTTGGGAATAGTCTCCCTTTCATTTTCCTGATGTGTCTTTATGTCCTTTATGGTTATAAAAGGGAGACTGGCCCAGGGCTTCCCAGACCTGGTTTAACATGTGGTGGGTATGGTCCTTCGCATTAAGGGCTAATTGCATGACTTCATACCTCCCCTATACCATGCCCCATGCCTCATAGACTTAGAGTCACCAATTGGGTGGGATACTCACCCCTTCATTTCCAGGCCACTTTGGACCTTCCTTCCTTTTTTGGGATTTTTAGCTTGTATGGCTTCTGTCTCTCTACTCTGGCTGGTCCCACAGCCCAGACACACTGCTGTAACCCTGGCTTCTGGGCCTCAGCTCTCACTCTGCCTTGAAGCTGCTCCCAGCAGGGCCCAAGACAAGCACATGTCCCTAGGACACTAATGAGACCTCCAAACCACCCCTCTAGTCCGAAGCTCAAGCCGCCAGTCCTAACATAAAAAATGAAGGCCATTTGCCTGCTTAATAATTGTGTCTCTCTCTCCCTGGGTAGCTCTTTCTTGTTTCTAGACCTGCAGAGCTTCTTTCTTTCAGTAGATTCAGAGCCCCAGCATGCTACTATCAGAATCTGCATGCCATGACTCTCAGGGCTCGCCTCCTTGACTGGTTCAATCCCAGGATTTATATAGCTCTGGGCTGAGCCCTTTTGTGGTCATGTGCAGCCCCAGTCAGGGGACCTGACTACAGGGCTGTCCTTTAACCCCTGCTGTTCTGGCTGCCTAGGCTATAAAGACTTTGCCCTTTAAGGGGCCAGCCTCACCACTCTCCAGTAACAGAGCTAGGGTTCCCTGTTACACACTGTATACTCAGTGAGTGGGGCGACTACATTTCCTGTGACCAGATGCTGAAAATTTATGCAAATGGCCTATAAACCTGATACTTCCAGTGACAATTCACTATGACAGTATAGTCAAAGGTGCTTTGTTACTTCTTCTTTATTAACACCTCAGTTCACAAGGGTGTTTAAAAATGTCACACTAACTCTATAGAAGTGATACTTAATAACCAGGAAAAAAGAAATGTAAGTAGAATCATAGGTAAGACTGGAAATGCTTATTACAGTGGTGTTAGGAATGCCAAATACTACTCTTACAGTGGCTACATGACATTTGGGGATACATTTGGTACCTTCAGATTGACAGCAAGCAGTTTGAGAATGGTTTCATGATGATGTTACCCAGGAGCACATCTAGGCCAACCTCCCACTCAGGCATGATCATCCCTGACTAAACCATCCCAGAAAGCTCTCAGTTTAACCTGCTTTTAAGTTTAACCTTTTAACTGCTTTTAAGTTTTCAGTTTAACCTGCATCCAAGAATAAAGATTCTATAAACTCCCGTAACCACACGTATAGTGAGCATATTCTTCCTAATATCCAGTATGAAGGATATGGCTAACAGATTAAATCAGGGAAGCTTCATATATTTCTTTTGCCTTTATTAGATACGGGGAGAAGAGCACGGTTTGTTATGAAGTCTAAAATAGCTGCCAATTTCCTTCTTCCCCTCCCTAGATACAGTGGAAATCAGCAGCTTAAATTTTCCTATTTGTCAATTATTTTATTCCTCTAAAGATATTCTTGTTTCCTGTTTATTAATGGCCTGTCCCTGGTTCATAAGCAATGGAATAGTAAAATAGAAATTACAAGCATTAAGGGCATGTCTAGCCAATTGGGTAGAAATGTTATATAGCCATGTTTCAGCATGAATTTAGGATGCTTGTAGGCTCTTAGTTTTGGGGGAGTTACAGCAAGTTTTGGGGTGCCTCCAACCTACCCCATAGCCCCCATGCCAGCACTGCTGTTGCTTTCCCTGAGCACAGCCTGCTCCCAGGAAGAGCACAAACCCAGCCCCAGCCCCCACAGTGGCAACCTGCCTTCATGCCATGCAGATCTGGGGGCACATGCTCCTATGTTCTCCTGGGGTGTGCATAAGCAGCAGGAGCTATCCCCCCTAGAAAAACTGCTCACGGCTCCATCCCATGCTCCACCCCAGCTGTGCAGTGCCTAATGGGTATGCTTATTACAGTGGTGTTAGGAATGCCAAATACTACTCTTACAGTGGCTACATGACATTTGGGGAGACATTTGGTACCTTCAGATTGACAGCAAGCAGTTTGAGAATGGTTTCATGATGATGTTACCCAGCCTGGTCCAATATGTTGCAGACATGCCCTAAGACTAAAAACTTGTCAAGTGGAAACATGAGAGATTAGAGGAAACAGAATGTATTTTTTACTTAATCTACAGTTTATTCTGATCCTTTAAATAAATACATTGGCTGGTGTGCTTTGCACGATTATTTAAGAGGAAAAAGACATAGAAATATTCTCCTAGTTGAGTTACAGAACGAAGTGTATTACAAATTATGAACAGAATGCAGCCGGGCAATATTCTGTGGGGAACAATTACTGGTATGAGAGTACTCCACTTTAGGGTTTGGAAGTGTGCTGGGTGGAATGCAATGAAATGGATATAATGAGAAAAGCAACAACCTCTTTCCTTGGAAAATTCAAACTTCATGACTCTTGCCAAAGAAGTGGAACAGTTGCATTACAGATCTGTATATCAAGCTGCTGAAGACAAACAGAAATTATTAAGATTAATGTGAGTGACACTGCTAGACTGTAACTTCAGCTTGCCAAATATTGCTATCAGATCTTTGATCTTGTGTGAAATGATAACACAGACAGACTTTGAATGAGCCCTTGGCTCAGGGAATCCAATGCCACCTTATTAAGTACAATTCCTCACTGGACCTCTTTTGCTCTTCTGATCATAGCAATCCTTTTTTGCTGAAGGGCAATGCCCAGGGGCAGCAGTGAGGGGTTCTGTGTTCCAAGTGGCAACAGTGCATGGGACGGTGGCAGTGGCTGGGTCACCACTGCTGGCAGCCATACCAGATTGGTATCAGTGTGGGCTGCTATTTTTTCATCCTCTTAATTTGACAAACAGGCATGATGCCTCACTCATCCTCCACTTCAGTTAAACTACTGGTGATGTGTCATGGGGATTTTGTGGCATATCAGTTATTGTCTCATGATACATCACTAAACACCTCCCCCCACCTTATCTTCAACAATTGCAAATATCTGTTCCTCCTTATTCTGACTCCATGATTTTGATAAAAGATAACACTTATAAAGCATAACAGTAGGGGCACTGATTTTCTTTATTACTACAAAGACAGGCTATCAACCTCATGCACTAATGAATATCATATACCATTATTATCATACAATATATGATATTATATATTATTAGGCCTGTGTGAGTAGGCAGGTATTCGATCTGACTTAAGATCCGACCACTTTGGATATCAGCAATCTGATTCAGAGCTATGGATTGGTTTGCCACTTGGATCCAGCTGAAGTGGCTCCAAAGCTTCAGATCCGCCTCGGAGATCCAGCCAAAGGGTATAATGGTAGATCAACGAAATATCTATAACATTGTTGTTTTGTCTCTGATTTGGGTGAAACTTGTAGGGGTGGCAGCCTCTGCTGAGAGCATGAAGTCTGCCCAGCTTCAAGAAGATAGGTGCAGGGGCTTGGGGGGAATTGCACCTCAACCTGCTGACAGGCAAAACTCGTGACATAGATGACCATGTGAGTGTTAAGGCACAGCAGGCTGAAAACTGCAGGGGTGGTGGCCCCTGCTGAGGCCATGAAGCCTGTCAGCTGTGTGTGTGTCTCACTGGGGGAATCTGTCTTATCGGGTCCTGCACCTCTGGCTGCTGACAGGAAAAACCCATGATGTGGGTGGCTGACACTGTGTGCGTGTTAAAATGAGTCCATGAGTCTCTGTACCTACCACCTAGGAGGCTGATAAAGTGCAGTTCATAGGTCCAGCTCTGAAAAATGGTTTGTACACTCAAATAAGCACCTAACCTCATTACCAGAACTGAAGTCAACTTCCTACAGCTCAAAATACAAAACCTGCCAACTATCTCCAGTACCCCCAGAAACTGCACACTGGAATTTATTAAAGACAAGAACACCCAACTACCTGTGGGGGCACATTCCTCACCAAAAAACGCTCTGCTTCCAGGTCAGATCCTGAGAGGGTACAAATTACAATGCAAAACATGGATGGCCTTCTGTTGCTCCACCAACCTTTTGAGAATCAAGTATATGGAGTTTCACCAAATCTCCACATCCTGCATGATTTTGTGCTGCAGGATGCTTAGCTCTGCCTGTTTCTCCCACAGCATCTTGTCCCCCTTGATGCTGTGGTGGAGTAGCCCACTACCTTCCTGCATTTCAAAATCAGCTGGCTTGTAGCAGTAGTGGTGGCGGTGCTGTCACTGGCAGCCCTGTCCCCCTCCAAGGCATTCCTCACTATTAGGTGCAGCCTGTGTGCCACACAGCAGATGCCAACCAAGTTCACCAGCCTTCACCATATTGGCCCCATTGTCAGTCACTATGAACCCATGGGTGAGCTCAGTGTGACCAATGAGCCACCCCTGCACCATGCAGTTCATGGTCCCCATGATGTCCCTTGCCGTATGGGACTCATCCAGCACCCTGGCTTGCAGTAGAGCCCACTGATGGTCTGACAGATCAGGCATGATCCCCACCCTGGCTGCTCCAAATGTCAGAGGTGATGTGCAAGGCTACCTGTGGCCCTGCCGTGCACAGCTCCTCCCTAAAGTACTCCCTGCCTGCCTCATACAGGAAGGGCACTGCTGTCCTGTTAAAGGTGGTGTGTGCGGGTGCTTCATAAAAGGCCAGAATTTCTAAGAACTGACTGAACCCTGGCCATTCGATTAGGGAGGAGAAGGGCTGGCTATCCTGAACAAGCATCTCCACAATGCTCTGGGTGATATCGCTTGCCTTGGGAATGCACCCCGCTTTCTATCCACCTTTCCCCCACTGATCCAGGGTGGCCTGCCTCTGCTTTGGGGGGAACGGGGCTTTGGAGCGAGCAGGGGACTTTCCTTTCTCCACAATTGCACTGGTGCCAGGCTGAACAGGAAGAAGGGCAAGGGGGTGCTGCCTCCTCAGATGCAGCAGCATGGCCGTGGTGGAAAAGTGTCTCACATCCTTGCCACAGCTCATGTGTCTTCGGCAGTGCTGGCAGATGGCAAACCTGGGATCATCTGCCAGCTCAAAATGCTTCCACACTACAGTATTCCCCCACTTCTGGGTTGAGGCTGAGGATCCTGCCTTATCCCACTGTTCAGCAGGCTGGGGCTGAACGGCAGGAGGAGCTGCCTCAGCTGAGCCACTTGCCTTCACAACCTCTGCCTCCATTGAGGTGCTGCTTTCCAGAGGAGACCTGGGTCTAGGGGAAATTTGAGGGGTGTGGAGCACAAACTCTGATTCCCTCTCAGTCCCCACAACTGCTTGAGCCAGCACACTCAGCATCCTTGGTTCCAACTTCAGCTCCTCCTCTGGCAGTGGGAGGTTCACGCTGAGGGATGACATTGGGGTGGAGGAGACAGTGATTCCACTGCTGGTGCCCACTTCTGGACTGAGGGGAGGTGGTGCAGGTGCAGAAACTGCTCCCACCTCCTGGCTTCCAGTGGCAGCACTGATGTCATGGCTGCTCAGGAAGAGAATGTGTCTGTGTTGGGCAGGGTGGGGCTTGCAGCTCTAGCTCTCCCCCTACACCCTCTCCCTCCCCTGCCAGAAGACCTGGCACCTGCCTTTCCAGCATGCTTCATATTAATCTTTCCTGTGCTGCAAAATGTCTCTGTGTGTGTGTGTCACTCCTTTTGTGTTGTGTGTTTTATTCCCTCTGTTGTATGCATACACTAGACACTTCTTTAATTGTTTGCTTCATTGTTAAGTGCTATGTAAAAACTGTGTGCTGCCTGTCTGTCATCTTCTCCTATGAATATCTGATTTTTCTTCTTCATAGTGTGTGTGTGTGTGTGCATGCGTGCACAATCTGTGTGTCTCCCTGCACAGTGATGGATCACACTGGCAGGAAAAACACAGCTTTTTTTTTTTCAAAGTTTGCAACAAAAAAAAAGAGCAGATATAAATTGTAAGAAATGAATTGAATAGTACTAAGGGATGCTAAGCTAAGCTGAATCCTACCCAATCCTTTCTAACAACAGAAAGAACCAGGCAAGTTCAACTACTGAGTAAAGTAACCAAGCTGAGATGCTTGAGTATGCTAGGGTATCTTTTTCATGCAGTTCCTGGGAGGAAACAAGCTAGCAAAAGCTGTCATGCTTCCAAATAGAGGCTTTCATGTTGTTTCTAGGTCCCTCCCCCCAGACGCTGTCATTGGAAAGACAGCCAGAGAAAAATCCTTCTCGCTGGCTACCTACACATGCCAGTCTTCCCCCACACTCCCCACCCCGCCCCGCTTTCCCTCCCTCCCTCCCCCCCATCCCCCTCTCTCTTCTAACTTTCATTTTCAGGGTCCCAAGCATGGAAGCTTCTCCGGAGTGCTTCAGAAGCTCTGAACCACTTCGGACAGCTTAAATGAGCCTGCACTTTGTTCCGGGCATGCTGCTTCAGACACTGAAGCGTCCAAAGTGGCCCCAAATCTGAAGTGTCATCCAAAGCCTTGCACAGCCCCATATATATTATAGAATTTGGTGTATTATTTCTTTAGTCTGTTCTACCAATCGACTGGGCTTACCTAGAATTTCTTCATTCTTGTCTATGACAGCCCAATGTTCAAATTCTTAATAAAGTTACTTGCATATAGATTTGGGGACTGAAGAGAGCAACATTCTCCTGTCATGCTGTTGATACTCTTCATGGCTCTGAAGCAGAAAATGAATAAACTTTGGAAAGTGCCATTAAATAAAATTGTATTGAGCTCTGTTAGTGTATCTTTCTCTGGGTTCTTTTTGGAGACATTTATAATGAAGAAAGTTTAGGAAGGACTATTACTGTGTCTAAACAATGTTGTCTCTTGTTTTCCCTGTTCTTCTAAGTTGCTACTTATTTTTACTCCTTATAAGATGGCATACTTTCACATTTATTTCATCAGGTATTTTAGTAATCTTTTCACTGCTGACTCATCCACTCTCTGTCTAAGCCTCTGAACTGTATGTGTATGACCAAGAGTAAGAGCATATGTTTTTTGTTTCTCTTGGAGTGGAGACCAACCACAGAGCCAGTTCATAATAACACATGAAGCGTACTCTAACTCACCTACTGTAACACAACAAGCATAAAAGCAGCAAATTTTCCACTGATCTGACATAATGGTGTTTCCAGAAATTCTTTATCTTGGAAATCAGAGACCAGATGGAATCTAATGGCAGAATTAGTTTCTATAGTGCAGGGAAGCTTTGAATTCCCAGCTTTGCTCTGGTGTACTTTTAGTCAAAAACTGTTTGTGGCAGGCAGCTAAAGCTAGACAACTCAGCAGCAAGATATAAGCAGATCAGGAAATCACTGTATAGCAGTTGTGCTCTGGTGAATAGAGACAGTAGCACAAAGTTGAGGCCCTTTGATAAGCAGGTAAGAAGGTAAGTAGGAGTAGGACTATTTGAACATGGTCTTCATTATTTTGTAAGTACTCACTTGTCATCAATTTGGTAATAGCAGAGACTTCTCCAATCTAAACTTTAATGCATGGATTTGAATTTGTCATGCATAATCATAGGGAAGGTATTATAAAAGCAGGGTAATATTTGTACACTTCAGTGGGTTAAGGACAATCGAATTAGCATTTAAACACTAGGTTTGCTCTTTCTCCATTTTCATCACAGGCTACAGAGCAGAGTTATGCATGGACAGGAACTGACTGGAAGAAGCACTTAAAGGGGAAAAAAAAGATGAGGAGGATAACGATTGTGGAAATGAACATGAATAGCAGGATTCTGAGGACGTAGGTATTGAAAATGCTGTCAATACAGATGAAACCAAGAGTGGAAATGTCAGTAAGGAAAATGAGCAAAAGGAAGACAAATTGAAAAAAAGCAGCTGTGAAAAGTGCTGCAAAACCACTGATTGGTAAATTCATAATCTCTAGGGACTGGGTGGGCATGGAAACTGCTAACAAAATTGCTGAGTTCTTTTTAGACAGAACTGCATTAAAATCACAAAGTCATTATTATTGTACTTAATGTGAAAGCATAGTTTTCCCTCCTAGCTCCAAGGAATGCATCAGAGAAATAAAAAGAAAAAGGTGAGTGAGAGTTATTTCACACTTTGAATTTTACTGACACATCAATTTTGGCTGTGATTGTTTGGAGGTTTTTTAAACCATATACCTAGGCTAGTAAAAACCCAGCCCACAGTTATACTGCTATGTGTATGAATATGAATATCCCCACTTTTATATCAGCGTGACTATATCCAAACTATCTATACCTAGATAAAAATACCCATTTAGGATACACAACCAGAAAATCCTACATTTCAGAGAATAATGTAGAGAAATGGAAGATTTTATCCAAGACTTTTTGGACATTGGTATTTTCCTGTGGAGATTGTTAAAGGAATGCAGGCTAGAAACACAGAACACAAAATACGAGAAAAAGATTTCCAGCAAACAATTAAATGAATAATTCAAGGTTTGAAATAAATTGAAGCCAGTTCCTCAATAGGTTCAATTAGTCGTAATAAAATTGCAGATATGATGTTAAATCACTGTTCTAGCACCTCTCTTGTCTTAAACCAAAAAAACCCCAAACCCTTCCTGTAGGGGGTATCTTTTTGCCCCTGTGTACAGTGTGTTACACAAGGTGGTCAAAGACTGAGACTCCAAGCTGCTGTATCAGTACAAACATATATGACCTACACAGAAGCTCTGAAAAGATGTCTGTGTTGCATTTACAAAGTGAAGGAGATTAACTGTTTTGTGTCTAGTTCCTTCCCCTCAGTATTCTGAGGGGAAAGGACCACAAGAAAGGAAAGGGTAAGTAAGATTACATTGTATAAATAACTTCTCTCTTCCATCATCCAGATTTTTTTTTCAGAAACTACTGCCTAAATTAGTCAAAAGCATTCCAAAGGAGCTTCACCATTGACACATGTTACCTAGCCTTGTTTCAAGGACTAAGTGCCCAGGGGACCCATTGAAGCTGTCCCAATATGCACTCGTTTCTCAAAAATACCAACTGGATATGCAATACATATGGAAATCAATCACACCTTTGATGTTTGATATACATGAAAATGTACATCAATGAAACTGGGATTTAGACTAACATCTAAATGTTATGTGATAAGGGGATATACACATGCATAAGTATAGCTGCAATATATCTGTTGTCTCAAAGATGTGTGAAATGCATCCTTTTAACTCGCTTTCTGCCATTTTCTATAGGTAAAGTTTCTGTTATTCATCTTTTAATGGGAGGGATGGTATCAGCGTTTTATTTAAAAAGAAAAAGATGAAGGGGCAAAGAAAACTGGAATTTTTAAATTTTTATCCTTTTTAAACAGCACCGCTTGATGCCAGGGGTTAAATTGTATGCTATGTAAAAAGACTATAGTTCAGTAACTGAAAAACAATTAGATTTATCAAAGAAACATCCTATGAAGGGTGATTCCTGAGACTATTTACAGTACTGTACTTTCAAGGATAACTTGATCAGATAAATCTGGTTAGAGTTCCTAGGTTGTTTTAGGGACTAGGACAAAACACACTTTTCAAGGAAAAGCTATTGTTTGTTTTTATGTGTCAGTCTTTTGATCTTCATGGAAGCAGATCAATCCTTTGGTCTGTAACAATGGGCCATGCATCACTGAAACACATTAACAGTGAACAGCCTTTTCAGCACTTTAAGAACGGTGGAGACCATGATATATAATACATAGCAGCAGGGGAAAAAATTGAGAAAGAGTGGAGGGGAAGCTAGGATTGTTCCTTCTTGTGACTGAGGTTTTACAACTTTTATTTCATTTCTCTGTTTGATCCATGATTTAGAGAAGGAACAGGAGCATACTTAATGATTGGAGCGCTAGGATTGTTCCTTCTTGTGACTGAGGTTTTACAACTTTTATTTCATTTCTCTGTTTGATCCATGATTTAGAGAAGGAACAGGATGCACCTGTTGATTGGAGCACTTTCATGGAAAGCAGGAGGGGTCAAGTACCCTCTGAGTGAGGTAGGCCGCTTCTCAGGAGACGTAGGGCTAATGTCCTAGCTATTAGTCCAGTAGGCTAAAATGTGGAAAGATCCTTGCTCTCCTCCTCTAGCATTTACGCTTGATTAAACCAGAGGATTGTCAGCTCACATATCTAAAATGAGATATTTGTCATTCTGGAAAAATAAGTCTTTCTAAAGCTTGAGATTTCACAAGACTTTTATTTTGCTTTCAGTTTTACAGATTGAGGATATGTGCAGTGCTTTTCAGGACCATAACTAGAACATACTTGTTTTCATCTGCCCTCTGACCTTGTATACCTCTGCAGTAGACTCCTGAATTGTGAACTACAATTGTCTCCTGGCTCCAGTTTTCCATTTTAATTACACAGGCTCCAGGAACACTAATTTACAGAAGACCTAGTTTAAATGCCAGAAATCAATACGTTAATAAATAAGTTTACTTGCTCCCTCTTTTTCACAAGTAAATAAACAAATGCAGTTTCCATTCTTACTGCCTTTCCTCCTCTGCAACAATATGTTTCATCTCATAGTAATTAATTCTGGTAAGAGAAAAAAAACTTGCTTTGCTGCTAGGCATAATTGAAACTTTTCCCAAATAAATTATTGTATTTACCAATCAGTAACTGGCAGCCTTGGTCTAGAACTAAGACTATTCCTTGAAATTGGTCCAGATCCCAAAATCTTTTTTTTTCACACTAATGTACGAGGTAGAATCTTAAGTCCAAGTGCATGGCCTACATAAACCTCCCCTAACTGCTTACATAGCTAAGAGAACTTTCACCAGGAAGGAGGCATAAGTTCTAATTCTATACATCCCAGTAGTACCACCATGTTGAGATGAACTTTTAGGTACATATTTCCCACCTAAGTCTGTCTGGAATTCACACACTAGGCATGTCTGTGCCTAAGTTTCTTGCTAGCCTGGGGAGCATGATGATAACTAGAGCTGTGCAAAGTTTCAGTCACTGATTTGATTTGATGGAGATTCAGCTCAATTTGACAGTGGAATTTCTGAATCTGAATTGACTCAGGCAACCCTTTAATCTCTCTGAATCAAATCAGACACTCCAAAATCAATTCAGAGAGATTCAATGATTCAGCCATAGACCCAGCTTCAAATGTTTTTTCTACATACTTCAACATACCAGGTGGCTCGTGAATGCTGAGATGGTGGGGCAGAAGAAGCATCCCATGGGAGGGCTGGGGGGTAGGCCCTTGCACACTTGGCAGTGGATTTGGAAGTGCACCAGAAGTACTTTCAGTCCACCATGGAGCGCACAGGAGACCCCCCACACCCGCTGGCTCAGTGACTGCTGTCTTCTGGGTCTGGGGAGGCACCTAGGGTCCCCCCATGGCTGACTGCTGAGACAGGGGTGGGGGGTCCCCCACATGCTTGGTGGTGGACATGGAAGAATTTCCAGTCCCCTTTTTCAAGGTCTGCTGCCAAGCACACAGGGTGCCTTCCACACCCCTGTGGGATGGTCCATCTGCCCCACCAGCTCAGCATTCACAAGCCATGCCCAGTACCTTGAGTTATGCAGAAAACACATTTAAAGCTGTGTCTATGGCTGAATCACTGATTCTCCAAATCAATATAAAATCTTTGGATTTAGATTCAGCTGAATCAAATCTGGACAGGGATACGAATCAACAAATCGAATCACTGCCCCCCAAATTGGGCTGAATCTGAATCGAGTACGGCCCACTTGCATACCCCTGATGGTAACCCAGTGCTGAGAGCTCTTACTTGGCCAGGGGGAAATCTAGGTTCCAGCTAGGAGTGCTTATGAATCTTGCATTAAATAGTCATTAGATAAAATATATAGCAGTCATGGCAGTATGGAGCAAAACCCAGTCTCACATTTCCCTCACCACTGTTTCCTCAGAGACAACTGAAGCAATATTACGTATGACTAACAATCCTGCTCTTCGTGTACCTCAACTTAATGCTTTGGTGAAGCACGGGGAAGTGTTCTCCCTTTTCAGAACTAAATGTCAAGGTGATTGGATTTAAAACCAGGGTTTTAATAATATTTGTTACTAGTTCCTAGTATATTTTTAAGGAGCAGGTGCTAGCCACACTTTTAGTAAAAACAAAAAACCATCCCATTAATTCACACAGAAAACATAATATATTAAAACATCACAAATATTATTAGCATAGTGAGTCTCAACTTTTTTGGATTTGAGATGCCCTTCAGTGGGTTCAAGTGGGTTACCTGCATAACTTCAGTAAATTAAGTGGCACCCAATTTCACAAACTAATTTATATATTGTAATGCTCACCTCCTTGCAGAAGGGCCAGACAGTGGGGTGAGAAATCTGGCAGGCAAAGACAGGCTTGAGTCTGCACTTACCTGCTTATCTCCTCACATCTTTTGGCACTCTTCAAAAGATCTGGTGACACCAGAGAGAACAGCAGCATCCTGGATGACAATCACTGTATTAGAAATACTTGAAATAAAATCTATTAGACAGCTTTTCTACTGGTATTCTTCAGACATGTTCCGCTTATTTGTGGCTGTTATATAACTTCAATACGTTTTCAGTAAAACATTTAGTCTTCTGTATTTAAACAATGTATAAACATATTCCCCTCTGATCTTTTATTCAGAGATTTTATCTTTTTCTTTGCGATATGATCATACTGTCTAGCCTCTCACTTGAACACTTCAGTCCTTGAAGAGTGTCACATCTCAGTCTTGTTCCAAACATTTCAAAACCTTATTAGCAACCTACTGGTTCAGGGCCTCTCCAACTAAGCATAATTTAGGTTTTTAATTAATAGCTGGTGGAGCTTCTTGGTTGATGATACATTTTAAATCTGTTGCCTCTGCCAAAGTGGTACAGATAGTGCTGCTCAGACTCCCGCCCCAGTAGGTATATTCCAGTCCTGTGCTGAATAGCTACACACCCAACAAGTCTGTCTTTTACTCCTATATTTATAATTGTCCCAGCTATCCACCCTTTGCCACAGATCTTGAGGATAGCAGGTACCCAGATGTAACAAGGAAAATGCCTTCTAGATCTTCACAAATAACTCCTATGTATTTAGAAGTTGTCACCCTCTATATCTGGATGTTTTAAGCCTTTTCATTTGACATGTCCTGCCTTACATTTTGTACATGTACAGGGACACAATTGACATAACTTCTCTTCCTTTCCTTGGCCATGCAATATCATATAATACAACATAGGCCAGATGAGGATTACTGGGCTGGTGTGAAAGCCAGATTAGGGCTGCCCCTCCATGCTGTGTACAGCATCCAAAGCACCAGGTGCAGCCCACACCACACTTAGCACACAGCCCTGCAGGACCAGGGCAGCACTCTGGCTCTGGGGCCATCCATGTGCTCTGGAGTCAGCTCTCAAGGCCAGTCTGGCAGGACATCTCATGCAGTCTGTGCTCTGACTTGACTCCAAGTTCTGTGTGCAACTCCAGGTCCAGCCTGAGCACCATATGCAGTGCACACTTCTTGCTAACCCTAGGTGTTGCATGCAGAACAGGGGCCTGGACTGGGCCCAGTATGGGAGGCTGGTATGGGGTACATGCTGCATCCACTGCATGAGGAACCCCACTGGACAAGCCCTCCACACTCACTCTGACATGACCCTGTTTGGTGCACAGAGCTGGTCCAGTGTTGGTTCCTCATGCAGTGTATCTTCTGTACTGTATATGGCATACAGGATCAGTCCAAGACTCATATGGATCAACGGGCCAGATGCGTCTCACAGTCCTTATAGTTGACACCCCTGACATACACTATGTGAATTACATAATCAAAGCACATTATGGGTTTTAACATATACACATTCATACAATTTTAAAGAGCATATCAGAAAGATCCATGTACTAGATCTGAACCTGTTGCTTCAAGGAGATTAAATATTTCAAGCAAATACGTCATCTCTTGAAGAATAGCCAAAGTAGCTCTCTTCATTCTTACTGTCTTCTTTTTTTATTATTTTTTAAATCACCTCCTGTCTGTGCAGAAAATTTCAGGTCTGTCAAAATAACTCTGCTCTCCCTTTACTCTCTTCTCTAGAAACCTCCCATTACTCTGTTGTGTAGAAAATGCAGGGAGGGATATTTGTTCTACTTTGTGGAAACTGCTGCCCTTTGTTCTTCCAACCTAAAGAAGGCTTCTAATAAATCACAGAATTCTATGCACTTTGAAAAAAAACTGTACAAACATCATCCTTGCAACCCCTGTGGAGTTTTTAAACTCAACATCAGCTATGAACTCCAGAGTTTTTAAGACATTTCTTTTAACAAGTACAATCTTCTTGTGTAAGGTATTTTATTCTTACATTACTAATTCTTACATCCTCAGCCTTAACTCTAGCTTAATGAGGAGTTTTTTATTCTCTTTCACTTATTTTGGAAAGGTTAATATATCAAGCATTTAGAGGCAGATAGCAAAATATCATGCAGAGCACTGGAAATGGAAGTAGTAAGAACAAGATAATTCCACAGGGCACTAGTATTTAGAAAACGTTCCAAACCTTAATAATTCTTCTTATCCCCTGTTTCAGTTATTCAGTTCCCTTTTGCTCCCCCCACAATTTTGCTGACTCTATACTTTGACTCTCATTCTCTCTCCCCACTTCTCCTCACTGTGAACCCTCACTGAATGCTCACAAGATTTGCCAGAAATATTGGGCAATTGCTAGCTCCAAATCAGCTCCCTTTAAAATAAAAGGGATAAAGGGCCAGGGCCAGATTTTCCCGCTCTCTCTGTTGGCCCAGGACCTGAAACCAAGAACAGTTATCTTAAAAGCCATGAAGCCTGAAGAATCCAGAGTTACATTCCCTGGTAGTAATGGGAGAAACTGGATAGTGGAAGATGTGTGGACGAAGCATAGGCATTTTAATACTGACACTAGGATCACATAGAACAAGAGCTCCATATCAAAATGCTTGAGACTGTTGTCCCCTGTAGTATTCAAAGGAAAATATACATTTTTATAGAGCATAACAAGCCATTCTGATTAATCTAATTTCTCAGTAAATTACTTCAAAATACATCTTTACCTTTTGCCAGGTTAGTTTTATGGACAGGATTTTACTGAGACTTTTCATATGTTTCACATCTAAATTTATTAGTACAACCCAATCTTTTCAGCCAAGTACAGACATTTTATATAAATTGGCATAAGTGATCAGAAATTGTAAACCTGTAACAGAACAGAAGTGCAGCACACATTGACTGGTTTCAAAATGAACCCAGTCTAAAACAGACCTGGATGGATGTAGACTTAATGGGTGCCTATATATGTGCTCTGGGATGGGGGTAGGTGGACATTTTAATTAGAGCAGCTCTGAGGAGCCACTCAGACTCCCGCTGTGTCTCATTTATTCAACACCCTGCTTTTCAAAATGGCAGTAGGGGCATTTTAACTGAAGCTTGTTCAAACAAGTGCCCTCACCGCCATTTTGAAATGCAGGACACTGAATACATGAGATGCCACAGCACACTGGATTGTTTTGATTTGAATGCTCCAGCAGACACAATTAATTGAGTTTGCTCTGACACACTCTAATCAGAATGCATTGGAGCATGTGTAAAAGTGTCCAATCAGTTTCGGTTAGAACAGTCTATCAAACTTCAGTCCCATCCCCTGCAGCAAGTCACCTTAGCTTCCTTTTCTCCAGCATCCCAGGAGCCCCTTGCAGGTGTAGCATAACCCCCAGTTTCTTTTTTTTCCCCTTTAGATAGATAGATATGCATTCCCTTCCCTTCCCCAGCTATTGCTGACTTTCCCTCTCCTTCTCTAATCCCTATAGATAATTATAAGTAAGCTAAGATAGAGGATAAGCTTTAACGTTTTATTTTAGGTAATTAGTTTTATTTTTCTCTCCCCTTTTTGTAAATAAATGCCCTGCTATTTTGATATAGATAGCCACTGTTTTATAAGGGATAAGTATGTTTGTATTGATTTATTTTTACTGCTTTTATATTATACGATTACTGTTTTAGGCCTATATATGTAAGTTAGCATAAGTTATGTAAGTAGATCCAGCAAACTATAGGCCCATCAGCCTGACATCTATCCCAGGGAAGTTCTTAGAAAAGTTTATTAAAGAGCCCATCCTTAATGGACTGCCCGACGCCAACATCCTGAGGCTTAGCCAGCATGAGTTTGTTGCGGGTAGGTCTTGCTTGACTAATCTCATTTCCTTTTATGACCAGGTGACCCATCACCTGGATAAGGGAGAATAGATTGATGTCATATATCTTGACTTCAATAAAGCCTTCTATCTGGTATCCCGTGATCACCTCTTGATGAAACTGGCCAATTGTGGCCTTGGGTCCACTACAATCCGCTGGCTGGGAAATTGGCTCCGTGGTCAGACCCAGAGGGTGGTAATAGATGGAAGTAAATTGCCATGGTGCCATGTGACCAGTGGGGTCCCCCAAGCCTCTGTCCTTGGATCCACATTGCTCAACACCTTCATTAATGTCGCCATTGGAGTCAAAAGTAGACTGGCCAAGTTCACCGATGACACCAAACTTTGGGGCAAAGCATCCACACCTTAAGACAGAAGGGTGATTCAATCTGACCTGGACAGGTGGATGAGAACCTGATGGTGTTTAACACTGAAAAATGCAAGGTTCTCCACCTTGGGAGGACAAACCTGCAGCATCCTTATAGGCTCAGCAGTGCTATGTTGGCTAACACTAGGGAAGAAAGAG
This sequence comes from Caiman crocodilus, assembly GCA_030014935.1. Taxonomy (NCBI): domain Eukaryota; kingdom Metazoa; phylum Chordata; order Crocodylia; family Alligatoridae; genus Caiman; species Caiman crocodilus. Next base: position 51,333,660 of record JAGPOW010003316.1, on the reverse strand, counting down.
ACTTGGGGGTGCTTATTGACCACAACATGAACATGAGCCTTCAATGCGATGCTGCAGCTAATAAAGCAACCAAAACACTGGCTTGCATCCATAGATGCTTCTCAAGCAAATCCCGGGATGTCATTCTTCCCTTATACTCGGCCTTGGTGAGGCTGCAGCTGGACTACTATGTCCAGTTTTGGGCCCCACAATTCAAAAAGGATGTGGAGAAGCTTGAGACAGTCCAAAGAAGAGCCATGTGCATGGTCAGAGTTCAGGAAAACAGACCTTACGATGACAGGCTGAGAGCTATGGGGCACTTCAGCCTGGAAAAGCACAGGCTCAGGGGTGATCTGATGGTCACCTATAAGTTTATCAGGGGTGTTCACCAGGATCTGGGGGAATGTTTGTTCACCACAGCGCCCCAAGGAATGATGAGGTCGAACGGTTATAAATACCTGCAAGACTGCTTCAGGCTGGACATAAGGAAGAATTTCTTTACTGTCCGAGCCCCCAAGGTTTGGAATAGCCTGCCATTGGAGGTGATTCAAGCACCTACATTGAACACCTTCAAGAGAAAATTGGATGCTTGTCTTGCCGGGATCCTCTAACCCCAACTGACTTCCTAATGTCTATGAAATCTATTAAATCATTTATAACCCTGAGCTGGGTTGTGTTTTACCGAGCCCCAGTCCCTTCCCTATCTTAAATTCTAATCTCTGCCTCTCCCTCTAGGCTCCAGCTCCCCATTTTCCTGATCTCTCAATTCTGTCTCCCCTTTCCTTCCACCTTTCAGCTCTTCTCTGTCCCTTCTCTGTTCCCCTTCTGCAGTCTCTTGGCCCCGTTGCTTTCTGCAGATTCTCAGCCCTGTTCCTGCCACTTTTTGCCTCCTCTCTGTCCCTCTTCTGCAGGCTCTCAGCCCTGCTCCCACCACTTTTTGCCTCCTGCTACCTCTCTCCAATCTCTCTCTCTCTGTTCTCCAGCCTCGCCCTATAGCCCCACTCCCAGTTTTCCTTTCCTTACATACACCTGTAGCCTCCTTGTTCCGGCTTCAGCCTCTGGGCTTCTCCACAGCCTAGCTCCTTTGCTCTTTCTGCTTTCAATTAATACCAATTAACCTTGTTACCCCAACTCCCCTCTAGTCTGCTGGTTCTAATCCTAGCACCAGTAACTTTCATCTCAGTCTCTACCAGCAGTAACCTAAAGTAAACCCAAGTCTCTGCTTCTCAGCCCAGCTCTCTTCCTAGTCTATCAGTTCTAATCCTAGTCCCAGCAACTTTACCCTACATTTTCATGCTCTCTCTTATCTTTACCTTCCCCCAGGTATCCCAAGTACACCAAGCACATACATACACACCACAACACCCAAGTTAGGAACTCATCTATATATATGTGTAGGTGAGTGGTATGCATGTGAACTGATATACATGTATATCACTGTGTGCATAATATACAAAATGGTGATCCGTGTATGTGTATTGGGCATGCAGGTGTTGATAATTGCTTCTGGTCTAATTTCTTTTGGTCTGTATAGTGTGTTTAGGTGCTTGAATTGGTGGTAGGTGTGCATTTGCATAGGCTAGTAATTGTGGATATGTATGTGCCTGAATTGGTATTGTGTGGTATTGTGTGGGTGGGGGTGCATGCACCAAGAGTGTGTGTATGAACCTAGTGTGTGTATGCACCTAATTGTTTTTGAGTGTGTGCATGTGCAATTGTACACCATGCCCTCCTAACAATGCAATATTGAGATCCTGAGAGTTGGCCTGACCCCAGAGGACAACACAGGGTTTCATAGTGTCATAGTTGGTAGGGTCAGAAGGAACCAAAGCAGATCATCAAATCTGACCCTTGACATGGCAGGAAAGAGTACTGGGGTCAAATGATCCTGGCAAGGTGTTCATTCAGCCTCTTTTTAAGGAACCCCAGGATAGGAGCCAGCACCATTTCTTTTGGAAATTGGTTCCAGATCCTAGTGGCCCTGACAGTGAAGTAGCGCCTCCTGATAGCTAGCTTGAATCTACCCTCTGCCAGTTTGTGACCATTATTTCTTGTCACTCCTCGTAGTGCTCAAGGGAACAGAGACTGTCCCAATGCCTGCTGGCCCCTGCTAACTAGTTTGTAAATGGACACTGGATCCCCCCTCAGCCTTCTCTTGTGGAGGCTGAACAGGTTCAGGTCCCTTAGCCTCTCCTCATAGGGACCTGCTTGAGATGCACCTGTTCATGCACGACAAGGTATGGTTGGCCTTCCTGACCATGTCCTCGCACTGTCGGCCCATGTTCATTTTAGCTTTAATAGACTCCAAGATCCTTTTCTGCCTCTGAACTGCTGAGAAGTGAGTTCCCCAGCCTGTAGGTCTGCTGCTGGTTCTTCCTTCCCAGGTGCAGTACCCTGAACTTGTCAGTGTTGAAACCCATCCTGTTCTCATCTTCCCACCCCTGTAACCTGTCTAGGTCCAATTGCAGACTATTCCTCCATTCTTGTGTGCCCAGTTCTCCCCACATCTTAGTGTCATCTGCAAATTTGAACAGGGTGCTTTTTACCCCTTCGTCCAAGTTGCCAATGAAGATATTGAACAGTGCAGGCCTGAGGACCAAGCCCTGGGGTACCCCACTGCCCACATCCCTCCAGGGTGAATAAGACCCATCCACCACCACTCTCTGGGTGCGGCCCTCCAGCCAGTTAGTGACCAGTCTGACTGTGTAGGTATCGACACCACAGTCTCCAAGTTTTTTTAATGAGAATGGGGTGAGAGCCAGTATCAAAAGCCTTCCTAAGGTCCAGAAAGATTATGTCCACCACAACATCTGCATCCAAGGATTTTGTGACCTGTTCATGGAAGGCCACCAGGTTGGTCTGACAGGACCTGCCTCTAATGAACTCATGTTCATTGCCCCTAAGCATAATCTCCCCTGCTGGCCCCTTGCAGACATGCACCAGAATAATTCTCTCAAAAACGTACCCAGGACGGAGGTAAGACTAACAGGCTTATAGTATCCTGGGTTCTCCTTGCTCCCTTTTTTGAAAATGGAAATCACACTGGCCCTTTTTCAGTCCTCTGGAACAATGCCAGAGCACCATGAGTGCTTGTAAAGCCGTGCCAGGGGTCCCACAGTTACCTCTGCTAATTTCCCTCAGCACCCTAGGGTGGAGATTGTCAGGAGCTGGTGATTTAAATACATCCAGTCCCACCAGAAGTTCTCTGACTAGGTCCTCACTGACCCTAGGCCTTGGTACACGTCCCCCTGGGGCCTACAGGGGTCCCAGTGGTGGGGATGACCCTGTCCCTGTTCATAAAAATGGAGACAAAGAAATTAATAAATAGGTTAGCTTTGCTGTCTGGTTCACTACCAGATTTCCTAGCATGTCCTGCAGAGGCCCCACGTTACCTGGTACCTTCTTTTTACCCCCTACATATTTGGAAAAGGGCTTGTTGTCCTTGATATGGGTAGCTAGTCCCAGTTCTATCTCCACCTTGGCCTTCCTGACTGCCCCCCTACAGCCTTGAGCAACAGAAGCATAGTCCTCCCTGGTGATGGCCTCTCCCTTCCATTGGGTGTATGCCTCCTTTTTGGCTAGGAGATATTCCTGGATGCTTTTGGTGAGTCATTAGGGCTTTTGCACTCTCTTGCTCCCTTTGATTCCTATTGGGATTACATTCCCTTTGGGTTTGGAGGATTGTCTCCTTAAGGAATGACCGCTTTTCTTGGACACTCAACTCCCCTCCCCTCTGGGACCTCAGTGTCTTCTCGCCTATTCTCCTTACCTCATTGAAATCCACCCTACTGAAGTCTAGGGCTGCTGCCTTGCTGCAGGCCTTTGCCACCTTGCTCTGGATGGTGAATTCCAGCAGGCAATGATTGCTATCACCCAGGTTCTCGAGCACTCACTGACTCCTCACTAGGTCATTGCTCATGACCAGGACCGGATCCAACAGGGTATCTCCCCTGGTGGGGCTGTGCACCTCCTGGGTTAGATGGAGGCCCTATATCTCAGCTTGGAACCTATGTGAGTGGTCAGACCTGGCTGACTGCTCTTTCCAGAACATGTCTGGAAAGTTAAGGTCACCCATGGTGACCATGTCCTTTGACCTAACTGCCTCTGTGAGCTGACTTAAGAATTCCCTGTCTAGCTCTTTCCCTTGATTGGGTGATCTGTAGTAGACCCCCATTGTTAAGTCCTTTTCCCTTCGAACTCTTAGTATTCTAACTCAGAGCTCTTCAGTGTGCCCTTCCTCTGACCCAGAGCTACTCGTTGAGGATGTGTATTTCAGTCTGTTGAGAGTGTAGAGAGGATGAAGTGGCCTCCTCTCTGGAGGTTTTCTCCTCTCCTTCCTTCTCCTGCAGTGTCACCAGGGCTTCATACCTGTTCTCCAGCCAGACTGGAGGAACTGCTATTGCTCCGCTGTGAGCAGCCCTAGCTCTGGAGGGGACCATTGGTCACATGCACCTCCTAGGGTGCTTCTCTCTTGGATGTATGGCCCCGCAGGGAGAGAAAATACCCATCAGTTTCATCCTCTGCTTCCCTGATTCCTCTCAGCCTGTTAACCTCCTTGTGGAGCTCCCACACCTGTGCCTCCATGGCCTTAAGACAGGTGCCTGCAGAACAGGTGTGGGGGCCACCATTCCCTGCTGGGCATCCCCCAAAGGCCAGGAAGCAGGGAGATGCCAGCTCCCCTATGGGCTCTGTCTGGGTGGAGGCCTCAGATAAGCACCGGGTAGGCAGCAACGCCCAGGCAGGGACCCTAGAAGTACTCTACATTGACACCATTTTATAAATTGCTGTTTATTTATATTTGTGTGGTGCCTTCACCCTATCTTTTCTGGACTCTCCCTCATGGCTCCTCCTGCTTGCCTGCCTGTGTGAACACCAGTGCACACCTAGGCATGCCTTTACAGAACATGGCTGTTTGCATGCTCTGTTCATGCAGCATAGCTCCCTAATGGCTCAACTAAAAGAGATCTGGGGGGGGGGGGGTGCTTCCCCTCCAGATCTGGCTCAGCTGCACTGGTTTCCTCTGCCCCACTTACCTTTGGGGGATCAGCTGTTGCTGCCCCTGCTGCTGGCTTCACTGCTGCATCTGTCTCCACCTCCGAGCTTGTCCTGGTAGACTGAGATAGTGCTTGTCTGCTCTGGGTGACCACTGTACCAGCCCAGACCCTGTCACAGACATGAGCCAGAAAAGCCTCTGCCTCCTGCCTGCTCAGTTGGGTGGGGAAAAGGAAGTGGGGACAGAGTGGGTGAACAGAGGCTCCTGCCATGCATCTCCACCCCACTGGTGTGCTGGGCTCATGAAGCAGGGGACTCTATTCCTTCACTACTCCTTCCACCCTCCTGACAGCTGTAGCCAGGAGCTATGGCTCAGAGTTGGGCTGCCTGTGGTGCAGGGGACTTGGGGTGGGGAGGAGGGGAACAGAACTCAAGCTGCACTGTATCCAGAAGAAGCAGGTCACCACTTCTAGATAGCTCTGTGTGGGCTTCTTCCGGGGACTCTGTCACCTTTGTAATCTCTCATGGTGCCAGCTAGAGGCACTCAAGTTGTGGCATGCAAGCAAAAAGCTGTCCCAGGCATGGTGGGGGTAGAGAGTGGCTGGCCCAGCAACTCCAGGTGCTGCATGTCCAGGCACACATACCTCTACAGCAAAGGGATGAAGCAGGGTGCTAGAAGCCCAACTTCCTTCTTGATGCCTTCCCTCACCCCCTCCAGGGCACAGCACTTCGGTCATGCCTTGCTAGCAGTCCAGCTCTAAACACAGCTTTACAGCCACTGCAGCTCCTGGTGGGGAGGGCGAGGAGGCAAGCGCGCGCGCACGCACACACACACACGTGCACACGCGCGCGTGCACACACACACGTGCACGCGCGTGCGCACACACACACACTCAGGTTGCTCAGGGGCAACCAGCATGGGTTCATCAGTGGCAGGTCTTGTCAGACCAACCTGGTGGCCTTTTATGATCAGGTCACCAAATTGTTAGACGCAGGGG
>JAGPOW010003316.1:51295647-51321150 GCA_030014935.1 Caiman crocodilus | reverse complement strand
GGTCCTGGGGGGGGCGTCCGGGGGGTGGGGCCGGGGCAGGCCGGGTTGGGGGGCCGGGGGCCGGGCGGGCGGGGGGGCGGGGGGAGTGGGCGGTGCTGTCAGGTGTCCCCCCCCATGGTCCCCTCTCCCTTCCTCCAGCCCCCCCGACCCCTTACTCACCACACCAGAGCCCTGGTGCTGAAACATGTAGCCTTGCTGCTTGTGTGTTTCACCACCAGGGTGAGGACCATAGAGATGCTCTGGCAGCCAGAGTGTCTCCATGAAGGACCCAACCTCTGCTTGCCTCAGGGCATAGTTAGGAACCCGCTTTTTTTAAACATCCATTTTTTTAGACCCCTGGACATCCAGAGGTCTAATCTTCTCCCCACACTGCAAGTTTGCAGTTCAGGGAACATTTTTTTGTTCCCACATGTGCTGTTGCCCTGCCTCAAGGGGTTTGAGGTGGGGCAAGAGGCATGTGCATACTCATGTGGACGCACCCCTTGAGGCCGCTAGTGCACCCTTCTGCAATCACTGGCGGGATGTGCCAGCACTTCCAGAAGTGGTCACAGTGATCGGTTGTGCCCCCCCAAGTCAGTGAAATTGGCTGTGGGGGGACCCTCTCCCTGGTTTCTGACTGCCCCCCCTGACTAAGGTGTCACCAGTCACCCATGACTGAAGCACTGTCATGGATGGGTATAAACTATTCAGGAAGGACAGGCAGGGGAGAAGAGAAGGAAGAGTTACACTTTAGGTAAATGAGTGGTATGATTGCTCAGAGTTCTAGTATGAAACTGGAGATTGGCCTGTTGGAAGTTGCTGGATTAGGATCCGAGGAGTGAGCAAGAAGGGAGATATCATGATGGAGGGTCTCATATAGACCACCAGACCAGGAGGATGATCTGGAGGAGGTTTTCTTCAAACACTTAGTGCAGGTTTCCTGATCACAGGCCCTAACTTATGAGTACTAAACTACAATGGAGTTAATTAGTTTACTATGGTCTAATAGGGCTACACATGTAGACACTGAGACTTTATTGCAGAGCTAATTAGGCAAGTCCACATTAAATGTTTCATATAGATGTGCCCATACTGTCCAAAAGCCAACCAGGTGTAATCAGGTGAGTCTCAGATGGAGCATTCTTTACAGGGATCTGTGAAAGTGCAAGCTGCATCTGCATGTGTGTGCATGCATGCATGCGTGTATTTGTGCACACATACACAGATTTGGTTTCTGCTTGCTGTATGAGGGGTGGGAGTTTGGGGAAGATGTGAGGGTTCGGTGTCAATCACAGGGTGACTGAAGTCCCCAGACAGGTGATTGTCCAACCTCCTCTTGAGTTTGCCCAAGGTAGGGGCGAGGACCACTTCCCTAGAAAGTTGGTTCCAGATTTTGGCCACCCTAACTGTAAAATATTGCCTTCTGATCTCCAACCTAAACCTATTCTCCATCAGCTTATGACCACTGTTCCTTGTCTAATTTAGGGCACTTGGAATGGTATGGATGTTGCTTTTGTCCATACCCTTAATCTGAGTAAGTAAAGTTGTCTCATTCCACATGGGGTAGTCTTTTCTTGGATAGAAAACTGGGCTTTGTTGAGAAAAATATTGTGGGTAAAGAATCGAAACTGGTAAGAACATAGGACTGGAAGGGGTCCTTTATGTCACAAAGCCCAGTCTCCTGCTACCGCAAGCAACCATGTAATACAATCCTTTCCATAAATGTATGCAGCTATGTCAGTTGTTTGTCTCACTACTCTCTTTGCAAGGTTGTTCTAGAATCTCACTCCTTCTTCTACCATTTCCAGTCATGTATGGCCAGTCCATGGCCATTTGTTCTGCTGCCTACTTTGTCTGTTAGCTTAAGTAGCTGTTCTCCACCCTTGGTGTTTACTGCCTTAATGTTCTCGTACACAGCTATCATATCTTATTTCAGCCTTCATTTCAATTTGCTAAATGTATCAATCCCTTTCAGTCTCTTATAACACAGCTTCTGCATGCCTCGTAACCTAATAGCCTTTTCTTCCTCTATGTTAGTTTGAGCTCACCTTTTTCAAACACATGGGTGTCTAAAACCCTTTCTCTACTATTTGAGATGAGGTCTTACCAAAGTCTATATAGCAGTATTAGTATTCAGCCCTCTCTACTGGAAATTCGTATGTTGTATCCAAGGTCACATTTGCTTTTTTTATGGCTGCATCACTCTGATAGCTTATGGTCATCCTGTGATCATCTAAAATGCCCATGCCTTCCTTCTTGTCTGTCATTTCCAAATGAGATCTCACCTTACAGACATTTTTGTTATTTGGTTGAACGGTTGCCAGAGATATATCTATGCCTCTGTATGCCCTTTTTTGTAATATCATGAATTATACATAGAGCACACATGAAAATAAACATTTTAGTACAGTGGATAAAACCATGATGAATAGAGTTCATAGGAAATAAAACTTTAGAAATAGCCCTTGTTTCATTTTATTTCTGCAGCGTGTCATTAATTTAAATCACAATAATTGATTTGTTACCTGCATGGCTATAAATGATACAAGATAAAATAGGTGCCTAGAAAAAAATACTCTTCGATATTTTTTATTCAAATATGGCATATCATAGCTTGTCCTCCCAAAGACTACAACCTTAACATGGTGGCAAGGCTTGTATGCTACCAATGACTTTGAGAGTGATGCCACATGGAGTTGTATACTCCTGATATAGTCACCCATGACAGAAAGGTCAAGAGTGAAGTTTTTGAACCAGCAGCAATCCAAAACAATAAAAATAGAAGTCCTCAACAGCAGAACAGATAGATGAAGAAAGAATATTTTACAATGGTTGCAAAAGTGATAAAAGGCTACAGTGCAATATAAATCTCCAGTCAGCTAGGTTTTACTTGCCATCAGTTTAAATTTTTCTTCCCATAAAGTATCATGTGGCTGATGATGGTAATGGTAACCCCACTTTAAAATAAGGCAAGCAGAGGCATTTCCCTATAATAATGGCAACGTGAAGGGGGCAGGTGCTAACGATAATCAGAAATGCGTAGTTGTGGGCCTTCACTGAAGTAATGATTGTATGGTGGTTGTTTTGTACTGGAACTGAGAGAGGTGTACAGTTTAGCATCTGCAATCATGACTAAGCAAGACTATTTAGGGTTTACTTGGCTCACCCTGTAGGCAAGGGGGCTAAACAGAATACTATAAACAGTCTGTTTTGTTTTATCTGACTGGAAAACAGTTCCAGTTGGGATCACTCTATCTGTAGTTTAAATCAAGTAATGAAGTTTGTAACCTGGGATATCCATGCCCTGATGGACAACCCTAATGGTAGCTGACCAGATTGAAGGGCAGCACTTGTGGCCAGAGAACTTGTGTGATTTGATATTGACATTGCTGCACTTAGTGAGACCAGACGCACAGGAAAGGGCCAGCTCAGAGCATAGTGGAGACTACACCTCTTTTTTAGAAAGGAAAAGATAGAAAGACAGACACATCAACCATATTGGCTGGGCTATCAAGATCAGGATTTTTACTTAGTTCTACAGATCAATGAGTCTCTCTTGACCTTTTGTTTTCAACTGACCAACAGACAACAATCATCAGTGCATATGCTTTGACTCCTGATACAGAGCTCCTGATGCTTTGACTCCTGATGAAACATATTTTCTCCTGATAACAGTTTCCAAAGAAGATAAACTAATTCTTCTTGGCAATGATTTCAGTGCTAAGTGGGTAGGGACACTGAACTATGGAAGAGTCAGTTAAAATGTTAAAACAACCAAGTACTTGGGCATATTCTCATCATTATAAACTCCATATTCCACCACAGCAATAAATTGAAAACAACATGTGTCCCCCCACTCCAAACACTGGCACCTGATTGAATACTTCATAGGGTGTGCTCCTGACTGTCATAACGTCCATGTTACCAGAGCTATTACCAGCACAAATGACTGCTCACTATCATCTGATATTTTCCATCAGGTTCATTTGTATTGCCCAAAAAGTGATGTAAACAAAAGCAGCAACCAAGAAAGAGGTTCAATATTAAGTGTTTGAAAGACACTACTAAAGTGATTATCTCCAGCAGTTTCTCTGTAAGAAACTCTCTGACATCCTTGATGATCCTGATACCACTGATCATTGGGAGAGCTTATCAAAGGGCCTTGAAAGATGTTAGATTGATGAAGAACAACAAACCACATGGTCCTGAAGGAATAGCAGCTGAAATTTATAAGCAAGGTGGAAAAAAACCTCTCTTGCCACCTGCACATTATGATGATGATGATGATGATGATGATGATGATGAAAATCTGGGCACATGAACAGATTCCCAGTGACTTGGTAGATGCCAGAATTGTTACTGTATTTAAGGGAGATAGATCATGTAGGAACAATTATTGTGGTATTGTACTTCTGTTCATAGGTGGAAAGCGTCTTGCCCACGTATTCTTTAATAGACACATCTTCCTCACTGAGGAGATTCTACTCAAGTGCCAATGTGTTTTCAGACCACTTGAAGATAAAATAAATATTATCTTTGTTATTAAAAAGCTTCAGAAGAATGCCACAAGCAACACCAAGAGCTTTACATGACATTCACTTACCTGACTAAGGTCTTTGATTCAATCAACTGAGAAACTCCAGGGAAGATCCAGATGAAATCTGAACGCCCAGAATGTATTACCTTTATCAGACTTCTTCATAATGACATGACAGCAACTTCTCTAAGCAATGGGCCAGAAATGGAGCCTTTCACCATTAGAACAGGTATCAAACAAGGGTATGTGACTGCACTAACACTCTTTTCCATCTATATCACAGCTATTTCACATCTGTTTTCTGGTAGACTTCCATCTGGAGTCAGTAGCCAGTACTGCATGGACAAGAATCTCCATCATCAACCTGTGACATTCCAAATCCAAGATAACCAACACTTTACTTATCTTCAACTGAATGAAGATAGTGTCTGTGATTACTCTGTTGAAAAGCTCTAAGTTAGCCTTGATTGTGGCTCTGTAGCATATGAAATGCTTGGATTCACCAGCAACTTTACCAACTCACCCTAAATCAACCAGCTGCTCCTCCACATATTACAATTAGAGGGCGACACTTGGATAATATTGTTGAGCATTTTCCCTACCAGTGCTACCTTTATCCTGTTGTATGGATGTGAAACTTATTTGACATACTGACAACATCTGAAAGCTTTGGAATGTTATCATTAGTGATGTCTTTGGAAGGACAGAAGAAAAAAATGCCAGAATTTTGCTTCAAGCAAACACTACAGCTTTGAAGTCATGTTTATATGGCATAAGCTCCATTGGACAGGACATGCCATAAGGATAGTTGACAAGTAGCTCCCAAAAAGGTTCCTATACTCCCAAGTCAGAGGTCAGAGCTCTAGAAGTGGGCAAAAGAAGAAATTCAAAGACACCTTGAAGGCCAATCTGAAGAACTATGACAGTGACACCAAAACCAAGAAGACTCAATCACTGAACTGTTTCCAACAGTACTGCAATGTGCAATAAGCCATCAATCATTCTGAGCAAACTCACTTCACTGTGGTGACATACAGACAAGAGGCACAAAGTTGTGACTCAGCATCACTAGGATCTAGTCCTTTTTCCTGGAATCATTTGTTATATCAGCAGTTGAACATCTGCATCTCAGACTGGCACCTTCCATCATATATGGATTCACTGGTGAAATCTCTCCTTACTAGACAAATGAGGAGTATTGAGGGACTGCTGTTGAGAAAGGTGTTCTTAGCCTGATGACTTGAAAAAATTCACAGATTATTATTATTATTCATATAGTAAATAATTCTGAGAGAGCAGCTTCAGAGAAATGAGAGGGTTAGCACTGGCAATAGCCAGGAATGGAAGGAGTAATAAAACTTCCCAACCCAGCTCTTTCATTCTCCTTTACCTTAACCATTCATGTTATTATTCAACCTGCCTTCTTCTGAGGAAAGACAGACAAATGGCCATACATGCTTGAAATGATACAACTTGTTAGACTCTGACTCTATGCAGTGCCCAATGACTAGGAAGATGATGATCTAATCACTCATGGGTGCTGTTACTCATTAGCCAGAGCAGACAGAGAGCAAACGCTACTTGCACACATTGCTCACAACAGATTTATTTAGAATGGAGACAGCTTCAGGTGAGTTCCCCCACAGACACCCAGTGTATGCACATGGTGAGCAGCAGTAAACAATAGTTTTCCCCACATTTATTCCCTATGGTTTATACTCATTAACATTCACTCCTCCTTTTGTTCCACTCATTTCTCCTACTCTCTCAAGCTCCACCTCTGTTTACTATTTGCTTCATTAGCATGTAATTGCTTATGCATTTTATTAATTTACATGCTTTTTTTTGCTATAAGCACATGTCTAAGACCCTGACTTCTCTTCTTCGGTCAATGGATGGACTTTGACCAAAACCTGGAAGCTTCTGAAGGCTTCTTCACCAATCGCCATTCACCTTTTTGTATATGTTTATCTCAGATTCTGTTACCAATTACGTGTTGTTTTTCACATTCTAGTCTATTTTTCCGTCTCAAGTTGTACCATCTTCCACATTCCTAAAACTTTACCTCATTCATAGCACACAGGCTCATGCAGACTTACTTGCTGCTATTTCAGAAAGATGGTTAACACAGTTAAGATGGTTACTTAGCATAAGTAAATGGCTAGCATAGCTATCATTCTGCCTTGTGGTTAGCAGCTCTGCTAGGCCACAGGTTAAAGCCTTGTATGCAGCCGCAAATCCAGTGCTCCCAAAGATCCAAATACTGTCACCCTAACATAACTAATTTCTCTTGGACTTTAATGAACCTTAAGGGAAAATAATATATTAGTTCACTTTGCCAACAAGCCCCACTTCAGAGCTACATTTGTGTCATTATTGACTCTGCCACCAGGATACTGATAGGCAAGTCGTATTCTACAAATAGGTTGGTAGCAAGAGGAGAATCAGGGAGAGTGTGGGTCCCTTACTGAATGGGGGAGGCGATCTTGTGACAGAGAATGCAGAAAAGGCTTAAGTGTTCGATACCTTTTTTGCTTCTGTCTTCACGGGTAAGGTCAGCTCTCAAACTACTGCACCAGGGCAGCACACTTTGGGGAGGACGTGAGCAACAGTGGCAAAAGAACAGATTAAGGACTATTTTGGTGGTGAAGTGCCCCCACAGGCTCTCGAGGGAGAGGAAGGAGGACCCGCAGACCCCAGACCTCGAGAGCAAGCCCCCAGAGGGGCATACGTACCTGTTGAAGAGCAGCGGGAGCAGGAGCCGCATTCGCGGCTGTGGCAACAGCTGTTCTCGGCGTGGGGAACAGCTAAGCCAATCCTAGCGGCCGTAGTGGTAGCAGTGGGAAAGTTTAAAAATGCTGGCAGAACAGGGAGAGAGGGGGAGCCGGAGAGCGAGTACGGGTGAGCTGCTCGTGCTGCGAGCTCAGGCACGGAAAGGAGATGACCCAGCCAGTGGGTCTCAAGCAGGCAGCTTAGCAGAGAGCTGTAAGCGTCCTACGGGAGGCAGAGCAGAAGGCAGACAGAGAGTACAAGCCAGGGCACTCTCTCAGTCTCCTGAAGTGGCTGACACTCAGGAGGCAGCGGAGCACGCTGCTGTTGGCAGGAGAGGGGAGACAGCGGAGGCTCCAAGAGGGAGCTGGAATCAGGGGAATCACCCTGCAGCTCCTCCTAACTTGAAGGAGTACTTCCTGTAAAAGAGGAGAAAGGAGAAATCACTCCCAGAAGGAGGGGGAATGACCAGGAACCAGAGAACTGATCTGAGGCCATCATATGAGGCCTGGAAACATCCTGAGTGCATCATCCAGCGGTTGCTGCGTGGACGGAGTGTAGGGGAGGCAGAGTCCCATGGACCACTGCGTCAGATGACCGTAACACCGTCTATTGGGAGTCCCCACCCAGGATAAAGATCTCCACAGTAGACCCCTCTTAAGGTACATATTTAATCCAGGTTGTGGCAGGTGAGTTGAGGGGAGGGGCAACACGCCGATAGACCAGGGAGAGCAGGGCGCAGGTTCCACAACTATTTAGAAAAGCTGGATAGATACAGCCAGAAATGGGGCCAAATGGGATGGAATTCACCTGAGGGCTTTAATAGCAGCCTTCAACTACCTGAAAGGGGCATTGAAAGAGGATGGAGTTAAATTGTTTTCAGTGGTGGCAGATGACAGGACAAGGAGCAATGGTCTCAAGTTGCAGCAAGGAAAATTTAGGTTAGATATTAAGAAGAATGTTCTCACTAGGACGGAAGTAAAAGACTCGAACAGGTTACCCAGAGAAGTTGTGGACACTCCATCCTTGGAGGTTCTTAAGGTCCAGTTACACAAAGCCTTGGTTGTGATGATCTTGGGGATAGTACTGCTTTGAGCATGGGGTTGGACTAAAGTTTATCTCCTAGAAGTTTATCAGGGGTGCTCACCAGGATCTGTGGGAACGCCTGTTCACCAGAGTGCCCCAGGGGATGACAAGGTCAAATGTTTATAAACTTCTTCAGGACCATTTCAGGCTGGACATAGGAAGAACTTCTTTACAGTCCAAGCCTCCAAGGTCTGGAATAGACTGCCACCAGAGGTGGTTCAAGCACTTACTTTGAACACCTTCAAGATAAATTTGGATGTTTATCTTGCGGGGATCCTATGACCCCTGATGACTTCCTGCCCCTGAGACATGGGGCTGGACTCAATGATCTTCCAACATCCCTTCCAGCCCTAATGTCTATGAAATCTATGAAATGGATGACCTCCTGAGGTCTCTTCCAACCCTAATTCTCTATGAATTGTTTCAAGGAAGGCAAGATGCCAACTGGCCCATTAAGATCCATCTGCCTAGTGCCTATCTATCTACTCTTTTACCATCAATTCTTTTTCTCTTGTAAATGGTTGTCTTAATTTTTGTTTTCAAAATTTAGTAATTGTTGCAACTTATATTATAGTTAGTACCTTTTCCAAATATTAGTTGCTCTCTACTTAATTTTATCCTAATTTTATCAAGCTGTGGCATCTTCTGTCCAGGAGTGCAAATACTATGGAACCATCAGTTGCTGCTCATGATGTACAAAAATTACAATGTGTGTGTTCCTTTGTGTACAAAATGAATTTTCAGATAATTTAATATGTAAACCTGTTAATTAGTTGAGGAGCTAATAATTAAAATGGTCCTTTAAGAAATTTAACACCTGGTGTTGATTTTATTGATTATGATAATAGTAATATTAAGTCATCAACCTTGTCTTATAGTTAAAACTCATTAAAATCACATAAGCTATATCTGGAGAACTTTTTAAAAGAGTAATTCTAATTTTTCAGGTAATTTTTCCTGATTATATATATCTCCTAAAGAAGAGATGGAAGAATAACATTCAACTACAGACATTTACATGAAAAACTGCTATCTTTCAAAAGTACTGACACTTATCATTATCTGCAAAGGGTCTAAGATCTAGTTAATATCATTGTCATTTGGTCATTTGAGAAAGGTATACACCTTCTACAGTTGTCCACAGGACTCAGTGCTCTTTTCCATCTCATGAATGCTTAGGAGACCACCATCTGGGATCAGTTCCCTCCTCTTCCCTGAGTTATTCTAAGCAGATATTGAGTCATGGGAGATGATATCCTGCCTTGAAAAAGAATATCTTTACTGAGAGAAGACTGTAACCTCATTCACACTGACTAAAATGGTAGAGTATTTGTTTAAATAATTCTTTGGTTTCTCTGAAGGTTTTTTCCCCCACCAGTTTCTTTTCAGAGATATAAACTTTCAGCTGTGAAAATTACTAGCAAAAATAATTATTCCATTTTTTTTCTCAGAAGTTACTTTTTACATTAGATCTACTCACACAAAGGGCAGGAAATGGGAGTCACTAGTATACAGGACAGTGGATAGGCCAGAAGGATATGGAGGCAAGAACGAAGAGAAATCTGAGGTTCACATAAACAGGAAACTACAGGGAGCTACAGGAGTCATGGAACAGTAGAGGGAAGATGTTTTGCATTGCTCTGCTGCAGCAAGACAGGTACAAACACTCTGTGAACTGGGCAGTGTTCTCTGGCTGCCAATTACTGTTTCAGAGTTGTATAACAAAGCCAGAAAGTGCTATTATATTTGTCTGGAAAAGACAAGATTTTTTAAAAAAGTAAATGTTTTAAAGATGTAAAGGTTGATACCTCCTGCTCTCAAGAACATGATGTTTAACTAAAGATCACAGAACCTACTATATTTACTCAGATCCAAGATGAGTTTTTTTCCTCTATTTAACATGCGGGGGGGGAGGCATACCTCCTCATCTTGGATTCAAGTACAGCTGGGTGGGTTGGGGTCACAGGGAGTTGATGGCTGCTGTGGCTTAGACTCTGACCCAGGCTTAGAGTCAAAATCATTGTTGTTGCCCACTCTCACTCCCTCCACACTGCCACTGCCACTGCCACCTCCTTCTCTTGTAGCCTCTACCCCATGCCAGCCTGTCCCCCACATCAGCCACCTGAAACCTATGCCCCCGGTAGCCTCTGCTCCCACCTCATGCTACCACTTTACCCTCCAGCTCTGGCCACAGAGCAAATGGTCACTCCAACCTTTACCTGGCCACAAGGCAGCTCTATCCCTGGCTTCAGCCAAGTCCAGTGCTGCTGCTGCTGCAATCTGGATGGGCAGGTGCTGGAGTGACCATATGCTCCACATGCCAGACCAAAGTAGGAGTTGCAGCCAGAGAATAGGCAACAATTAGAGAACAGAAAGGGGAGAGGAAGAAGGGAGATGGGGAGGCCAGAAGTGGCAGCAAGAGTCAGGCAGAATGGGGGACAAAGTGGTGCTGGCAGACATTATGGGGGTAGACTGGATGTGGGAGCAAGTGGGAGGTCATATGCCAGGGAATGCAAGCACCACAGAGGAGAGGACAAGGTGGGAGAGTGGGGAAGTGGTGGGGGCGCAGTCACTGAGGCACACAGGTACCAGATGTGGGGCAGGTAGCAGTGGCAGCAAATGGCAGAGTTTAGGTCACTTGAATCCCCTACCACCTGCCCACTATATCTCCTTGCCCCAGTGCACCAGTGGGGCTATGAATTTAAGATGCCCTTCCAATCATTAGATTCTATGTAATTTTCCATGTAACAAATTTATAATTTTTCCATGTGTAGAATCTTAGGATTGGAGGGTTGTCTTAAATTCAAACTAATATTGGATTCAGGTAAATACAGTATAATAGACTCATTCCCAGGTTTTAAGTTGCAACATAGCACTATTACTGTTCCAGCTGCTTGACTATTTTAAAAGGTAGCCAAGGTATAAAACAGATCTCAGTCAGATTTTCCAAGGTAGTTATTGATGCTATAAGCATCTTTGATGGAGTCAATCATCCTAATCACTGGGGACCACCAAGAAAATATTGATACTTAGATAATAAGATTATCAGCATTATCTGACATTTCCATAATGTCATTACCTATTTATTATTTTCTTGCAGTGCCTACGGTCCTATGTGCATTACATTTGTAATTATAAGGCCCCTGAAGATGTTATATGTATCACACAATTAACATGTTATCATGCAATTAACCACACACTAAATGGCAACATGCAAGATATTTATGACACAATACAACATATTATGCTTAATTTTAAGCACATAGTATGTAGGCATCCAGAAGCTGTACACTCCACCCCTATGCATGTGATGTTAGGGACTAGGTCACAGGCATTCTGGCCTAATGGTTTTGCTACTGAGGGAAGGCAGGGGTCAGGGGTTGGGTCGGAGTTTGGGCACTAAATTACCAGGTTTGAGAGGAAAAGAGCAGAGTCCAAAACACAGCCCTAGGCCAGGGTCTGGGAATCAGATGCCAAGTTACCAGGTCCAAGGGATAATTCATGGGTCGAAGTCTAAGAACAGAGCCAAACCAAGGTCAGGAACTAGGAAAGCCAAAGAGCACAGGATCCAGGAGATTTGCCAAAACAGACTGGGGTCAGAACTTTTGGCTAGCTTGGAAGTCTGCTGCCCTAAATAGTCATAAATAGGCAGGTAGTGCTCCCAGAAGCCAATCAGGAAACCAACCAGTTAATTTGCTGGTGAAGATCTTGTCAGCAGGGACTCAAGGCAAATATGGCTCCCCAGGCAATTAAGCAAGACTGGGTTCCTTGACTGAAGGCCCTAATACATGCACCCTTTGAACATGGCAGCCTGCAGGGAACATGCATGTACGAAGTGCAGGGATTGTGATTTTTGGAATTTGGCATAAAATACCTCTGACCCTAATTATGCAGTCATGGTAATGTCTGCCAGGGGCCTAATTTAAGTCATTTTCTCAGGCAAGCAGTTTAAGTGCAGATCAAATTATGTGCTTAACTTCCAAATCCTAAAAGCAACTCTGTATTTTCCCATCTGAATGAGAACATAGGGAAGTAACACATTTACTTTTTTGCCAAAGATCAGAAGTGCAGCACTGCTATCCATTCTTTTTTTATGAACATGCATTTTGTTGCACAAGACAATGCTGATGAGAACATGTTTCTGATGCACTGATAACACTTGACAAATGGATGACCTGTATGAAAGCAACAGATCATTTTTTTCCAGTCCAGTGATTGAAAAGAAAACCTCAAACAAAGGTAAAGGAAAGTTTTTTAAAACAGTCTCAAAGTATTTCTAGCAATACAACATTGACAGGGACTAATGGGAAACAAAATCTGCCAATCAAATTAATTGGGTTTAACTGTCAATGATGAATTGGAACTGTATGAAAATAACCATCAATGTGACTTAAAAATAAAATGTCAACTGTATTTACAACAGGAATCAAATCTAATACATCAATTTTATGTCTGTCCATTCTGTGGTTAGTAGTCAGAAAATGGACTCCATAATTACAAATATATTCATAAACTATAAGCCTGTATGTCTTATCTTGAAGAAATTTACCTTTTTCACCATTTTTAATTAAATACTCCTATACTTGTGTGTATCAAAATTTGTATTACAGCCTCTGCAACCTATCATATGTACATGACAGATTTCTATCAATCATGAAATAATGTTGAAAATGTTATCTCAATCAAAGAATTATCTTTTTTTTTCCCTCATCCCCTGGTAAATTTTTAGTTACCATGGTATTAGAGCCACTGCAGCACACTATTGTATATTCTAAATTTATTCAAAGCATTGGAATACCATAAATGTCATGGTGATTTTAATTCCATTTCCAAATGGCAACTGTCAAGTTTTTAGATAGCAAAATATTGTACAAATTTTATATTGCCATTCACACATAAATTCTCAAAAGGCGTCTAATTACTGTATATTCTCTCCTTAATAAAGATTGATAAATTGAGGGATGAATTATTTTTCTGTTCATTTTTTCTCCTGCCAAAACTGTCCTTCTATAGCAGATATAGAGTTGTATTAAAATGACTCTTTTGTCTCATCATTCCATGTACAAATCCATAGATTCTGCTACCTCAATGCCTCTTTCAGGCTGGTACAGGTATTGCAATTAGTTTTTCTGAGTCTTCAGCACAAAAGTTACTTTATGCATAACCAATATTTCAACAAAGTTTCATTTCTACAGTCTGAAGTTTCATCAGCATTCTGTGGCTTATGACAATACAGAAAGAAGACTCTTCCGAGCATGGTATGATTTAATTAAAACTAGTGCAATCATATAGAGAACTGTGGATATTTATTTACTTAGTAAAGCTTAGGGAGTCCCAGTTTGTATAAAGTTAATATTTCTTCAACTATGTTTTTTTTCCAAGAATCTTTATATTCCATTGTGAATGAAACTTTCCAAATGATTGAAGGAGCACTGATCTGTCATATGCAGGAATATTTCTGAACAAGAATTCTATTTCTTCTTGGGAAAATGGGAATAAGCATTCATGATTCTATTGCAAAACTAATTTGTTCAGTTTCACTAAATGAAACTGTTTCTTCATAATTGTTATGAAGCCATTAACAACTCAAGGTTAGAGAACATTTTTGTCTTTATTACTGTTACATTTCTTTGCATGGTGTCCTTGATAGCATATTTAAGTGGTGGTTGCTATGTATCTATTGTGTTTTGCTCCCTGAGATACGATCAAAGGACTCATGTACATATACCCAAAGCCAGAAATATTCAGATATATATTCTGTCAGGACAGACCTTTATGTAAAGCAACAACATTTTAAAAGTCAAGCAGATTTGGTAAGAAATGTTGTTTTTAAGATGGATATATCTTTAAATGTATATGGCAACTTCTGAACATCTTGTAGAGGTGTGCAAAGTGGGCAGTATTTCATTTGGATTTGGCCAGATTCTGGGGACAGTGATTTGATTCACTGATTCAGATCGCTGTTCTGATTTGATTCAGCAGAATCTGAATCTGAACATTTGTTTCTGATTGAGAGAATCAGTGATTCGGCCATAGACACAGCTTTATATATTTTTTCTACGTACCTCGAAGTACCAGGTACAGCTGGTGAATGCTGAGATGGTGGGGCAGACGGAGAGTCCCACAGGAGGACAGGGAGGATGCCTACGTACTCAGCAGCAGACCCGGAAGTGCCCCACTATCTCAGCATTCACAAAGCCATACCTGGTACCTTGAGGTAGGTAGAAAAAACATATAAAGCTGTGTCTATGGCTGAATCATCGAATCTCTCCAAATCTCTCCAGATCGAATCAGAAGCATATGATTCAACTCAGAGAGATTAATAGGTCTCCCAATTTGATTTGGATTTGGAGATTTGGCTGCCAAATCAGGCTGAATCTCCTCCAAATTGAATCAGTGACCAAAGCTTCACACAGCCCTAACATCTTCACAATGGACAAAACGGAAGTATTGGCAAAGGGGAAAGTAAGGTCAAAGCATCACTATTAAATATACTTTCTTTTGGTGTTATAGCAGGACCAATGGATGTAGAAGTGATATTTGAATTATGAGTTGCAGTTGCTGATTTCTGAACTATGATATTCAGAGAGGAATGAAAGCAGTAGTGATGGTCCATGCTTTAGAAAATGGCCCTGACCTATGCTCTATGTTGTTATTAGCACTACCACAAAAATCAGCTGCTACACTACAACAACAGTCCTGTTGCTACACTACACAGCATACACTTTACAGTAAGGTCGCAGAATTGGCAAACATCAAAAGCATTCCATAAAAGTAATTTCTACTCTAGGACACCCATTTCCATTCTGGTTTCTCCATATGCTCTGAAAAAATTTAAGTTTGCTTCACTCATGGTGTAATAACCACATCTAAATTTGCTTGTAGCTCACCAATCAGTTTCTGATACTTGAAAGAGACAAGAGGCAAAATAGCTGTAGGATCAGAAGTAATTAGAGTGACCAGGAAAGCTGAGTCTGTGTTATATTCCATGGGGCAGATAAGCTCATGTAATTGGAAAAAAGAAGTTATAGATCTTCAAACAAGGCAGTAATTCTTTCCTTACTATTCTTCATAGAATATACCCTTAATTTATTGTCAGGGGATATCAGGCAGAAACATCAAAGTATCTTCAGCCAAAGGACAAGTTTTTAGAACTCAATATAAGTGGATGCATCTACACAAGACACTGTCACCGTAGCAACGCGCTACAGCGATGTAGTATGAGTAGGCACAAATCACGATGCCACAGTTATGTCACTGTAGCAACATGCTCCCCTGCTATAGCGTGTCGCTATGATGATGCAGCAGCTAAAAATAATGGTGAACCACTAGCACAACACGGCAACAACAGCACCGTAAGGGCAAATGTAGACACACCCAGGGACTGTGGGTTTTTAATAGCTAACTTCAATAACTAACTTAAAATAAGGTATGTGGGTATAAGCCCAGATGAGACTAGGAGTGTTTGGGAGGGAGTAGAAGAGTGCCAAAGCAGGTACAAAAATACAAAAGTAGAAAAATATGGTCTGCCCTATATCACTACTTTAACATATTTAAATAGGTTTAAGAACAAGTTTGTCAGATGCATTTCTAGGACCATGATACATGAATGAATCATCATTAGCCTCAATCCAATTTTAGACACTTGGGTGGGAGCTACAGAAGAGACTTTAAAGGCCAAGTCTTGTGACTCTGACTCAGATTTTGCAGGTTCCCTAATTCCCTTACTCCTAAATCAATGAGAACAGGCCAAAGTAAAGACTGAGTTAGGCTCTGAGCTTGTGATTCAGTGGGTACAACTACATGTGCCTTTGAATGTGCATCAATAAAATATACAGTTTATTGCCTGGGAGTTTATTGCTCCCAGGCTGTTCCCCCCAGCTCAGTGTGCTTCAGAGGGGCTGGCTGGGGTACAGGGATGCTTCAGCCTGGAGCTAGCTGGCAGGGAGCCCCTCCACTGGAAAACCCTCATGTGCCAGCCAGTTGGGGCAGCATCTACACATGTGCTGCTATATAGTTTTTCACTTTGCAGCAGGATAGTACTCCTGTAGTAAATAAAAGTACCATCTTGCTGCAGAGTAACTTAGTTTACTCCAACCTAATAGAGGTGCACATTAGACATTTACTGTGCAGCTTAGTCAACTCTGCAGTAATCGTCTCATGTAGACAGGCCCAGAGTATACTTTTAGCAACAGCGAATTCCTTCAACTCTCTCCTAAGTACATGGAAGTGGATAGTTGACAACAGGATAAGACCCAAATGATTTGAGATTCTGGTCATAGAATAAATATTTCTAGGACACATGTTTGTGTTATCTACAGCACTTAAATCTATCTACCAGAGTCAGTCATTTCTTGTCAAACGATTTTACTGGATCCAGCTTACAAAGAATTGCATTAGTATTGCATTCCATTGGCATTATATTACATTCCATTAACGTAAAAGCTCAAAAATACACTGCCACCATCTGAGTTATGGTGCTACTCTATAACACTCTAGATTCAAGCCACTTGAGATTTTTAAGTACATAAACAGTCTTGCTAGTCCTGCAATTTTAATTCAGTCTACATTGGATATTTTTTTAACACGCTATTTATATTTTGTTTATATTTTCACTTCAAACAAAAAAGCCCCAAATCAAACCTGAACAAATTCAATGCTAAACATCGTAGGAGATGGAAAACAGATGAGGAGGAGTAGCTGGTGACGAACAGAAAGGAACTGAGAGGGAAGCAGCTGTAATTTGCCATCTAGGAACATTTCTTGCAGGTTTTGGGAAAAAAAAGATTGGCAATATGGGCTAGCAAGGAGGAGGCAGGTGTGGTGTTTACAGTAAGGTGTAGCCTAGCGTGTCTACATCTTAATGTAACACAAGCTGGGTACCACAAACCAGAGATAATTCTGCCCTGAAATGGCTAACTTGGAACTGCCTAATGAGTGCTTAAAACAAGTTTCAGATGTTAATGTGTGGACAATTCAGGTGTTAAAAGCTCCAAGAGCTACCCCAAATTACTGTGTAACAAGACCCTTGGCCTAACTTACAATTGAAAAAAAATCAGCCCTTCATTCCATACACTGGAGTCCAAAAGCTTATGGACATACTTCAACTGGCCATAGAACATCACATGAAAACTTGTAACAAAACAGTCATGAATCAAAGTTGCATACTGAACATTTTGAGGTGGAGAGCAGATTTTAAAAGATATCAAAAGGCAACAGAATTTAAAAACCATGCTGAAATTTGCCTACTCAATTTTTGGTGGAATTTTCAAAAAACGTGAAATGCTTTTGCAAAGTATTTTTATTTCACTGAAACATAAATTTGTATTTTGATCAAAGATAGATGAACATTTAAGTCAATGGCCTTTTACCCTCTGTTAGTTTGTACCTTTTGAAAAATACTCTTACCAGCAATATTTTGCATTGCTAGCATTGTCTAGCATCTCGTCTCCAGCAATGGATGTAATGATCAATAAGCAATGACAGGATGATTCATGTGTTGAACCTTTCTATAAAACTCTCTTCAGAAATTTCCCCTCTGCTACCATAGTGGCATGCACTTTTACTCCTGAACATTTACCCACACAAAAGACACAATTTCAAAATTACACTTTTTTCTGGTTTCTTAAGTAGGTACTAGTACCTGCAGTTTGCTTAACCATTTACAATCTGACGAAACCCAGTGGGTGTGCATTATACTTTCATCATTTCTTATAAACACTTTAACTCCATCTTGTTTATTCAGAAATTTTTAGCTACATGAAATTTGAAACTAAACCTATTCCGGTGACAAATAGTCAGCCAGCAATCTGAGGTAGTCCCAATTAGGAAACAAACAGGAGCTGACAGAGTGAATCACACACTCTAAATTTATCCATAAATAGTTTTCTATCCCATTTTCAATTGAAAATCTTAAAACCACATTTTTGGGGTATGATATACCAGAATTTTAGATGCAATTTACTATTACTGCTACTGTTTAATTCTCATAGATGCTGAAAACCTCTAGTTCTCACTGATTTCAATGGGCAAAAGGCACCTCTGAGAAACAGGCCCTATTTTAGCAACACAGCTATAATAGGTGTTAATCTGAAACTGATAACTTCCTGACTTCTGTTTTCTTTTTGACACAAGCCACTGCCATTCCTCTAATGTAGTGATTTCCAACCTTTCTAAGTACGAGATAACTTTTTGAAGTAAAGGGCAACCCAGGATCTACTGTGCACCCCCCACCCCTACCCAGCACTGTCAGGTTTTGGGGGAGGAAAGGGATAGGGAGGGGGAAAATCGGGGCCGCTGTAGTGAGAAAGGGAATGAAGTAGAGGCAGGGATGAGTGGGGGCCTGGCTGGACTGGGTGTTGGGAGGACTGCAGCCCGAGTGGCTCGTCCAGGCACACAGGGAGGTTCCTGCCACTGCATGCACCTGGGTGGAGGTGCAAGGGGCATGCGCTCCCCGAATCTGTGTGGGGCAGAGGTGGATGCCATTGTGCACTGGACTCTGTGCCCCTAGCTTCACCACAGCTGATCTGGGAGCAGTGCAATGTCACATGTATCCTGCCACTGGGCAGACAGCTCAGCTCAAAGGTGAGATGCAAGTGGCATTGTGCTGCTCCTGGAGCAGATGCAGTTCCATATCTCAGCCTGTGGGAGCTGAGAGCTCAGCTCCCCCACACTGACTTTGACTGTCAGAGGCTTCATGATCACCCAGTCCATCGTGATCGGTTGGTTTGTGACTACTGCTCTAATGCCAAACTATAAGTTACATACATTTTTGTCACACCAAAACTTAGTGTCTACTAGGGGTACACTGCTAGAGGTTTTTGGAGCTGATACCGACAGTCGATATTTAAGGAGGCATACTGGCCGATACTGATCCGATTTCCAAAACAGCTGCCTCCAGCTGGTAAGTCTGTTGTAGGGGAAGGGGTGTGGGAGGACAGATCAATGCCCCCACGAGGCAGGCACTGCCCAGGCAGGGCATTAAGGAGAAGGCCAGAGCCATGGCGTATAGGGGAAGGTGTGGTTCCTGCCACTGTTCACACCCCAGGAAGGCACGGATGGAAGGGGAGAACTGCATGGGGCAGAGCAGGCTGCAGCTGGGGCTGTGCAGGGCTCTTTTAGGTAGGGTCTGACCTCAGAGTGGGCTCCGGCAACATTAGGAGAAGGCTGCATCCACCCCAGATTTCACCACTGCTCTGCTCCCAACACCACTGCCACCAGTCGCCTGGCACAGTCACGGCTCTTCCTGGCCTGCGAGCGTGGGCCATGAATGTGGCGGGTGGTTGGCAATGGTGGTAGTGGTGCTGGGAGTGGAGTGGTAGACAAATTTGAGGCATATACAGCCTCCTCCCAGTACCATCAGTACCCGCTCTGAGCCCAGGCGTGCTGAGAAGAGTCCCTTAGAGCCCTGGCTGCCGCCCACCACAGATTTGGGGCTATACCCCCTCCCCCCCATGCCCTCCTGGGGTACAAGCAGTGGTGGGTGCAAGCAGTGGTGGGAGCTCCCTCCTCCCCACCCTGCAACAAGGCAGAGCTCTGGATCCCTGCCGTGCCCTGCCTAGGCAGCATCTGCCCCTGCCCTCACCGCAGGGGGCATTATTCTGCCCCCACCACAGCCCTTCTCTCCCCACTCCTCTTCCATTACACCAGGCTTACCAGTTTGAGACAGCTTTCCATGATGCCAAGCTGTTCTCCTCACTGCCTGAGTGCTTCACTGCAGCTGGTAAGACAGCTCCACACTTTAGGATTCGAAGCTGCAAAAAGTAGGCTACTTGTGTGGATTCACTGGTACTCCTAGATCTTACATTTATTCATTTTATTGCAATTCTGCAACTATGCACTCAGCAATTGCTCACACTCAACCTTGAAAGTATGTGTAAGGGAGAGAATAAATGTAGGCTTGGAAACCAAGGTTATCCTTTATACCATTTATAAAATAGACTATGGAATTGCTCATCTATTTGGACAGCCAAGAGAGCTTAATGTCTTATTTAAAGGATTGCATTCCTAAAATTTAGCTTTCACTTCCCAGGTGGATTCACTAGTGGGGATCTAGAATTTGGAATTGCAGTAGCTGAACCAAGCAGTACCTCATCTAGCCTAGGTGCAGCTGTACTTCAGAACATATTTCCATACTTCTACATCAGACGGGCTCCTGAGCTGGACATAGTCTTCCTTCTTTTTGAGTTAATGACCACCATGGCCACAGGCGATATAGTGCATTTGAGAAACTCACAGAGACCCCACAGACAGTGCACTTGGGGTTCCCCAAGAGGACTTTGTCTCCAAACATTTAACTACAATTTTGAACTTACAACTACAGTAAACTTCCCACTTTTAAAGTTTCAGTTTCTGTTTGGATTTTTCAAAAACTTGTTGGTGTTTTCTGAAAAGGACAGCCATATATTGTGGGAATTATTGTTTGTTTGTTTGTTCAAGACCCTATTTTCTGTCAATGGAAAATTTTTGATTGTTCCTAGCAAAAAAGATGAGAGAAGCATATTTTTAACTTAGTCCATTATAGTTTTCTTCTACCTGTGTTTTCTTAGGTTTTTTTGCTTAATAGTTGCTGGCTTTCAAACTAAACTGGTTTGAAACCTACAATGTTACTGATTTTTTGAAGGTCAATTGCATTGCTACTCAATTTATTTTAAAACAAATATTTTTCCAGAGTGTTTTATCACAAATTCCTGAGTTGATTTTTCTTTTCTTACACTTGGTTTCATTCCATGTTCCCTTTTATTCCTTGTGATCTCACATTTTGCATATGATTTTTATTTATTATCATTATTATTCACAGTTCATGAAATGTATAAACTAAGCTGCCATAAAAAAAGTTTCAGGTAGGAAGTAAGAGGGTAATCCCTTATTTAAAGTGGTGAAGCACAAATAAACCAGGGTTGTCTACACAACACAATGCATAGGTCCACTAGCTCATTTAGAGCTTGGGCAGGTACAGAGCAGTTAGTATGGCACTCTGCCCAGGCTAATTCACCCTACTTCTCAGATCTAACCTAGCTATAGTACTTTTAGTACACAAGTAAGTTTATATAGAGCTAACTTGGGCATCCATTCCAACTGTATTGTGCAGTATACAAGTAACCTTAGTAACTCAGCTGAACTCAATATGTCTACTCATACAATAGTTATTCCTATGCATGAATATACACAAAAAATGAAAATCTGGGTCAGGTTGCTTGTAAGAAAAACTTTAGGTACCACACTGGAAAGTTTCCTTCCTCTGTTTTCCCCTCCATCATCTTTCCTCTTTCAAACAACAGCTCTGAGATTTTTTTGATAAAACCCTCATTCAGCCTATCAGCATGGGCTGTATACCTATCTTTTTTCTGTCTTTTGACCTGCTAACCTTCCTTTTTTACAACCTGCCCTCTAACTTGGCCCTTTCTTCCTTGCCTGTCAGTATCCCATTGTCTCCAGCTACAGAGTATTTTCTTCCTCCCTTACTCCCATCTGGACTTCCCAAGCATACTGCTGGTTGCCAATGTCTGAACTTCCTCTTTTGGAACTTGTGGATATTCTACCATCTGACTTCCTCAATCTTCAATTTCTAGCATGTGTAAGCAAATCATTTTCAAATAATTTAACATCGTCACATTGGGTCTTTCTTTTTTCTGGTATGATTAAAAAAAATAAAAAATTAAACCAGAGAGAAATTCCTGCCAGTGCTTACTGCCTGTTCCAACCCATGGGGTATTAGAACTTTTTAATGAAAGGAATGGATTTATTTTTGCTTTGGGGTTTGCTTGTTTTGGGGCTGGGGGTTGTTGGGGTTTTTTTTAAACATGGGCAACATGCCATTTCCTCTGAGCTTTGAAATTGCAGACACCCAATCAGAACAGTTTCATCATGTGTGGTTAAAATTTGGCAAAGTTGTAAGCAACTAAAAACAAGGTCTTATAAGGGAAGCATTAAACAACCTTAAATACAAATAGCAGTACCAAAACTTTCTATAAAACCATACTTCCTTGCATATCACGTGCACCTTTCCCCAAAAATCAGCCCTCCTAAACTGGCATGCGTTCAACAGGAAATATAAGTTTTCTTTTCTAGAACAAAAGCAGGATGGAATAAAGCAAACAGATACAGTAACTCATGGCTATAGAAGGTAGCTGGGGCTGCAAACAGCAGAGTCTACTGTTAACCCTCTCACAGCTTCTGGTAAGACAGAAGCTTTTAGCTCAAGAGCCACTGAGCTGGCTGAGGATGAGTGATCTGTGCATTAGGTCTGTGTGAAACTTTGGTAGGCTACGTGCATTCAGTCTGTAGTATCTTCACAAAGCTTGTGGTATAGAAACAACACTTTATTATTATTTACAGGAACTTATATAAAGAACTATTTACAATAAAGAAGTAATAGTCTTGCTATGCTTTTGAAATGGTCTGGGGCCCAGCCTTGTTGCTGTCCTACCGCATCAGGAAGTTCCTGCTCATCCAGACTGTCCCCTGGGATGTCACACTTCTTGGACACTCTGTGCTTCCAGAACAACTTACTGTGTGTCATGCAGTTGACCATAACTCTGGAAAAATCTTTTTTGCCCACATTTTGTCTATAAAATATCATGTCTATGTATTGTATCATAAAATAAATCAAATTCTTTTTGTAAAATGTCATCCATACAATAACTACTAAATTTACTTAGTTAGAACACATAAATAATTGGCTAAAATGAATAAGAAGATGGACCGTCTACATCTACCTAAGCCTACCTTTGAAGCACTAAGTCTATTTCAACCATGCAGCTGGTCCAATAACTGATATCCTCCACAAAAATATTTGCCTCTCTAAAGCTAAATAAACACTCAATTGGCCTTCTAGGATAAATTCCTCTTTTTCAATGAAGTAATTTTTCTTGTCTCAGGCAAGGTTAAAATTGACTTGGGCCATTGTCTTCTGTATACTGGACCATATCTGCCAAAATACGAGGCATATCTACCTGATTAAGATAGAGTAGAGCTGTCTAAAAAGCTGTATGTGGACCTCAGGGAGCCAGCATGAGGCTTGTGGGCCCCAGTGGCTGCCAGGAGGGAAGTGGCAGAGGCTGCTTGCCGATGTAGTGGCCAGGGGAAATCCCAGGTGTTTGCACGCTGATGGTGTAGCCAGTACAAAGTGAAATGGGGGACTGTGTACTGCTGGCATATCCCAACTAAGCAAAATGCCAGCTTCCATGCAGCAATGCGTCATAGGGCGCTGTGTGCTGGCTGCATGCTGGTGTCAGATGTGGCCCCTGGCTGCCAACTAATTGGTCAGCCCTGAGGTAGATGGTTCATCAAGGGAAAAGCTTATGTCTTCTCTAAGTGTATCATGGGAAATATAGTCCTCTGAGGACTTTTAAAACATTTTCCAAAAATTATTCTGGTCAGAAAATAAGTTAACATGGATTCCTTGTCACAAAAAAAGCGTTTGTTTTTAAGGTTGAGTTAAAAAAAATTGCAAACTACTTCTATTTTTTCTCATCCTCAGAAGCCAGTTCCAATTGACCTTGGGAATCCCAGGAGTAAAAGGAACAGCAGCCAAAGAGGACATTTTAAATTGGGTATGATATACAAAATTGTTCAGGCAACAAAACCAAACTATTTTCAAAGCTGTAAATGAAGCACATAATAGAATTAATAAAAGTGAGAGAATCTGTTGTGTACCTATATTAGTGTCCTCATTTATGCATATGGCCTGTAAGATTGTTGGAAAATCCATAAAGAATTTTTCTGCTCTCTATTGCTCTTTGACATTCTACTATTTACTTGTTTAACATATATATCTTCTTTCCAATTTGTATTTCCATTTCCTCTGGGTAACAATGATCTAATACAGTTGACTTCCCCTGTTCTTTACTGATGTATTTTGGAGCTAAAATGGAAATTAGCAAGAGGTGGAGGATCATTTTTTAAAGTAGGTTGAGGGCAAAATATTGTTATTTAACGTATACAAGATTTTTTTTTCTCAATACCCTTTAAAATTCTCAAATTGTAGAATTCATAAATATTAGTTCCCCTTTAAAGTTCACCTTTGGCCTATTCAACATAGTAAGAAACAAAAACATAATATGCTCTTGACCTTCATTTTTTTAACGCTTACAGCAAAAAGTATTACAGAAACATGCTAAAGATTCTGTAGTTAGGATTATGTTGTGTTCTGAAGGACTGATTTAAAGAAAGGCTTAAATCTCTTTACAAACAGGAAATATTATGTCTAATAACCAGATTATACAGCTTGGAATAGAAGAACAAATTTCAAAGCCTCCTCCTTTAATAATTCTAGCACCTTGAAATAACTCTGTTTTTAATTTGTTTCCTGGAACAGTACACGCTTCAAATCAAATATAAAGCTTGAGGCAGCGTAAATAACATCAACTCATTAAAAAGGGGAAAAAAGAAGTCTTCAAGAAAATTATAATGCTTTTTCATTGTCACTTTTTAGGGTATTGCTTTCAAAGCTGAGAACATCTGCAGTGAAGGAGAACAAGGCATGATTGCACATGGAAAATGCATCCAGGTAAGGAAACTGAGAAATGTTTTGTTGATGCAAGGATAAAGTAATTGTTTTTTTTCTAACTCAATATATCAAAGAGGTTCCATGCGTGATCAGAGCCCCATTTTGGCAGGCACTGTACAAACAATAAGAGTCAGATCTTGACTTGAAGAATGTATCATTTAAATAAATAAGGGATGGGAGGGAAACAGAGAAGTGAAGCAACTTGCCTGAGGTCACACAACTGGTCAGTTGTAGAATTAAAAATAGAAGACAGCTCCCCATTGCCCTATACTCTTAGCCATGCTGAATAGAGCTGTGAGAAACAGCACCATTTCATTTTGACTTCTGTTTCACCATTTTGAAGGAAGAGTGTTTCATTTAGTTTCATTTCAAAGCACTGTTTCATTTAGTTTCATCAAAATTGTTTTTCTATTTTCATAGTATCATAGTACCTAGGGTCAGAAGGGGCCTAGAGCAGGCCATCTAGTCTGACCCCCCGCCAATGGCAGGAACGAGTGCGAGGGTCACAGGAGCCCAGCCAAGTTACCTATCTAATCTACTCTTAAAGACGCCCAAGGTAGGAGCAAGAACCACTTCCCTAGGAAGCCGGTTCCACATCCTAGCCACCCTAACTGTGAAGTAG
>JAGPOW010003316.1:51276016-51295547 GCA_030014935.1 Caiman crocodilus | reverse complement strand
CTCGAGGCCGTCCACATCCCTCTTGAAGTGCGGCACCCAGAACTGGACACAGTATTCCATCTGCGGCCTGACCAACGCCGCATAAAGGGGGAGGATCACGTCACCAATTTTGACGTGTTTCAACATTTCTCCTATACGCTATAATGGGGAATCACAAAAATGCCTATAACTTTGTCATTTTACTCCTGATTTGAATGAAAACAGCAGGGAGGGTAGCTCCTGTTGAGACCACAAAGCTTCTCAAGCTCCATGGAGATAGGTGCAGGGGTTTCTGGGAAATTGCACCTCAAATTGTTCAGAGCAAAACTCACGTCAATTGTAAGTGTTAAGGCACAGGGGGATGAAAACAGCAGGCTTTGTAGACCCTGCTGAGGCCACAAAGCCTGACAAGTTTCAAGGAGATAGGTGCAAGGGTTTCTGGGAAGCATCACCTCAAGGTGCTGGCAAGCAAAATTCCTGACGTGTGTCTTAAGGCGCACTCTCATTGGCACTGGGGCCTTTACACAACACGGTAGTGTGCCCCAATGAGGCTGCCTCCCCCCTACAGCCTCAACCCAGTCCATCACTTTAAATAACAACAGGTAAGCACAGTAGCACTAGCATCTTGGCAGCCAAACTGTCACAGAGAATTTTTTTTTCCTTTCCTGCAGAAGTTTTTCTCCAGCAGCTGTTAGAGAACTACATCAACTGAACAGTTGGAGAAATATAGCAAGCTTTCAGGTTTTGTTAGGCTGAGCAAGCACCTGCAGTTGGTATGTGTGCATATGCTGTTCCTGGATGGAAAGGATAGTAAAGAAGTCAGAGGCTGGCATGCAATGCAGTGAGAAAGCCAATCGGTGAAAATGAAAATGGAGGCATTAGCGGATGAGGGACAGGCTGGGGTGGTGGGAGGGAACGGGAATGCAGCAGGTAAAACTGGAGAGGCAGCAGCGGAGTCAGATGTCCGGCAGGTTGCAGTGTGTCAGAATTCCAATGTCTATATTGAGTCCACGAGTTTCTGTACCTAGGAGGTTGATGAAGTGCAGTTCATAGGCTCATCTGTGAAAAGTGGTTTGTAAATTCAAACAAGCACTGAACCTCTCTAACCTCATCACCAGAAGCCAACTTCCTACAGCCCACCACACACTACACTACTTCCTACACTACTGTGGGGTGGAGGTGGAGTGGGGGGCACAATGCAAACGTAGTTTGCTCTGGGCAGAAGGGGACAGGTTGCAGCAAAGCATAGCCTCTGCTCCCAGCACTGCCATGCCCACATCAGTGCTGGGAACTGGGACTCTATGCTCCTGACACTTGCCAGCCAGTGCAGGCAGGGATTGGCGGGGGGCACAGGATATAAGCACAGCAGCACTGAGAGAGGAGGCTATGCCTTGCTGCCACTTGCCCCCTTCTGCCCAAGCAAACCATGCCTGCATCTTACCCACTGCAGCCCTCGCTGAGCAAGCGACAGCAGGGCACATCCTGTGGCCCACACCCCCAAATAATGTGCCTCCCTGGTCTCGGCTGGGCAGCTTGTCCCAGCCCCAATCCCTCCCTCCCCCGAGCCTCATTCTCCCAACCCCAACAGATTTGTCAGCTGCCTGTTTAGTCTATGGTCGAATCGGCATATCTTTTTCCTAATCAATTTGGATGTTTCAAACCAATTCAGAGCTTTTAATTGGTCTCTCAATTTGATTTGATTCGGATTTGAATCGGGCCGAGTCTCCTCCAAATCCAATTGGCTACTGAAGGTTTCCACAGCCCTACCAGTTGCTCCCTGGCTCGTTTCCTTCCTTTTCAGTAATGTCTAGGGGCAGGGGCTCCATTACAGAGGCTAGTTGTGCTGAAGACCAGAGAGTAGGGGGAAAGTCTTACTAGAGATCCCAGCTGCTGCAGTCTCCCCTCATTCTAGGGGCTGCTGCTACCAGATTACACAGGCTTCCTAGGGCCTCCCTCTAAATTAGCACCCTGATTGCCCACCTCTTGTTACGCTACTGCCTATTTCCTAGAGAATCATTCAACTGCCCTAACCAGGCATCCTGTCTTTTCCTGTTGTCCTCTCCTTCATTCATTACACACTTCTCAGCTTCTACCAGAAGTGAAATGGGGCTCCTATACATGAGAGTCTTCAGCTCCACCACAGAATTCTGAATAATCCCCAGAGCAGGTCTGTACCGTGCGCTGAATAAGGCTGGAACTCTGTAGTAAGCATAGGATGTGAGCATATAACTAAGGGCTGGATCATCATATCTGTGAATAAGCAGGCCTAATTAATATTGTATACATCTTATTAATTCTGCCATTTCCCAACATTTGAGTGCTTAATATTCAGGTCTTAATACCTTTTTAAAATAGATACATGTGTGCATGTGAAGTCATTAATAAAATATACCCCTGCAAAATCACCATGGATTAAAACTCTTGATATGCAATCATTTAAACAATATTTCGTTTTTAATTTTTTCTGTTTTCCAGTTTGTTCTTTTTAGTTTTTTTGTGCTCTGTCACCTTTCCAGGTTGAATTTAATAATGCAACTTTTTAGCTTAAAGCATATTAACGTGTAGCAATGAAAACATTTACACACTACCATCATTATCCAGTGGCGTTGGATGTAAACTGAAGAAAATGGTGATCAAAGCAATCCAGGCAGAAGCACTGTTCTTCACAGCATCCTTTGGCTGGACCTTTTCTCTCATGCTGGATCCCTCTGAAGTCTCTGAAACACACCTGAAATCTCTAATCACCAACTGTTCTATACTCAAGAACACTATTTTATCCTGTAACTTCTTAATGAACTTCATATATAGGGCCATATACTGTTCTTTACTTAAAGTCCTCTTCTTTACACATTTCCCTTCCTATCTACTAATTGCCCCCACCTTAGAAAGATATTTAATTTATTTTCACTCTTTTTAGATTACTGCAGCAGCAACAGAAACAGTCTGGCAGCATTTTGTTACCTGTATCAACAGGGATGAAAATGAAATTTACTTCAACAATGGCAGTGTCTGAAAAGTAATAGAAAGCACACAAAGATTAAATGTATTTCCTATTTTAGAAGTTTAATTTCATTTTATTTATGGCCTTACACCTCCACTTACGGGTAATTTTCAAAGTACCAGGACCTGAACCTTTCTCATTTGTAGTTAGCTTCCTTTAATCTTCAATAGAGTTTGGTTGGTAAAAAGAAGAGTTAAAAAAACCCTGTTTAAAAATGAACAAGAGTTTAGCAGGATATAATACCTAGTAATATAACCACAAACCTCCTTTAAAAGTAAATGTGCCACTTCCATCCAATCAGGTTGTAGTAATCCAGAATATTGTGCTTGTCTTCACAAGCCCCGAATAATATACAATTTAAGGCACATTCATTATCACTGGAGCGTGAAGAAATTAAAAATGAGCGGCAGCATGATTTGTATCAGAGTCGTGACAGCAATACCACAGACAATTTCATTAAGAACAAGGAATAAATTAAGACTAAAGTTCATAAAAGCAAAGAAATTTGGCTCAAGCTTAAAGAGTGCCAGACTGGATGCTTCCTGCAATGCTTAAATACCCCTCATTCCCTTGATGCCTGCTGTCATTATTGGTGTACAGATGGTGAAATCATGCACTGTTCACATTTACTGTAATCATAAGGGGACACGTTAAAGAAACAGCATTTATCTGAGTTTATTGCACTATTATTTCTTTTCACTATATATTTTTTCTTCACAAAAAGTAAATGAGGTGAATCTGTACTTGGAGTGTTTGACAGTGGGTAATAATGGATAGCACATCCTGGTTGCTGCAAGGACCTCATGTAACAAGGTGATTACAATTACAAATTTTAAAAAATGTGTAATTTATTCCACAATCTATAATGTCCTTCACTGAGTCATTCCAGTCACTGTGTAACTAAGTTATAATGGAGTTATTAGATAGGTGATCTTTCATTGATAACCTGAAATGACTCTTTTGGCTTTTTGGTTTACTACAATTTTACATGCCAAAAATCTCTTTGGTGAGTCATTGATTCGATAGATGCTAATTACTCCAGAAGAGACTTTATGGTCTAATGTGTCAACAGAAGTCCAGTACCTTTTTATTAATGATCTGAAAGAATGAGCAAACAGTGTATCAATAAAACCTGTAGATGATTAAAAAATGGCAAAATCACAAAAACATCACTAGGGGGACAAGGACATAGACAAGCAAGAGCTACACTAGTGAGCAGTAGGAAAGGGAGTAAAATAAGATTTTACTGGAAGAAACAAGTGAGAAAATTGGCCTAGGGGAAAATATAAAAGAGTACAATTTGCACAAAAGAATTTAAATGGATGACTAATAGGGGAAAAACAGATGTCTTTAAGGAACAAAGAAAAAATGGCGACCCACCTCTTGGATAATTTAAATTAGGCTATTCATACCCAAGTTTTTTTTAAAAACAGGCATCCAAATGTAGGCTCTAAAATTCATACTTTGTCTTGAAATATTTTTGAAGTATTTAGCACCTTAGCAAACACTATTTGATACTTAAAAATGGACAGGGAAATCTCTTTTTAGTTACTCATTTTTAAAAGCCTCTTCATGATCCTATGCTACGGGCTATCATTACTATTCAATGCATTGCCTCATTCTCATCAGTTGCTTCTGTTTTGTTTATGTCCCAGTTTGGTCCTTCAGCTCTTTCTTCTCCTGCCTATTCCTCAGTTTCAGTTCCTGGAGACTGATAAGCTGCTAATTGCAAAGTATTACCCTACACTTCAATTCAATGATGTTCTTTTTATTTTTTTACTAACTGCTGACAAACACTTTGATCCAAATTAAACTTTTATATATTTTTTCACAGTTTTTTGCTTGTTATTTGCACATATTGAATGAAGTTTCTTTGTTCAGACCTTGTTCATAATGATTTCTGATAATTTGTACTGGATGCTGTCCATTTATGAAGGGGAGGAGGGAAGCTTTCATAAAAAGCATTTAAATAAACCCACAATGAAACATGTAAAAATAGGAGTCTTGCCTATCAGTCTTGCTCTTCTAAAAATACAAACTTCATCTCACCCTAATTTTCCAAATTTGAAATAAAATGCATATGCATCCAGTCTATTATTTTAAACAAGTACAGCATATACACCAAGGAATAAGAATTAAGAGGGAGGCATGACTATGGTAGAAAGCAGGGAGAGTATCGATGCATGCATTTAAACATTTTTTTGTTGGCGTCTAAAACACAAACTTCTCCTTTTCAGTAGCTGTTCCATATTTAGTGTATATCTACTCTGAAACACCATTAATAGGAGTCTGTGAGTGATGTAAAAGGATACTCCATACTCGTCTGATGTTTTTTAACCATTGTCTACTTCTGGTTTACAAGCAGTCCTCAACTTACAGTGTTTCAAGTTACAATGTTTTGCACTTACGTTTATAAATTGACACCTTGTTTCAACTTTATGATGTCAGTTTCGATTTTACAATGCTTAATTCTATGTAACACCATGCTAATGAGCAAGTTCTCTGTCATCCATCTCCCTGGAGAATATCTGTCCAAACTTCCTTGGACACTTTCTTTAAGAAAGCAGACAAGACTCTAGAAAAACCTGCAGCCTAGACTCCTGAGAAGACTCCAGCCAAGAACCCTTCAGAAAGTCTAACCAAGAGCTCTTCACTATGTCCAAGTCACATCAAATAAGTCCTTCCAAATCACTATTATTGCTATGTACAATTTAAATACATTATTGTAGCTGTATTACTCATCTATAATTGATTGAGTACAAAATTATGGGGTATTTTTGGTGAAAATAGGGTATCGGGCCTTGGTTCAGGAACAACCCCCATTTAAATCATTGTCTCTTATGAGAAAATTGTTTTCAAGTAACATTTCGAATTAAGACACAGTTTTCAGGAACCAATTGTGTCTTAAGTCTGAGGACTGCTTGTATTTGGTGACCTGTTTGTCAAATCTTCCCATTTGAGTTTCAAGTAGGCAAGTTAAATTTTAAGTTGCTCTTCTGGGTTTCCTTGATAAATTGTATGGTATTGTACATAATTGATCATACACAGTGGATGCATGTACACATGTCCCTTACTGTGCACTTGGTACTGTGCAGCTACAGCAAGTACTAAATGACTGTGCAGTATCTGCCAGTACTTTGCAGTGCCAGTGGTGCACGGTTAATTTTAGACACTACATCACCATAGCGATGAGCCACAGTGATGTAGCTCATTTTACAGTGATGTAACATTGGAGTCAAATTTTGTGCCCACTGATGCTACATCACTGTAGCAATTAGCTAATGGAATAGCTCATTACTACAGTGATGTAGCATCTGGTGTAGATGCACC
The DNA here is from genome assembly GCA_030014935.1 of Caiman crocodilus. Taxonomy (NCBI): domain Eukaryota; kingdom Metazoa; phylum Chordata; order Crocodylia; family Alligatoridae; genus Caiman; species Caiman crocodilus. Next base: position 51,289,237 of record JAGPOW010003316.1, on the reverse strand, counting down.
CAGTAAGTAGAAGCAGTTGCCCTGAGCTGGTGGTGTATTACAGACAGCATTCTGAACCTTTTGTTGAGACAAGAATTAAAGTCTTTCTGATTTTATCCTGGCTTTTCAGATGTTCTGTTGTCACTGGAGAAAAATCAAAAGCAAGATTTAATTCTGTTTTATTTCTCAGTCAGTCCTTGCAACCTGTAAACAGTACAACCTCATTATAACAAATGTTTGTGGGATCAGGAGAACGCTCAAAGGAGGGTGCTGGTTATAGTATAGGTTAGTTAATCTACCTCATCATCATAAAAAAAAAAAGATATTCCTGCTGATAAAAGCTTGGGGCTGTTATAAACAGAGTTTATGTTGATGCTATATAGCATGGAAGTTCAGTCCTTGGAGTAAGCTATGCAGAGTAGATACAGTAAACAAATTCTATTGTACTTATAGTGAGTTAAGATAATATTCCCACCCTAGCCCAACTTCAATACTTGACAGAGGTATTCACTACATTCACCATCCCTACATTCAAAATTAGACCCATTTTAGAATGTGAAGAGCTGAGTGTGCCAACAATGCCCAGTTTGGATGTGCTGCAAGTCAGAAGATTGGTAGCTGCTCACATCATCTCCCTTTATACAAATGAAAATTTATATACACACACAGATGGACACAAAGCACACAATATAGCCTAATCTGTAAAAACACTGTTTTAGAAAATTGTGATCTTTTGAATTACAGGAAAGAAATTAACTTCTTAACCATCTATTGCCTGCATTTCCCCACTCGTAACTGAAAACATCTACAACAATTTTCAGCCTATAGTACAATTTTAAGGATGGATTGAAACCCCTTAAAAATGGGGATTTTGAATGGCAACGAGAAGTGCAAAGAAGGGATAGGGAGGAAGTGATAGTGGGGATTAGATAATTAAGCACAGGAAACAGAGCATTGAGAAGTAAGCTGGCACAGAAGGACCTTTCTTACAATGGAATTCAAATTTACTTGTTCCACAGTAATGGAATGCTGGCAATAAATCCTTTACAGCAGAAACTCTAAATAAAAGAGATAATGCTATTTATGTTAACATAGACAAAGCCACATTGTTTATATCTTCCTGCATTCTTATATAATGGCATCCTATCTACTTTGAGGGGGTAACTAAAAACTACACTACATTCCCCACCTGTAGTTGAGCAGATCAAAAGGCACTCTTTGGAACCTTGCAAACCCCTTCACTTTGCAACTAACATAAAACACTGTCATTTATATAACCCCAAGGACTGGTGTTTTGAATAAAATAAGTTTTGTTCTGTATTGTTTATGGCTCGAGTCTTTCTTTTATTTAATCTCATGAGCAGCAGCTGAGAAAAAAAAAGAGGTCAATGAAGCCCCTTAATTACAGCAGCCAGAACTGCAGCACTTTAACACTCCCAAAATAGCAAAGCTTACATAAAAACATTAGCAGCGTGAAATTACAGAATATTGGAAAGAGCCAATATGACAAAAATTCAGTAAAAGTAAACAAAAGTATATTTGGACAGCTGTACACATGCAAATGCCATGTTACACTTCAGGAGATTAACAACAGAAATAATCCAAAGTCTTACAAGAGATGCTGAAAAGTGAAAATGTCAAACCAAACAACTTTTTTAAAGCAAGGGTTATTATTATTTAACTATGAATTGCCAGGTGGAGTTGTTCACCCCCCTATGGAAACCTTAAATAGTACAATTTGCTGCCAGCTCCCACTCCAATAGTGAAAAGCTGACAGATAATTAAAAAAATGATCTAAATCACTGATCCTTAAGCTCCAGCCTATGGGTCTGATTTGGCTAACACAGACTATGGGTCTTGCAGGTCAGGAAATTTGGCAGTGGGAGAGTGATGTCAACATTAATGGCTGCTTGCTTGCTGCCAGATTTACAAATGTATAGGATTGGAAGCCCTGTGGACAAGATGTTGGGGTCCTTCGTGCTGGATAATATCACTATGTGGGAAGACTGTCATGCAGGGTTGCTTCATCACTGGATCTGGACATGCGGGGTTGGGTAGGCATGTGGCATGATCCAGCACATTGGATTGCACCTGTAGATCAACCGCACACTGGATCCAGCCTGCTTACTGACCCCATACCACTCATCTGGCCTGCAAGGGCAGACAGGTTGAGCACTACTGATCTAACCAGCTCCTTAAAAGTTTCAAAGCCATTTGCTTCAGTGCCACAAATTATTTTCTATTCTTCAAATTCTTTAAGCAAGTTAGTCACTTCCATTTGAAAATGGATCAAGTAAACTTCATCACATCAGTCCGATGAAATGATGAAGAAACTAGCAAGTGCAGTTATAAAACAAGTGTGCATGTCAATATGGATTTGATAATACCTTTGAATCAAAAGTGATTGTGATTGGCTCACAAGCTGTGATTAAAGAACAGAAGTAGTTTCAGCCTAACTAGTAGGGGAATTTGATTCTGATTCAGCCCAAATCAGGGACAGTGTTTCGATTAATTGATTTGTATCACTGTCCCGATTTGATTTGGCCAAATCCAAATCTGAAGATTCAATGCTGATTTAGAGAATCAAAGGTTCAGCCATAGAGCCTGCTTTTAATGTTTTTTATACATACCTCGAGGTACCAGGCATGGCTCATGAACACTACGATGGTGGGGCAGATGGAGAGTCCCACAGGAGTGGAGGCAAGGGGACCCATGTGCTTGGTGGCAGACCTGGAAATGGACTGGAAGTACTTCTGGTCTAGTTACAGGTCTGGTGCTGAGAGGCACCCTCTCAGCTCCCTGGCTTGGCGATTGGACCCCAGGCACCCCCTTTCAGACCCAGAAGGCACCAGTTGCTGATCCAAGAGGGCACAGGGGGACACCCTTTGTGTACTTCCTGGTGGACCCGGAAGAAGACTGGAAGTGCTTCTGGTCCACTTCTGGGTCTGCTGCCAAACATGCTGGTAACCCCTCCACACTCCTGTGGGACTCTCCATCTGCCCCACCACCTCAGCATTCACAAGTCACCTGGTACCTTGAGGTATGTAGAAAAAACATTTAAAGCTGAGTCTATGTCTGAATCGTTGAATCATTCTGAATCTTTCTGAATCCATTTGAAAGGTTCCAATTCAATTCAGAGACTCTAAAGGGTCTCCTGATTTGGTTCAATTCAGATTCAGAGATTCGGCCACTGAATCAAATCAGTGATTGAAGCTTCATGCAGCCCTACTGACTAGCACTTGATAAAATCCTGGTGCTGAAATAAGAGCTAATGGGTACTGTGCAGCTGAAGGTGTTCTTTTTTCTAAAAGACAAAGTGGATCCACTGAATACTTGTGGTAATTAAAAACTAGTTGTCACTTAGCTGAATAATGAGAGCATTAACAATGGTATTTTGTTCGAATTCCCATTTAGATGACCATTTTGCTCAAATAAAAGTCCTGCAGTTTCAATGGGTTGTGTCATACTGTAACTGCTGTACTAAACTAATTAAGTGTTGCAGTGTTTCTGTTCTATTCTAGCCATTAATATGGTACTTATGGAAAGTTTGTAGAATACATTGGCATATCTTTTAGGAGGAAACATATGTTTATTATCTAAAAAGTAAAACTTTTCAAAATTCTACTTGAAAATGTATTTGTATTTAGCAAATACTTTACCACTGAATTAGCAAAAAGAAAACAAAATGAAATACAAAAGGAGTTCTAAATAACCTATTCAAACTACTGCTTGGGTTGTTAACCTTTCAGGAGGTAACTTGTATTACGGCCTCTGTAGCTTAATAGAACAAACCTTTCTTTCTGAAAAAGGCACATTTTATGAACTGTATTCCATTTCTAAACCAAAAACCTATTGTATGCATGTCACTGCTATGGCACTAAATCAAGCAAGCAAGAGGTACATTCAAAAATACTACAGGCCCTAGGCTGTTTTATGTTATATGACTATTTGTCACAATGCAACATTCTCAGCAGGCATCAGAACAAAAGAAAATGAATGACCCAGAATTAAAAATGTCACCAGTAGAGGCAGCACACATTTCCTGAAAAGGGTTGATATTTTCAACCTCCAGTGCTTGCAAACCATTGGCCCTGAAGGTGCTCGATCCAATTCTAGCTTTAGATGCACAGAAAGGAGTTCCATAACTTGAACCAAACACAAACCCACCTTCCTACTACAATCGTAAATTTGAATTGGTGAACTGGAGCCGTATCGTGTAAGATTGGGCTACTGCTGCCTAGAGAGCAAAAAACTTCGTTATTCTTCTACGTTAGAAATCTGAAATGCTGTGTTATGGGAAATATCATACAAGGAAATTTGGGCCAACACTTTGAAAGGAAATTTGATTATAATTAAAAACAAAAAACCTCCCAAAAACAAGGCCCATAATGACTTTAAAAGTGATTTTCAGATCCCATGATACATACACATACACACAAAATTGGTTCTAGACTTACATTATTTTTAATATAAAAGTAGACGTATGACTTGCATTTCTGTTTTTACGTGTTGCAGAATGAAGTTGTCATCCCCAGGAATTGAAAGTAAATGGGGAATTGTAGGGTGGGGGAGGGGAGGCGTTTCCTCTTCCATCTAGATACGTCTACTAATGACCAGTTCATAAATCTACTGGGTACAAATAATCATGGACTCAGTATAGGCATTGGATTTCTGACACATTACAACCTGCCTGACATCTGATTCATCAGGTACCTACCAAACCTGACCTCTTACACTTTTATTTTACCCCCTTCCTTTCCTCCTTTTCTGCCCTTTGTCTTCCTAATTTCCAGCTATTTGCTTTTTCACAGACAGCCTCTTTTCTACTTTGAAAATCTACTACTGTAGAGTCTCCCTTACTCACCTTTGGCCCCGCCATAATTTTCACCCCTCCCTTCCCTGCTCTACCATTTTTTTCCTAATTTCCACCTATTTATATTTTCACTGATGCCCTGTCTCACTTTTAGCTTCTTCATTCCTTGGAGTCTTCGAACAGCAAGACTGTTCTATGCCTGAAGAAGAGTGATTGTGCCTGAAAGCTTGCAAAGAACTTTTTTTCCAACTAGTCAGTCTAATAAAAAATATCACATCTATCCAAGGAACTTTGCTTGCCTAATGGACAGTTCCTGCTGACACTAGTGAAGATGTCCCAATCCTTTTCCTGTATTCTAGAGGCCAATTCATGAGTGTCATGTGCATAGAGCACTGATGGGGAAATGGAATTGATTACACTATGGTAGAGGTTACTGTGTCTGTAACATAAATAGCCTGAAAATACATGTTTGCATGCCAACCTCCCCACTCCCAAACCCAGAACCCAGCTTGTGATGATGGATGACTCGAGTCTAGTTCCACCTGTTGTTTAGGTAGCCCCTCCCCTCGTCCTGCCTGCCATGACTTTGCTGGTATATGATTGTGAGAGGATTTCAGTGGAGTTCTTACCAGAGGGGCTCCCCAACACGGGTGTACTCACAGCTGTCACCTATGGTGTTCCACGGGGCTCCGCCACCCCTACACCCCATCCATTCGCTAACCAATCATGTGCTGGTAGGATGGTTACCTGTGGTCATTTATGGCCTTGCTTGCTGTTGGTTTTCACAAATGCAGGGACTTGGGCCTAGCTATATCACTCTGCCAGCCTGTCCTCTAGTCTCGCTTGTTCTTCTGCTATAGCTTGATGTCCTTCTTCCCTCACCTTCCTAGAAATAATATTCTGCCTGTGCAGGGAGACTCCCCGGGCTGAAGTCCTGGGCCCAGTGGCTACTAGGGGCTGCCGCACTTGTCCCCGTCTCTGTTTCCCTAAGGGGCCATGCTAATATACGTAGGTTGCCTCGTCGTTCTCCCTGCTTCCCTCCTCCTGAGAGGGGCACTGGCCCTTCCCCACTCCCTATCTGTGGCAAGATAGGAAGCTTCCCCTTGCCTGCCTCTGTTAGAGGCTTAAAGCCTTCTTCTGCCTCTGTCACAGGCTTGAAGCCTTCTCATGTTTTCTGTGTGGGTACAGCGCAGCCTAGCTGGGGCCTTTCCCCAGAGGGAGCTGCAGCACACCAAAGGTGCTGCCCGCCTTCTCTCTCTCTTTCTCACTCCCCCTCCCCACATGTGGTGTTGGGGCTTTTAAACTTGCCCTCGGTGCCCATGTTGGCTGCCACGATTGGCTCAGCTGTCTCCCTTACTGGGAATAGCTGCTTAAATAAATGGTGTAATGCTGGCTCACACGGCTGTAGTTGTGGCTGCAGCTGCTGCCATGGTCTCGGCTCCAACGCCACCGGATCTCCTGGAGGTAAGTGATCCCATCCGGGGTTCTGTAAAAGGGTTGCGTCTGTCCTGCAACCATTCCTACTTTAAACCACTAGATCATTTTCAAAATGGAAGTTGGGAACACCATTGGAAAAGGTTTTACTTAGCAGCCAGCTGTGAAAAAAAATATATGGAGGAGTCAAGGCTGGACTTTGGAAACCTGACAATAGTATCCACAAACTGTAGACAGACACTAATAACTATTGTCATGGCAATAGCATACCACCTCTGTCCCTATTCACAAAAATTTAAATTGTCCACTTCCTGAAGAACTCTGAAGGAGTTCATGACCTGATAAAACTGTGGCATGCTGTGTTCTTTGTGGCTCATTTCCAAAGGAGGTGGCCAAGCTTATCCCACTGCCTTTTTTCAAGATTTTTTATTCCAGGACCACTACCCTCTTGTACTCAAGGAAATATGTTATTGGTTTTCTCTAAATTAGATTACAAACTCTTCAGAGGAAGCTTTAGCCATAGGGGACTTCTCCATTTGTGAATGCTGTAAAATGAATATTCATTTTATATATGTATATTTATACATGGACACACACACAGAGAGACAATAAGGTTCAGATTCAAATCTCCTATTTGCCACTGAACTGCCTCCTTTGATTCTCATTATCTGACTATAAGTTATTTCTTCTCATAATACAACACTGAAATGTATGGAGGACACATCATCTAAAGGGTCTAAAATAAACTTTGGATTCATTCTGCTTGGAGAACAATGACAACTTTAGCTAATACAAGTTTCTTTTTGGGTGGAGTTAGCCTTTCTCAAAAGCATAGATTCTGTATCTCTTGATGCCATTAAATTAAGATGATCTGCCTTTTTTGGAAGATATGCTTCAGTCAAGCACAAGTAATTGGGCTCAAAGTAGAGATAACTGGATGTAAGTTAATGGTCTGCAATGAGCAGATGGTCAGACTATATCTTCCAGTAGTCCATTCTGAACTTAAATTTTATAACTATATCTAGGTTACTGATAAGTTTCTTTAATCAATGCCTCTGGAACCTGTTCTTTTGATAGATAGGTTGTACTGTATTAGCTGACTTTTTGCTTTTGTACCAGTAAGTAATAATCTGGTAACTGCCTCTTAAGATTTTCGCCATCCCCAGGAAAGGTATAATTTCCTACTGCTTTAAAAATAAGAGAAATGCTATTTTTATTGGTAAAAGTTGAGTTGTCTGATTTTCCAAGGCTTCCTCCCTTCAAAAAGTCAAGCCTCAGGTCTTTATCATTGCCTGACAACCAAACACTGACCAGGTGAACACAACTTACTTTTAACTATTCTGCTATGCTAGTAGTTTTAAAACAGAATAATTCCCAAGATCTTTTATGGTCACTCTGGCAGGGCACCAAACAGGCAGTATCCAGGTGCTCGATGAGGGCAGCCATTTTTGAACCCAGGGATATAAGTTGGGCTGCAGTTTGCTGGAGGAGGAAGAAGAAAACATCAGGCTGAGAGGCTGCTCCAGCCATAGTCAGGAAGTAAGGGCAGGTGGAGGTGACTCAACTGTCTTGGGTAAAACATCAAACTGCCCCCTGCTGGGGAAGGGTGGTCTGGTGGGGCCCCTAGTGGCATGGGAGCCCGCAGGAAATTGCAGGCCAGTTACGTTCCCCAGTGAAAGGGAGGTTGGGGTGCCTTATAACCCCAGCCCCACATCCCTGGTGGCGTTCTAACGAGCAGGGGGAGCCCAGAGGCAGAGCTCAGGCCAAAGTGAGGACCTGGAGCCATGCCCAGGCAGCAGGGGAAAGCCTGGGGCAACAGGTAGAGAGACCCTGTGAGTGTGGGTGAGTGAGGAGGCCCAGTGGAGACATAGTGGCCCAGCAAGGGGCCAGGAGTGAAATAGGTTTATAGTTGTAAAGTTGCTCAGTCAGTGCTCAAGTGAGGGTAGCAGGAGATACCCAACAGACTGTGCTGGGGCTGACTGAGGTGAGGAGAGCCAAGCCCGAAGCTGGGTGAGGCTGGGCACGATGAGTGTGGCTCTGAAAGGGCAGTATGTAAGAAGCTGGGTAAGAGCAAATGGAGTGATTGGGTCCCCAGTGAGAGAGGGTTAGTGTGTGAGTGACACTCTGGGGCTGCAGAGAAGAGCTGCAACTGTGTGTCCAGTTTACTTCAGTCATAAGCCAGAATAGTAACACCAGAGAAAAATCTGTGAGGCATGGGGCCTGTGGAGGGAAGTGGGTATTAGGCCCTTGTCAGCAGGGTGAGTAATGGGTCGCCTCCCGCCTTAGTAACACATTTCATGTTTTTCCATCAAGGTGTGGCAGAAGAGAGAAACAGGTGGTTACCCCAGGAGCAGGGCAACCAGCGGAGACCTGATGAGGAGGCCACCCTGTTACAGTCACACTTTATATTACAGGTGAAAAGGACTGTCTGTAGGGCAGTGTGTGTGTGTGTGTGTGTGTGTTTGTGGTACGTTATTGTTTTCAAACCCACTGTGTCTGGCAGAGAAAGAAAGATCTGAACTTGAGCTTCACACATAGCATAGATTAATATTTTAACATTAGGTTATAAGGTATTCTGAGGGAATTCCTTTTTGCTGAATATGTTCTACTTCATATAAAATTATTTATATAGTTATTTGGATGGAGAGAGAATGACTGGTGTTTAGAACCCTCACCTAGTATAGGGGACAGTGAATGTTTAATTAAAAAGTGAAACAGAGTCAACTAGAGAAATCACTTCATCTCAGAATACAACTTCTTGGATAGGTGGATGATGTAGGTCTTGGTTCACATTTCTCTTGGGCATAAGGAACTGAAGCTGGGTCTTCATTAAAGTAGCTAGAACAGGACAAGTGGGACACTGGCCCTAGGCACTGAATATGAGGGGTGCCAGAATCCCCCCACCACCTAGAATTTTTGCCATGGCAGGGGCAGCCCTGCATTGCTCCTGAACAGCCATAGGAGCAGGGCATCATAGTTCTGCACCAAGCACTGTACCTGCAGGGCAGACAAACTAGTTGGGCAAGCAGAGTGGTGCTTTTCCTACCTCCAGGGAACCTTTACCAGAACAGGCACAGCCCTGAACCCAATATGTATGAATCTGGGGGGGAGTAAATCGGGCACGAAGATCAGCTCCCAGGGAGCCAGACCACTGGGATGCTGCTGTCAGAACCAATATTGCTACAACACCAGTTGCAGCAGTGACAACAGTAGCCTGGACAGGTAAGGCTTCTCTTTCCCTCACCCCCCAGCTCTATAAATGTTGGCATACACTGTTCCTCTGCCTCCTCCTCCCCTCAACCCTAGAGCTCAATAAGCTTGCTACACACATGTGTGACTCTCTCACATCCTGGGTAACCTTTCCATTTCCTGAGCTAGTGGGTAAAAGGGAATGGAGGATATAGCTTCATTCTATTTCAGTTTTGTGAATCTAGTCCTTCATTTCCACTGAATTTCTTACTATGCCTAACACAAAATATTTCAGTGTGTGTTAAACAGAACACTTTCATGGCAAAAAGCTTCTTATTAATTATTTTTCATTTTAGCAAGCACAATTTTAGATATGGGTCAATTTTATTTATTTATGTTCCTTGATTCAGCTGCTAAATAATAACAATAAATAAACACATTCCTATTTACAGGAATATTTATATATTATGGACCAGACCTTAATACATGTATTGGGTATCTAAGCAGTATACAGGAATCTAAATGTGACCCTTTTCCACCTTACTTGAATTCCTGTACAACTATTTGTTTGAAAACATAGTTCACTTGCTGCTTTTTGTGACTTAGACTAAAGGCTATGATGAAGGTGCTTTACAAATGTAGATGTGTTAATTTTTTTTTCCGAGTAACCTTTTAAGGATATTGATCTGACACCTCAAATCAGCTACTGAGTATGACTGGGATGTGTGGGCAGCAAACATCCAGTTAAAAGTACATTTTGAACAAGAGACCCTTACACCAAGATTTATTAACCACAAAACCAGTATTATCAAAATAACTGACTGAAAAGGGAAAAGATAACAGAGTAAGAAATATGTCCAGCATCCATATTATTTATATCCATCCTAAGAATGCACTGGAGTAGGTTGGATAATCAGACTAAAAGTCAGTTTGATGTTTCTCTGTCTACTTCATCAAATCCTCATTTCAGAGTACCACCTTTATACACTTTACAGTTATGGATAGTCATACACAGTAAACCTCCTTATATCAGATAAAATTCTACATTTCACTCAGTATTGGTGTCAAAAGCATTGCCATGCTACCATTGTGGACATTTTAGCAGGTGCAGATCTTAATCTTTAATTTTCTTCTCTTAAAATATCCTGCACAGTCCCATCATGCATGCCTGTGGTAGTCTGTTTGTCATTTTCTGTCCTTTGAAAGAAATCATGTGACTGAGGTCATCCTCTAGTTACCTATTTATGCTGAGCCTCATAAAAAAGATAATCAAATTAAGACTGCCTTTATGCTCAGGGTAAGAGCTAGAGCTTCCCTATGAAGTATTATGTCCCTTAACTTAGGATGAAGGTACATATTATACTTAGACCATATTAAGGACACTTAAAATGCAAATCACTGCAAATAAAAATCACAGCTCTCCTTGATGGCCTGGCACCCTGCACTGGGCACCTAGGGCTCGCTCTCTCTCCTGCAGGAGCCAAGCCCTCACAGGCTCCAACTCCCTGGTCTCCCCTTTCCTGGGCCCTGCTCTAGGCACTGAGGCTATTTTAGTTAACAGTGGAACCACGCTGAGGGGCTCCAGGTACTTGGCCTAGGGCCGAGGCTAACATAAGCAGCCATGAGCTGCTTCCAAAGCAGTTCTCCACAAGACAACCAGCACACTGGGTGAGGCCTGAGCAGGTGTGAGCTGTTCCCAGGGCCAGCTCTCCATGTGCCAATCTGCATACTGACTGCCCAGCTACTTGCACGGCTTGCATGCTCAAGTTGCCTCAAGCCGTTCCTAGAGCCTGGTCCCCATGTACTGATTTGCACACCACTAAAACTCAAGCAGGGTCCCAAGGACGGCCATCTCTGGAGCTCCTCTCTCCTTGCTGCCCCTCATCATCTCTCTCCAGCCTGCAGAGCACACTCCCCTTTCATACTCTTCAGGAGCTCCACCTCCAAAGTTCTCCAGACCTGGCAGGTGCAGTTGCAATTTAAGTCCAGATGCTCCTTGACCCATCCCTTTGGAAAAGGGTGGGGCGTTGCTTCCCTTGTGTTGCTTCCAGATTGGTGGGCGGGCTCTACCAATCAAATAACAGACCCTTGATCCTGGGATTCAACCCAAGCTCCAAAAAGGTAAGCTTGCTACACTTGTAAAACCCATGCTACTTTAGACAAGGGTCAGCCTTGGGCTGTCCAGCCTTAATATTAAGAGAAAACCTTTCTTACATTTCATTGAAGTCTTCATACTCTCCAGAAAACTACAGACATAATGATCCATAATGATCAGCATGCCTGATGGGCTGCCAGTGCTGGCACTCAGTTCTACATCCTGAAGACAACTACGATCAGGCTTCAGCCACGGGTGTTCAGTTCCTAACATGATTCCTAAGACTGTGGGATTGCTGCTTGGGACTGCTTCCCTGTGCTAAGGATACTCACTTGTTGGGAACTGACCCAGACCAATCATAGCTGAAAGGGAAATGTGACATTAGCCTGAAGGCCAATCACCTTGAGACAGGGGAAAGAAAGCAGCAGCAGGAGGATACCTTTTTTATTTCTCCTTTACCCAACTCCCTCCATCTCCTGAATGGAGAGTCCTCTTGCCCTTCATCAGAAGAATTACAACTACTACCTCCAATGTAGGATGAAAAAAATCAGATGGGAAATGATGTCACCAGAAGCAGCCAGAGGTTTATAAATTATTCATAGACATAGATGCTAGGGTCAGAAGGGACCTCAACAGATCATCAAGTCCAACCCCCTGACTAGGCAGGAAAGAGTGCTGGGGTCAAATGACACCAGCCAGATGTCTATCCAGCCTTCTCTTAAAGACCCCCAAGGTAGGGGAGAGTACCACCTCCTTTGGAAACCCATTCCAAATTGTGGCCACCCTTACTCTGAGGAAGTTTTTTCTGATATCTAGCCTAAATCTGCTGTCTGTCAGCTTGTGACCATTGTCCCTTGTTACCCCAAGAGGTGCCCTGGTGAACAGAGCATCTCTGATCCCTTGCTGCATTCTCATAATGAATTTGTAGGTGGCCACAAGATCACCTCTCAGCCTTCTCTTGCAGAGGCTGAAGAGGTCTAGGTCCCTCAGTCTCTCCTAATAGGTCTTAGCCTGTAAGCCCTCAACCATACGAGTGGCCCTCCTCTGGACCTTCTTGAGTCTATCAACATCCTTCTTGAAGTGCGACACCCAAAACTAGACTCAGTACTCCAACTGCGGTCTGACCAATACTGCATAGAGGGGAAGTATCACCTTCTTGGTTCTATTAGTCATGCACCTGCTGATGCGTGATAAAGTGTGGTTAGCTTTGCTAATGATTTTATCACAATGATGACTCATGTTCATCTTGGAGTCCACTATGACTCTGAGATCCCTTTCCGCTTCTGTGTTTCTGAGATGGTCACTTCCCAGCCAATAGGTGTGCTGGATATTTTTGCACCTTAGGTGTAGCACTTTGCAATTGTTCATGTTGTACTGCATCCTATTAAGTACTTCCCACTTTTCTAACCTGTCCAGGTCTGCCTGAAATCATTCCCTACCCTCGAGAATGTGCATTTCACCCCACAATTTATTATTGTCTGCAAACTTGGACAGAGTACGCTTCACACCCATATCCAAGTCACTGATGAACATATGGAAGAGTACAGGTCCAAGGACTGAATCCTGCAAGACCCCACTACCCACAAAATTATCCTGGCACATGTCCAGGAGAGCCCAGCGGGGAAATGCATGCTCAGGGGCAACCAGCATGGGTTCATCAGTGGCAGGTCTTGTCAGACCAACCTGGTGGCCTTTTATGATCAGGTCACCA
>JAGPOW010003316.1:51249951-51266527 GCA_030014935.1 Caiman crocodilus | reverse complement strand
AAGGGGTCGGCCGGACGCGAGGCACCCCAAGGGAGGCACTCGGAGCCTGGAAGGTGGTCGGGCGCAGGGAGGTGGGTGGCTCAAAACGGGAGCGCCCCCCTACTGGCCCGCCACAGCCCCAGCCCTGGCCCTGTGCTATCACCTTCCCATGATCCAGGCCCCAAGTCCTAAACACAGGTCCCTGTTCACCCCTGAACCCTGCCTTTGCAACTCCTGGCTGGCCTCCATGGAGACCTCAGGATAGCACGGCTGGGACATTACAGAGCCATGACAGAGCCACAGTACACTCCCAACACTTCCCTGCCTGCAGAACTAGGGTGTTGTCACAGCCCCAAAACCCCAAGGTCTCCATGAAGACCAGTCAGGAGCCACACAGGCAGAACATGTGGCTCTATCCAGGGTTGGGACTAGGATTGTGGGATCTGGGGCTGAGGCAGTACCACAATCCACTCCCTGAATGCAGAACCCACACCTTTTTCAGGGGTGTGATGGCAGCAGGTTGCAGCTCTGCCTCAGTCCCGGCCTTAGCCCTGGATCTGAACTGTCACTACTTCAAGATCCTGGGGTCGTCCCCATCCCACCTATACATTTCACTCCAGATGCTGCTCCCCATGGTCCCATTCCAGCCTTCCAGCCATGTACCCTGCCTGTGCAGGTCCTGCTCCTGGCAGTGGTTGTGGGATGGATGGGCTATGGTGCCCAGGCAGAGTGTCCAGGTTCAGTAGTGGCAGCTGGAAGGAGGCACCACTGCTGCTGGGGATGCCAGGAAATGGAATGAAGATGCAGGCCTGGCAAAAATCCCTCCATGGGCTGGATGCAGCCCATGGCCTGTATTTTGTCTACGCATGTTCTAGGTCAACCCTGACCACTGATTATCCAACCTCTTCTTGCACACCCCCACTGATGGAGATTCCACAACATCCCTATGTAGTCTATTCCACTACTTTGCTATTCTAACAGGGAAGTAGTTTTTTCCTGATATCCAATCTAAACCTACTTTCGTGCAATTTCAAACCATTAGTCTGCATTCTGCTCTCTACAGCAAGAGAGAAAAGGTGTTCTGCCTCTTCTTTATGGCAGCTCTTGAATTAATTGAAGATTACAATCACATTCTGTCTTAAGCACTTTTCCCACAAGCTGAACATGCCTATTTCCTTCAAGCTTTTCTCATGAGGCTTGCCTTTCAAGCCCTTTATCATTGCCTCTGGACCCTCCCTAACTTTTTTGTGTCCTTTTAAAAATGTCCTTTCCACTGCTGACGTTATGTGTATTTCTCCGTAGTGCTTCCAGACATATTTCTCTGTGTGATTAAGTGCACATATGTCAACAAAACAAGACTGTTCCTAAAAGAGTGGTTTTGAATAGGAAAGGGATTGCAAATAGATAATAACACATGTTAGATCCTACTAGTAACAGGAAAATATGGAACCAAGAAAAGCAGATCCACATGATCAAAATACAGGATGCACCTACATGTTTTGTAATGAGCCATCATTACTGTACATTATGTTTAGTACTGATATTACCAGGTACTAAATCAATGTGCAGTAACCAGTGCTACTGCACAGCAGCACTGGCACATGCCTTATGTGATGCTAATGCACAGTCGACTAATATTACTGTGCATTAGCATATTAACATGGCTTTCACCATGATACACTAATCCACAGTAAAATTAGTCTACTGCACATTTAGCCTCTTGTGTAGATGTGCCCACAATGTTTTATTATACTTTAAGTGGGAAGAAAATTCCCCCATACATTAACAACCGTTATAGTCCTGGTTATAATTTTATCAGCTAGTTCACTAGAGTGCATATCAGAACTTTAACGATACATAAAATTAAGTAACAAAAGACACTTACACATATTAAATGTCAACTCTTCTGTTTTCCACAGTAGTTGAATTCATGTGTACAGCAGGTCTGAAACTGCAGACATACTCTTTTGGAAACCATCTTCTGCAATCTTCAGTGTCATATTTGCTTTTCATGATATGTTACATTGCCATTAAAATGAAAATTAGCAGCTCAAAGGGCAAACTAATCTATCATGGCAATTTGGTATATGATATTTGGAACCAAATGAGATAGCAACACAGACCAACACTCCTATAAAAATATGTTATTATTAAGGTCAAATATAATTGATACACAAGGCAAGAAAAAGAGTTATGCTCTTTTTAAATGCTGTTTTAAATCTCCTTTATTTTTGCATAACTTATTAAATAATATGTGCCTTTTTTCCACCTCCTCAGTCTTGTGTGTCCCTAAAGCAGGTCTCCCACACACCTCTTTCCCCTACCTCCCTCCTTAATCTGTAGCCTTCCTTCCCTATGTTCTGGGTTACCAACTCCATCTTCCTAGTTGAAAAACTGAGCACTATTCCTTATGGCAATGCCACTAGGCCACCCAGTTTGCCTGTGATATGTTAAAATTGACAAGTAAAAAAAATATTTGCATTCAGATGTGGTACTTAAATAATAATAGTCCTAATATCCTTTCCCCTGTGATGCCAAATATATAATTTAACATGTATGGTACCATTCTGATGTCAGAGCTGTTCTTATTTACATGCAGATTGTGTCTGATCTGGATGCAGATGCACATGTATGTGTATGTGAAGAGAAAGACTTTGCAATGGAGGAAGGAAAAGCTATGTTCTGAACCATCCCCTTCTCTTGAACCACTCTGTAGCATCTTATCATTGTTGCTGTCATTGGCAATGCGTAGGGGGTGCATGCAAGTGCACATGCACCCCCTGAGAGAAACACTGCCAACACTACCAGTGGTGCCTGAAGGCAGTTGCCACTCACCATCCCTTCCCTCTTGCTGCCAAAACCACTAGCAGCATCTGTGGGTGGTCTCTGACTGCTGGTCAGCACTTGCCACCTCCCCGCTCACTGCAGACACTGCCACAGCCTCCTGCAGGAGCGCGCCACTGCAACCACCACTGCCACCACCTATGGGTGGTTGCCATGCCTCACCAGCCTCTGGGGGCACACATCATTCATAGTTGTTTGACATGAGCAACAATACTGCTAGCTACTTACAGGCTCTGGAGCCCAAGCCACTATGTAGGCAGACAGTAAAACTGTAGTTCCATCTTCTTTCCATTAGCCAGCAGAGCTCTTTAGTACACCAGGTGTGATCTGAGAGGCAATGCCTCTCAGATTTATACACGGGATGCCACTATCCACAATGCAGTGTATAAAACTTGCTCTTCAGAAGATGGAAGCAATCTGAAAAGTTGCTATGGGCCAATAAGCAAGCAAAAAATTCTATTAATATTAGGGATTTGAACAATCCACTTATTCAAATATATCAACTGAAATGTATTTGCCATAGCATTCATCTTACCTAGTACTAAATATACCTTGTTATGTGTTGAGTGCCTCAATTCAGTTCTTGTTAATTTCAATACATTACAGCATCAACTCCTAAAACAGTATGGAGGTTTACAAAAAAGGAAGGTAGGGTTTCCCGATCGATTAGCACTCATCCTGAGTGTCTCTGTGATAAAAAGAAGGTAGGAATTATTAACAAGCAGAAATCCACTGAGGTTCCCCATCACCAACATGTCTTATCTTGACTGAAGTAACTTGACTGTTCTGCTTAAGTATGTATAATTACACTTTCCTTTAGTCTCCAGTAGCCATTATGTATCTGTGGCTGCTATTCTTGATTAGCTCCTTTGATAATTCTATAATCTGCAGAATTTAAAAGTGCATTTCAAGTCTTGTCACAGGATACCAGATACTGTTCTATGAGATGGATTGGAAGAAGGAATGTTTGAATTTTCCAGGTACTAAGTTTGCTGTTTATCATTCCAAGCAGAACTCAATTTGAAAAGCTAATTGGGAAGAACATGAAGAACCAAATTCCATTCTAAATGACACTTGCATGCAACCTCACTGAAGCTACTGAGTTGCACGGAGTGTAAGCAGGAAAAAACAGAGCCAGAAGTCATGTTGTGCTTGTGTGTCAGGATTTACTTTTCTTTGCTGACATCTATATCCTGCGAGATGACAAGCCTTTAATGAAATCCTTTTGTTTTTCATTACTAAAACACTTCAGTAAAGAGCAGAACTCATATCAGTTCACAAAAAATAAGTGAAGTTAAAAATCAAAGTAATGCAGTGGGTTTTTTCTTTTTTAATCTTCCCTAACCATTTGGAATGAGTAAGCAAGGAAACCAAATACTTTGGTTTCCATCTGAAAAAGAATGAAGCTCAGACCTTCATAAAACATCCCTTGGTGTCCCCAAACTTAATAAATATTCACATCACTTTCAAGTGATCCACAAATTAATACTTATTTCCTTCTCTAGATCAGTCGCCTGCTAGACTAATTGTACATACTTATTGTAATGCATAATACATATTGCTTTAAGGACTGTGATATCTTTAAATGATGACTGGAATCCTAGCCACTGGAATATCCTAAGTAGTATGCTGGGCTAGGGACAGACATTACACATAAACTGGTTTAAGTAATTAGAAACTGCTTTAAACCTGTAACAGAACAGACATTCAATGCACATAAACCAGTTTCAAAATGGCTGAAACCAGTTTGAGATACACCTGGTTGAATCAGACTTAACTGATTTGGGTCAAACCAGTTCATACAATGTCTGTCCCAGACCTCTTCCTGGTTTAACTTAAACCAGAGTCCCACAGCATCCCAGATTCTTTGCAGCCCTGGACTGGGCTCTCTGCTCCACAGAACAGGCTGGCCCTGCCCTTTTACTCCCTAGCTGGAGCTCCAGCAGATACTGCAGACACAGTAGTGTCTGCCCAGCTTCCCCCCACCCCACCCTCAGCACTCCCTGCTCAAGGACGGATTTACCTGCCCCTCATCTCTCAGCATGGACCATAGCAAGCATGTGGTATGTTAGTTAATGCAGAAAGATGTCTGTGTAAGGCAGATAGGACAGTGTCCACTTAGGGCTTTTTGGAGCTGATCAACAGGTCCGCTGGTAATTTCCCCCTGTTCCTTCCTTGAGAAAAACTGTTTAATAAGAGCTTGAACTAATAAGAGAGGCTTTTGTTTTCTTGATGGGCTGCTGAACACTGTGTTATTAACTCCCTGCTGGCTCCCTCCCTGGTCAGGAGCAGCAAGGTGGGGGGGCAGAAACCCCTTCCTAACCATAGCGTCCTGCTGGAACCTGTCCACACTTGCCTCAGCTCAGCACTATGGAATAGTCTAGCACCCCCCACATCCTATCCTGAGCCACTGCAGGAATGTGCCTACATTTTCTCAGTCCAGAGGGAATGATTTTGCACTTGCAAACAAGTTCAACCTAGGCAGGTTAGACTAACCTGCAAAGATTTAATCAATTCAGGCTCAGGCTTTTTAAATGTCTGTCCTTAGCCCTGAAGTGAACAAGCCTGCTGAGGTTAAACAGATATCATAATTTCATAGTTGGTAAGGTCAGAAGGGACCTGAACAGATCATCAAGTCTGACCCCCTACCATGGGCACAAAAGACTCCTGGGGTCAAACAACCCTGGCTAGGTGATTATCTAGCCTCTTTTTAAAGACCCCCAGGGTAGAAGCGAGCACCACTTTCCTTGGAAGTTGGTTCCACATCCTAGCTGCCCTGACTGTGAAGTAGTGCCTCCTGATATCTACTTTCAGTTAACTTATGGCTCTTATTCCTAGTTACTCCCAGTTGTGCTTGGGGGAACAGGGACTCTCCCATTGCCTGCTGATCCCCCTTGGCCAGTTTATAAATGGCCACCAGATCCCCCTCAGCCTTCTCTTATGGAGGGTGAACAGGTTCAGGTCCCATAGCCTTATGTCATAGGGCCTGCCCTGCTGCCCCCCGACCATGTGAGTGGCCCTTCTCTGGACTTTCTTGATGTTGGCCACATCCCTCCTGAAGTGCGACACCCAGAACTGGATGCAGTACTTCAACTGCAGCCTGATCAATTTCACAGACGGGGAGGATCAAGTCCTTGGACCTAGTTGTGATGCATCTGTGGATGCATGACAAGGTGTGGTTGGTCTTCCTGACCAGGTCCTCACATTGGCAGCCCATGTTCATCTTGCAATCAACAGTGACTCCAAGATCCTTTTCTGCCTCTGTGCTGACAAGAAGGGAGTTCCCCAGCCTGTAGGTCTGCTGCTGGTTCTACCTCCCCCAGGTGCAGTACCCTCCACTTGTCAGTATTGAAAGCCATCTTATTCTTATCCGCCCACCTCTGTAACCTGTCCAGATCTAGTTGCACCCTGTCCCTTTCTTCTCGTGTGCCCACTTCTCCCCACATCTAAGTGTCATCCGTGAATATGAACAAGGTGCTTTTCACCCCTCGTCCAGTCACTGATGAAGATGTTGAACAGTGTGGGCCTGAGAACTGAGCCCTGGGGAACCCCACTGCCCCCATCCCTCCAGAGTGAAAATGCCCCATCCACCACCAGTCTCTGGATATGGCCCTCCAACCAACTAGTGACCTTTCTGACTTAGTAGGCATCAACACCACAGTTGCCTAATTTTCTGAGGAGAATGGGGTGAGAGATAGTGTTCAAGGCCTTCCTAAAGTCCAGAAAGACTATGTCCACTGCGACATCTGCATCCAAGGATTTTGTTACCTGGTTGTAGAAGGCAACAAAGTTGGTCTGACAGGACCTGCCCCTAATGAACCAATTTTGATTGCCCCTAAGCATGATCTCCCTGCTGGTCCCTCACAAATGGGTTCCTGGATAATTTTCTCAAAGAGCTTTCCCAGGACCAACTTAAGACTAATGGGTCCTTCTTCCTTCCTTTTTTGAAAACAGGGACCACATTGGCCATTTTCCAGTCCTCTGGACCTCGCCAGAGCACCATGAGTGCTCGTAAAGCTGTGCCAGAGGTCTCACAATGACCTCTGCCAACTCCCTCAGCACTCTGGGGTGGAGATCATCAGGACCTGCTGATTTGAACACATCTAGTCCCACCAGAAGTTCCCTGATTAAGTCCTCACTGACCCTGGGCCTGGCTGTGCCTCCCCTAGGTCCATCCGGTATCCTGGTGGGAGGGATGTCCCGGTTCCTGTTCAGAAAAATGGAGGCAAAAAATTTGTTAAAAAGGTTATCTTTGTCATCTGGTGTGACCATCAGATTTCCAAGCATGATCTGAAGAGGCCCCACATTACCCAGTACCTTATCTTTACTTGCTAGTATTTAAAAAAAGATTCTTGTTATCTTTGATCCAGCTCTCTAGTCCCAGTTCTGTCTCCACCTTAGCTTTCCTCTAACAGCCTCGCTACGATCTCGAGCAATGGAGGTATAATCCTTCTTAGTGATGGCCCCTCCATTCCATTGAGTGTATGCCTCCTTTTTAGCTTTGAGATGTTCCTGGATGCTTTTGGCGAGCCCTGGGGGTTTTTGAGCACTTTTGCCCCCTTTGAGCTGCATTGCGATTGTCACCCTTTGGGCTTGGAGGATCGTCTCCTTAAGGAATGACCACTCTTCTTGGACTCCCAACTCTCCCCCCCCCCGGACCTCAGTGCCTCCCCAACTAGTCTCCTTACCTCATTGAAATCCACCTTCCTGAAGTCCAGGGCTGCTGCCTTGCTGAAGGCCTTTACCACCCTGCGCTGGATGGTGAATTCCAGTAGGGAATGATTGTTATTGCCCAGGTGGTCAAGAACCCGCAGTCCCCTCACAGGTTGTTGCCAGTGGCCAGGACTGGGGCCAACAAGGCATTTCCCCTGGTGGGACTGTGCATCTCCTGGGTCAGATGGAGGTCCTGTAACTTGGCTAGGAACTTAAATGAGCAGTCAGACCTGCTCTTGCCAGCAGATGTCTGGCTAATTTAGGCCATCCATGATGACCATGTCCCTTGACTTAACTGTCTCCATGAGCTGACCTGAGAATTCCCAGTCCAGCTCTTTCCCCTGGTTGGGGGGTTTCTAATAGACCTCCCACTGTTAAGTCCCTTTCCTCCAACCCCCTTGTATTTTGATACAGAGCACTTCAGTGTGCCCCTCCTCTGACCCAGTGCTGTTTGCTAAGGATGTGTATTGCTCTTTCACGTAGAGTGCCACACCCCCACCTTTTCTTCCTGTTTTATCCAGCCTGTACAACCTATAGCCCTTGATGTTTACCACCAGTTGTGCACTGGATCCCACCAAGTTTAAGTGAGTCCCATTATGTCTGGGTTTGTGTTAGCTAGCAGGAGGGCAAATTCCTTCTGCTTGTTCCCCATACTACAAGCATTAGTGTAGAGGCATTTAAGGCCTTCTGATGGTGTATGCATTGCTCTCCTAATCCCAGAGCTATCCAGACCCCTGTCTCTTACCTGCGTACTTCCTGTGCTCATTGCCTGTCTTGATAGGGCTGCTCTTATGGGTGTCTCTTGGTTTGGTGTTCCATGGCTCCTTCCATCCTCATCCTCCCCTTCCCCTGAAGAGCCTAGTTTAAAGCCCACTGGTGGAGATCAGCCAACCTGAAAGAGAACACATGCTTACCTTTGGGGGAGAGGTGAAGCCCATCCCCTAACTATTCACCACACTGCTAATTCAATTAATTCCACTTGTTATTATTTTATTTCTCCCGTTATTCTGATCCTGTTACAAATACCTGTAGCTAAATTAAAAAGCATGTTTTCCATAATGAATTTTGGGAGGCATGATAGAGGGATGAGTGAGGCCTGCTTAATTATTGAGAATTGGTGAAATTACATTTTAAGACACTAAAAATAAATTTATGCCATGTCACAGTCCTAAGTCAAAACTCTTCATTACTACTAATATGAATTTCACCACTCTTTGTCGTTAGGATATCATTCATGAATCAATTCTGATTTGCTTCACATATATTTATTATTCATTATAATTTATTGAATACTTTGGGTAAACAATGTTAGCTTTTCCCCTGGCAGATTCACTGTATGCTGTTCGTGTCATTTTGTTGCTCACTAAAAAGGCATTTTTTTTTCCTCTCTTGCTACCACATGCATTAACTGTTTTTTTCCTCACCTTCCTCAGAAGCACTGGGTATTGACTGAGATGTGCCAATGCTCATGCTGGGATTTAAATCCACAGGTTTCTGAGTAGAGGGCCATGCTCCTCTGCTCAGGGCCAGACAGCTCACTATTTGGTGTCAGAAAGGAATTTTATCCCATGGTCAGATTGTGGATGTTTTTCCGTCCTCTTTAGTGGGTGGCATGGCCCTGTTCCTTGGGTCTCTCAAGGATATTTTAACAACCTTGCAGGAATAGGATGTTGGGCACCATAGTTTCTCTGCTTTACCTGTGACATGTTAAGGCATTATGCCTTGTGGTTGTATCAATGTTGACTCTGTAATTCTACTAATAGGATAAACAGTGGATTTGTTTTTTATCATTTGGGTGGGGAAGATCTTGCCTCAGGCAGGTGGTTGGACTAGATGACCTATGAAGATCCCATCCTACCCTACTTTTATATAATCTCTGTGCTGCTTGGTAGCAGTTTTTGCCAGCTGACTGGATGAAAAACTAACTGAGAACATACACAGTGCATTCTTGGTGTGAATTTGCCAGCAACTCAACACATGTACTAACATCAGTCTTCTATTTGGGATTCACAAAAACTGTTGTTAATACTTATTTGTGGTCTGTTTCCAAGAAACAAATTATATGACTCCTATATAGCTCCATATCTCCCCTCTCCACCCCCCAATGTTCTTTGGTTCATGAAAACAACCTTCAAAACTGATTTGCAAGTATTTTATGAGTGAACCAGTTTTATTCAGGGCTATGGAAATTGTTGGAATACTTTTAACATTGTAAAGAGTTAAAGCTGATTCAAACAAAATATACTTAATTTAAAATGCCATTTCTTCAGAACAAAAATTACCTGTTGCATAAGGTGCACTCTTTCTATGCATCTGAAACTGCCATTGCTAACAGTTTCCACAGCATAACCCAGCAACTTTTATTTGTATAAATCAAAATGCAGTCAACCATGTAGATAATGGCATTTAAAATATCTTACTGATTTGAGTCACTACGGATTCTGAAAAGTTTTTATTAACAATGTTTATTGAATTCCTGAAGAGATGACAGAGTGCACAATGCTCAGTAAAGCACTAAAAACAGGAAATATATCCAAAAGGGGAAAAAAATGCAGGAGTTTGATTTCCACTCTTAATTTAATAGCAATATCTAACACTTCCAATCCAGGCTCCAACAAGGAGTCTTTAATCCAATATGTTTCTAGAAAATAATTTTATTATTTCTCATAACATTTCTGAAAAATTACTATTGTTAATTGATGAGCTATGATTATGTACACGTACTGTCGACAGAGAGAACTAGCTTATTTTTGTGTTTGTAAAAGGTTTGGAAAAGAGAATATATATGTAACAGACTGCCAAAGTGGGCTCACCAGATTGGCTTGAGATGCTTACCCTGGGCTAGAAAGACTGCCAGTGAACCCTGAGCAACCCCAAGGGTGGAGCAGGGGACCCCTGCCCTGTGGAAAAGGAGAAGCCAATTGAAAGAAGGGATCCCCTCATTTGAATGGAAGGGTGATGGCTGGGGTTGTGGGCCAGTCACTTTGAGCCCCGGTTGGCCGGTTTGCAAGCCAGGGAAGGACTGCCGGAGACGATAAAAGCAGCAGCCAAGCTGGTGTGTGGGAGCTGCTGACAGTGACTCCAGGCAATGATGCAGGAGGCCTAAGAAGAGCTGGGGTGAGCTGACCCAGCAGAGGGAGCACAGAGACCCCTGTGAAGAGCCTCGAAGGCCCTGGGAGAAGAAGGCAGCAGCAGTCAGCCATGCTTTCAGCCCTGCAGGAGAGAGGGAGCAGCGGCCAGGGATTGGGACAGACAGCTGGTGCTCCAAGGCCTCCTCACAGTGTGCTGGATGTGTTGGGCATCCAGGAGGCTAGGGATGGCAATCACCCCTCCCCACCCCACTCCACTGCAGAGAAGCAGCAGCAGTCAGGAGCACAGGCGACATCCTTATCCAGAGCAGAAAGCTGGGCTGGTGAGTTGAGGAAACCCCTTACCTTCCCTGGGGAAGCAGAACAATAGCAGGTAAGGCACTGGGATCCTGAGGAGCAACAGAGCACCAGGACAAGGGTCCTCAGAAGCTCGGGATGCAGGCTGGTGCTCAGAGCAGGACTGGTGAGCCACGAGGCATGTGGGGTGCCTGGCCAGTCATCTGGAGCAAAGGTTTAGAACAACGACCTCTGGGGGCTGCCTGTGCTGCTGACCAAAAGAGGGGTTTGATACAATTTGATTGCTGCAGACCAGAAGAGCTTAACTTATTGCAGTCTATTGCTTATTGGGAAGCCTGTTGGAGCTGCTGGAACTGAGCATCTTGCTTCCTTGTGGTAACATCTCAGCGGTGGCTAAAAGCTGCCAGTTACCCTACCTGTGGTTCTTGAGTCAAGGGTTGACTAATGCATTCCAGTTTGTTTTGTGATTCTGGTTATGCCATTTAAGTTCACTTGTAAATAACCTTTCCTATTATTCTTGTTTTGTAAATAAAGTGTAAATAGTTGAATCAATTAAGTGTTAGACCTTATTGGGACCATGGGATGCTCCGTGGGGAGCAGAGGCTGGCTGGAAAGTAAATTGTGATAACTGGAAGCCCTGCCCCACTCTTACCACATCATCCCTGATATTGGGCAGGGGTGCCAACTATTGGGCCGTCACCTGGGTTACACACACACACAGATGCGTGTATATGTGTACACACACATACACACACACACACACATATATGTATATATATCCTGCCTTTGGAATGTGTGCTTTGAGGTCCTAAACACATCACTTTGAGAGGGGTAATACAAATAAATCATTATACAAATATACTTCACTGGTCAGTGGGCACATCTACATGAGACACTGACTGTGTGGAAGCCTGATTCTACTGCTCAGTAGCAACGTGTGGCAAAAGCTGTGATGTGGCACTACTGCACAGTAGTATTAGGCTACCACCCAGTAGCGTCACTTAAAAGGCATTTGCCAATACTACTGCATAATAACTTGGGTTACTTGTTTATACAAGTACTAAATAAATGTGCAGTACTGTCTCATGCAGACATGGACAGTATGTTATTACATGCCCTTCCATTTATCTGCAGGGGCACGTAAACCTTTGACTCAACTTGAAGACACCTAAGGTAAGAAAAAAGTCCTGAAGCATAGTGAAATGCAGTTAAGTTTGCAGACAAGGTTCTGTGTAGAAGAGTCTGACTGTTAAAAAAAGAGGAAAAACACCTTTTCTCTCTTGCTGCAGACAGTAGGAAACAAACCCTTGCAGGGACTTGAACCCAAAGGTTTTTAGCTAGAGGGTCTTACCCTCCCACTCTGAGTCAGACCAATTACTGGTTCCAGAGGCTGGAGTAATGGTGTAGAGTTACAGCCAGGCAGTTTGTGTTATGGCCAGGTGCCCTGTGTTTAAGTTATAGCCAAGGGGCTGGAGTTTGTGTTTTGTTGTAGTTATAGCCTCACCCAAACCACTGGTTTTATAAGGGGTTGGAGGAGGCCTCGGGGGCAACTCCAGTGGCGGGGGACCCCAGCGCCAGGGAGGGCACAACCTACTCCTAGGAGACCCACGGTAGCATGGGAATCCTGGTGCCAGTGGGGGCGTGGTTTGCAGAGTGCTTGGACCCCAGCCCCAGGGAGAGGCAATTGAGGAAGCCCAGGGAAGGCACAGTAAGATCCAGGAAGGGGGCAGACTTGAGGCCCAAGTTAGGCAGGGTGAGCCCCAGGAAGCGGGCAACTTGGCGAGGCCCAATTGTGGGCATGCACAGCTCCAGGAAGGGGGCCATTTTATTGGGAGGCCCAAGTTGGGCACAGTAGGCCCCAGGAAGGGGGCAGCATTGGGAAGCCCAGGTTGGGTGCAGTGAGCCCCAGGAAAACCCAAGTCCAGGCACTGGGAGTCCCTAATAGGGGGGTCACATTTACTCAGGAGCCCAAGTTGGGTGCAGCGAGCCCCAGACAGGGGGCAGCATTTTGTGGAGCCCAAGGAGGGCAAATAGTGGGAAGCCCAAGTTGGGCGTAGTCAACCCCAGAGAGAGGGGACAGTGCTAGTGAGGTGTCCAGGTTGGATGCGGGGAGCTCCAGGAAGGGGGCAGTATGTTGGGGAGCCCGAGAAGGGCAAGGATCGGGAGGATGTGGTGAGCCCAGACAGAAGGCAGTGTTTTAAGGAGCCCAAGGAGGGCAAAGAGAATGAAGCCCAGGGAGGGCATAGTGAGCCCCAGAGAGGGGGGGCAGTGGATTGAGAGGCCCGAGGGGGGGGCATAGTGAGCCCCAAGGAGGGGGCACCATTGGAAGTTGAGGAGCCCAAGTAGGGCAGGGACTAGGAAGCCCGGGGCAGGCATGGAGAGCCCCAGGGAGGGGGTGCCACTGAGGAGCCCCAGTGTAGGTGTGGTAAGCCCCAGGAAAGGAGTGACGATATTGAGAGTTCCAAGGGTGAGTGCTGCGAGCCCCAGAAAGGGGGCAGCGTTAATAGGAGTCCCAAGGTGGACACGGGGAGCCCCAGGAGAGGGTGTTAGTGGAAGATCGAGTTGATATCTGTGAGGCTTGGGCTGTGGTATTGGGGAGGAAGGAGCTGCAGATAGCACACCTAGCAGAGGGACGGTATAAGGGCAGCCTCCTGCTAATTAATGAACCAATTAACATCAAGACATGGCAGGAGAGCGGCCCAAGGACAGACGCAGAAGGCGGCCCGAGGGACACCCTGTCACATCAGGATTGACTGTTGTTTTGCAAAGAGGTTAGAAAAGGATTTTTTTTTTTTTTTTTTTTTATGATGTATTGGATAGGGATGACCCTGCCTCAGGCTGCAAGTTGAACTAGACCTCTGAAGATCCCTTCCCATCCTACTTTTCTATGAATCTACGATTCTATGTGAATGGTGCAATTCAATTAAGATTTCCAAGTAATCCTCATTTTCAAGTACCAAGCTGTCTAATATTTTTAGCTAAAAATATATAATCGGAAGAAAGTCTGATAGGGTAAATGTTTATGAAATTGCTGCTAATGTTTAAGTAGGGGAATGAGAACATCCAATATGATGGAAAGCTTCAAAATTTAAAAAATGCTTGCATATTTTGTTTTGAAAGGAACATCTACCCTGACCCCTCTGCTGTCTCATGATACCTACAGGCCTCATGATGTATTTTGTCAAGAAAGACTTGCCTCTCCTGTAGTCATCATTAAACACAATAGACTCCTAGGCAAAGGCTCAGGTGAGAGCTCTTCCTTCTTCCATAAACATATTGGTTGACTTGCACTAATGTAATCTAGTGTTGCCACCCATGGCCTGAAGTCTTGAGCTGTTGCCCACCCAGAAACAGTTTGCTGTCCAGAACAGACTGAAGATCATCTTTTTTCTTGTGTTGCTTGCATACCCACACTGAATGAATATCCAGTAAAACTTAACAGTGAAACAGATCCTGCAGATCACTTTTGCCATCATTCAAGAAGATTCAGTATAACATGAAGACAGGTATGTCCCTAGTAAAATTTTATTTAAGGAGTAGAGCTGTTTAAGAAAAAATTAGGAACCTAACTACATCCATTAATATGAAATAATTAAAACACCTATTCATGTCTCCAAACAAATTAGAATATATATGCTAAAAAATCAAACTATTTTGCCACTCTTCTCCTTCCCTCACCTCATTATATCTAGTTTTAAAATTCTTCCATAAACCTTACCTAGCCTTTCAAGAGAGAAGAATTTTATAATCACTTTTAGATGTCTATAAAATACTTCATGCACATTTTACAGTGCTGTAATTTAGAGCAGTTTTTATAGCACTAAAAAGTTACAGTGCATTAAACATGACAGAAGTGCAGTGTTCGATGAGAGTGGGGAGAAACCTCAGCCTCCCTCCACTGTCCAGGCTGTGAGGTAGGGGGCACTCTGCAGCCTCCTGGGGCTTTTCCACTGGTCAGAATTTTGACCATCATACATAACTCATTTAATGAGCTGTAGGTTGCCAAAGTGTTGTAAAGTACAGTGCTTCAAATTTAATACTTCATTTAATGAGGGTTAATTTAAAGCACTGTACCTATTTTTGAAGCGCTGTGTAAAGCCATGCACCTCTGTTAAGTCATGGCAATAAAACACATTAAATAGTGAAAAAAGCAACTTCTTTACATACCTATAACACTTAAATCTGCCTCGTTGCCAGGCTGAGATCATTGCTGACATGTTTTCTATTAGGAGCAGCAGAGCTGATTGCATCTTGGACCAGGTGTTCCATGGCAGAAAAAAAGTACTGCAGAAAGAACTTACAGACATCCATTACAGCAGGGGTTGCAACCCCTGGCATGCATGCCAAGCATGGCATGAAAGGCCATTTTGCTTGGCTTATCATGGCCAGCCCCAGCTCCAGGTATCTGCTGCCAGTGACAGAGCCTGGGCTGCTCCCAGCAGGGCTTGCAGCATCCGAGCTGCCTGCTGGGAACAACCCGGGCTCCTGGCTGGCAGCAGCTACCCAGAGCCAGAACCAGCTGCAGTTGGGAGACTGCAAAGAACTGTGCCAGGCTCTGGAGCCCAGGCATCAACTCTGTACTGGCATGTGCGCACACACCTCAGAACGGGCAGTAGGGGACAGGCCTGAGGCAGCAGAACCTCGGTCTCTCCCCTGCTCCTGGCACAGAGCTGGTGACTGGGCTCTGGAGCCCAAGGTGCATGTGTAGTTGCTGCCAGCATGGAGCTGATCCCAGAGTTGTGGAGCCCATTGCAGCTGTTTGCAGCCTGCTTGCTGTGGCTGCCCAGAGCCCAGGCTGGTTACAGACAGCTGAGCCAGGCTCCAGAGCCCAGTCACCAGCTCTGTCCTGGGAGCGGGAGAGAGACTAGGGTTGCACTGCCTCAGGCCCCTCCCCCACTGCCCACTCCAAGGCATGCATGCACGCACCAGTACAGAGCTGATGCTGGGGCTCCAGAGCCTGGCACAGCTGTTTGTAGTCTCCTAGCTCTAAGTAGCTGCTGCCAGCCAGGAGCTCGCACTGCTCCCAGCAGGTAGCTGTGATGCTGCAAGCCCTGCTGGGAGCAGCCTGGGCTCCAACAGCTACCCAGAGCCGGGGTAGCTGCTGACAGCCACAGAACCTGGGCTGGAGGACAGGGGCTCTGGGTGGGAGACAAGGGGCAGTAGGGTTGGAGCCAGGAGCTTTGGGTGGGGGGCCAGGGGCAGCAGGGCTGGGAGCAGGAGCTTGGGTGGAGGGCAAGTGGCACAAGCAGGGCATCATGCTATGTACCCCTTGCCCCCATTTTATTTTTTTGGCATCCCAGCAGTTCAGCACCTTCCAAGGTAGGCATTGTGGGTTTTTTTAGCACTCAGGCCAAAAAATGTTGCCTACCCCTGCTTTACAGCATAAAGGTGCTCTATGTCTGGTAAAAAGGCATGACCTAGGCTAGAAGCACCCTCGGAGGAAGCTCCGGGGAGTGATTCCTGCTTGCCCAGGCGGGTTGCTGGGCTAGAGACCTGCACTCCCCCTCCCCAACTCGGGAGCTTCAGAGCCCAGGCTGCCGGCAGGCACTTCCGGTGAACCGGGACTCCTGATTGGCAGCTGAAGAACCGCGGGAATTTCCAATCCAATTAACTGAAATTAACAAGCAGGGTCTGAGTCACTGCTCGGCAGTTAG
>JAGPOW010003316.1:51235406-51249851 GCA_030014935.1 Caiman crocodilus | reverse complement strand
ACGAGCTCTGTATGTGAACACCATGCAGAGGGAGCATGATCACAGCGTGATCAGGGGGGTTGTACCAATCAGTGGCTACTCTGGAGACATGATTGCCTGACCAGCAGCCGTGTGCTCTGGAACCTTCTTGTCACAAGGAGCCCTGATTGGTGCAGAAGGTGATAAAAGGGCAAGCTCCCCTCACCGCAGCGTTCCTCGTGCGCACGATTAGGCAGACTGATCACCTGCCTAGCCGAGCGAACCCCTAGGACGCTGTAGAACAAAAACTTCACTAGCTACGTATATAGAGCTCGTTCCGTCTACAACTGCGACTAGCGTACCCATCGCGTTGCAGTTGTATCTTCGTTCAACTGACGACTGTTTGTATTCCTGTCAGCATCACGTTGTTTATTCACGTAGTGTCTGAGTCCATACCTACCTGCTACCGTGACCTGCCGTCGTCCAGGTTGGTTTACCACCTGGTGCCGATACACATCCTACCTGTAGCATGGCGACTACTTGTCGGAACACACTAAAACATGGGGCACTTGTTATTCTGCTAGGTACCATTGAACTTATAGCACACAGCCCTGCCTCCGCAACAAATGAAAGACTAA
Source organism: Caiman crocodilus (assembly GCA_030014935.1). Taxonomy (NCBI): domain Eukaryota; kingdom Metazoa; phylum Chordata; order Crocodylia; family Alligatoridae; genus Caiman; species Caiman crocodilus. Next base: position 51,249,255 of record JAGPOW010003316.1, on the reverse strand, counting down.
GCAACACATTTTAGCACATCTCTACTTCCCATAACAAAACTATCCAAATCCACAGATCATACACATTTATCTTAGTGTGTTATATATGTCATCCAGTACGCAGAATGCCCTCAAGGAAAATATATGAGGGCAACCAGACAGAAACTATGAACTAGAATGAATAACCACTAAAAAGGAAAAAAGACAGAGATGCTAGAAGACAGGTAGGAGATCATTTTTCACAGGGGTCAAAAACCCCCCCAACATTCCCTATGCAACCTCACATTTCTAGTGCTCAAAATACATCTCCCCAGTACATTTTCAAGAAGAGACTGGGAACAGGAATCCCTGGACACTAAGGACCAGGGATTTAATACAGACCATGACCTCACGATCCATTATAAACTTCCTGATACTTGTTAACTTCTGCACTTCACCAACGATAATGACCCTTATTAACAAGCTTTTGTTCCGCTATTAGGCCAGCAGTGTCTGCTTCTGTCTCAGAGGCCTGAGCATCGGCATGGACTGTTTACAGATGTTTAAAATAAATAAATAAATAGTCTTTTACTTTAAACTTTGTGCACTCCTGATCGGAACCCAATGCATGTCCAGAAGAGGCATCACGCTAGTTGAAAACATGTCCAACATCTGTATACATTGGGCACCTCAGCAGGGCTTGTTGGTGCTTTTATCTAATAGCTGATTGAATCAGCTATTAGATAAAAGTGGCAAAAAGTCTCCACTGAAACACCCTCTTTATATAGATCCAGTGGACTTGAGTCAAACTAATGTGCTGCTGCTTCTAGTAAAGCATGCTTTTTCCCCCATGTCTGTCAGCAGTCATAGGCTTACCTATCTATGTCTACACCAACCACACAGTTGGTTCAATAAAAGATATAATCTAAAAAAACCTTGCCTTATTGAATGCTTTTACACTTAGGCATTCTCTGGTTAGAACTGGGATTTTACCTGTAAAAATGCAATGCTTGTGTGCACCTTCAATTTAGAACAAGCACAAATTTGTAGGAAGATGTAATGGCCTACCTGGTCAACATCATGTTTTTTGCATAGGGTAGTAATACCTCACCAGGTCTTATGGCAAAAAATAAATCAATTTTGAAACAAGATTTCCATCTTTGTGTGCTTTGTTCCCACCTTCCAGGTTTGAGATGTAAGGGTTGGGGAAGGAAAGAAAAAAGAAAGAGAATTTGAGCTATTTAATAAATGTTTTTAAACAAATTATATAGAAGTTACATTTCCAGAACAGTTTCTCTTATGAATGCTATTGTTTACTTCCATACAAAAACTATAATAGCCTGTCTGATATTGCATAAATTATCTGAGACCTAGTCATTTTTAGTTCCATTGTACTGTAAAACACTGCATGTAATATAATGCTGACCAAGTTTTCAATTCTAGGAACAGGATTAAACATCAGGCATAGATTACTTGTTATTACCATTCCAGTAGGCAAGTATTAGGATGTAAAGAGTCTTTTCTGATGCCAGGATGCTTTCTTGCATCCTTCAGCCAGCAATGGAACTTCACCCAACCTACCTGAAGTCAGATCTATTTTAATATCAGAAGCAGCAGAAGGAGGAGGGAAAAGATTTTAAAGCCAATAGTCCATTAAAAAGGAGTATCATCCCTGAAGTAAAATATAAAGCCAAAGGGATGTTACATTGTTGGGACGTAAACAGTATCTTTTTTACTTTTTTTCTCAACTGGCATAACTGAGTACAATAGTATTTGATGATTTATACTAGTCCTTGAAGTACCATAGCTAAAAGTAATGCTTTCTACTATAACCCTTTGGTAGTTCAATGCACTGTATCATGGTATGAACATATGCTAATGAAATGCCACAACATCCCTGCAAGGAAGTATTTTCTCAGTTTCACAGACAGAGAAACTGAGGCATATTTCCTTGTCCAAGACCACACAGCAAGGCAAAGACACAGTTAGTTCAAGTGGAAATTCCAACCTTGTGCTCTTTTCTCTAAACTACATTTCCTCATTATTAATGTGCCTCCAATCCACACTAACCATCCTTGCTAACTGCCAGATTAAGTTTTCAAATTAGAGAAAAAACCTTTATCTCACTTAATAGCAAAGATAAATGAGTATTTTTAACATACACCTCCATAAAAGGAGTATTTTAGATGGTCTTATATTTTTAAACCATGCATTTTTCTCCTTTTACTTCCCAAGTTACTTTTAAAAATAGATGAAAAAAATTAGATGTCTTAATATTCCTGTTTCTGCCACTCCAATATTCCACATACATGTATGGAACAAATAACTTTGTTAATGAACATGCAATGCATTACAGTCATACAGATATTAAATATATAACCCTAATGATCTCAGACCGTTGGGATTTCAGACTATTCCAAAATAGGATTAAGCAGCAAGAGATCTACTGGTATAGGAGCATCAGAGTCTGAAATGAGCTTAATTTAATCTATTTTACCTTTATGTCATCTTGTATAACCATAAGAACACCCACTTAGAAATACAACCAGCTAAAGGGCAGAATTTCTATTTCATGCAACAACCCAATGTTTTGAACTGTACCAAATAGGAACAAAGGTTTGCAATTTTGAAATGTCCTGATAAAGGATTTCTGGGGAAATTTTGTTTAGTAAATCTTGAAGAAAAGCATTTAAGTATGGTTAAACAGCTTTGTTTTGACTATTACTTTACTCTAAGTCAGAGCAACAGCTACAGTAACAAAGCTTCAGCTTATTGAAAACCAAGCACTTCCGTAATTTGTCAAAAACTGACAAAAATCAATACATTCCTGCAAAGCATTTTGATTTTATTGGGTCAGCATTTACTGATGGAAAAATGCTCATTTGGAAAATTTTCAATCCACTTAGGTTCTGAGGTCCCTATATTAGAGGACCATATGACCCATATTGCTTACTAAAATTAATAGTGCAAATATTCTATTAAATGCAGCACCACTTTATATACAACCAGTAAAATTTAAGTACAAACTGCCCAGAAAAATAGAATATGAATTGATAGTATATTAGGCAAGAGAGTCAAATCAAAATGATCTAAACAGCAGTTAATTGAAACTCTTGCTTATTGGAAGGTGGATATGTCCAGTGAGGCTTAACTGAAGCCGCACTAGTCCTGTGGTGCTTCTGAACTTTGCAAGACAAGAGTTTCAAGCCAAGGTAATTACAAACTCTGTAGGACAGGATTTCTTATGCAGCTCAGGTCTACAAAGCTCCTAAGCATTTCATTGTGAACACTTCAGTCTTATGGAGCTACTCAACTCTACAGAAACAGGCCTGTATTACAGAAGTACTGGCTCTGTATCCTGGGAAAAGGCTGACCTTGAGCAAAAGACTATGCAGCTAATTTTGTCCAGTTTCTAAATCCCTATTATCCGGATATTTCAGACCATCCGAATTTTGCTATATTTAAAATAAATGATGTGCCGTCTATGCTTGTGGTAAGAGTTAGAACTTGGGCCAAATAATCACTGTGGCCTCAGACTTTGTTAGATGAACATATAGCTGCCAAAAGGAAAGTAATAAACTGTTTTTGATGTCCTGGGGTTAAGAGAGGAAGTAATGGGCTTAAATTGCATCCAGGGTGACTTAGGTTAAACACCAGGAAATTTTTTCTAAATGTATGGCTAGCTAAGCTTTGGAATAGATTACTATGAGTAGTTATAAAATCTCCAGTACTGAAGGTTTTTAAGGATAGTTCAGGCAAACAGCTGTCAGAAATAGTTTATAATTGATCTTGCCCTCAGGCAGAGGGATGGATTAAATGACCTCTCAAGGTCCCTTACAGCCTTATTTCCTATGATTTTATAGCTATTTCTAGCTATGAACCTGCAAACTAATTCCTTATCTATAGATTACAAACAAAAATGGCTACTTGAACTTCTGACTCCTCTCATTCTAGCTAATTCCCAATTCAATGTTTTTTCCTGACAAAAATCAATCATAAGAATATCTACAGTGAATCGCCATTATGATTCTTGTCATCATGCATATAATGAGGGAACATGGACTATATTTGCATAAAGAGAATAGTGTCCTTTTACATTCAATAGATGCATGTCAGGGAAGAGACACATGGGAGGCTTGCACTGCTACAGCTAACTCTCCTGTGGCTATAGGCTCTCTGTCTCATACCTTTCTCAAGTTAAAACCTGTTCATCTATTTAAAACCTTGCTGAAGAGTTTCTTTATGCTATAAAGTGTAGGCATAGCAATGGCCAGTAGCCCCCTCCATAATGTTGCAGCCATGGAAACCACTGTACAAATCCATGCCAGCTATAGCATCAGTAGGTCATTTCCTCCCTTAAGTGCAGTATACTCTGGCAGGTGATGAAGGCTGATTTCCTCTCTCTGGCAGCAGCAGAACCTTTGAAAGAAGAGAAATGAAAAAAAAATTCTCTGCATCCCTCTCTAGAGGAATTCTTATGTTCTGTTGCATGTGTCACAATGTTATGTCATTGGCCAAGTAGAATGTGTTATGGAGGACTGCTAGGCTTAGGTAAAGGATTTCTTTTTCCCATTCACAATATTCCAGTGGTAGCAGATAATCAACATTTAAATATTGGCTGAATTCCCTGGGACATGCAAGATTAAGAGGGCTGATTTGAGGGCCTGGAAGAGAAATCCTCAGATCCCAATACAGAGGACAGAAAGGACAAGGAATGGATGCTGTGACAGGATCTGCCTCCAGAGGATGTTGTGGCACCCTTCAGTGGCCACTCTCTCTCTGTCCCACCCTACTGGTCTCTTGGGCACCTGCCCTATACTTGCATATCATGCCTTGATGTCTAAATAAGATATGGGAGGCTGCCCTAAGAGACCAGAGTAAGTCATGAGTGCTAAACTCTTCCTTGCTTTTCCCGGGGCAACCATATTCTGGTATTAACCCCTGCCTGGGCTTAAAACGCTGCTCATTTGGCCTTTCTCTTAACTCCAGGATTGCTGGCCCTGCCTCACTCTTCTTCTTGACTCCAGGCCTACCAGCCCTGTCAGGGTATTGTGTCCCAGACCCTCTAGCTCAGTGATTCTCAACTTTTTTTGTACAAAGACCCATTTTTAAACATCAGTGACTAGTCCTGACACAGTGCCCCTTGCTCCTGACCTGCTGCCCCCTGCCCCTAAGTCCCCAGGGTTAGGCCTGTGCAAGCAGGCAGCTATTCAATCTGGCTTTAAATACATCCACTTTGGATGTGAGGGATCCAATCAGGAGCTCCAGACTGGGTTCCTGCTTCGATTCAGCTGAAACAGCTCTGAAGCTTCAGAGCCGCCTTGGAGATCTGGCCATAGGGTATAATGGGGAATCAGTGAAATATTTATAACGTCATTGTTTTTTGTCTGATTTGAATGAAATTTGCAGGGATATCTCCTTGAAACTTGGCAGGCTATGTGGCCTCACCAGGGACTACCATCCCTGCAGGTTTCACCCCCCTGTGGTGTAACGCATACATGAGACGTGAGTTTTCTTTCAAGAATCTGGGGTGCAGTTGCCCATGAGTCTCTCCACTGATCTTCTTGAAACTTGGTAAGCTTCATATCATATTCTCAGAAGAAGCCACCACCCCTAAAAATGTCATCCAGCTCAGACAAAAAAAATGATGTTATAGATATTTCATTGATTCCCCATTATACTCTATGGCCAGATCTCTGAAGCAGCTCCGAAGCTTTTCTGAAGCACTTTGGAAGCTCCAAACCACTTCAGAAAGCCTTGATCCAGACATTCTGCTTCAGATGCTGAAGCAACTGAATCTTCTCCAGATCCAAAGCACAGTCCAAAGCCTCGCACAGTCCCAGTGTGTGGGGCAGGGGTGGATGTGTGGGCAAGGAAAGTGTAAGTAGGGCAGAGGACTGCAAGAAACCCCTTGTAGGCTGTAGGCCCCTTGTGGGCTGCAAGGAATAGCCTCTGTTTCCCAGGTTTTTCTCCTTTAAAACAGAATCCACTTTTAAAGTGTGTTAGTCCATTTTTTTAAGTTTGTTCATGACCCTTTCATATATTCTTGTGACCTACTTTTGGGTCATAACTCATGGGTTGAGAAACACTGCTCTAACTCATCCTCTGTGCCTGGCAGGTACCATCTATGCACTACAAGCACCAACTGTGGCCCTATGGGCCCTATTCATGTCCCCTGGCCCTAAAAGGTGGTGATTGTGGCCTTCAACCTCTCCCATAGCTATAAGCATGCCTTTCAGATCTGTCTTAACAACTTCCTGGGGCTCCCAGCCCCATCCAAACATCAGCTCATTGGGTACCCATTTGCCTTCTTGGCTCTAACCCATTCCACCCACCAGAGATCTGAAAGGTCTCTCCCTATTCATTGGCTCCTTCACATTTTCTCAGCCTCTGCTCATGCAGTCCACTGGGTCCTCAACCCTTGCAGGTCTTTATCTGGGCTTCAGCCCGTTCTCTGCTGATTCACTGGTCCTGTAGCCCAGTCTGGGTTTATCTTTACACAGTGCCCTCCAGTCTGGGGTCCCAGACTCTTGCAGGGCACTCTCTGTCTTGCCCTTATTCCCTAAACCATTCAGCTGAAGCCACCCAGGGGGAGTATCTCTCAGACACCCTGCCTGTGGTCCCCCAACCATCCCAACCTTCAGTCATGCCATAAAGCACTCAAACTTTAAAGTACTTATATCTAGGGGGCATTCATTATCTCTTTTCTCCTTCAGGGCTAGGGCCAGTTTGAGCCTCTGTCCCTGGATAGGGCTTATATAGCTCTTCCTGCCCCTGTTCTGATCACCTGACCTCAAGTATTCAGTGTCAGGCTTAGTACTTTCCTCTTCTTCCTTAATTAGAAGGTTTAGTGCTCTGGTCTGCCTCTTCACCACTTTCACCTGCTGCCTGGCTTCCCTTTGCAGCTAGCTCCCCTGAAGCATTGTGCTCACATCTTGTAGAAAGGGTAGGGATCCTGTGCTACAGATGCATAAAGTGGAGAGAGAAGGCAGAAGTAAAAGAATTCAGTCATTTTGCAGATAATCCTAGCCCATCACGTGTAGAAAGCTTTAAAATAATTATATAATATGTCAAGGCAATACATAATGATCTTATAGAGAAAACTTTTCCAAGACATTAACTTTAATATAGGTAAAGGGAACCAGACATTTCTAATGCAAATTCACAGCAGTTTTTCTTTTTTTTTAAATAATTTCTTAACTGAAAATAGACATAAAAACAACAATTTCAATGTAATGATTTAATGGGGAATAAAATAAATGGGGTGTCAGGATGTATATGTTAAACTATGTTAATCACTCAAGATTCTTTTAGTAGTTCTGTGAAACAATGGGCCAGGTCTATAGCTAGTGTAAATTAGGATAATGTTCATAACTTCATAACTGAGTTTTGCCAATTTATAGCATCTGAGGTTTTAGCCCATGAATAAACTGAGAACTTGGCATTGTTTTACTACAAGCTGTTAGTGACTTACCTATCACAATATCAGTACAATATCAGGTAATACCAAGCAGTTTCAATGTATTCTTTGAAAATAGCAGTGTTGCTGTGGAGTACCATATATATTATGTGTTACATTAACTTCCCTCATGTGACCTTTTAATATCCCTGTTGTATTACTGACCATGCATACAGTGGTTTTTTGGGTCAATAAGACCCAAAGAACCATTGAACATATATATCCCTAATGCTTCCACAGAATGTGAATGACTTCTGCTAGTTACCATGGGGATGTGATCAAGGACCATGAAATGCATAGTAACAATGTTCCTATTTTCTGCTACTTCTGCTCTCATAACAAGAAAAGAACAACTGCAACACACAGCAGAAATTTCCTCTTCTCTCCCTCTGTCACAAAATACTTCCTAATATGATCTCCTTTCGATGACAGATGAAACTGAGCTATATGTTGCATCTTTGGACTCTAAGCTTGAAACTCATGACTTGAAACTCAAGTCTCCCCAAAAAGTCAAATTGATAGAACTTTTTACACATGAAAAAGTTTCTTAGGAATTTTACAGGAAAAAGTCATCTTTCCGAAGCAAACTTTAAAAGAATGCATTAAAACAAGAAGGAAGATTTTAAGCATTATGCTAACAATTTAAAATAACACTGAAAGAACAGCAGAGTAATCTGTTTAAATTGATTCGTCCTCTAGTCATAAAAAACCCCAGCACTCCGTTATTTCTAATTTACTATAAGGAATGAATTAACTCCCTGGGTTCATTTTTTACTTTTATTCTTGTCCCTTGCAGGTCTTTTTTGTATTAGTGGTAATGAACTTAAGTACGTATTGCTAACTACAATTTTCCAGGGAGACAAGTCATTATGTAACAAGACAGAAATCAATGTTGCTTAGTCCTACACAATTTCTTTATGCTTTATATAATTAATATGAAAGAACTTTGATATTATTAGATAATATCATTATGAGAGGAAGATCTAATTATATTCTCTAATAGTAAAGATGACAAATGCTTAGATTTTGCTACTTGCACAACTCAAACTGATGAACTGCCACAGCTTTGTACCCATGGCTCCTTCCCTGGTGGGTTTTTAGATAAGCAAAAGTTCCTGCCATTACTTTATCTTGGTATTAACTTTCTCCCTCAGCCTCTTCTCCTCTGCAAGCTGTTTAATACCCAAAGGACCAGGTAGCAGTCTAAATGTCTCTCAGACTTAATAGCTATAAATACCTAATCAGGTCAACACAAATGCATAACAATTTTCAGCTGGCCATCCTGCAATGTTAATATGAAAATTTCCAAACTGTCCTCACAGTTTCTAGGGCAGCATTAATTGGTTTAATAAATGAAGTTCCTCCATGTATTTTGAAAAGTACAAAGAGGAAGGAATAGCTACCTGAGATGCAGAACAGTAATCAGGCACGTACTACTAAAACAGATTTTAAAGACAGGAACCCAACAAAAAGGTTGTCAAGCATTTCTCATCCTCTTGCGAGGATAAATTCATTAGTGTACTGGTGCCAAAGAGATAGCAAGGAGGCAAAGAACAGTGAAAGCCTGACAGTATTGTGATAATTCTTCTGAGGACTCAGGGGTCAGCAGAGGATAGCACACTTAATCGGCTAAGTGAATTATAAACTCCAAATGGAGTTTGATCAATAGGTCAAGTAGGAGAACATTAGAGAAGTCTTTTTGGTAGAACTATTTTCTGAGTGCTTATTGGGACCCATCAACTGATAGAACCTATGGTTGCACAAGCTAACTTGCTTTCAAGCTTCAGAGAAGATTTTGTGCTATGCATTAGAGCTAAACAAATTCTTTCCCCAATACGCTTAAACGTAAATGAACAAGACTTTGAAACCAGTATTACAAACAAATTACTGTCATAATACATTCACTGTGATTTCTATCAACTTAGAGTAAGTGAAAAGAGCACAGCATTGCAAAGTAATTCCGATTACATATACAAATAGTTGGCTTACAAACAACGAACACAGAACATACATATATAACAGTCCTGTCTTTGAAAAATCTAAGGGGAAAAAAAAGAGTTCCCACCTATTCATTTAAATAATGTATACACTCATGAAATACACAGACTATAAAAATCAAATATTCAAGAAGCTAAATTTTCATTAGAATACTAGGAAATAAATTCTCAAAGTACAGCACAGGGATTTAGCTGCATGAGTCCCACTAATGTCACTACTCTGAAAATTTACTTCCTGTAAACTTCTAGAAGAGGATTAAAAAAATATATAGTCTGACATCATTTTAAGAAGATGACAGGGAAAAAAGCTTGTCACTGCATTTGCACTTGGGAACTTTAATAGTTGAAAGAATAATTTAAATCACATCTTCAAAAGTTAGCTCCAATTCAGCCATAGAAACAAATGGTGATGTGCAATCAAGTGCTTCTGATGCATATTACTAAATAATGTACTAATAGGACTTACATCTTCTGTAAATATTAATTTTAAGCCAATTCTTGTTCGTGTCTCAGGAGACTTCAGGAAGGACATCAGTATTCAATAGTTTACAACCTTTATTTATGGTCCAGAAGGTCATTCTCATCACCTGTAACTGGGAAGGGTTTCCTAAAGAGTGTAGCTTGCACTGGATCAGTTTATTAAGGTACTTAAACTGTAAGCGTGTTCTTTTCAAATTTAGATCATATGTTCCTTAATTTACCAAGACTTAAAAGATTAGTGTCAAATTATTATTATTTTATTTCCTATAAAGATCACCAATTTCTTGTCATGCCTATTATATCCAGTGGGCTTTCCTTTTCCTAGAAATATGCAGTTAAACATAATTTTACATCACCATTCAATTTTTTTCTATTATTTCCCAGGAAAATATAGTGCTGGAGCAATTATGCCTTAGTTAAAATTGTGTAATTTTTCTTAGTTAACACCCATGGGAGACTGTGGCAGCTCAGTGAGCATGCATCATTGTTAATTTTATAGTTCAGCAGGGAGGAACAAATAAAGCCAAGAGGGAAGCCAACAATACTTGCATTTAGATTCATAACTTATAAATTTAAGAGGTGTACATACTGATCATTATATTCATTTTCACTGGAATTTACTGAAAAAAGAATTTAAATCTCCTAATGGCTATATAGGCATGATTTCAATATTAAAGAATATTGTACAAGTACAAATTTAGTCACCGTATAAAGGAACAAATGAACAAGTGCACACAAATCCAGCAACGCAGGTTTGATTTATGATAATTTCCCATCTACAACTCACTTTATGAATGAATGATGTAGACAATGGAGTATCAATAAAGAGAAAGTATATGATAGAACACAGAGAATATATAATATACAACTTTCTTTTATTAAGTTTCCTGAAGTACCTACAAATGTTAGATGCCCTCCTAGAAATCCTATAGCTAACTTCATACATAATGTTGTAATTTTATCATGACATCATATGCATATTAATGTGAGCACTGGCAGCAGTACCCTATACTTAGTTGGAAGGAAGAAGACAAAAAGTTGTTTCTTGCATCCAACTAAAATTAGTAGATTTTAGTAGGGAAGTAAATTCACTATGTATAAAGTAGATAGGTACAAGTTCTTGAAGACAAAGTATACATTCAGACGTTTCACTTAGATTGACCTAACAAGGGCTGGGTAGATCTAAATGCCAATCTGTTCAGACATTTAGGAAAGTTAAATCAAGCAAAAACAGTGGGCTCAATCTATATCAGTTCATCTGAGAAGGCGAACTCAGACTGGGAAGGGGTTGGCCCGCTCTAGTGAATGTCTACACATGTCCCAAGTGGAGCCCCAGGGCTGGGAACACCCAGATGCTTACCTCAGCCCCAGGACTGCACTCTTCATCCTTCCCCTAAGCGATTTTTAAGCCCACAACCACATTCCTGGATGGACAACCCTCTGGATTACCAACCAACCCCATACCGCTGTCCCAACAACCCCTGGCTGGACCTGTCAACCCGGCCCCAACAAAACCACTAGCTCCTACTGATCCCTCCCACTCCTCCCACCCTGAGTTACTTATTCCAGGTTCCCAGCATGGTTCTTGGCACTAACAAACATATGCACATGCTGCTTCTGATCTACAATCATTTGCCTTAACATAAGTTGCATGATCATAGATCAGTGCTAGCCAACATCTTCACATAACCATCAGCAGCAAATAAGAATATATGGGCAATGTTAACAAACTAAACTATTTCTTTTCACTAATCTTTACTCGTGAATAAGAGGGAGACCTACTTTGGGCCCACATTTTCTGGCAATAAAAATGTATCACTATGAGAGAGCCGTGTCAGAAGAAAAGGCACCGAGGGAAAAAATGGGACCTGAAAAAGCAAGAAGTCATCAAGTCCAGATGATTACACCCAAGAGTTCCAAAGGGAAGTGAGTGAAGCATATAAGCTGCTAACAAAGATGTATTTTCTCTAATTTAAAATAACTACCATACTAGAGGTGTGGACACGAACAAAATATTGAACCTTTTTTTTTTCTCCTTAATTAAAGAATCTATAGGCAATCCAGGAATTTACAGAGCAGAACACTTTATGTTTCTGGTAAATGGACTGAAATGATAACTCAATGTATAACAACTCTCCTGGAAGATCATGAAGTGCTAAGGACTAAACGCATAGTTTTCTGCAAAGAAAAATGTCTGAATGACATGTTAGAATCATAGGAGTGCCATTAGAGCAGTAATAATTTATTTAGCCTTCCAAAGAGACTTCCAAAGAGTCACACAATAAGCTACTAAGGAAACTAAGTACATTGTGAGGTGAAAGGTAAAAGTATTATGAATCAAAACCATCAGAGACAGAAAAGAAAGAGTAGGATCACATGGTCAATTTTCATCATTTGTGAAAGGCTGAATTCAGGAGGCCTCAAGGTTCCATAATTAGAACAGTGTTATTTAATGTATCAATGGTCCTGAAAGGTGGCAAGTATTAAGCACGCAAAATCTGCATGTGATGAAAGTTATTTAGGTCAGGCAAAACCAGAGAGGGCTGTGAGGAACTTTAGAAAGATTTAAACCAGTTAGATAAATAGACATACATTTTGAAAAATGAAGGTCAATATTAATAATGTAAATGTATGTTGCAATAAAAAAACCTGTTCACACTTACAGAGTCCTAAATTAAATGAATCAAATCAATTCAACTTGTCTCACAACACAACAACAAGGAAAAATCCTCGAAAAATTTCTCAAGGACTCCATATGTGATAAGCTAGTAGAAAGCAAAATTCTGATTGACAGCCAACATGGCTTTGTCATGGGTAGGTCATAGCTAACTAACCTCATCTCCTTCTAAAACCAGGTTACTCACCATCTGGATAAAGGAAGATGAGGTCAACGTCATTTATTTGGACTTTAGTAATGCCTTTGACTTGGTGTCCCATGAGGGTCTCAAGGTAAAACTAGGAGACTATAGGCTCAACAGTTCAATGATCAGATAGGTGGGAAATTGGCTGTGGAGGTTGAACCAAGAGAGTACTAATAGATGGATCTGTGTCAGCCTGGCAGAAGGTAGCCAGTGTGGTCCCCCAGGTTTTGGTACTTGGTCCAATGCTTTGCAACATCTACATCAATGATCTGGATGTGGGGGTGAAAAGCACACTGGTAAAGTTTACTGATGATGCTAAGCTTTGTGAAGTGTGGCCATGTCCCAGGGTAGGCTGATGATCCAGGTAGACCTAGACAGATTAGTTAGATGGGCATACCAGAACCAGATGCTATTCAATACTGAGAAGTGTAAAGTGCTCCATCTGGGGAGAAAAAATCCACAACAAACTTACAGGCTCAGTGGTGTTACACCAGCTAGCATCACATCTGAAAGGGATCTGGGGGTCATAATTGACCGGTGTGTTGCTACAGTTAGCAGAGCAAACAATAAGCTGGCATTCAGCAACTGATGCATCTCAAGCAAAACTGAGAAAGTTATTCTCCCATTCTACTCAGCACTGGTGAGGTTGCAGCTGGAGAAATGCATCCAGTTCTGAGCATCTCACTTCAAGAACAATGTGGAGAAGCTTGAGAGAGTCCAGAGAAGAGCCACGTGTATGATTAGAGGCCTGGAAAGCAAGTCATACAAGGAAAGGCTGACAGATGGGACTGTTCAGCTTAGAAAGGACAAGACTTTTGGGGGATCTTTTGGCAGCTTACAAATATCCTCGTTAGTATAGTGGTAAGTATCCCCGCCTGTCACGCGGGAGACCGGGGTTCGATTCCCCGACGGGGAGAAGTGTTACTTTTCCGGGAATATCTCCTTGCTAAGAGGGAGGCATACACCAAATGGAAGCAAGGGGTCATTACCAAGATGGACTATGATACAGTTGCCCGAAGATGTAGGGGGGCAGTCAGGAAGGCCAAGGCAGAGATGGAGATAGGACTAGCTTCCCGGATTAAGGACAACAAGAA
>JAGPOW010003316.1:51216363-51235306 GCA_030014935.1 Caiman crocodilus | reverse complement strand
CATCTGACCCCGGTGCTCTTTCCTGCCAAGGCAGGGGGTCGGACTAGATGATCTGCCCAGGTCCCTTCCGACTCTAGATACTATGATACTATGAAATATATCTGAGGAGAGCATCAGGGGTTGGGTGAACAACTCTTCACCAAAGCACCCCAGGGGAAAACCAGGAATAAGTCAAACTCCTAGAAGGAGGTTTAAGACTGGATATAAGGAAAAACTTCTTTACAGTTCCTGTGACCAGACTCTGGAATAGACTCCCAGTGGCAGTGGTGCAGGCACCTACCCTAGAGGTCTTCAAAAGGAGACTGGATGCACACCTCGTTGGGGTTATTTGACCCCAGCAGTCTTTCCTGTCTAAAGCAGGGGGGGCTGGACCTGATGATCTCATGGGGTCCCTTCCAGCCCTAAGCTTCTGTGAATCTGTGAGATGTCCCAAAACTTTGAAAGGCAGCAAAATGCTAAAAGAATTTTTGAAAGAGTATATTTCCAATTCTACTATGGAGCTTGTTGCAACAAGATATTGCTGAGATCAATACCATATTTACTCAATTCAAATACCCATTTAACATGGGAGAAAGCCCCTCATTTCAGAATCAAGTACGAGGGCAGTGAAGGGCAAGCAGCTTCTGTTGCTAAGTTTCCAGCCCCTAGCAGCAGTTTGGGCCATAGGCTCAACTGCTTCCTGCCCACCCCCCGCCCCACCTCTGTACCCTGCCATCTCCCCCTGCAGCCTCTTCCCCCCACATCTCCCCTGCGACATACAGCCTTTGCTCCCCTGCCTGCCATCTCCCTCCCTTTTTTACCCTTGTTTTATGCCAGCAGGCTCCATTCATACTGTTGCCTGGAGCACCAAGCATGGCCCTAGACTGGCCCCATAGCAATGGTTCACAGCCTGCACGGGTGGGGATGGAAAGCAGAGGCTGGAAGGAGTGGGGAGAAGGTGAGCACAGGCTAGGGGATGGGGGGTTACTGGCGAGCAGAGACAGAGGAAATGGAGTGGGTAAAAGTGGCAGGGGTCAGGCACAAGCTGGAGGGAAGGGGCTTAACATACTCAAACCATCTGCCCTCCACTGCCTGTTCTCTTGCAGCAATGTGGGGATGATTTAAAGCCAGGTCTCCAAAATTAGATTCCATACATGGAAAATTATAACAAATTTACAAAATTTCCATGTACAGAATATAATAATTGGTGGGGTCTCTTAAATTCTGGTTCAACTTAGATTGGGTAAATATGGTAATTAACAAAAATATGCAGCGTTATAATAGTTGATGATAAAAAGATAATGCAAGAACACCTTCAGGTTTTGGGGCTTACAACAATTTCTATTACAACTGCTTTTTTTTTTTTTAATCTTCTGGTGTTTGACTGCATTGGGAACAGGATAGTAAACTTCCATCTACAAGAATCTGATGCAATATAACAATTTCTATGGCCCTATATATTGAGAAATGAAGGGATCAATTTCAATTTGATCTTCAAGTAAGTGGGGAAATTATTGGCAGTATCTTGGTATGAAATCACATGGATGTGCTTTAGTTCATGTAAGATGACAGGATGCTATATCCTGTAAGAACTGAAATCTAGATATGTGGGGTATGAGGCAGCAATAAAAAGGAGATTTACATTAGAAATGTAACTGAGGCATGGGCATACCATGTATCAATATTCATATAATAATAATAATATCAAATAATATATGTGTCAAGTAAAGCACAAAAGCTTTATTTTCACATCAAGCCCTGCCTCTAGATCCCACTGCAATTCAAAATTTTTACTTTTAGGAACTTGAAACAGTAAGGGAAGAGGAGGGAAGGAAGACAAACACTTTATGCATATGCAGAGAAACTTGGAACTGCCCAAAGCAAGCAAATGAAAATTTCCCACTATTAATCTGAACAGCAAAGAAGATTATTTTGCCAGTTTAATTTTAAGTGCAAAATCTTTCATGTACCTCTAGAGAGGCCCTCTACTGACACTACAGTAATACAAGGACACTAATGTGTCAAATCAAAATGTCACTCCCTTCCCCCTTCATGTAGAGATTAATTTCTCTCTGGCTGCCTCCCTCTGCATTTTCCAAGTTTTATCTGCAGTCTGACTTAAAAAATAATAAGTCACAAGCTTTAGGCATGTGTTAAAAGGACTGTGTATAATTGTAATTCTGGAGAGATTAATACCTTATATTGATCCCTTATGTTTTCATCTAGCTTGGCAGCCTGTACTATTTTTTAGGAAAGGGAAAAATGATTTGTTTCCAAAGTGGTCTTGATTTACTGTCTATTTGTACAGCTGTTAGAACTCATGTCTTTCACTAACAACAAGGTGCATGAAGAGTAAATATATGTTTAGACTGATTGGTTAAAGTTGGCAGCATATGGAACAGATGGAGGTCTAAAATGAAAGCCTTCTGCAGTGTCTCTTGGTTTGAAATGCTAGATTTTAACTAAGGGGGATGGGAAACCCCTTGCCTTTTAAATACAAAATGGTGCAACGGTTGTTATGGTAGACATATGCATTCTACCACAGAGCATATCAGCATTTCCTTAATGAAACACCTGTTTTCTAGGATTTCTAGCTCTCTACTACAGATTTGGACCAGGCACAAATATAGCAGTGAAATGTCATGTGAATGATCATTTTTTTTTCACACTTTGGCTTAAAATGGGTTGGCTGTAACAAGTAGTATAGAAGGCTGGATGTTTCATGCAATTGTTCATTATCCTCCAGTTATTAAAGTCATCTATATTTAAAATGAGCCTGTACAACAGAAGAGCATCTTTGAACATTTGTATTTATTTAGTTTAAACTCTGACAAGCTAGGAGACAGACAGAGAGAGGAGCTACACTAGGAATGAAGCTAACTTAAAGATTTCTTTTATAATACTGTCCAGATTTCAGGAAGTGTTGAATACTTACAGTTCCTATTAAATTTACCTGGGAATTGAAGGTGGTGAAGAGCTGTAAGATACAACTTCTAATTGTTTTTCATATATGGAGAAAAACAGTTCCTTGGTTATATACCAAATGTCTCACCATTTCCCAAGCTTTTCATGAGAATGAGACATACATCTTTGCTGAATCAAGTTGCGAAATCAATACAAGTCCTGAAATATATGGAAACATTTTTAAAGATACAAACATTCATTCACAGGGAATAGATTCAGAAAGCTGATAGCAATAGTCTATGAATTAGCCTGTATAAAAGTATTTCATTAACAAATGTAGTTATGCCAGTAAAAACTGGTTACTGTTTAAAATAACTTTTCACCACTGTATAATAGGATGAGAACAACTGATACTGTTCTCTTGAAAATGTCATGTAAAATAGTTTGGAAATATTAAGCTATAACATCAAAACTTGCATATAATGTAGAAGTCAAAATTAAACACCATAACTTTTTGCACATGTGCATAAGTTGAATTCTGGACTGTAATTCATGGATCATAAATACTGAATCCCTGAATCTGTGTTTGCAAAAGTTGGCTTTGTAAAATAAGTGAATATATTAGCATATATTTTATGATACCAAACAAGATATTAACCTATAATCTTTGTTTTAAACAGCATCTATGTATAATGGTGCAAACTTAAGCTCAGAAAAAAAATAGTAACTTTAAAAGATTTTGCTTTCTAAATTAAGAAGTTAATGATGTGTTGGGTTTTTGCATTAACATAACAAATGTGCATACTGTCAACTGGCTAATATTTCCTCTCAAGTTATCAGCAATTTCCCAATTAAAGCCAAAGTATTAATCAAATGGAAGAAATGGAAATTCTGTAACTAAACAAAAACTGTCATTGGAGACAGCTTTGCTTTCTTTCAAGCTTTACAGATATTTATGGGTATTTAATGAATAACATACGATTACTTCTGCTATCCAAAATTATTCTAAACTGTAAGTCTATTTATTTTATAAATACCTTTTTAAGATACCTTTTTAAAATAATTTCCTGCCAATAAGATGATAAATATTAAAAAAATTATACCTTACTTTTTCATATGTAACTGAATTTATTCTTATGAGACAAAACAGGTAAACTCAAAGATTGACATTTAATGAAGTGTTTTATTGCTCTATTATTCTGGGAAAGAACTAATATGAATTCTTTCTAGAATCCCAGTACTTCAAACTTCAATGAGATGTAAAAAATTGAGAACTAAAAGGTTTCCACTGCAACTGTAAAAGCAAGACCCCCCACCCTTTTTTGTATAGAAGATATGGATGCCAATTCCTAAAACTAAAAAAGAGAGAGATGGAAAAGGCTTGAAACATTAAATTAGATTTTTCCAGTATTCTTTTTATGTACAGAACATTTTCAATGGTGTTACATGAAGCGTTGAAACATTAAAGCACTCTAGTGCACATTAACTGATGCTCATACAGCTTAATTGTCAATATTTTCAAAAGATTAATTTCTTAAAGAAGATTTTTAAAATCCCTATTCGTCTTAGTCTTGATTTCATTTTTCATGTGTTCCTTGACAAATGTTATGTTAACCAGAAAGCTACATTTCACAAATGATATAATAATAACTAGCTTAGCTACAAGAAATATTAGTTTTTGTTTCTGTTCATGACCCATTTGTATACACACTGACATCCAGCATGACACAATCAGTACGTTGATAGATGCACTGATGGAATAATATTAGGCAAAGAGAAGACACAGAACATCATTAGATAAGATTTTCCTATTGTAAAGCGATTATGAAATGCCTTCCCATCAGTCCTGTAAGAGTCGATTAAGATTTTGATTATTTTCTCCTCTAAACTTCATTCTCTTGTGACATCCAATTGCCTAATTTTTATATGGAACCTTATGTCACCCAGCATTATGGCCTTATTATTTTTCATTTCCTCTTTACATATACATAACACTAAAAATCTTTTTCTGATCATTAGGAGTGGGATGCAAGCCTTTTTTGTGGTAATTTAGGATTCATAGTCATACAGGTTCTTATTACGTTATCTTTTGGAGAGCCGTAATGGCAAGCTTCCCAAGGCATGGCCATAACCAAAAGCAGTATGGATGTACTAGTATGGCACTATGCATGGCCTAAGAACCTCTGGTGAGAGGCAAAAAAGAGGCACCTATTGAAACCCTGTCCATGACAAAAATTTCACGGTAAAGCTCTTATTGTTTGTATTTGGAGATTCCCTTCTAATAGGGTGAATATCATTTTCTAGGTGTAATGCTAGTTTCCTACCTTTGGGACTTAATTTACTGTTCCTGAATAGTTTATAGCTGAGAATTATGTTGACCCACTGACTTCTACCATTCCTCTGTGTTCTGTCATAGCAGTTATGTCAAAGTCCATTGCTAGACGTTCTAGTGCACCTCTTTTTTGTTTATTATTCTTTTTATTTCCAAGCTTCTCTTGCAGAATTACATAAACATTTCCAGTTTATGTCAGGCCAGTTGCCATTTGGATTCAAATCTTTAGTCTGTGGATTAAATAAAATTATTACTTTTCCAAAACCTATCCTATGGATCACAGTAAGAAGAAAATCCAGAGAAGTAGAAAATAATTTTTCATACTTCATTATCCAAACAAGTTTAAGATCAATAAAAAATTCAAAGCCCTTCCTCATACATTTCAAAGTTTCAGAGATTTTATTTCCAGGCAGTTAACTAAATAAACTAGTAGCAAACTCCAAAAACCATAAACTCCTTATGACATATAATTTCACCCTTCTGGGCTCCAACAGAATAATTAAGATTAAGAACCCCATGTAATGGAAAGCATCATTTTGCTATAACCTAAATCTAACAAAGTGAGAGGATTCATTGAAAAATAATTAAAACAACATTGAGGTACATGTTGTTTTAATTATTTTTCAACGAATCCTCTCACTTTGTTACACTCACTAGTACAACCAGGCAGAAAAGTTAACTTACCAATTCCTTGCACTTCAATTCAAGTGTCTGAAAGTCAAAATGCAATCACTATTATTCTTTCAAAATTGATTGTAAGCCTTTAGAATAACACATTTATAAACTCAGTAAAATTTGAACAATACCAAGGTTAAGTGCATTAGGAGGCAGAGTCAACAGTGTCTAGTGAATGCAGTTTTGGACTATGAATTATGAGGCCAAATAACCTCTGTTTTGGGTACTACTACAGGACTGGTGTGCAACTCAAGCAGGTTATTTCCTCCCCTTTTTCTTGATTGCTCTTTCCACATCTGTAAAATGGCTTTTATTATCTTGACTTCTTTTAAAGTGCTTGGAGATCTAGGGATAATGAGCAGTAAAATGCATTGAAGAACCTGTATTGAATTTTCATGGGGAGAAAATGCAAATGTGGTTACACTTCCCTAAATACATGAGGAAAACAGAACCAGGGTCAGTTGCAATGTCCTTCAGTTACTAAAATCAGGTTCCTTACTTAGCAGCTGGAAAAAGTTGATGCATGCATATATAGAATGCATCTGGATAAGTGTATTACACAAGTTCCAGAAATATTTATTGACAGATTTCATATTTAAAAACACTTTTATGCATTTGGAGTGTTTGTTCCAGTCTTTAAATGCTGGTTTCTTAATCATAGCCTACACATAATGAAGATGTCAGTGCTTCATTTAGAAATCATCTTTGATTCATCATGAAATCATAAGATTGTAAGGGACTTCAAGATCCAATTCTGTATGTAGATGCATAACTTGTTATTTCCGAACCATTCCAAATAGATGTCCATCCTATCTTTTCCTGAAAACCTCTAATGAAGGTAATTCTACAACTTCTCAAGGCAACTTCTTTCACTGTAATATTGCTCTTAAGAAGGGCTCCTGGGCTTTTATCTAAATTTGTTTTCTTGCAGTTTTTACCCATTTTCTATGTGTTCTTCTCACCTTTACTGCTCACCTCTGGACCTCCCACAGTTTTTCTACCTTCTTTTTAAAATACTGTGCCCAAAATTGTACAGTACTCTGGCAGAGGCCTAACGAGAGCCAAATAGACTGGTATGATAACCTCTTCTCTTGTGTACAAGGTTTCTGTCACTGCAATCAACAATTCCATCCATTTTTCTTGTGGCATCGTCATATTGCAGACTCATAAATTGAGTTTATGATCTGTCACAACCCCTTCTGGGCACTGTCCCTGTTAAATCTGATTTTGTCATCTAAGATCAGTTCTCCAAATCAAGATCCTTTTAAATTTTAACCCTATCGTTGAAGCTGTTTTGAACTTATTCCTGCTTTGTCTCATCTGCAAAGGTGTTCAAACTATTTTCTATCCTTGCATCCAAATTGTACATAAAAATAGGAATTAAAATGTTAAACAGTAGAACCACCCTGATTTAGTCAACATTTTCACAAAGTAGAAGCTGTACCTTTAAACACAGACAGATTGTGTAGTAAAGTCAAACACAGACCCTCACTTTAAAGCTACCCACACTTGGCAGGAACAGCTACATAAATTTAAAGCCAAAGGACATCTATACACATGAGGTGGAGGCGGGGGGCAGGTTTTAATTAGAGTGGCTCTGAGAGCCATAAAGTGCCTATAGAATCATGTGTATTCAGCATCCTGCACTTCAAAATGGAAGTAGGGATGCTTTAACTAAAGCTTGTTTAACTAAACTTTAACTAAAGCTTTAGTTAAAGAGCCCTACTGCCATTTTGAAATGCAGGTGAAACTGAATACGGTGAGGCAGAGGCTGCATGAGTAATTAGCATACTCCAATTGACTTGCAGCAGACTTGATTAATTGAGTCTGCTCCAGAGTGTGCTAATTAGCACATGTCAGAGCAGGGGTCTGTCATGTGTATAGGTGTCTATAGTTTCTAAACTAGTAAAAGCTTTGTTATCTGGCACCCATGGGGAATGGGGGTTGCCGGATAACCAACTAGGCCAGTTACCTGAGAGGTCCGAACAGGCATCTTTGCCTGTTAGGGCTGCTGCCCCTTCCATTGCGTCAGTGTGCTAGGGGACAGGAAGGGGGGCCCTGGGCACACTGGGGACAGGCTGCTATGCCCCAGGCCATGATAGTTCAGTAGCACAGGCTGCTTTGCCCCAGGCTTTGGAGGCTTGGCAAAACCGGAAGTGCCACAGTGGGCACTTCCGGTTTCACTTTTGCTGCATTGACCGGCATGCTGGTTAGTAGAGCATGCTGGTTTGTAAGGTCCTGGATAACGTGGCTTTTACTGTAATTTACAACCAGAATGCCATGGCATGCCGGGGTGCAATGAGATCCTTTCAAAGGTACCATAGGGTGCCACGCATATTGTTAGGTGCACAAATGATTCACCTGATAAATCCAAATAGGAATCCATAGTGATAACATTCTGACCTGTTGTGGCCTTCTGAATTCCTTGAAACAAAAGAAATGCTCTATTATATTTTCTGTAGTCAAAAACAAGTGAAAACTACAAGTTGGCATTTTCTGAGGAGTTCCTCAAATCTACACAGTCTAAACTACCTTGAGTCTAAAAAGGTTGAGAACTGCTGTTTTATAGCAAGATATAATAGCTAAGGTACTGCTTTCGTAAGTTT
The DNA here is from genome assembly GCA_030014935.1 of Caiman crocodilus. NCBI lineage: Eukaryota > Metazoa > Chordata > Crocodylia > Alligatoridae > Caiman > Caiman crocodilus. Next base: position 51,226,810 of record JAGPOW010003316.1, on the reverse strand, counting down.
GTACAAAGACAAGCATTTTGTTCATATTTTGACGTGAAAAAGCATATTTACATGGCTAATAGAACACATTCATCTTCAAAATAAGTGAGGCTACAAGTCAGTTTAAAAAAACAAAACAAAACACTAACAAATTGGCTGAGGATGCATCTGACAGCACAGCCTATTTAGGATATGACCTCAGCAGCCAAGAATAGATTTCTCAAAGTTTGAACACTATTGCTGCAACCAGAAATATAAATCAGAGCCATATTACACCTCAGCTGAGACTAATGAGCTGTGTTCACTAGAGTCCAGTTGCTTGTTTTAAAAAGTGGAGGCTGGTAATGTAGCACAACCAGGAAGATGAAGCAATAAGAATTCAACTTTTCTAGATTCAATTTGTGAGATTGTTTATTTACAGAAAGTTACAGGCTAAGCTGATTGCTTTTCTATTGTCTTAAATCAAACAGCATACATCTTTGGCCTCAAGGTAAGAAAAATAAACTCTTGCCAACTCCCAGGCTTGTAACATTAGATTTAACCGAGAGCTCTTTATTGTTGTTAAAGATTGAATGGGCTTCTCTCATTTGTTCCCATTTTTCTTTCCAGTGAAACAAAAGCTGAAAAAAAAGATTTCTCTCTAAACAGCACGTATATACACACTGTATAGCCTATTACATTAACTAATGGGTACAACACACGCAATCTCTTTGGTGAAAAAAAAGCTTAATTTTTGGTTCCAAGTTCATATACGTGTATGTTCCTATGTGGGGCCTGATTCTCAAATATACATAGAGCCCTATGGAAATTCAAATAATAGTACTCCATGAAAGATATTCTCACCCAGTTGGCTGTGTTTCTGTTTTTAGAAATCACCCCATAATGAAATGCAGGCTCCATCTGTGTATTCACAATGTTACATAACAACCTAGTCACAGGTAGTTTCCTCAGTCAGTATCACTCAATCAGCGATAATTAGCCTATCATGCATTTGGCTTTTCAGGGCCCTACATGCAGCCGTCACACTGAGATCATCTTACTACACATGAGAGTAAAGTGAGCTGCTGCTACAAGCAGCTATCATGGGGGGTGCTTCTTGTGCACCTTCACTTTCTCAGGACTGTGAAAAAAGTGTTGAACATGCAACAATCAACAATCAAGCTAGTTAATTAAGGCTAACGGTACAGTTACAGTAGTCAGGGGCTTTATAATTTGACTGATATTTGGATAGCTTACATGTTTCTGAACTTGATGCAAACCATGGCTACACTATGGGTGTGTCCACACATGCTATTAATGTGCTATAGGCTGACTGCACAGTAAAATACTGAGAAGTAAGCCTTCCCTGGGAGCACATCTACATGTCTACCTTGCAGGTGTGTCTACATGAGATGCTTTACTGCACAGTAGACTAACTTACTGAGCAGTAAAGTGCTACCTTCTATATTTGTACACCATTTACTGGACAGTAAATTAGTCTTCTGTGCAGTTAGCTATTACCTATCAATGCAGATAGTAAACTAACTGCATAGTAGATACTGCACAGTAGTGCATGTGTAGATGCTGACAAGGACCAAATTTGCTCCCAGTGAGACCCAAACACTAAAAGGCCACTGGGGAAAGGGAAATCCTGGTGCTGCTTACCTCCCAAGTTCCCCCTGGGAGCTGTGCAGCACTGGGATGGGATAGCTTCCTGCCTCCTCCTCCTGCCCCCCATCCCAGTGATGCTCAGCTCCCAGTTCCCCACAGGAGCTGGGATATGAGCAAAGCTAGAACGGGGAAGCTATCTGCTTCCCCTGCTTCTCTGCTTCAGGGGCTGGCTGGGAATCATTCTGCTCCCAGGGCAGCTTCCAGAAACGCCCTAGCTGGCCAGAGATTTCTCTGAGCAGCTGGAGGCTGGCTGGGAGCTGTCCTGCTTCTAGTTCAACTCTCAGCCAGCCCATGACTGGTCAGGGAACCCAAGCGGGAGGCCTGACCCAGCCCAGGGGATTGCTGGCAGCTGCTCAAGTGGGACAGCTCTGGCCAGCCCCCTGCTGGGTGAGGAAGCAGAGAGCTCCACAAGTCTCAGCACTGCTTGGCTCTTGGATCCTGTGGGGAACCGGAAGCCATGCAGTATTAGGAACAGTGGGGGCAGAGAGCATCCCCATCCTGGTCCTGATCAGCTTCTGGCTCCCAGGGGAGTTGGGACATTAGCTGCACCAGAACTGGGGATGGAAACTTCCCTGTGGCCTCCTGACGTTGGGGCTGACTGGGAGCAAATTTGCTCTCAGTTAGCTTCTACTCGAGTGATACTGCACAGTAACTGTTGTGCAGTTAATCTACTGCTGGTATTTACAGGTAATAGAAAACAGTACATTAGCTTAATTTACTGCACAGTAGCTACTGCACTGGTGGCGCCTTACTGTGTAGTAGATTAGTCTACTACTCAATAAGTAGCAGGAAATAAGCCAGCTAGTATAAATGTAATTGTGGTGCATTCGTATCAGTTAGCAGTTATAGCATCTTCAGGGTAGAAGTATGCTAAATTTGGTTCCTAATTGCCTAAGTCACTTCTGAAAATAAGACTTGGGGTTATTTTTATTTTACCTCTAATATTGTGCCCCCCCGTGAAGCACCATGGTTGATAGAAACAGTATAATCTGATAGGGCAAAATAGCAACAAATATTATCAACATATGAAAAAAGATACTGCTGGTAATTTAATCACTGTACCTTAACAAATACAGGAAATCTTATCCTTTGCAGACAGGTGGATCATGGAAGGTTATCTCCTGCCACAAATAGACTCGCTAGATGATGTCTACACAAGGCTTGGTGTTCTTCAGAGTCTGAAGTGTACTGCTATGCTCATATGCCAAAAAAATATCTAAATGACTGCTGGAATTTAATTTTGAATAGAGTCAGCCAGAGACTCTGAAGCTTCATAAATAGCCATAAAAACAGCTCTGATACAGATGATAACACAAGGCTGCTTTTTATGGTATTTACTGAAAACATTCTTGGTTTTTGCTACTTTGTTGACTGCTCCCTGGTGTTTTTCACTTTGACTACTTGCTCAGATATTCCTCTATTTTGTCCTTTAGCCATTTAGTTTCTTTTTCCTTTTGTATCCTCTTTTTTTCTTTTCAGTTAATTACTTCACATCTTCTCTCCCTCTTGCTCTTTTAAAAAAATATGTAACATATATATAAAATCTAAGCTAGCTTGCCTGGCTTTTGAGCACAATCACCATTTGTTTATCATGCCTCTTTCCACTATTATTTGTCAACTATATCCATTTGGAGCCTAATTCAACAAGGCCTTTATTTTCATGCGAGTTCTAGGTATTGCTTTAATGCAACTAAGCAACATTACTTAAATCATCTCCAGAGCTAAAGAAAACAGAACCAGTGAAAAGAAAATGAATTTATTTGAACTTAACTAGGAAAAAAAAAAGATATATTTAGGGTTAGAGCATGGGTGAAGGAATCTAATTATGCCATCTTTTACTAAGGCAAACCTTGCTCATGTTTTGTCTTCACTTATAAAGAAAAGGCATAGGAAATTATTATATAAGTGGATTCTTTCATAAAAGGCACTGACCCCAGCCTGTATTTTACATTCTCTAAACCTACCATTCACCTTGATGCATCTCAGGGATTACCTAGGTTTGCTAATGAAGTGGTCTCCTGGCCAGCCATAGATATTGTCCAGAGATGCAATTGTCTCTATGTCTTTGTAAGTCTCTATCTTTGGTATGCCAAAAACTAGTCTTAAAAGACTTCTGGGGTCTAATTATAGTCCTTGTGAAGTCAGCAGTAAAGCTCTTTGACTTGTCATGGTTACAGGGTAAACAGCAATTGAGACCCTTTTTGATCCCTTTTCATATATTCCTCAGGTGACTGCAGTGATTTTCTGTCCCTCACTCTATATGGATTTCTAGGACAACTGTATATGAGCCAGGGAGCTGATCTGATGAGCTATAATTACAGTGTGTTGAAGCAAACTCAATTAATCAACATAACTTAATCAAATCTGCTGGGGTGTGGTAATTACCATGTTCCAGCCAGCCTCCACATGTCATATATCCATGCCCCACACTTCAAAATGGTGGCTGGGGTGCTTTAACTAAATTTTGTTTAATGAGCTCTAGATAAAGTGCTCCTGCTGCCATTTTGAAGCGCAGGAATGCTGATACACAAGATGCTCTGGGAGCTTTAATTAAAGCAGCTACCCCACCCTTGCAGCCCATGTAAAAATTCCATGACTGTCTAAAAAGTCAGACTTGGCCCTGCAATCCTGGCAGTTTTCATTTCCTAACAGGATTAGCTGGGTTTGATACTTCTAAGAATATGTGTCTGTACTGCCATTTAACCCTGCTCAATGGTCCACCGTCTAAGCCAGGCTTGTCCAACATATGGCCCGTGGGCCGCCATGCTGCCTACCAAGCGATTTTCTGTGGCCCGCAGTGCTGCAACAGGAAATGAAAGTAAACACAGTTTACTTTCGTTCCCACCCCTTGTCCCTCCCCCAGCCCTTCAGCAGCTTCCTAATGGCACCTAATGGCTTGACATTGCCGACGCGGTGCGTGTGGGAAGAGTAGCCATGTGCCTCTCAGGACAGGATGAGCCCAGCTGGAGTAGCAGAGGCTCAGCTGCACTTTTCCCCTACCTGCACTGGTCAGTCCTGAGCGGCCCCAGTGCAGGTAGGGGGAAAGTGCAACTGAGCTCCTGCTCCTCTCGCTGGGCTCATCCTGAGGTTCATTTCATGTTTGTAAAATGCTTGGAGAGTCCCATATAGATGCACCGCATAGAAATGCAAAATACATTTTGACATATTTGGTTGGCACCTTGGGCTGAGATTTTCAAAGCTGAGTCAAAAGGTCAACTTCTATTAAAATTAATGAGATTTAAAGGGCTCCAAATGTTTTATGACAACTTTGTAACATATTTATCTACCCCTTTTTGAAAATCTCAGCCATAGTTTGGAAGCTCAGCCAAAGCACATAAGAGCTTCTGAACATAAGAGCATAAAAAGTGCCATGTTTGGTCAGCCCCATGATCCATCTAGCTCAGTGTTTTGCCCCAAACAGTGGCAGAGGTGGATGCTATAGAGGGAGAGTTCTGAACTCGTTATTTAGACCCATTTCATTGTCACTTCCTGTAACTTCATTGGTGTCAAATGTGACGTGACATCACTTCCTGATATGATACCACTTCCTGTGAGGTCTTTGAATATGGCTCGCCAGCCCACTGAGTGATAAAAAGTTCATGATCTGGCCCCACATTCAAAAAGGTTGGACACCCCTGCTCTAAGCACAAGCCTTCTGACTATTTGCATTAAAAGATATTAGCTTGTTCCACAACAGCAGTACAGCCTATCCTGGAAGATCTCCTTCTCACGGGGGGCTGGAAATCAAAGTCCCCCTAAGTTTTCCTACAGTATGAGTATGAGTTCCCCATAACTCACCAGAGAATAACATGAGAAACTATCACTGGCTCTTCTGTACACTACCACCTGTCTTCACTGCTCAGAATTTAAAAAGTTAGATTCCTAAGGAGGGCTTTGTTTGAAATTCTTTTTCTAGGAATCTGCCCATTGCTTGTTGCATCTGTGCCTGCTGGAAAAGCAAAGTAATGCAGATGGAAGAAAGTGGCTCACATAACTAAAGGTAAGTCAAAGAAACATCTTGAACTCTCTTCAGAACAGATGTGTTTACATACCCGAAAAAGTCTTCCTTTAAGGAGCCTGTGATATTATAAAGTTGTAAAAGGTAAAGGTTTCCCATTTACTGGCCACTGAGGGCCATCAGGGAAGCAGAGGCAGGGCTCCACTGTTTCCTTAACTTTAGCATGAGGAAGAGGTAAAGTGGTTAGCACCAAGCTCATTATAAACTTGTAGAAACACATCAGTTGTGCAGAGAAATAATTAATCACTCTTGTTATTGATCCATAAAGAACAGAACTGTAGGGTCTGAGCCCAAGTCAAATCTACTAAGACGATCACAGCTGAACAAAGGGAGATTGTAGCCTAGCCCATGGTCTGTGAGTGCCTCAAGAAAGGTGATGGTCTGAATCCCCAAACCCATAGGAATTATACCTGTGATGATGATGAGTAGGGATTCTGGTTCTCTCTTTAAAAATCATGAATTTTCTGTTAAAAAGTCCAAATTCCTCTAATCAAAAAACACAAAACCCACATTTTCCACGATTAAAATGAAGCCTCATTATACATGTATGTATCACTTGAACACAATGTTCTATCAATACATTTATAAGTTTAAAGCAATTTGGAAGTCTAGCAATGTCTTGGCCATTATAATAAAATAATTTCTAAATGCCTATATATTTTGGCATTTGGTTTTGATTTTTTCATCATGGAAAATATGAGTTCATATTTTCAACAGTGTCACCACCATCCCCTGCCACCCCAGCGTCATGCCCAGTGCCCCCAGAATGTACAGCACTAGCATGAACTGGCCCCCACAATGGCCCTGCAGGAGGAAGGGGTGAGGGACAGGCAGGCACACCCTGTGCCATTCAGCCCCACCAATAATATTCCCTCTCAACACTTATGATGGCCTCTCACTCCTGACCCTCAGCTCCCTTGCCCTGCCAATGCCCCTTACTCCCAACCCACAGGCCCCAAACCCACAAGTCCTTCTGCTGCCCCTGATTAATGACCCACAGCCCCCTGCTCCTACACAGACCTGACAGAGGGGGTCCCAAGATGCCTGGGCTATGGGAACAGAGCCAGGGCCTCCAGCCCTCTGCCCCCCTAAGCAGTCCCCAATTCCCAACTGCCACCCAGAGAAGGCAGCAGCTGCTATGGCTGGAGCACATCACAGAGCATGGTCCTCTCCTGTCCCCTCCCCCTTTCCCTGGGAGTAGTACAGCCAAAGCAGAGCCCATGGGAGGGAGGCTGCAGGCTGCCTGGTGTGGGCTTGGGGATCCCCACCCTGCTACCCTCCCTCTAAGGACATTCATGGGCCAGCAGAAGTGACCCTATAGTGGGAGGGTGAAGAGGCTCAGTGCTGCCACCACTGCCAAGAGCCTCATAGCAATGCTGCTATGGTGAGGCAAACAAAGCCTGCCCAGCAGCAGTGGAGGTAGTGGTGGCATGGGGTGCCAGGCTGGCAGGAAGTACTTTGCCAAGGCAGTGCAGCTGGCCCAGGGCTTCCAGAGGCAATGGCAGCACCAAGTCTCTCCATTCCACTCCACCCCACTGCATCAGGTCCTGGCTGCTGGCCCAAGGAGGCCCTTGTGGGGAGGGTAGCATGATGGGGAGCTGTGGGGAGCATCCTCCCCTTCCCCATGCACACATCGGGGGGGCACATGTTCCCCCACGACTCCCTCCCAAGGAGCGTGTGCAGCAGCACGGAGCCAGCCCACCCACTGCCCCAGTGGGAGAAAGCCCAGAGTACCCAGGACTCTCTCCCACTGCCCCAGCTGGGCAGTGCTCCCAGCCCTGCCCCACTCCCTCCCACACGGAGGGGCCTCAGTCTGCCCTCTCCGCCTCCCCAAAGACTTACCTTCAGGGATCTGGAGAGCTGCTCTCCACACTGCCTGCCTGCCTCATACACATTCACATGGTGCCCCCTGCCTGATTGCCTTCCTCCAACCCCAAGCAGCTTCTTGCAGTCTGGCAAGGTTTATTGTGCTTTTCTCCTTTGAAAGAGAAAATTTGGGAAACCTGGATCCCTGATGATGAGTCCTATGAAGTACAACTGGTCTGGTAATCATGACTTTAGGTTCTGGGTCAAATCCCTACCCTTGTAAAATCATTAGCAAACCTCGAACCTCAGTGAAACCAGAGTTTGGCCCTACATGCATGTATCTGCACTGAAGAATCAGCAGAATGATGAAGCTTAGACCTCAGGTAATGGCAGGAGTGGTGAATACAGCCATTAAGGGAAAAGGAAGAGCCCTGAAACAGAAGGTATTTTTATTGAGGAAGGTAGATCAGACTGATCATTGTACATGTTTATAGCTTCTGAATATTTTTAAAATGAGGACATTTTAGAATTCAGTTAATCTTGCTAAACTATTTGAATTTTATCCATCCATTGTTGTTGTTAATCACCAATAGAGAAGTTGTGGAGTTCTGCTAATCCAGGATGTCAACACAGCCAGTCACCTTCTGTGCCATGTTTGGTACATATTGAGTGCGACCTGTGGCAGTTATTGTTGGGCTAACTATTTCTCAGTTTTAATTCTTTCTATCAATTGCTGACATGCATGATCTGCAGTTACCATTTACCATGAAAAGAGGAGTCTATCTCACACTATAAATAAACATTTAAGGCTGTGGATATAAAATATGTGAATGAAGTTAAGGCAGTTTGGGTGCCAAGTTACTAAAAAGTAGAATTAAACTGGTGCTATTGTAAAACCATATGATAAGCCAGCTGCATCTAGTTTAGAATGCTAGTGTGTTAGGTATTAGTTGAGGCAAAATGTTTGCTAACTGATTTTTGAGTGTACAGTTCAAATACTCTGGAAGGCAGCACGAAAAGCCTACTTCATGCCATCTGTTTGGCATTACATCAATCTTTGGATAGTCTCCATTTTCATACAGTTCAATCTCTGATACTGACTGGGAGGGAGGGAGAGAGCGAGAGAGAGAGATTATATACAGATATCTATTACGGCTGTGCGAAATTTTGCAGGCTGTTTCATTTCAACAGTGTTTCAACTTATTTTGAGCTCAAAACAGAGAAATCAAAATGAAATGAAGAGCTTCAAAACAGCCTTGAAACAAAATGAAGGCAATTGAAACATTTTGAATGTTTCAAAATGCATTGGGTTTCAGAGCTGAAGCTGGACTTGTCTGCAGGGAAACAGAAAGTAAGGAGAGGGAGGCGGAAGAGGGGAGAAGGACTGCTCTTATATTGACTGTGTAGCTGGCCAGGAAAATGTTCTTTCTCTGAGGTCCCTTTCAATCCTAGTGTTCTGGGGAAGGTATGGAAAAACAGCATAAAAAGCAGCATTGTTTTAACTGGCCTGTTTTCTGATTTGGGGTCAGTTACTGAGCTCTTTCCCAGACGTCCAGGAGCATTAGACAACAAAGGTTACTACTACCACTGACTCCTACTTGACCACCTAGCAAGTAGGATTCTGCAATACTTTTTGCTTTTTTTCTAGACCCTTTTATTTTATTATTATATTCACTGATTGATTCTTTTCAATTTCATAATTATATTGCAAGTATATTATACTACAGAATTTATATAGGAAGACATACATACACATTTATATATTTTATTGTATTTATTATATTGCAAGTATGTTATACTATAGAATTTATATAGGAAAACACACATATACATTTATATATTTTTATAAGGACAAGACACTATGAAACACACCATGAAGTATGTTGGAAATACAGCTGGCAAGCCTTCAGGAAGGGGCGGAAGAGGGGGTAGAGGGAGAGGTGTAAGTCATCCCCCCCACCAAACTGAAACACAGCCTCTTTGCTACAAGAAGCAGGCATGAGGTTTCCATTAGTACAGGCAGCAGGGAGAGGGGAGCAGCAAGGAGAAGGAGCAATGCCAGTACCACTGTCTGTGCCTGAGTCTGCACACCTCCAAGAGCACTAGCCATACCCACACCCTGGACTACCACCATAACAACAAGCATCAGCATCAGCATGACCAGGTTTTTTATGACCAGGTTCAAAATGCCTGGACACAGGAGGAGGGGTGGATGTGGTATACTTAGACTTCAGGAAGGCCTTTGATACGGTATCCCACCCCATACTGGTGAACAAGTTAAGAGGCTGTGACTTGGATGACTTCACAGTCCGGTGGGTGATGAATTGGCTAGAGGCTCACACCCAGAGAGTCGTGGTAGATGGGTTGGTTTCAACCTGGAAGGGTGTGGGCAGTGGGGTCCCGCAGGGCTCGGTTCTTGGACCGATGCTCTTTAATGTCTTCATCAGTGACTTAGATGAGGGAGTGAAATGTACTCTGTCCAAGTTTGCAGATGACACAAAGCTATTGGGAGAAGTGGACATGCTGGAGGGCAGGGAACAGCTGCAAGCAGACCTGGGCAGGTTGGAAAAGTGGGCAGAAAACAACAGAATGCAATTCAACAAGGAGAAATGCAAAGTGCTGCACCTAGGGAGGAAAAATGTCCAGCAGACCTACAGTCTAGGGAATGACCTGCTGGGTGGCACGGAAGTGGAAAGGGATCTTGGAGTTCTAGTGGACTCCAAGATGAACATGAGTCGGCAGTGTGATGAAGCCATCAGAAAAGCCAATGGAACTTCATCGTGCATCAGCAGATGCATGACGAATAGATCCAAGGAGGTGATACTTCCCCTCTATCGGACGCTGGTCAGACTGCAGTTGGAGTACTGCATGCAATTCTGGGCACAGCACTTCAAGGGGATGCGGATAACCTGGAGAGGGTCCAGAGAAGGGCCACTCATATGGTTAAGGGCCTGCAGACCAAGCCCTATGAGGAGAGACTAGAGAAACTGGACC
>JAGPOW010003316.1:51203809-51216263 GCA_030014935.1 Caiman crocodilus | reverse complement strand
GACCAAGCCCTATGAGGAGAGACTAGAGAAACTGGACCTTTTCAGCCTCCGCAAGAGAAGGTTGAGAGGCAACCTTGTGGCTGCCTATAAGTTCATCACAGGGGCACAGAAGGGAATTGATGAGTTTTTATTCACCAAGGCGCCCCCAAGAGTTGCAAGAAATAATGGCCACAAGCTAACAGAGAGCAGATTTAGATTGGACATTAGGAAGAACTTCTTCACAGTTAGAGTGGCCAAGGTCTGGAACAGGCTCCCAAGGGAGGTGGTACTCTTCCCTACCCTGGGGGTCTTCAAGAGTAAGTTAGATAAGCATCTAGCTGGGGTCATCTAGACCCAGTACTCTTTCCTGCCTATGCAGGGGCTCAGACTCGATGATCTATTGAGGTCTCTTCCGACCCTAGCATCTATGAATCTATGACAGTCTTCTCCACCACCATTTCACCTCTCATGCTGGTGCAACCAGTCAGGCCATCAGTGGGCTCTCCTTCAAGCCGAAGTGATGGATGAGTCCAGCATGACAACAGAGATCATGGGGGCCATGAACCACTTGGTGCAGGGGTGGTTCATTGGGCAGGGTGAGTTCATCTGTGGGTTCATGGTCACTGACATTGGGGCCAATACGGTCAAGGTAGTCCATGATACCAACTTTGTTGGCATCTGCTGTGTGGTACACAAGTTCCACCTTATTATTAGGGATGCCTTGGACAGGGACAGGGCTGCTAGTGACGGTGCCAGCACCACCAGAGCAAGCTCATTTCCAAATGCAGGAAGGTGGCAGGCTACTTCTATGAGAGCAACAAGGGGGGCAAGATGTTGTGGGACAAATAAACAGAGCTTAACATCCCGCAGCACAAAATCATGAAGGGTGTGGAGACTCAGTGGAACTCAGAAACCTGATGCTCAAGAAGCTGGTGGAGCAACAGAAGGCCATCCATGAGATGACCTTGGTCAGAGAAATTGGAATCAGTGGTCTTCTTAATAGAGCTGAATGATTTACCATCTGCCAGAGCTTGGTGGTCCTCAAGACCTTCCTCAAGGTCACTGAAATACTCAGTTCTGGAGATGCCCTCCTTAGGCAGGTGATCCCTCTAGTGAGGGAACTTCAGAGCTAAATGGAGAGCTTCCAGGGCATCAATATGGCTGGGGCTGGGGCAGGGGCTGACAGAGAGCACCAGGCCAAGTGACAGCTATCTCCTGGCTGGGGCTTGGACACTGCTCCCTGCCCCCGGGGGGCTGCCTGCTACTGTGCTGGGGACAACATCCCCCTGCCCCAGTGGGAGGGAGCTCCCCAGTCAAGGGCAGGAGACTTGGAAAGACATGTAGGGAAGGGGCAAGTCCCAGTCTCCTGCCCCAATCTGCTAGTGGAGCAGCTACTGGCAGATCAGGGTAAGGGGCTGGGATCTACAACACCCCTGAAGCTCTTTCCAAGCCTTGTGGCCTTGCTCACCCAATCAGGGCACAGGGCTGAGACCTGGCGCTGACCAGGAAAGCTCTCAGCCCCTGCTCTGTGATTGTGGGGTGGGAGCTGAAGAGCTTGTTCCTTGTTCAGCTCCATGATTGTGAAGCTGGGTGGGGAATAGGCTAGGAAGCTTGCTCCATGCTCAGCTCCATCATTATGATCATGGAGCTGGGTAGGGAATAAGCTCTCCTGCTCCCACCAGCAGGAAGCTCTCAGTGCCAGATCTGCAATCACAGGGATCAAACTGGGAGAAAAGGATCTCCCAGCCTCCCACAGCCCAATTGTAGTGGTGAAGCAGGAGTTGGGAGATAAAGATCTCCCAGTCCTTACTCCCAGCTCACAATCTTAGAATGGGGGGCTTGGAGCTCTCTGCTGCTAGGACACTCAGGCTCCAGTGGCAGAGCCTGTCCCAGCATCTGGCAACCCCCTGGTGGCTGGCTGACCGAGAACAGATTTGCTCCCAGTCAGGAGTCTATGCAAGTGCTACTGCACAGTAAGTACTCACAAGTAAATTTGCAACTTGTATTTGCAGGTAGCAAATTTACTTACGATTAGCAAAGTTTACTGAACAGTAAGTGTGTGCATATGTAGAAACACACACCTACTGTATAGTAAACTATGCTACTGTGTGATAAATTATTGCATCTAGATGTACTCAGTGTGTAGCATTCCTTTAAGTGAGAGTGCTGACAGAAATTGGATCTATTTATGGAGCAGCACTACACAACTCCTGTGTATCATATTATACTAATTCATGGCATTGTGGCCAAAAAAAAAGTAAGTCTTTTATCAGTTTCTAAAACTCCCTCAAATTTCACATCCAGCTTCCCCCAGAGACAGATTGTCTTTTTAGCCTTTCCTGAGCAATGACTTAGCTAAAAATAACATTTATATGAGTTATTGATTCAGTACATATAACAATGCTTCATATATACTTTTTTTTCAACTTACCGGTACCAGAAAACATAAAACTAGAATCAGGGCTGTAGGTGTATCTGAGCTGGTTGATTCTTCATTGATTACAGAACAATGATGACAGATTTACAGGACAGTATACCAATTACAGGAAAATGCTTGTATCTTTGCCTTGCCAAGCATTACTCCATAATAGCAATTTAGAAATGTATTCTGTCATTATGATTACAGGAGTTCATTCTACATACTTCAATAACCCAAAATACATTATTATTGGTCTTTACAAATAAGCTTCTGACTCTAGCTATGCAAAAGTATGTATTGTAAATTCCATTAAAAAATTGCACCAATTCAAAGGTGCTTCAACTTCTACAAGTTTAGAACACCTAGGAGATTAACAGATCTCCAATACATAAAAATACTCCTGTTGAACATGATAGAAATCAGAAAGCCAAGACAATATGGATGCTTCTCAGTTTAAAATAAAGAGAGCTCTTGCTTCTACACTGTCACCAAAAAAAATAAATAAAAAGCAGCACATTGTAGATTTAGGAAAATTAATGTACATAATGTTGGATATAGAATCTTATCAATATTGTTGTGACTTAGGAGTTAACCACACTTTTGACTACTTTCATAGTCTACCTCAGGGCACCTTATTCTGTTTTTGGGTCTTCACCTGCCACTTTTCTCAACTGGGACTCATATCTTCCATTAATTACCCAACAGTGAACTTAGGCACACTGGCTACATTATGTATATATATCACCTATATCATCAATATCAAAGATCATTTGTTTATTTAAAAGTCCATATAACTATATCACCTATCACTTTTGAGTACATGAGCTTTTGAAGTCTCCATGCTTAAAAGGTTTCACATCTGTCACAATCACACATCCAAGTCTTACAGTACTCTGTGAATATGGAAAATCTTTTTACTCTCCAAGAATTTAGAGGTGTTGAGCAATTGTTCAACTGCACTGACAGCTGTCTTGTGTTGGATTTGTACTGTCATTTTTCCTGTTCACTGTGTGCATGAAGCTGCTGGCAACACTATTTACACTGTTTTGGTTGTATGGTTAATGGTACTCTAATGTCACACAGGCCTATGCCAGTTTCGTCCCAAATGTAGGTGCCCAACTTTGCAAATGTCTGGCTGAGACAGTAGCTGGACTGACAAATACTCAGCTAGACGACAAGAGTTTGCCAACTGCACATTGGGACTGATGAAATAGGTGTTGAACTGAGTGATGAACTGCTGAGGAGGCCCAGTCCAAATAGTCAGCAGCTTCATTTGCTGGCTTAGATGGAATGCACCCATCAGACATCAGAGCATGTCCTATGGCAAGGATATTTGAGAACTCATGGTGCTCAGGAGAGGTTTCTGAAGATTGGGAGAGGGCCAATGTGGTGCCTATCTCCAAGAAAGGAAGGAAGGAAGATTCAGGGAACTACAAGCCAATCAGTTTGACCTCAATCCATGAAAAGATCTTGGGAAAAATCATCAAAGAAACCATTAGCAGCAGGCTAATAGAATGCAGCATTCTGAGAGATAGCCACCATGGTTTCATTGTGGGTACATATTGCCTGACAAACCTCATTTTCTTCTATGACCAGGTGACACAGAACAAAGAAGAGGTTGATGTCACATATTTATATTACATATCAAAAAAACCTTTGACATGGTCTCCCATGATGTCCTCATGGCAAAATTTGGAAACTGCGGCCTCAAGAACCTTATGGTCTGAGAGTTGGGGAACTAGCTTCGTCATCAGACCCAGAGAGTGATAGTCAATGGAACCAAGTCAACGTGGTGCATGGTGATCAGTGGCATCCCCCAGGACTCAGTACTCAGACCAAGAATATTTAATATATTCATAAATTATCTGGATTTGGGGGTTAGAAGCAGACTGGCTAAATTCACAGATGACACCAAATTGTGGAGAAGTGCAGTCATGCTAGAGGATAGCCTGGCAATTCAGGCTGACCTGGACAGGTGTAGGCAGATCAAAGCATGATGACATTCAACACAGAGAAATGCAATGTGCTCCACCTCAGGGAAAAAAACCCATACATCATACTTAGAGGCTCAGCAGTGCTACACTCACTAGGCTCCATGACTGAAAATGAGTTGGGAGTCATGATTGACTACAAGATGAGTATGAGCCACCAACATGATGCTGCAGCCAGCAAAGCAAATAAAACTCTAGCTTGCACCTCCTGATGCATCTCAAGCAACACCCAAGAAGTCATCCTCCCACTTCAGTCAGCCTTGGTGAGACCACAGCTGGAGTACTGCTTCCAATTCTGGGCTCCACACTTTGGAAAGGATGTGGAGAAGTTTGAGAGTCCAGGGAAGAGCCACATGCATGATTAGAGGTCAAGAGAACAGGCCTTACGAGGAGAGGCTGAGAGACATGGGTCTTCTTCAGCCTGGAGAAGTGAAGGCTCATGGGTGACTTGGTGGAAGTCTATGAGTATAAAAGGGGTGTGCATCAGGAACTAGGAGACCATTTGTTCATCAAGGCACCCCAAGGGAAGACAAAGTTTAATGATCATAAAATGCTGGAAGACCATTTTAGACTACACATAAAGAAAAACATTACCATCTGAGTCTCCAGAATCTGGAATAGACTCCCCCCCTAGAAGCGGTGCAAGAATCTACTCTGGATACCTTTAGGAAACACTTGGATGCTTATTTTGCTGGGGTGATCTGACCCCAGCTGACTTCTTGCCAGTGTGCAGGGGGTTGGACCTGATGATCTTCCAGCCCAAATGTCTAAGAAATCTATGAAATATAAGAGTCCTCTTTGGCTGTAGAAAGCAAGCAGAGGAGAGCCCTTTTCCTTTGATTCAGAGTATACAGCTTTCTTTTATTACCAAATTTATAAAGATCTACTAATTGCTAGGAGGCCCTCCTAAGAAAAATATTTTTCAAAATGTTGTTTTTCCAAACAATCTTTGATTTAAGTGCTTAGTTGATCCAGGAAAGATGCATTTTCCTTAAGTTAACACGCAGTTGGATACCTCTGGGTATCTAAAACATGAAACTCTTCTCAGTCCCACTCAGTCTGGGATTTTTGTATCAACCAATTCAACTTGCTCAATTTACTTTCTTTGAAAAGGCCTTAGAAAAACAGATTAGATTAGCAGGGTGACCTGAAGACCAACCAATTTGGGATCTGATAGATCAGTGGAAAGTTCCAGAGCAGACCACCTTCTCCTATAAGTTGGTTTAGTAAGCTGTTTGGCTAATGCAGCCAACCTATCTCAGTTGTTACTGAATCCTACAGGAAGGGAGCAGTGATCTCTGAGGTATCAATGACTTAAAATAATTTGGGTTGTTCCAGACTATCCTACATGCCATAGACAAGAGCCCTGACCTGCTTGAACATCATTCATTGTTAAATGTACTGTTCAGTAATGCTGAATCAGGGTAAATTTTGATTTACTCTACAATGCTGTATTGTATGATGCTACTATAACATAGAACAGTACAATGGTTAGTATCCATAACCATATGTTAGGTTTCATTTGAAATAGACAAAAAGGAGGCTCAGCTGTAGGGAGGAGGTTTTTCAACATCTGACAGACAATCTGACTCACATCTCAGACTCTGACTGACTCAAATGTGGCTCAGCAGTGGCTCTGATTTTAGTGGTTTTCAAGTAGAAAGCAGAAAAGTCAAGCTCACGTGCTTTAATTTTTTATGTAAGATGGATATCCAGGTCTGAGAGGGGATCACTGAAGATTGTTTATGAAAATCCAAAATATGCAGTGACAGAGAGAAGAGGCAAGGGAAATCAACCAAAGGTTAGAATTAGGAGGCACACCCTGTTCTACCTCTACCCAGACACATATACTCTACAGGCCTGGAGAAAGACCTACCACATGCATATGCACTCCACAAGCCTACAGAACCTTATTCTACAATTCAACTGGTGTTATTTCATTGTATGGGGTGAAGGCATAACTTGCAAGCCCTATTCCGGGGGAATTTACCATATACACTATAAAAATTCAGCTTTGTTTGGGGTCACTGTTTGCTTTTCTGTGTGGAAGGAAGATCTGGCTACAGAAGAATTATAGGAATGGACTCATTAGCTACTTCTTCAACTGGCAATGGACAATGGAAAAAATATTTTTTAATATTTTAGAGACTAAGTAACCAGGTCCCCATTATGCTAGATATGGTACAAACTCAGTATAAAAATACAGCCCTTACTGCATAGAATTTGTGATATAAGACACAAGACAGCAGATGAAGAGCATGAGTGACAGTGATCTCTACTGATAAGCAGCCAGCCTGATCTACTGATAACAGTCAGGGCTGAAGAGAATTCATCCATCCTCCTCTTGCAAAGGATCTCTAGGTTGTGCACTGGGAAGCACAGTTGGACCTGTCAACAGTTTGACTACACAAAATAATCATCAGGCATTATGATGCAGGCATGAAGAATGTCAGTTATGATTTATGGTATTAAAAAATAAAAAAATAAAAGCTCAAACACAGCAGATTTACAGCACTATTAAGTGAAAATACCCAAGAAGGCTAGTAACTGATATAAAAACTCTGTAATCCAATCTAATACCAAAATAATCACAGCAAAATCAACATAAAGACACCCAAGATGACATAAAACAGGACAAATTACACATAGGCAGATAACTATCACATATATTTTTGCAGTTGTGAATCATGTAACAGTGATGGAGCCTATGCTCTTGGTAAACTCTAAGAGGCATCATAAATAGTTCTGATTCTAGCCTGTATTAAATTAAATCTGTAGTTTAATTAACTTTGCCAACAAATGGACACTGACACACTAAACAACGTCAGCTGAAACACAGTATATTTGCAATCTAATAACTTGTTTCCTTTAAGTGCTCTGCTGTACATCTCTTAATTAATAAGAAACCTAATTCCTGTATTTCATGCGACTCTCTTTGTGCCCCCCCATCATTCTTTTCAGAAAGAAACTTCAAATTAGTTTTTCCCTATCAGTAGGTTGGTGATTACTGGGAAACACTTTTGAAAACAGACAAATGAAATGAACTCCACAAGGCTGCCAAATAAACAGCTCACTGACAAGTTTTGCTTTCTTGTATCATTCTGTTTAAATAAGATCCACGTTCTATTTGTTAAAGATACAATTTAACTAAAACCAAGTTACCTGCCATCATTTTCAGTTGAGTAGAAAGTGTTCGATATGGAAGTGCCCTCAACAAAGTTTTCCTTATCTGCAAACCTATATAATGCAATAATTGCAGCACTTCCAATACAAACTACACTATATCATATTCTTTTTTTGTCATGGGGAGTTTTAAATAAGTGATCTCAAAGTTTTGATAGAAATCAAGAGAGACAAAGGAGTAGGAAGCGGTGAAGGTCACTGTCTCGGGTGGCCGGAACCGACCAGAGGATCACTAATTTAATTGGATGTCAGGCGGATCAGCGATGGAGAGGCGAGACAGCTTATTTGTTTTAAAAGATTATTTTACTTATGCCGTGTGGAATGGCAGCGCAGGCCTCAGGGTAGCTTGCTTGCATTGTCACGGATAATCAAACGAGTTATGAGTTAACGAGTGGAGTGAACAAAAAGAAACCTGCAGGATAATGAGGGTACGTCAAGAGGACCCGGTGACAGGGAGATATTGGTGGGTGATCAGTCCGCCAAGTTTCCTCGATCACGCTACAGAGTTCTCCGTGGTTACTCTGCTGCGTGCTTGGAGGTCTCCGACTTGGGCGGAAGCTGCATGAACTTTTATATGTCCGGAGTTGCCAATAATGGACTGCTAGGTAGGAGTAATTAATGAGGCGGAACGTGACCAAATTTGGGGTAATGGCTCCATGCGGTCTATTGTGACTTCAACACTCAACTGATTTGGTTATGACAGTCACAACCTCCATGTCTTTCATTACTTCTCTATTACTCACTCCAGTTCACACTGAGGCCCACATCATGTGTAAGTGTATGACTGCCATCTCTGCTGGGATTCGAAAACCAGGACCATGCAAAAATGAGCCCTATCCACTCGTGACAACTTTACACGCAACTAATAACAACTGTACAATTTTTTTTCAGCCATCAGGAATACCATCCTCTGACAGCAGTGTCCATGTTATTGGTCTGCTTTCAGGCTCTTCTTATTTGCTGTGCTCTCTGACCCCAGGATTCTCTCTCTCCTAGCTGCTTATGGTCCATCTTCAACAGGAAGGGGGCACTAGTCCATGGGCTGTGTAGTTATCACCAGCTGCAATGTACAAACAGTCATACAGGGAAGAATGAGAAGAACTAAAAACAAGGTTTTGTTTCTGGAGCAGTAGGCAAACCTCTGCAGATCCTTTGTCTCCCTCCAAGGAACCTTCTATATGTGCAGGTAAACTGGAATTGGATCTAATGTGTGATCCATACAATTGTACCTCGTGCCATGCCACATGTGCGTGGCAGGAGGTGTGATTGTGGGATGGCATATTAGATCCAATTGCACCTTATTGCAAGAGTAGGTGGAGCCTGATCCTGGGACTTCCTGCGCTGGCAAGAAGCAGGCTCTCACCAAAAGGGGTCGTCCCTTTGCTGTAGCCCCTTTGACCATAAGTCCCACACCTGATGGGGTTCCTGGTCTTGGTTGCACTTTGTCAGGTGAGGGGGCTCTCAGTCCCACCTGCATGTGAGGTGCAGCTGGGACTGGGAGCCTGGTCAGTTTAATATACCTTGTCAAGATCCAACTTTATATCTGGTTGGAGTTTTTTATCACGTGATAGCTACTTTGCACATGTAGCTGGTCTTAAGGTAATTGCCCAATTAACCAATTAATTGTATGACAAACCTGTAACATGTAATGAGGGCCTGACTAACTTAACTGACAAACCATCTCTCAGTTCCCAGCTTCTGTACTCTAAGGTAGCATCTCCAAACTAAAACTTCTGTCATCACATCTTCCTTCTTAACAGTAAGTCCAAAAAAAAAATCAATACAAAAGTCAATTAACACCCATCTCCAGGAGATATTTCTAGCACTTCACTCTTGAATGAGTCTTTAGCACTTATTTTTTCCTATCCCTGCTTTTCTGCAGCTCTTTTAGCAAGTCTGTGAAGAGGATTTACTTTCTGCTCAGACCAAGGAAGTGTCATATCCAGTTTCTGGTTTATTTTTGGAGGGAAGCTTTTCCTTCAAGTCTTGATAGACTTGATTCCTTATACTGGGATCCAGTTCACTTGCACTTTTGGTAGCTCTGCTTCTGCATATAGCACAAAGTTAATTAGCTACAAATCACTCAGGCCGATTTTCTCCTTCTGCATTTACTAATACTATCATACGTGCATTTTTGTCTATAGGTACATGTATTCCCATAAGGACATGGTTGCTACTTCTTTTCTGGAACAGTTGGTTTCTTTCTAAAAGAAAGTCCAGATTTGGCCCATGGCAGCCATGAGGATCATCAGGAGATATGAATGTTGTATCTTAATATACTATAAGCACACACTTAACTAGATTCAATTTCTCACAAGTTTCCAGACTCAAAACTGGAATCGCCTCCCTAGGTACCAAAACGAATGTGAGTTGCATGCTGTTTTCATATTGGAAGCTGGTGATGCATTTCTGTTTTACGGCTTCTGAATAGGCATTTAGTTCAAAGTTTGTTGGACTCACTTTTGGTCTTGAATTTCTATTGTTCATGCTCTAGTAAAATATTAACCTGAACTCCAGGGAACAATTTAAATGAAAACCATAATTCCTTGCACTTCCACTGACAAAATCCAGCTTCTCCCCTTTCTGTAGCCCGAAATCACCCTATGAACCTCCACTAAAAGTACCCAAAATAGCTATCCTGAGTAGTAAATCATTTAATCAATCTTGAATGCAGCAGAACTGAGTGCCAGCTTCTGGAGAAAAAAAATCCCATTTTGCTGGAAAGATTACATGCATTCAGAAAGCTGCCTCAAACAGCAGAGCTCTGCTCCATGTATCAACTAACAGCTGTCCAGCAGTCCCAATACAACTATGAATTTAAAAACAAAAAATTAAAAAAAAAAATCTACTAAAACAAGGTACTCTTCTTCTACACACTTTCCCACCTGGGCAGAGAAAAAGGGAAAAAGAAGAAAATCTCCAAAACTAAAAAGTACCTGTAACAAGACCAGGCCCTAGAGGAAATGGATGTCCTGTCATGCCTATGCAGCTCCTGTTGTTCTAACTCCCTGGGTACCCTCCCTGGGTTAAGCCCTTGTCTGTCTTTCAGCTAGCAGGTCCCTTGACCTCCATTGCTCCCCATTTCAGCCTCTTGAGTGCTAACTGGGACCTCCTGGCCTGTCCATGCTCCCAGGGCATCTGTCACATTAAGGGCTAATTTCCTGGACTCTGACTTCCTTTATAGCCATGCCCATGGCTCTCAGATGTTACCAATTAATTATTACTCAGGTAGAACACTTTTCCTCCTAGTCAATAGTTTGTTGAGAGTTCAGCCTGCTCAGCCTCTGCCCCTTTTCTCTTTCTGCTCCCCTCAGCCTAGGCCCAGTGCCAGGTCTAGCTTCTGGGTTTCAACCCATCTTCTCCCCCTGGGCTCTGGTTTCACCCTTCTTGAGCTTCAGTCCCCTGTCCCTGGTCCTCACCCCTCCTGGAATTCAGGCCCTTGGTCCTGGTTCTTACTAATGTCAGGCTATCGTTCCACTTCTTTTCAGACTGGTAGGCCCTGGCCTTAGCTCTGCTCTGCATGGGCTTGTGGTCTGGCCCTCTTGGCTTCAGGCTAACTATTTGAACTACACTCTGGCCCTCTTTGTTCAGGCTGTGACTGCCCTGGAGACCTGCCCCTAGCAGGGTTCAAAGTCACCACCTGTCTCTTGAGCATGTCCTACCTCCTCTAATAGTTCAGACCCAAACCACTGGTATAAGCCACAAGCCAAAATATAAGCCCCCTGGCTGTAACAACACTCAAAGTTTGCCAGAAATAACAAACTATCCTCATCTTTGCCTGCAAGTCCCTGCTATAGACCCTAGCCATTTGCTCTGCTACTGCCCCCTTGCTGCAGAGCTTTTCCACCTATGACTTGTAGAGCCATACTCATTAACCTGGCTCTGGCCTTGGGCTTATATGCTTTCTAAGCCCTGCTCCTTCTAGTCATTTCTAATCAGATGGCTCTCCAGTCACCCACAGGGGTTTCTGATCAGGGGCCTGATAGCTAGTTCACCAGGCAACTTCCAACTGCTACTCAGCTGCTTTAACAGGGCCCCTGCTACCCAAGCAACTAGGTTTCCAATAGGCATTTCCAATGTGACCCCTGGCTGCCTCTTTCCCTGTAGTAAGCTCATAAAGGAAAGTATCTCCCTTCACTTGGGGAACTCTCTGCTGCTATTTTTCCTGTTACATACTTTCTCCTATTTTACAGCTGGGGGGTTGGAGAGCAGGAAGAGCCCTTCACAGTTACTCTTAACCCTTGCTCCAATATATCAGGCATAGACCTTCATATTTCCAAGGTGGTGACTATTATACTGTTGGTTCCCAGAACTTAACTAGCTGCTCCAGATGTGGCCCCTGTATTCTTCCATTTGTAGCAAAACTCCCAGTTTTCCGTTTTTAATATACATACATATATACATACATACATATACGTACGATAAACATGCATGCCCTTCCCTTCCCCAGTTATTTCTGGCTTTTCTTTCTCTCCCTCTCTATTCCCTATAGACAAGCATAAGCAAGCTCAGACTTAGGATAAGCTTTAACATTTTTATTTTGGAAGCAAGTTTTTGGTTTTGGATATCCACTTTTTTATACTGTATTATTAATATGTTTGTATTGATTTTTACTGTTGTATATTGTATTATTATCATTTTCATATTGATTGTAATTGTTTCATATGGATAGTATATGGTTTAGGCCTGTGTTTGTAAGTGAACCAAAGTAATGTCAAGTTTCCATCTTGTGTTCTCTGCCTGGGCATCCCCTGTGTTGCAACTGTATGATTCATGTACCCCTTGTGGCAGAATCGCCACCTTGGGGACCCCTCTCCAAAAACCTCTCCCTGTGCCAGCCTGAGGGGCGGCTGGAGAATCCCTCAGGGCAGGGATTTCAACC
>JAGPOW010003316.1:51156184-51202870 GCA_030014935.1 Caiman crocodilus | reverse complement strand
GCACCCCAAGGGAGGCACTCGGAGCCTGGAAGGTGGTCGGGCGCAGGGAGGTGGGCGGCTCAAAACGGGAGCGCCCCCTACTGGCCCGCCACACCCCTCCCATGCAAATTGATTCCCAGATGAATGAGAGTGATTGGGAATGATTGAAATAAAATGGTAGAAGGCCTCTACTGAATGGCCTGTAATGACCAGGCCATCACCTCGCATTGATTCATCCAAGAACCACAAACCTCACCCAGGAAAAATGGGCAGTGAAGACAGATTCAGTGGGAATGTCACTTCCATCCAGACCAGACCAGCTTCATATCACCTATCCACCCCAGAGGCCTTGCCAGCGAGCTCCTCTGGGCAACACCAAGCTGAAGGAGACCCCAACTGGCCATCTAGGATCAACTTCCAGCCTGAGATAGGTAGATACTACCTGCACACCTCCTCCTACAATTTGGACTCTCTCTGTCTCTCTCCTCCTGGACTTCAGTGGACTTCAGCCCCTGCACCAAGCCTCTCTAACCCCTGCTGCCATTGTGTGGGTGGGTGAGTGGGTATGTGTGGGTGCAAGGGAACCAATAAGACATTATGTCACCATCTCCCCTGTTCAATAAACACTGTCATTTGCAGCCCCAAGTTGGGTCATGTTTTACTGAATACCAGTTCCTTCCCTATCTTAAATTCCAGCTTCATTCTCTCTCTCTCTCAGCTCCAGCCTCCCCCCTCCACTAGTTTCCCGATCTCCTCCCAATTCCATCTCCCCTTTTCTGCCACCTCTCAGCCTTTCCTTGCTTTCCTGCTGTCCCTGCTATCTTTCAGCCTCCCGTGCCATCTACTGCCTTTTCCCTGTGACTTTCTGTTGTCTTTTTCTGCTTTCCCACTGTCCTGCCACCTTTCAGTCTCTCCTGCTGCTTTTCCTGTGGTTTTCTGCTGTCCATCTCCCTGTTTTTAGGCTTCCCACATAACTTTTGTACTCATCCCCCCCATTCCCTAGCAGCTTCCCAGCTCCTTGTGGCTGTCCTGCAATTATCTCTAGCAGCTGAAGCCTTTCTCCAGCTCCCAGCACCTACTGCCACCCCCTGCAACTTCTCTAGCTGCCCTGGAGCCATCCCCACACCCAGAGCCCCTCTTTAACACTCACACTTTCCCTTAGTCCCATTTTCCCTCTCCCCACCTACCTTTTCAACTCCCCTGTGGCTCGGGCTCCAGTCCCAGCCTCTGTGCTGACATCGCTCCGCTGTTCTGCAGGCTTTGGGCATTGTCTTTTAATCAATTAAGCTCAATTAACCTAAAGTTACCCCTGAGCCTCAGTTCTTCAGCCCAGGCCCCTCTAGTTTACCAGTTCCAATCCCGGTCCCAGTAACTTTCACTCCCTACACTTCTACTTTCTTACCTTAACCTTTCCCCAAGTATCCCACGTACACCAAGCACATACATACATACATACATATACACACATCACAATACCCAACTTAGAAACTCACCTGTGTGTAGGTGGGTGGTATATGTGTGAATTAGTGAATACACGTATATTTACATATATAGGTATCATTGTGTGTGTGTGTATGGTTTATGACTTAGTAATCCATGTATGTGTATTGGATGTGCAGGTGTTGGTGACTGATAACTGATTCTGCCTAAATGTGGTGTGTGTAGCATGTATGGGCTTAAACTGGTGATAGGTGTGCATGAACCTAGACTGGTTATTTTGAAAGTGTGTGTATCTGAGTTGCTAGTGTTAGTGTGTATGCACCTAGTGAATGTATGTGTGCTTAACTGATTTTTATGTATGCATGTGCAATTGTACACCATGCCTTCCTGCCTAACAGTGCAATATTGAGATCCTGAGCATTGGTCCAACCCCTCAGGGCAACACATTGAGCCTACCAATACTTCTTAAAAATCACCTTCTATACATATCAGATTCCCAATCCTTCCTCTTAACATAAGTCACTTTCATACTCCTCCAACTAAAGCAACTGTGTTTTCTATGAGTTCTTTCCCTCTTCCAGCAACCCTTACATCACTGAGGTCAGGCATCTCCAGGGCAGCTACTGCCTGGGGTTCCTCCTGGGGAGCAGATTTTACTGGCACTGGTCTTTCAAAGAGGGATCATTCATAGAGTCCCAGCACTGCCTGCATGGCCTCTGTCAGGGCCCGGAATAGGACCTTACCCCAGACCCAGCTCTCTTGCCATCTTGGTCCCTTTGGATGTCTGCACATCTCATCACTCCCACTAGGATGGACACCTCCCTTAGCATTCTCCAGCTAGCCCTTCTTTTAAATTTTCCACCTGGACTGGACTCTGCCTCAAGGTCATATCAGTTCATAGTCCCTAGTGCATAGTCTCTTTACTTTCACGTTTCACCACCCCACAGCCACTAGGGCTTCCTCCAGCCCCTCTGAATAGTGTGATGAGTTACAACTCCCACTCTTTCATTAAATATCCATTTAATAGTCCACCAGCCCATTTTATCTAGGAAGCTATTTATAAACAACTTTCTATGCCACCTCCTGCTCCCCCCACTGTTATCCCCTTATATGCCACTATTCATTGCCTGGGTTTTTACTCCCAGGTGCAGCACTGGCTCTTCCCACTTTACCCCTGTTGGTGGTGATGATTTGTCTGCACTGCTGCTATTGTCACTACATCCTTACTTTGCTGTCTCCTGCTCTGCTTCAGCTGCTGAGGCTAACTCCTAGTATCAATCACACTCTTCTTCTTTTCTGCTGGTACCTCCCTTGCATCTTAAGACTCTGGCTCATTCACAGGTATGGTGGAGTTTCCTCCAGGTTCTTGTCTATTCAGTCCCTGTTTAAGTCTCCTCTTAATGCCAGAGACCCTCAGAGTCTCCAGCAGATCTGGGGGCCTTACCATCCTTGTGAGAGCCTAGAAAGGGCTTCTTCTCTCCTGGTCCTTTCCCCAGTTCCCCACATCAGGGAAATTCTGTGGCTCCCCTTATCTTTAGAGGGAGTCCTCCCCAAGCTGAGTTCATTCGCTTCATCACCCATGGGAAATGCCATAATGGCCACCCATGAACTTTAGAGTTGTCATTGCCCCCAGTCTTTTATGCAGGCATACCTTTCCTCTTCTGGGTCACGTTGCCCCTCTCTTCCTGGGCTTTGTCATGTTCTCCTTCCATGTTTGTCCTACTTGCCTCAGTCAGGGATTACTGCTTGCCATGGACAGTTGGGCTAGCTTTGCCCTATGGAACTGCGTGCCTTTTCATTAAGGCTTCTCCTTCCTCCCCAGTTTCTGAAATTTCTGCTTCAGTGTCTTTTGCCTCTTAGGCCATTCTCTGCTGTAGCTGTAATTACTGCCATCATTTCATCTTTAGACTTCCATGTCTGTAAGGGATGCAACGGAGGCTGGCTGGTCATAGCTGCTTAATCCCTTTTCTGCTGCCATCAGGGGTACTGTTCCAACAGCCTCATCCCTTGTGCAGTTGGTCAAGACACTCACTTCTGGTCTATGTTGTGGCTTCACCCTGTGGATAAAGTTTTGGCAGGGTACCCTCTCATCAGTGTCCCTCAGAGCCTGGCTTCCACTCTCCTTGGCCTCTTTTCTTCACAGATTCATGGCCATTAGGGCTGGAAGGGACCTCAGAAGATTGAGTCCAACCCCCTGTCCCAAGGGAAGGAAGTCAGCTAGGGTCAAAGGATCCCAGCAAGATAAGCATCCAAACATTTCCTGAAGGAGTCCAGGAGTCTTGAAGCTGCCTCTACCACTTCTGGAGGGCGTCTATTACAGGTCTTGGGGGCTTGGACAGTAAAGAAATTTTTTCTTGTGTCCTGCCTAAAAGTGTCTTGGAGGAGTTTATGACTGTTGGTCCCTGTTTTCCCTTGGGGCACTCTGGTGAGCAGACATTCCACCAGATCCTGATGTACACCCTTTATGTATTTATAAGCAGCCACCAGGTCCCCACTGAGCCTGTCCTTTCCCAGACTGAAGAGTCCCATGGCTCTCAGCCTCTCTTCATAAGGCTTATTCTCTTGTTTTCTGATCATGTGCATGGCTCTCCTTTGGATTCTCTCAAGCTTCTTGACATCCTTCTTGAATTGTGGAGCCCGGAATTGGATACAGTACTCCAGCTGTGGCCTCACCAAGGCCGAATACAGTGGGAGAATAACATCCTGTGATTTACTTGAGAAGCATCCATGGATGCAAGCCAGAGTTTTGTTTGCTTTACCAGCTGTGACATCGCATTGGTGGCTCATGTTCATCGTGTGGTCAATAATGACCCCCAGGTCTATTTCAGCTGTGGTGCTAGCAAGCATAGAAATGCCAAGCCTATAAGCATGCTGCAAGTTTTTTTGCTGAGGTGGAGTACCTTACATTTATCAGTATTGAATGTCATCAAGTTTGTATCTGCCGACTTACTAAGTTTATCTAAGGCAACCTGGATCACTAGCCTGTCCTCAGGTGTGGATGCTATGCCCCAAAGTTTAGTCTAATAGGTGAACTTGGCCAGTGTGCTTCTGACACCAATGTCTACATCATTAATAAAGATGTTAAAGAGAACCAGTTCAAGGACAGAGCCTTGGGGGACACTGCTGGTCATGGAGCACCATAATGATTCACTGCCATCGACTACTACTCTCTGGGTCCAACCTTGGAGCTAATTTCCCAGCCATCAGACTGTGGCGTAGCCAAGGCCACAGTTGGCTAATTTTTCCATGAGGAGGTCATGGAACACTGTATCAAAGGCTTTTTTAAAGTCCAGATATATGACGTCAATCTATTCTCCCTTGTCCAGGTGATATGTTGCCTGGTCATAGGAGATGAGATCAGTTAGGCAAGACCAACCCATGACAAACCCATGCTGGCTATCCCTCAGGATGTTGTTCATTAGCAAGAAGGGTCTGTTTGATAATTTTCTCCAGAATCCTACCAGAGATTGAGGTCAAGCTGACTGGCCTGTAATCCCCAGGATCTACTTTCTGCCCTTTCTTGAAGATGGGTACCACATTGGCCTTCTTCCAGTCTTCAGGTACTTCACCTGAGTGCCATGAGTTTTCAAATATTTTTGCCAATGGCTGAGCTATGACACTTGCCAGCTCCTTGGGTACTCTAGGGTGTGATTTGTTAGGACCAGCTGACTTCAATGTGTCCAGCCTCTCAAGGTGTCCCTTTACTAGATCTACAATGATGCTGGGTGTAAATATACCTTTACCCTGGCCATTCCATGTCATGCTAGGCAGGGCGGTCCCTTTGGGCTGATGAAAGACTGACACAAAGTATCCATTAAGCAGGTTAGCTTTTTCATGGGTGTCTGTTATCAGTTGTCCCATTAGGTTCAGTAGGGGTCCAATGTTACCCTTGCTTTTTTTCTGACTCCCTACATATCTGAAAAAGGACTTCTTATTATCCTTTATATGTGAAGCCAGATGGAGCTCGGTTGCAGCCTTGGCTTTCCTGATCCCCTGCAGGTACGGACCAGTGCTGAGTACTCCTCCTTGATGGCAATTCTAGCCTTCCATCCTTTATAAGTCTTTCTTTTCAGGTGTAGGAGATCCTCAAGTTCTCTGCTGCGCCAAGGAGGTTGCTGTGCACTTTTGCTACCCTTCCTCTAAGATGGGATGGCCATCCCTTGTGCTGTCAGAATCGCTCCCTTGAGGAGCAACCACTCCCCTTGGAATCCTCTTCCTGTTGTGTCATGGTTGCTTGGTCTGTCTTTACTCTTTTGGTATATTATATTCTGTGCTTTGCTGCAGTTGCACAATCCTCGGCTCCTTTCAGCTCCCTTTGAGTTTCTCCAAACTGTCCATTCACAGTCCTAATATACTAACACCCCATAAGAGGATTTTCTAGCTCATATATGGGCCTTCTCCTCATGCAGTCTATCTCTGCCTCCAACCTCCTTTGCTCAAAACTTAGCTCCTCCCTAAGTCTCTAGTTCTCTTTAGTTATGGTAATGTGTTTTTTTTTTGCTGGAGCTTAGCCAGGTCTTCTGGCAGGGTCCTGGTTTCTTACTGCTTCTTCTTTCCTGATATTTTTTTTCTCCACAATGGCCACTTCAGTCTATTGGTAATGATACAGATATCCTATAGCCATTAGTAGTTCTTCTCAGGCTTGGACACTGACCAGTTCCTTCCACAGTAATGCCACCAGTTCACTCTGTGCACATCTCTGTGCATATCTCTTGTCATTCTCTTGCCTTTAGCTGGATCACTCTCTAGGATTCACGTTGAACTTTAAACCACTTCTTTAAAGTTTTCTTGGATTTCTTCTGTTGTTCCATTTCCCCAGAGGCCCCCCTGTCTTCAGGTTGTGGGCATTTTCTATCACCTGCAATGCAATGTTGGCCACCTCTTTCCTTATCAATTTTAATTTGCATTCCTAGCCTTTCTCTAAGTAAATCACAAGAATTTGCTTTTGCTCCTTATTTTTTTTCCACCTCCATGGCTATCAAGTGCTTCAGTTTCATATTTTTAACTTCTTCCTCTGTGGCCTGTGACCATTGCTTTAAAGATGGTACCTTGGTTTCCAGTTGTACATGGTTGTGGCATTCAATTGCAAGATTCCATTGCAGGTGGGTTGCTCTTTCTGCAATCTCATTAGAGTATAAATCTGACTATAGTAACTGGTGTTTTAATTCCTGTATGCTCCTGTAGTTCCTGTATGCTTCTACTCCAGCCTTCTTTCCACTGCCCTGCTCTTACATTCTGGTTTCTGGGACAATAAATTCTCTGACAACTGTTGTTGCATAGCTGCCCAGATTTGCTGGGCTGCTTTACTTCGCATCAGGATTTCTCCTATTTCCTTCTTCATCCACAGCAGCAAAGTCATTACCTGTTTTAGTATTATCTGGTTCATCTCATTCTGTTCCAGGGTCATTTTCTGGGTGGTTTCTTGCTGAGCCAAGATCTGCTGTATTTGTTCCATTTTAGGCCCCCAGGGTTTTCTCCCACTCTCTGCTACGATGTCACTCTTTGTCTCCTAGCTGCAACCTCTCCCCATGTTCTGGTTTGGGCTTCTCATGCTGTTTCCTCACCATGTGAGTCTGCTCTTTTCTGGTCCTCATGTCCCTAGTTGGCGCCAAGGATTCTCTTGTTCTATCTAGGGAAACAGTCCCTGGTGCATGGCCTTCCTGGCTAATGCATCAATGTAACAAGACAAGACCCCAGAAGTGGCCTTTATGAAGCTCCTGTTCTGTTCTGACTCCATGGATCCTCTCCAATTTCCTTTGCCTGTTACACCTTGACATAATACATTGATGTAATATAGGGAGGCTGCCCTTGGGTTCCAGGTAAAGCCTATGTCTATCTTTTGGCCAGTAGGTCCCTCTTGAGTGGTTTCATTTCAACAAAATGATTTATTACTTAAATTATACCAGCATAAAATTATTATTACTTTTAGACTTATAGTCTATCAATTTACTACTTGGCTATTTTTACTTTCCTGAGCTTGGCTGTAGGAAACAATTTTCAGCACCGGACAAAGTTGTATATCATTTTTAATAACCATTACAAATGATGTTTTTAATAAATCATCATTTATTAAATTAAAGCATATTAAAATAGCCTAATTGACACATGGATAATCCATATTCAGTAAATTATACTGTGACTCACTGCATACATGTTATTTAAAAAATAAATTAGATGGTTTTAAAATATGCTTATCTAATGGGAAGCAATAGGATTTCATGGATATAGAATACTGTGAGACCTTTTGCACAAATAGCCAACTAAAATGTATGGCCTTACAGTTTATGCCCGTTAGGAAGAAAAAATATCAAGATGGAGTCTTTGGTGTCTTTGACTCAATTACGTTTATTTACAAGAATATGCCAAAAGCCTTGCTCCCTTTAAACACAGAAGAAATCAAACAGCAGCAAGTACTTCCTTTGCTTATAGCACTAATCTTTCATAGAAACAAAGACTTGGAAATATTCTAAGTTATCGTTCGGTCCCCTGTGACTGCAAGCTGTAAGGATTTATATACTTGTAAGGGTCAGACTGTCACTCAGCTCCCCTCTAGGATACTGCTGTTATTCAGAGATCTGCAGAGTTGCACATATCTGAAAAACGAGTCTGATGGCTGTCTTTGCTACAGCAACATGAATAAAGAAACCTGTTTCTTAAAAGTGGCTGCTTCCTCAGTGAACTGAACTCATAACACAAGAAACCTTGTAATGGATGGTAGCCAAACAACCCACAAGAACATTCACTCTGGCCTGGCCTACACACAACAGCAACAAAGGACCTGCTAACATTCCCTAAAAAAAATCTTAAGGTCTTCAGTCTCAAAAAATCCAGAGCCTCAAAAAAGGAAGAGAGAAGGAGAGTATCTGAACCCCCAGATCTTCTCTCTAGACTTCTTAGAGCCATGTGCTAGTTCTTGTTCAGAATATGAAAGGTTCTCTGTCTGTTTCTGTGTACTGTCTCTGCTTCTCAGCCTGAGTTCTCACATCTGTCCATGCCAAACAATCCTTTGCAAAGCTCCTTTTGCCAGGGTATTTGAATTTCAGAGCAATCTTGAGTTTCTATTGTTCTGGGGCAGAATCTTATGCTTAATAGTCTCCTATTGCTCTACTAAAAGAGGGATGCCTCAATGAATTACAACCTAACTTATGAACATTGTTAAGTTTCCATTAAATAAACATTGCAAAAATGCAATGGCGTCGATCAGAGCTCAGGACTGTAACGGAAGTAAAGTAAGCCCTGAAAAGATAAGTTGGTAGGTAAGGTAGGCAAATCTGGTGTCCCATGACCTCTTCATGGAAAAATTGACAACTGTGGTCTCAGCTACACCACAGTCCAATGGCTGGAAAGTTGGCTTCAAGGTCAGACCCAGAAAGTAGTGATTGATAGCAGTGAGTCATTATGCTGCTCCAAGACCAGCGGTGTCCCTCAAGGCTCTGTCTCTGGACTGGTTCTCTTCACCATTTTTATCAACAATGTGGACGTTGGTGTCAGAAGCACACTCACCAAGTTTGCTGATGACACTAAACTTTGGGACATAGAGTCCTCACCTGAGGACAGGTTAGTGATCCAGGATGGCTTGGATAAGCTTAGTAAGTGGGCAGACAGACCTGATGACGTTCAGTACTGATAAATGCAAGATACTCCACCTCAGGGGGGAAAACCTTCAGCATACTTAAAGGCTTGGCAGTGCTACACTTGCAAACACCACAGCTGAAAGAAACTCGGGGATCATGACTGACCACAAAATGAACACGAGCCACCAATGTGATGTTACAGCTGGTAAAGCAAACAAAACCCTGGCCTGCATCTGTAGATACTTCTCAAGTAAATCTCAGGATGTTATCTTCCTGCTGTCCTCAGCCTTGGTGAGGCTGCAGCTGGAGTACTGCATCCAATTCTCAGCTCCTCAATTCAAGAAGGATGTTGAGAAGCTTGAGACAGTCCAGAGGAGAGCTGCACACATGATCAGAGGGCAAGAGAATAAGCCTTATGAAGAAAGGCTGAGAACCATGGACCTCTTCAGCCTAGAAAAGCGCAGGCTCAGGGGGACCTGGTTGCAGCCTATAAGTACATCAGAAGTGTGCATCTGGGGGAACATCTGTTCATCAGAGCGCCCCAAGGGATAACAAGGACCAATGGCCATAAACTCATCCAAGACTGTTTTAGGCTGGACATAAGAAAAACTTGCCTTACTGCCCAAGCCCCCAGGACCTGTAAAAAATGTGGTGAAGGCATCTACTCTGGACTCATTCAAGAAACACTTGGATACTTATATTGCTGGGATCCTTTGACCCTAGCTGACTTCCAGCCCCTGGGGCAGGGGGTTGGACTTGATGATCTTCAAGGTCCCTTCTGGCTCTAATGTCTATGAAATCTATAGTCTTTAAATAGTCCCATTGGTAAATGGAGAATATTGTATACCAGCCAAAGCTTTTGAAATAATTTAGGTAAGCAGAGAGTACTAACCACCCCAATTTCCTCAGGACATCAGCAACCCACAACTTCACAACCTTAAATACTATGGGATCTTCCAAAAGCACCAACAGCTCAGTACAGACCCTTTTTGTGGACCTGACATGGGACTAGGAAAACACAAATAACATCTTTACTCACTGCATCCCTAATCACTATATGGAAAGAAGATAAGGAGGGGAGTTGTCCCTCCTTGTCCTGCCCAGTGGGCAAAGCCAAGGAAAGCCACAGAGAGACCAAGGTCTTTATCTCCCACCCGGTGAAGATAAGCTAAGAACATGGTGGGCAAAGACACTTAATAGTGACCCTGCTCCTAATTACATAATTCCCTTTACTCAGGGTCAATCAGATAACTACAATCTAATCTGAATAGAGCAAAAGCCTGGTTGTACCTCTCATTGGTAAAACAGGTGTACTCTAATGTCCTACTCTATGCATAAGGCATAGCCACTCAATTCCTAAGGTAACTGGCTGGGGTTTTTTTGAGAATCTCATTCAAGTAATCTGAATATAATAAGTAATGTGTGTAACAGCAGGTGGAACCAGGGGGCAGTCTGCAGAGCTGTGATAACCGTTCAGAACCCTCAGAAACTTCAAGGAGGCTGGAGAAGCAGGGGGAAAACGGAAAGGAAGCATGAGGCTGGAGTTTGAAAAGCAGATGTACATGGGATCTGGTCAGCCCAAAACAAGAGGAGTGCACCATGGAGCTAGAGAACCCACTGGCTTGGCCAGCCAAGACCGTGTGCAGTGAAGGAGGTGAACTGAGATGCGGGCAACTGCAAAATGCTGTTTGAGGAATCTGAGGCTAAAAGCTGGGTTACGGATACCTTCAGAGGTGTGTGTGGGGAGGGTGGAATTAAGGTACTGAATGTACGTTACCACAGTTGTTGGTGTTCCTTTATCTTTTTTCCTGTTTACTCCTGTCGGTTTGTGACCCTAACCCCTATGATTTTGTATATAAAAGTGGGAACTCCCCATTATTTCTTGTGCCAGTTTCTGGGGCTGCAAAATTGTCATACTAGCTTTTCCTAGTTTATGAAACCCAGTTGGGTAATAGCATACGGTGGTATAACTGCAGATATGGTTTGTAGCCAACAAATTATTTGTCTAATGCAACTGTGTGAGGTATTTAGACCCATTGAGGAACTCATATCAAAGGCATCTTTAATCCTGCTACTAAGTGTTATCAAGAATTCAGTACTCGATATATTTGTGCTAGGTTACAAAAGGAGATTGGCATGTGTAATCTAGTCATCTATAATTCCTGGGCACCATCTGCCAGTATAACAAAGAAATGTGCGTTGAAACCAGATTATATTCACTTGAAAAAATACTTATTGGAAATTCAAGTTGGCATTCAAAGCCCAAATACTTTCCCTTATTGACTTCAATGCAGAATTAATTTAGTTGCTGTCTGCTATCTTACTTGTTTCGCTCATACATAGAGAAACAAGAAACTCTACAAAACAGTTGCACTTCTCTGCTGTGCAATGAGTACTAGATACTGCCTTCAGGAAAATTGGACCTAGCAGATCACAAGAACAGAGGCAGTCAGCAGACAATGAAAGACTAGGAAAATACCCCTTTTCCTTGGCAGCCTTCAGACAGGAGATACTTCCCAATTTAAAATGTGCCAATGGCTATGGCAGAATGAAGAGGATCTTCTTTCTGGTATCTGAAACCTCCTTAAGGCAGAAAATAGTATCTCAGATATTCGTGTCCACATTAAATACACTTTGAAGCAGCATAAATCTCCCCAGCCCGCTTGCACTTCAAGGACTGGAATAAGATGTTATATGCTGCTATATACTTCTGCAAACACCAGCTCCTTGGCTGTATCAGAAAGTTCCTCACTGCCCTAAGTCATATTGCCCTGCAAGTCAACAGGATTATACTTTCATTACTCCCCAGGTTAGTCCAGGAGCCCTTCGGCAGCCCTTCTGCCCAACAGCTCTTTCCTCAGCAGCTTCCAGAACCAGACTGCCTTCCCTGGCTGTGGCCCTATGCTTACATACTCTCTAAACCCTGCCCGCTTCTGGTCAGGTGACCTTCCCTGGGATGGCTGCAGGTATGCTCCTTTACCTTACTGGACAGCTCATTGCCTATGCAGCAGCAGCATTTCTTTCCTGTCTCCCTTTTTACAGCTGGACCCTGTTTAGTGCCCTGGGTTCTGGCTCCTGCAATCTCTCTCTCAAAGTAACAGGAATTTGAGACCCCCTGTTACACCCTGCAGCATGGGTTGCTGTTCCTGCATCCCCACTTATCAAAATCCTGGATCTGCTTATGTGTACAACTAAGTAATTTTTTTCTCTGGTAGGATATATTTAGGATTATGGTGGTGGTTTGAATGGGAGTCAGTGCCTGTTTGAGAAGTGTAGTATCAACACAGCATCGCTCTCTGGTCATAGTCCCTTAGCTGTAAAGAACTTCAGTAGTTTTGCAAAGTAGGAGGCCATAACTGGGGTGGGGTGGGTTGAAGTGTATGAATCAGTCTTTAGACAGTTATGTAAGAGGCACATAGAAAGGGCAGTAAGATAAATGGATATTTCTTCAAATTGCACCTCAGCAGGATAAGTTTTTTGGTGCTGGAAGCCAGAATGCTAAATAGAGCACAAATTTATGGACATGTATCTCTCACTCCATGAATGATCAGCTTCTTTATAGTGATCCATTGATTAATCCATCCATGTAGCTGTATTTCTGGTGGTAGATATGTAGCCAGTTGGGAAATATGAGTTACAGTTTGAGGGTGTATTCCTGTGTCAGAATTTTGTACTGGTGGTTTGGGTTGGGACTATCAGGGATCAAGAAGATCCCAGCAGGGCTAGGCAGCCTGGTGCCCAGAAGAGGATGGAGAAAGCAGTGAAACATGATCAGTGCCCAGGATCCCTGAATCCAGGTCCATCACAGTGTGCCTGGGCTAAAAGGCCCAGCAAGAGGAAAGGGATTGAGGCCAAGGACCCATCAAGGGAAAGTGATTCAACAGGCAATATCTGCAAGGCATGGTTGTAGACAAGGAAAGTCAGAAGCCCTGAATTTAGCTCTTAAGGCAATTAGTGTGCTACAGAACAGCCTGTTAGTGGGTAAAGACTCACTCTGCAACCCCTGGGGTAGCTTCTGTTTCCCAAACTAAATAACTGCATCAAGGTGTAGCAGAAGAAAGGGAGGAAACCCAGAGAACCAGAGTGAAGGAGGAACTGCATCATAGCCATCCCTGGGATCTGGCACTTGCTACAAGGGGTAGATGTATCAATCAGCTTGAGCTTCCTCCACTCCCCTCCTCCCACCCCTCAGGGCCAGACAGACCACAGTTCAAAAGCAGTAGTCAGGCATGTTTTTTAAGGCCTTGAATCAGTTAAAAATAATTTCCTATACCCCTAGCTCTTGGCACCTCTTCCCTTCCTGTCTGTGCTCAGCAGCATTTCCCCTTCCCTCTTATTCTCCCCTTCCCCCTCTCTATTTATGCCTCTGGGCACAGGAAGGGGAGACCTGCCTGCTGCTGTCCCAGCCACTCCTTCTCTATTTAAGCTGGGGCTGCAGAAACCAGCTGCACAGGGAGGGAATCAGTCCGAGGAATACTGAAGGGAAAGGGGGATCTGTTAGAGGGGATGGTGGAAAGGGAACCATGGTCCTTGGCTGGGCCCAGCTTCCCTTGCAGCCCTAGGTCAGCTGGGGACAGCTGAAGCAGACAGGTTTCCCCCTCTATTTACACCTGGGGGCATAGAAAGTGGAGATGGAGAAGAGGAGAAGTAATAAAGAGAAGAGAAGGGATGCAGATACTTTGGTGGGGGGGGGAATGGGAATTCTTATCCAGTTAGGGGATTTTAAAATAAATAAATAAATAAAAAGCCTTGACTGCTGCCCCTGCCACATGATCCAGGCTTCAGAGAGGACTCAGGTGCCTAGGGCTGTGCAGAACTGGATCCACCTGTCACAACCCAAATCAAGTGAGTGTCCCTGACACAATAGACCACCCCTCCAAATAACTGGCATTGTTCTAAATGTGGTATGTTCCACCTCATTAAGTATTCCTACTTGGCAAATTTTCATTGGCTACTCTAACCATATAAAAGTTCATGCAGCTTCTGCCCAAGTTGGAGAGCTCTGAACACATGGTAAGTTACAGAGGACCTCACCACATGGCAGAGAAAAGCTGGCAGACTGATCACCCACCAACATCTCCCCGTCTGTTCCCGATGTATCCCCAATCCTGCAAGCTTGTTGCATCTACAGGTTCATCTTGCTAGCTTGTTGCGTTACCTTTATTCTGTAACTACTCAAGCAACCTTATCGCCTGCGTCGCGGCCACCAGTGGCATAAGTAAAACTAAAGTAAAAGTTATTTTTGCAACTAATATGCTGTGTCCCGCCTCTCCATCCATCAGTCCACTTGACATCTGCTCAATTAACCAGCGTTTCCCTCGGTCGGCCCCCGCTGGCCAAGACACCACCAAACTACACTGTGGAAAGGGCAATGCAATTGCACCACCACACCTCTCTAGATCCTCCACTGGTTACAGACATTAATATCAGAATTAATATTAATTAATCTATTATGGAAAACACTTGTCAGCAATTACAGGCACAGCGTTAGTGATACAGCATTAAAAAGAGACTTCTGACAAATATACTTTACATTTCATTGCAATTTCACTTTCCCAAATACAATCCAAAACACAAGGTCTTCCATTTTGTCACATGGACTTAGCAAAGACAGACAGTTCCAGAGCAGAAACTTGCTGTCTTGCAGCATTTTCAGAAGACTGAAGTTAAAAACAGAAGCATTATATAATGCTGACACACCTATACACTTAAAAGAATGAGATATTTAATTAAAATAGCATAGAAGCAAAATTATAAAGCTATTTTTTCAACCATGAGACTTTGGGTCTACAAAATGCGGTAAAGTCCCACAAGAAGTAAGGAACAAATTATAATGGTAGTCTGTTACAGTTTCAAAATTAAACTTGCTTACCTAGTAATATTTTAAAACTTGAATTCACTTAAAAAAAGTCGAGACTAAATGCTCATGAGAAGAAAGTGTACAATAAAGCCACAAGCTTTCTATAGCTTATCCATTTTTTAAAATGACATTTTTCAGTTATCTAACTACTGAATCTAGTAAGTGTAAGCCCAGACAAATAGAGTGATCAGTAACAGGTGGCCGAGGAAAGACAAAATTTATAAAGTGCCTCTATACAAATGCCAGAAGCCTAAAACAAAAGACAGCATAATTACAATGCCTAGGATTAAATAGTGACTTCAACACAATAGCTCTTTTAGACACTTGGTGAAAGGATGAGAATCAATGGCATACTATTCTAACAGGTTACAAACTATACAGGAATGACAGAGTAGGATGTTCAGGTGGAAGAGTGGCACTGTATGTTAAGGATAGTATAAATAGTAACTGCATCAAAATATTACCTGAATGGAAAACTACCATAGAATCCCTATGGGGAGAAATTCCATACTTGAATTAAAAGTACTAGGATTCTATTACTGACCACCTGATCAGGAAGATGAAGGCTATTATGAAATGCTTAGAGCAGTTAGAGAAGCTGCTAAAGGGGACAAGCATTAATAATGGGAGACTTCAACTATCCATGCAGACTAGGTAAACACATCATCAGGATGAGATGTAGAGATACAATTTCTGAATGTGATAAATTACTGATTTCTAGAACAACTCATCTTGGAACCCACAAGAGGAGAAGCAATTCTTGACCTAATCCTGAGTAATACACAGGACCTAATTTAAGAGGTGTCTGATGGTGAACCACTTTGTATTAGCAACCGTAACATAATCACATTAAGAATTCTGGTGGAAAGAAGTAAGCCAAAAAGAGTCTACCATGCCAATGTACAACATTAGGAAGGGAAATTACACAAAACTGAAGAAGTTAGTTAGCAATTTTAAAAAAATGTAAAAATCCCGTAGGCAGCTTAGAAACTGTTTTCAAATACTGTATTAAAAGCTAACGAAAAATATATACCAGAAACAAAAAGGACACCAAGTGGACTAATAACACGCATGCATGTTTTAAGAGTTAAGCCCGTTCAAGTAAAAAAAAAAATTCCTTCAAAAAAATGGGAGGCATTCCCAAATGAGGATAACAGGAAAGCTCACAAACTCTGGCAGATCAAGTGAAAAGGCAAAGTAATGTATGCCACAAATGAATTTTAGGAGCACCTAGCAAAAGGTGCTAAAGTTAATAGTATAAATTATATAAATATATATAAATCAGATGCAGGAAGTCAGCAAGGGAATCAGTGGGACCATTAGATGACTAAGGTGTAAAAAGTGCACTCAGGGACAAGGCCATAGCAAAGAAGCTGAAGAAATTCTTTGCATCAGCATTTACCATAGAAGCCACTGAGAAATTTCTATGCCAGATCAATCATCTCTCATATATGGGTCTGAAGATTTAGAATACACTGAAGTGACAACAGAGGAAGTTTTAGAGCAAAATAATAAACTAAATACTAATAAAATCACCAGGACTGGATGACGTACAAAAAAATAGAACTCTTGGTACCAAAATTATACCTCTTATTAGACCAGCTGGTGAATTGCAAGAAAATTGTCCTTTTCTGCAAGCTATTGGGATCAAAGTCTCTTTGTCAGGCTCTGAGGAAAGTATAGATGGTACAAGATGGTAAAAAGTCTCTATAGGTAGGAAATACACTTCATTTTTGCACAGAGGGAGCTGCAGATGAAAGGTTGTCCCTCTGGGTCAGTGAGAGTATCTTTGTGAGCTGTATTGAGTAGCTCTTTGATGTGTAGATCAGGTAACATTCCTTCCCTAGAGGTGTCAGATGGCAGGCAGGGAGGTAAAAAATCTTTCTTGTTGTTCTGCAATGAAGTTTAAAATCCATAATCAGCTAGAATCCGGCATCTTCTATGTGTCAGAGGTTTACTTGGTAGCTGTGTTGGTCTGAGACCTACAAAAAAAGAGACATACAAAAAACTAGAACTCTTGGTTCCAAAATGATACCTTTTATTAGACCAACTGGGAAATTGCAATAAAATTGTCCTTTTTCCATGGCAATTTTTCCATCCAAGGGCAGTCAACTGAGAGTTCTAAAGGACCTCAAAGGTGAAACTGCAGAATTGCTAGCAGTAATATGTCACCAGTTGTTACAAATGGTCTATGTGCCAGAAGACCGTTGGGTTACACACAGCACCTCCTTCAAATAGGGCTCCAGAGGCAATTCTGGGAACTATAAATCAGCAAACCTCACTTCCATCCCTAGCAAGTTGGTAGGATCTATAAAGAAGAATTAAATCAACAGTTACATGGACAAATATGATCTGCTGGGGAAGAACCAATGTGGTTTTTATAAAGGGAAATCCTTTTAGCAAGCATGTGGACAAGAGAGATCCAGTTGACATAAGATATGTGGACTTCCAAAAAGCCTTTGAAAAAATCCCTCCCCAAAGGCTTTTAAAAAAAAACTTGTGTTGCCATAGCACAGGAAGGTTCTTTTGTTAGCTGAGAGCATATTAAAGAATAGGAAGCAAAGTTTAGGTCTAATTAGTCACTTTTCTGGAGACAGGGCAGTCAAAAGTGAGGGTCTTTCAGGGATTTATGCTGGACCTGATTTTGTTCAACATTTTAATGACCAGAAAATGGAGATGCACAGTAAAATTTCCAAGTTTACAGATGGTGCCAAATTGCTCCAGGTAGTCAAGTCCCAAGCTGACTGAGAGGAGCTCACCAAGCTAAAAAATAATGGCAGATGAACTTCAGGTGCTGCCAAGTGCAAAGTAAAGCACCTGGGGAAAAATAACCTTAGCTATACGTACACAATGCTGGGTTCTGAATTGGCTGTCATGACTCAGGAAACAGACCTTAGAATTACTGGACTTCGTTTTCTAAAAACATAAGTTCAGTGTGCACTGGCAACCGAAAAAGGCAATTAAATGTTAGGTAATATTAAGAAGGGGATTGAAAACAAAATAGGAACATCATCATGCCACTGAACAAATCCATGGTGCACCCACATCTTGAATAGCATGTGCACTTTGGTCTCAACATCTAAGAGAAGATATAGTAGATACAAAGAACACCAACCAAAATGATTAGGGGCATGGAGCAGTTGCCACACCAAGAGAGACTAAGGAGGCTAGGACTCTGGAAAGGATAAGGTTTAGAGAGTGATGTGATTAGAGGTCTATAAAATCATGAAGGATGTAGACCAAATGAACAGGGAACTGTTCTTAACCATGTCTCACAATACTAGAAATAAGGGGAAATCTGTCACTGAAAGTAGTAGGTGACAGGTTTAAATAAGAGAAGGTACATTTTTTACACAAGGTATAGTCTAACTTGTGGAATTAATTGCCACAGTATGTGGTAGTGGCAGATAACATAGCCAGGTTCAATAAGGGCCTGGATAAAATAATGGATCATAGAAATATTAATGGCTATTGAACAGAACAGTTGGAGATGTTTCCTTTGGCATCTCTAAGTCAATAATAATGCATGTCAGGGACAATAGTGAATGGGGAAGATGTTGCTCTAAAGAGATCTGATTCAGTGCTCTCCCTGTGAGCTGCGGAGAAATAGATAGCATCTATTTCTGCCATTGTACAAGATATAATACTGGGCAAGATAGACCTTTCACCGGACCCAGTATGGCACTTCTTATATTCGTAAGAATTCGTGTCTTAAAAAACCAAAACAAACAAACAAAAACATTGTGCAGTGTTTTTTGTTATATTCTCAAAAAAGCAGGGGTAAAGATGATATTCATTACAGGTGAAAGTTAATAATTTTTTTGAGAATTTCTGTCTTAACACTAAGTTTCTTACCTCTTAACATTTTGGGGGTTTGTTTGTTTATATAATCTCTAATGTGCTAAAAAGATAATACCTACCCAAGCCATTGACCAGTCTGCACCCTTACCTTCTCTCAACTGAGTGTTTGGGGTTTTGGTAAGGAGGCAGCGGGAGTAGGGGGAGGTAGGGGTTACTTCAAGTAATATTTTCATAATGTTTTTTACTTCTGAGACTGTTTGAATCTTTTCAGTAGTTTCCCGGGTTTTAAGGAAGGTCAGCCGTTGTGCCTTCCGCTTGATT
The DNA here is from genome assembly GCA_030014935.1 of Caiman crocodilus. NCBI lineage: Eukaryota > Metazoa > Chordata > Crocodylia > Alligatoridae > Caiman > Caiman crocodilus. Next base: position 51,183,895 of record JAGPOW010003316.1, on the reverse strand, counting down.
TCTTGATTCTAAGCAGCAATTTTGAGAGATTTCTTGCCTTTGTTTCACATGTGCAGCTCCCATTGAGGTCTGTAGGAGTTATTTGCACAGATTAATGACAATGAATGTCCCCAAGTACAACTTCATTTTGAAATAACTGAAGAAAATCTCTCTCTGTACCCTTCCTGACTTCAAAAAGAAAAATATCCCTGCATCTCCTATAACTCTTGACCTTATTTATTATTTCCTTCTGCAAATATCAGCATTACTCCTATGACCTTGTATGTTGCTGAGTATATTGCTGAACTCTAGCCAGTTAAAGACACTTTTCTATGCATATCTAACTGCTACAACAAGGGAAGGAATTAATTAAAAAAACCCAGCTAAACAAATAAAGAAAAGCAAACAAACAGCAACTCACATGTACACTAGAAGGGTTCCCATTCTCAGTTCTTTGCTATCATAACCATACATCTCTACATATCTTGAAGGAAGCATGAATCCCAGACAGATATCTTGTAACCCAAGTCTTCACAATTTAATTTGAGCTGTTGGGGGGAAAAAAAGCCAAAACAAAACTGAAACCAAAACAAACAAAAAAACATGCTTTCCTCTATTAGCCAGAACAACTGTGTATTAATGGGAAAAATGCTGCTTAGCAGAAACAGAATGAGAATGGTTTCTACATTATTTGGTTCCAAACGAGGCTACAGTCCTTTTCTGAGGTCTTAAAAAGCAAATCATGTCTTTATGAGGTGAGAAATGTAAAAGCAAAACTGTCGGGTGAATATAATTACTGTTCATTCACAAAAGAAAAAAGTGGCTTCTTTTTCAGTTAAGCAAAAAGAATTCAGGGAGTTATGTCAGATCATGGACACCAGGTTTCGTGTGCAATTCAGAGATGTCCTGTAAGAGGGTATACTAAGTTTCAAATATACTAGATGAAAGGTTGTTTCTCAGGGGTGGTTAATTTATGGTCTGATAATTGGCTATGAACTGCCTGATACTGCCATGGTAAAAATAATCCAGAAAAAGGTTGTTTCCCAGGGACAGTTAAGTAAGCTATGAGCTGTCTGACACTGGTATGGTAAGAATGATCAAAAAGACTAAAAAAACTCACACAAATACAAAATGGGTGACAACTGGCTACATGGAAGCATTATGGAGAAGGATCTGGGAATCTTGGTGTATCAGAGACTCAACACAAGTTTGTAGTGTGACACACCTGCACAAAAGGTGAATTCAATTTTGGGAGGCATCAATAGGAGGATTAGGTGCAAGGATCCAGGAAGCCGTAGTGCCTCTACTGGGCACTAGTTAGACCTCATCTGGAGTACTGTGTGCAGTTTTAGGCTTCACATTTTTAAAAGGGCATGGCGATACTAGAGAAGGTCCAGAGGTGGGTTGATCAAAATGATAAAGGGCTTGGAAGACAAGTCACACAAGGAGAGGATGAAGGAAACAGGTTTAGCTTGCAGAAACAGAACATAAGAGGGAGCATGATAGCAGTCTTCAAATATCTGAATGGCTGTCTATGGCAAGCTAACCTTGGCAGGGAGTAGCAGCGTCCCTAGCAGCTGGGCCAGCCTGCCCCACCACATCTCCTCTGTGCTGCCACCCAGTGTCATGCTTGGATTGATTCAGCAGTTCTATGAGAGGCATCCAGAGCTCTGGTGTGGTATTCTTTTCCAGGCTACCTTGATCCAGACTTACTTTGCTTGAATGGCAAGGGTTCAGTATTCTCAATCATCCCTAGCCACAGGCCAGCTGGTGCTAACTCACCTCATGGCTTTATTTGCAACCTCCAGCTTCCCCCATAGCCACAACCACTCCTTGCATGAGTCAATGTGCCATTATCCTTTCTTAGAGCTGCCTGACTCAATAAGTCTCATTCCGTCCACACACTGACCCTGTGGCCTATTTACTGTTGTTGCCACCTTCAGCACAGGCCTCCCTTATTCTGCCTTTGGCTCTTGTGGCTGCAGCTGCTTTGCTGGGCCTCTAAGCCCTGACCTAGGTTCCATCTGGGCCCCCTTGCCCCATGTGGTCCACATCACTCTTCGCTGTCCTCCTACTATCACCAAAATAACTTCTCTCTCTCTGGCCTGCAGGCCATGAATGGTCTAAACTCTCTCCAGCTGGGCTCTTCCAGCCCTTGCAATGCTTGCCCCACCCTGCCCTCTCACTTCCTTTCTAGCCTCCCAAAGAGTTAAAACCTCACAGGGCACATTAACTCTCCTGTAAGGCAGCCCCACAGGCCTGTCCTCACAGCTGCTCCAAGTCCTCCAGTTGTTACTATCCTGACCACAACAAAAGGCACATCCCACCCAGTCAGTACTCACAAAACTAAGAACAACCTGAACTCAAACCATCCTCACTCTGGGTAAACACAGAACTCAAAAGAGTCTTCTTTGTCTTTGCCTTTGCCCACCAAGGGTTCCCTTGCTGCAACTCCAGGCTCCATTGGAGCCTGCCTAGGAGCTCCTCATGCTTCCCCAGCCAGGACTAGTGACCATGCTGGGCTGAGGACAAGTCTCTTATACCAGTAAGTCCCTCCCTTCTATCCAGTCTGTCCTATCACTCAGAAATGATCTAAGAGTAGCTATGCCTGGAGTGCTCTGTAAAGACCAGCCATTAGAAAGAGAGCTCTCCCACCAAACAGATTGCTGAAATGCAGCAAGAAGATTGTAGCAAAATACCAGTTTTCCTTCTTTTTTTATTAAATTTATTTTAAAATGCATTCCCTCCCCTTCCCCAACCATTTCTAACTTTTTCTCTCCCTCTAATCCCTATAGATAAGTATAAGTGATCTCAGACATAGGATAAGCTTTAACATTTTTATTTTGGTAGCAAGTTTTTGGTTTTGGATATCCACTGTTTTATATTGTATAATAATTAGGTTTGCATCTATTCTTACTGTTGTATATTGTATTATTATCATTTTCATATCGATTTTTATTGTTTCATATGGATAATGTATGGTTTAGGCCTGTGTTTGTAAGTGAACCAAAGTCATGTCAAGTTTCCATTTTTATATGTCAAGCCTCCATCTTGTGTCTTCTGCCTGGGCATCCTGTGTTGCAACTGTAGGAGTCACGCACCCCTCCCATGTAAACTGGTTCCCAGATGAATGAAGGTGATTGGAAATGATGGAAATACAATCATTATTTCAGTATTATTCAGTAGCAGGCCTCTACTGAATGGCCTGTAACAACTGGGCCATTACCTTGCATTGATTCATCCAAGCACCATAGACCTCACCCAGGAACAGAGACAAGAATCCAGCATTTGAAATACAAAAGACTCTGCGGACCCAGCAATTCTCACCATTACAGACACCCAAAACTGCACATCCCTGCATGGAGCACACATGCTCAGTATGCTGGGGGCTGACCCTTGCCTGGGCATGCCTCCTGTCACTAGGGTCTCACAAGGTCTGCCCCTATAAAAAGGGTCAGTGAAGACAGACCCAGTGGCATGCCCTCTCCATCTGGACCAGCACCGTGCCACACCACCTATCCAACCAGAGGCCTTGCCAGTGACCCCCGCCTCTGGATAACATCTACTGGACAAGGACCCTTTCCAACCTGGATAGGTAGATATTACCTACACACCTCCTCCTACAATTTGGACTCTCTCTCTGCCTCTCTCCTCCTGAACTTCAGTGGACTTCAGCCCCTACAGCAAGCCTCTCTAGCCCCTGCTGCCATTGTGTGTGTGCGCGTGCGCATGCGCAAGGGAACCAATAAGACATTTTGTTATCAACTCCCCTGTTCAATAAAACAACTGTCATTTGCAACCCTGAGTTGGGTCATGTTTTACTGAATCCCAGTCCCTTCCTTACCTTAAATTCCAGCCTCATTCTCTCTCTCTCTCTCAGCTCCACCTCCCGCTAGTTTCCCAATCTCCTCCCAATTCTGTCTGCCTTTTTCTGCCACCTCTCAGCATGTCCTTGCTGCCTCTCAGCCTCCATTGCTCCTTCTGTCTTCTCCCTGTGACTTTCTGCTGCCTTTTTCTGCTTTCCCACTGTCCTGCCACCTTTCAGTCTCTCTCTCTCCACTTTTCCTATGATTTTCTGCTCTCTCTATTTTCAGGCTTTTCCCACATCTTCTGTAGTCCTCTCTCCTCTCCCCCACAGCTTCCCAGATCCTGGTGGCTGTCCTACAATTTTCTCCAGCAGCTGGAGCCTTTCTCTAGCTTCCAGCACCTACTGGTGCTCCCTGCAACTTCTCTAGCTGCCCTGGAGCCAACCCCACACTCAGAGCCCCTCTTTAACACTCACACTTTCCCTTAGTCCCATTTTCCCTCTCCCCACCTACCTTTTCAACTCCCCTGTGGCTCGGGCTCCAGTCCCAACCTCTGTGCTGGCATCGCTCCCCTGTTCTGCAGGCTTTGGGCATTGTCTTTTAATCAATTAAGATCAATTAACCTAAAGTTACCCCCAGCCTCAGTTCTACAGCCTAGGCCCCTCTAGTCTATGGGTTCTGATCTTGGTCCTGGTAACTTTCACTCCCTACACTTCTTAACCTTCCCTACCTTAACCTTTCCCCAGGTATCCCAAGTACACCAAGCGCATACATACATATATACAGTCACAGAGGGGTCCTACAGGAGGGCTGTGATCTCCTGAAGGCCCTCTACCTGTGCCAAGTCCAGCCCAAGGCACCCTTGAATTCTCGCCCACCACGTCGTTGCTGTTAAATATATATGGGAGACTGCTTTACGCCGTGCCCAGGGTGGTATATCAGGACTCCTGTCCCTGTGATCTCTCGACCCTACCGGGGTGCCTCCCTGCGTGATGGGTGCCTTCCAGGCACCCTGGCCTTAGGGCCACACGTGGCTCCTATAAACCCCTAATACCACGCCCCAAGCCTCGCAGGTGTACCGGATGTTGGTGTCAGAAACTGCGCCCATTCTCTCAGGCCTTCTCTATATATTCGCCTGCTCTGGGCCTTCTCATCAGTGCCCCCTCTCCAGGGCTTCTCATCGGTGCCCCCTCTCCAGGGCCACTTAGCAATCGACCAGCCTTCTTGGCCCACCACACGGCCACCTTCTACTAAGTCCGGGCGTACTGTGCTGCTATCCCCTTTTGGATCGGGGACCACTGCAGCACGTGCCCTTATCTAGGAGGCACTATGCTGCTAACCCCTGTCTCTCCCGGGGTCCACCGCAGCATACAGCCTCTGGCTGGGGTCTAATGCTGTGCTAGCCTATTACCAGTTCGACCTGCCCCTCCTGGGCATCTCAAACATTGCCCCTCCCGGGCTTCTCAATGTTGCCCCTTCCGGGCTCCTTAAAATACTGTCCCCTGTCTAGCGCTCACCATGCCCATGCCTGGGCTCTTCAAATGCCCCTCTCAGGGCCTGGGGTCTCCGCACCCTGTGCTGCGCCTTCACTGGTGCTGGGGTCTCCCCACCGCTGGGGTTGCCCCTGAGAATACTGCATCCTTTCTGGCACGTAAGAGCCTTTCCGGTGCATATTACTGCACCCCCAAGGGTGCTGGGATCCCCACACTACTGTGGGTCTCCCCTGAAGCCTCCTCCAACCCCTTGTAGTCTCACCCAAACCACTGGTCTACAAACACTAACAAAGTAAACACAAGCCTTCTGGCTGTAACTCAAACATAAGGCACCTGACCATAACAACACAAGCCTCCTAGCTATGCCTCTGCCTCATTGCTCTAGCCTCTGGAGCACTCATGAGCTGTTTCCCCAGAGCTCCTACACCTCTGGCTGCTGGCAGGGAACTGCCAGCCTGGCTTTGGCGCTAGGCTTTATAGAAGCCAGGCCCTGCTCCTTAGAGTCAGCTGACTGGCATTAGTTGCCCTGGCAACTCTCATCTGGGCTTGTTATCACACCGCTGGGGCTTTCCCCGCACACAAGGAGCAGGGCAGCGAGGTGTGCAGTGACATGCGCTGTGACACATACACACACATCACAGCACCCAACTTAGGAACTTACTTGTAGGTGTAGGTGGTATGTGTGTGAATTAGTGAATACACATATATTTACATATATAGATATCATTGTGTGTGGCATATGAATTAGTAATCCATGTATATGTATTGGATGTGCAGGTGTTGGTAACTGATTCTGTCTAAATGTGGTGTGTGTAGCTGAGTTGCTAGTGTGTATGTGTGTGGGCATTGTGTGCACAATATATAAATTGGTGATCTGTGTCTAACTTTTGGGGTATATAGTGTCTATGCTTGAATTGGTGATAGGCATGTATGTGCATAGGCTGGTTTGGATGTGTATGTGCCTGAGCTGGTACTGTGCATGTGTATGCACCTAATTGATTTTTGCATTTGTATATGTGCAATTGTGTCACACCCTCCTGTCTAACAGCGCAATATTGAGATCCTGAGATTTGGCCTAACCCCACACGGTAACAAGATCAACGCAGCCTGAAGCAGGTGAATATTGGAGGTAACCATACTCCACAATCCAACTCCATAGCTCCACAATCTAGCTTAGTTATAAAAGAAGATTCAGGGATAATTCCCTTGGAGATTCAAGATTTATGGAGATGATACATAAATTGCGGGTTCTGGTTGTCCAGTTAATGTTGTGTTGTTTGCTGTCCCCCAACTGCAGAACGGAATGGAGGATGTTCATTATTTCTTATGGTTTGTGGCTTTTCTGGTTGCCAGATGGGACTGGGAAGTATTTTTTTCCCCCTTCCTGTTGTTTCCCTCCACAACACACACACACCTTCCTCAGATGCACTGGGTATTGGCTGCAGCTAAGGCAAGGGGAAGGGCCATCCATTGGGGGGGGTGAATCAGGGTGATCATCCTTGGCCCCATGTTTTGGGGGTCCCCACGGAGCTGGGTGTTGCGGCAGCTCTGCATTCAACTGCTTGTTCCCCCACTTCCCCTCCCACCATCAGCATTGCCAATGGCAGTGGTAGGTAGCTTCTTTGGGTCTGGGGCCTGTGGAGTGGGAGTGGGAGCGGGGCCCCGCATGGTCTGATTTGCCATGAGACCTCCACCCTGCTCAGGTTGGCTCTGGCTGGGGGGTTTGATTGTGCAGTGCCAATGCTCCTACTAGGACTAAAACCCAGCATTCCTAGCTTGAGCACCATGTGCTTCTGCTCAGGTCAGACCCATTATCACATTTGACATCAGAAAAGGATTTTCTCCATGGTCAGATTGGTACAAACTGTGGAGAGTATTGCTTTCCTTTGAGCATGGTCATCTCTCAAGCATGTTTTAGCAACCCTTGCAGCAGCAGGATACTGACTGCTTTGGGTCCCTGCTTTCTCTGTGACAGGTTATAATGCTATGCCTTGCAATTGTGTGATAGGGTTGATGGTGTAATTTTAGTAATAGATTATACAACAATTTATATGAGATAGTGTGGGTAGGGTTGATCCTACTCAAGGCAGAGGGTTAGTTTAGATGACCTCTTGGGTCTCTTCCAGCCCTTTTTGTTATGCAGTAAGTCAATAAGTAAAAAAAAAAAAGTCTTCAGCATTTGTAGCACATTGCATTTTCCAACTTTTACTGGTTAACTATTCACATTTTCTTTCATGCATGATGGGCCAGATCCTGGAGTGTTTAAATAGGCAAAAAAACCACCAAATCTTTCAGCAAGAGTTTTATCCTGAGTAAGGACTGAAGAAGTTAGTACATAGCTTTGACATAAAAAACTATATCAAACAAATGTAAATAATGGGGTTGTGGCAAGAGCTCTATTTGCATGCCTAGGCTATTTGACTCATAGAAAATCTTGCCTTTTATATAACACTGGTGTAAGAAAATGACCTCTGGGCTGTTTTATTCTATCCTTACATTCTGAAACCTTTTTCTTTACCTAGGGTGAAATCTTGGTGTTATTACAACAAATGGAACATTCTCACTAATTGCAATAGGTTCTGCCCCTATACACCATTATAGGTATGTTAATGATTTTGAATGTTTCAAATTATTATTTCAGAAATAATCTTGCTATAGCCCTATCTCATGGCACAGTGAACAGTTCTTAAACCTCAGAATTTTTTAACTTATCCATTTAAAATGAGCAGTTTAGCAATCTTTAGAAAAAAAGCATGCACACATATACATATATACTTGACATAAAATATAGAAGAAAGAGTTTCAATATAATACATATTTTAGTTGGTATTGTTGTTAATACATCACCTGACAGCATTAAAAAAACCCACGGGGGGAAAAGTCAGCTAACAGTAGCAGAAGACTCAAAATCTGAAATTAAGAGACAATGAATTCCACAGACGAAATGCACAAGGGGGAAAAAGTCAGTATTCTATAACTCTAGATTAGAGAAGCACACAACCACAGTTCGAAAGAACAACACAGTAGAAAACAAAATACTGAAACAGTATTACTTGTAAGCTACAAAAGTGTTTGCAAGTACAAATTTACAAATGACACAGAAATAAAGAGAATTTTAATATATAGTCTAATGCTCAGAGTTTCAGAACAGGATCAAGGATGTAGTATTCCACTAACTATAATTACTTTGATTGTTTATATTGTTATTTTTCTTTTTATATAATGAAATATTTAACTGTTAAGATAAAGTTAATTTTGTTATGATTTACTTTTTATAATATTTTGAGAAGTCATTATTAATATTCTGGAATTAACCATCTGTTTTAAATTTCCTATTGCTTAGCATAAATGTATTTGACATATTAGTCTCATGATTTTAGAACTTAAAATTAGGTTAAGGAAAATGCTTTTGCAATGTTTGTGGCATGCCTGCTGTATGTGGAAAGGGGTAACTAAAGAGGCAATGATGTATGTATGTGACAATGTAAAGGAAGACAGCACTCTTGCAGCAGGTAAAAATAGCCTTCTGTGGTTTAACAGTTAAAGGCTGCAGTGACATTGAGTCAGAAGTTAAGGATTACCAAATACTAGATACTACATGCTTCACCCTCATGTCTGAAGACTGCAAGCAATGACCCCCATGAAGATTGCAGACCACAAAGCCAGAAGATCATGTCCTACCAATCCCAGCCTGCCAACAGGACAAGGAGGATGACCTTCGTGTTTAACTCAGCAGAATCTGAGGCTTGTATGGACATTTGTTGCTAGAATGAATGAGTACAATGACCAGGCTTTGGATCTTTTCCACCTGCAAGAAGAAGTTTTGGGTTAGGGTTAGCCCAACACGACCTGACTCCATCTCTTGTGGTCAGTCTGACCAGCCAGCAGACTTTAGACCTGAGCAACTTTAGAACTTGGTAACACTTTAACTTTGCAGGACTGTCTAACGAGTGTGCGTGTGTTTCTTTTGAATGAATGAATGAATGAATGAATGAATGTATGGAAATGAGTAAAGCAGATAACCTTACTGTTTTTTATTCTTTTCATGTTGCATGTTTTATGTTGCAATAAATATGGCATTGTGCCTTATCCCCGATAAGATTCTTGCTTGTTTTCAATTCACACTGTACGCCCTTTGCACACAAGAAGAATACTCCACCACTCTGATTTTTGAGCAGCAGGATTCATAAGCTAGAGTTAAAGCACCCCTTACTTTGGAAGAGTTCTTGCTAGACTCCCAGCAGTTCAGCTTCCATTGCTGAGAAAAGTAATTTACCTAAATGCAGAAGGAACATCTCATGCTATTTACAGTACAAATGAAACCTGCTCTTTTTATGTGGTTCTTATAAATAAATTAAATCTCAGGAAGTTAGTATATGCCCAATTACATGCTGGTGAAGAGTATCTAGAGGTAGCAGATAATTGTATGAAGCTAGCGAAGTGTGTTAATGAAAACAGTTAGCATTATTAAGAGCCTTTGTCACTCATAACCCAACTCTGTCATTATTAAGAGTGGTATGTTTGTCATAAGAAATAGGGCTGTTTTTCACCCTTGTAATGGTTTAGTCAGCACACCACCAATGAGGCCAGATGTTCAGCACCTAGAATTTAGCTAATTAGAAGATAATTTACAACTTACAAACTTCTGATTAGCAGTTTACAATAATTAAATAATTGTTCATAATATAGTCCTTTAATTAACATTGGGGGAGACGTCATATAATGTTTGTTACTCTTAAGCAAATTTAATTAAATTCCAAGAAGCAGTTTTAGACAACTTGCTAATTTTGTAATCAAAACACTGAAAACAGAAGGTTAAATTTTCACTTTAATTCTAGCAGTTTCTTGGTACATTAAGCCTCAAGTGGCTGCACTGATTCTGGCTTGAGCAGCTCTGTACTGCCATGTGTTACATTTCCTTTCTAGAGGCCCTTTTGCTACTTTGTGTGCTTTTAAGAAATCCCTGTGTTCCAGTTAATTGGACTTGGAACCATTTCCTGTGCACTGGTTGCAGATTACGGATATTAAAGGAACAACGGTTAGAAAGGTACATTTCTGATTTAATTTGCTCTCTTGAATGACAGCCCTATTCAATCAATTTCTGAGCATTCTCCATTATGACTGGAAGACTGCCAGCTGAGGGGAAAAAATGCACTGCTAACTTTTAGCTGGACTCCAAACAAACAAAACACAATAGGGAAACTGCACTTTTTTAAAAATATGCAGGAATTGAAAGCATGCAATAAAGTTGCAACTTGATTTGATTTCAGTTCTTGGTTGGGAAGGCTTTTATTTCTGTTGCACCTTTATGGGAGGAGTAATGAAAGGGTGCAAATATTGTACTATACATATTTTGCAAGAAAAATGCACTATAAATTAAATTATAAACTTGCTGTAAGAAGTTTCATATGGAGTCACTGGAAGAACTGGTTTATTATTATTATTATTGTGGTTGGAGTTCATACAGTTGTTTAGGCACACTCAGAAGGGGGTCATTGTTGTTACTGATGATGAGGAGGAGGAAGAGGAAAAGGAGAAAGAGGATGATGTCAAGCTGATATTTTTGTTGTACAGCTTCTGAACATCTGGCTTGTAAGTCGATTGCAAAAGGATTTTGAAGAAGCCTGCATCAGTCATTAACTTGTTCTCACTGATTAGCTTTCTCCCTTTCTTATATAATGGTACAATGCTGCTGAGATGATGCAATGGTATTCAAAGGTCATATGGAGTCTAGAAAGGAGGAATGCTCCAGAATGCTTGGCTATTGATTCTTAGCTTTAAAATTAAAGGGTAATTATGAGTGCACGTTGGATCTGAAATGAACAACAGCTATTAGCTACAATAAAAAAAACAAGAGATCTCTTCACCAAGTAGTCACTGGATTAGTGTAAGTCATGCTATTTCAGACTTAATTTTGCTAAAAAGCATATGTTATATTAAAAAATGGTTATAAAATAACCTCAGAACTAATAATCAGCAGTTAATATCATTTTAATTCCACTGAAAAAGATAAACAAAATTAGGCTTGTAAATAAAGTTCTTGATTTCCAGGAGGCAAACTGAGAAAAGGAAATAGTTAGTGAACTCAACTGGGTTGAGGGCCTCAGGGACTTTAATGAGAAAGGGAACTAGATACCTATAACTAAAAGTACATCTATCATCAGGAATCTGTCCCCAAATAAAAATAAATAAATTTAAAAAAACTTGTAGGAAAGGGACCCACTGTAGGAAGGACATTAGTATTAACAAAGAACATACAAAGAATAGAAACAGTACTGGTTATTGAAGAGAGTTATGTCTTAGGGTAATTTTTAATCCTTTCACAAGTTAATCTGAACTAGAATTGGCAAAGAATATTAAAAGCAATAATAAAAGGTTTTTCAGTTACATAAATTCAAAGAGAAAGAAGTGGAAGTACCAGACAATGGGTTCATCTACATAAGACATCTACTGGGAAGTTGCCTAATTAGCTCCATAGTGAAGTGTCTACATGTGTGGTCCTATTAGACTGCAGTAAACTAATAAACTCCACTGTAGGACAGTATTTGTCAACACCAGGACTATCCTACAGTGGCATTATTTAAGAAGTCACAATGCACATACAGGGCGTGTCCACACATGCAAGCACATGCACTTGCAGCAGCTCAAATAGAAGTGGTGCAAATTTGAACTGGGGCTTTTTGCCTCAGAGCACGTGCACTTTGGTGTGGAGCAAATTGTGCCACTTGGGGCAAAATTACCCTGCCTGGTTCCTTCTGGATCTGCAGCCAGGTGGAGCTAGAGTCTGAGGCCAGACCTATGCTGTCCCCAGCGGTATAAAGAGCTGCCCTGTCCTGGCCTCAGCAGTATAAAAAGCTGCCCTGGGAAGTAGCTCAGGGCTACTAGATCTCAGGAGCTTCTGTGGCCCAGCCAATTGGAATCAATATGACCCCTTGTGCCAGCTGGACTGCTGAATCAGCCCAGAGAGTTCCCTGCACCATCTATCCATTGCAGCAGTCTGGCTGTGACCTGCTGTGCACCTGCCAGACCCGGATAGGGACTGCACAACCAGTAGAAGCATCTGCCCTTCTGGGCTAGCTGCCACTGGGCTGTGGTTGCAGGGTTGGCCTCTGTGCAGCACTACTGCCATTTGTAGCCCCTGCCCAGCCATCTGGGCAGCTATTGCCCGGACGATGTTCTGGGTGTGGTGGCATGCTTTGAACTGTCAAAGCATGCCCTCCTGGCCCCATTTGGCTAGGAGACCAGCCACAGCCAGATGAGTCCAAGGTGCCAGTTCTGAGCAAGCAGGGTCCTGCCACTGGTCTTCCTAGCAGGAATTCTGGTGTTCCCTATTGGAAAACTGAAAAAACCCTGATAAAAAATCCCAAAGTCACTCTGTAAAATGCTCCCAAATCCATGTTCTTCCACAAGTAAAACAAAAGATCACTGTAGAGAGGGAAAGCAAGATAGAGACAGTGATCAGTTGAACAATATTTTATTGCTACATCTACAGTATGAAAGTCCCTTATCATAATAAAGTGAACTCTACATACATGTTTCATGAATTCACGAATACATGTTTTGCTGCCCTCCCACAGGATGATGGTCCCCACACAAGGGCTATGGCAACCCAACAGGGGATTCAGCCCCCACACAAAGGGTTCAGCCCCCGCAACAGGGGGCAAATGGCTCCTGCAGGGGCTACCACTGCCCCTGCAATGCCCACATGCCCCACCCCAGCCCCCCGATTGCTGCCCCACCTCACCCTGTCCCCCACCAGCTGCTGCATCCCCCCCCAATAGCTGTCTCACCCAGTCTTGCCCCCCAACTTGCACCGCCAGGCCCCTAAGGCTACCTCCATAACCCCAGGCATAAAAAAAATAATCTGGAAAAAGAACAGAAAAAAAATGTGAAAAATGCCTCTGCTTACCTTAGAAGCAGGGGACAGTGGGCAGGGGGAGGTCTAGGTCTTCCTGGCAGAGCCCCTGGGCAGCACAGGACAGCAGGGGACAGGAAGGCCCGGGCTGGGGCTGCTACCCTGCCCCGCACTGTTTGGACAGGGCCCCAGTCAGCCAGATGGCAGCCAGACTACAGGTAAGTGACAGGAGTTTGTTTGGTTTTTAAATTATGGAGTGGGGGACAGGGATCAGGGGGCTTGGGGGGGATGAGGCCAGCCAGGGAAGGGGTTGGCTACCGCAGGGGTTAGGGGCCTCGAGGAGTGGGTGGGGCCATCAGGGGTCCCCACCATAGTCCTCCTCCAGCCCCCCCACCCCTTACTCATTGACACTGCAGCCCTGGTGCTCAAACATGCAGCCTGGCCGGCTGTGTGGTTCAGCACCAGGGCAAGGGGCCAACCATAGAAATGCTCTGGCAGCCAGAGCATCTCTGTGGAGGACCCAGCCTCCAGTTGCCTCATGCAACCATTTTTTTTAAACATCAATTTTTTAAACTTTGATTTTTTTTTAGACCCCTTGATATCTAGGGATCTAATTTTCTCCCCACACTGGAAGTGGCAAAAGGCACATGCATGCTCTTCTGGATGCTAAAGGCTAATGTGGCTGGCTAGCATGTCATGGTACTTCAGTGCAGAGGCTACCTGCTGGCTAATCCCACATAGGAGAACCCCCAACCAGTCCCTCAGCAGCTTGTTGAGCCAGGTCAGAGCAGCCATAGGCTGGTGGGCCTGGAGTAATGAACTCCAGTGTAAATTGCACCAGAGTTTATTCAATCATAGTAATAGCACATGGACACCTCATGAGAATAAAGACAGAGATTAAGGGTAATATATGAATGGCCCCAAAACCATATTATTAATTTGCCTACATTTCAGTAAGGAGTTTGACACAAGATGGATAATAGGAATGAGCGTATGGAAATTGCACAGTTGATGTGGAAAGAAAAGAAAAAAAACCTAATGAGTTTTATGTAGCCTAGCCTAGGGGACCAGATAATCTCCAAACCAGAATTTTGGCATAACTGGCACGTAGAATCCTAGGTCTAGTAGCAAGTATTTTTAATAATACCATCAATTCAGGGAATATACAAAATGACTAGAGAATGGCAACAATAGTACTTCACTGTACATCCCCAGTATAGTTGAAGTAGTGATGTTGGCAACTACAGGTCTTTGGTTTGACCTCAGTCAAATGCAAGTCTTTAGAAAAAATTTTGAAATAATTAGTAAAGACATAGAAGTAAATGGAAAATGGCATAAACTTCATGAAGGGTTGTAAAGGGATAGCTCATGCCAGTCTAATTAGATATATTTTTCTTTAAAACAAGAAAAAATAAGGTTTTCAAACAAAGGTAAATTTTATCTATCTGGACTTTTGTAAAGCACTGGAAATGACTGGTAAAGCTAGAGAATGTAGGTATTAGCAAAAGGAATTTAAGGTGGGAAACAATAAAAAAAGGGAGAGATTTTTGGTAGTTGAAATATGAAGTATCAGGCTGGAGGGACGTTTCTTGTGTAGTTCCACAAAGATCAATCTTGGGACCCATCTTGCTTTCTTAAACAGCCTAGTGTGTGCACACACATGGACACACACAAAAGGAGGGCTCTGAATGATAGCTGATGAAACAATATCAAGATAGAGGATTATTAGGATATCACACCAGAAAGAAATATTTCTTAGCATTCTTGAACTTTAGTCCATTTCTGTATTACCAAATGCAAGTAGTTGCAAACTCCTATAACAAAAGACTTAGAAATTGGGAGCTCATCAAATGAAAACAATAGAAGGATCTGAGTGTACTTGTTGATCAAAGACTCTGAACCAACGCAACATATCTGGAAAAAGGAAAATGGTTTCCTAAAAGTTATCATTCAGGCTATGTACAGGAGAGAGAAGCAAGTATTAAACATGACTGTATTCAGGCATTGTAAAGACCTCATTTGGCACACTTGATACAACTCTGGTCTCTCGTATTTTAGAAAAAATTTGAACTGAAAAAAGGACCAGAGAAGGGCTATTAGGAAGATTAGGGTAATGGAGAACCTCTTGTCAAAGAGGGCTAAAATAGCTTAGTTAGTAAATCTAAGGCAGAGAGAAGACAGAATAGTTAAGAGCTATTTTAGGAAGGATGCTGGCAAAGAACAAATATATAGATGTTGTCTACAAATAAATTCAGCCTGAAAATTACAAGATTCATAAGAGCCTTCCAAGGAGTAATGGTGCAAAAAAAAGGGGGGGGGAGGGGTTACCCCCCAAACCAAAGCCTTCCTACAATAAGTGATTCTGTTCTTTGTTTTGTTCTAGGAGGCTAAAGTGCATACAACTTTAGCCCCCTAGCAGGGAAAGATGGCATATAAATTATATTAATAAGTACATATTACTTTTACAATGGAGCTCAATACATTTATGAATTAATTAAAGGGAATTTTATGCTAGATGCCTGCAACAGCAGGGGGCAGCAATGGATACCCCAGGAGGTCCCCACCTGCACTCTTACGTTCTCAGACAGTGATATTCTAGTTCTATATCTCCAGTACTCCAAATTTATCACTACTACATTGTGAATTTTGGCTTGATCTAAGACCATCCAGTTAGGATATACTAATATGCATGTGTTCAAGTATTTGCATTACATGTGAAATAAGAGATTTTTCAACTTAAAATAACTTGGCTACTGTAAATGACCAGTAAGTGCTATACTGTGATAAATGTAATGCTTTAGTACTATTTAGATCTTAAGAAATTTCCCAAAGCATCCAGTTGATTTTAAGATTACAATAAATGAGTAATGTTAACAAAGTACAGACTTTGATTGCATAAGAATAGCTCGGGTCAGTCAGAGAACTGGGACAAAAATTCTAAGGAAAAAGTTCACTGATTCTGAAAATAAGATGTTCCAGAGAAACGTAGACAAGATTTTTTATATATAACTGTACAGGTTCTAGTCAAGACCAGTAATGATTAAAGGTATGTATTTTCTTAACAGTGTGACTAAAACATTAGCAGCTTCAGTGTCATTCATTGTGAAGAGTAAAAAAATGAGTTCAAATTATGCTGCCTTAATGTGCTTCAATATAGTACAAAATGGATTCATTTTTTTCAATGTAATTGCCAACATTATACTCTGTTTTTTAAAGAAAATTCCTTTCAGCTATAAACAGTCAGGAAAACCCCTATAATCTATAATCATATACAATTTGTTAACTTTAAGTATTGTTTTCAGTTTTATGAAATTTAGTTAGAAATCTCTTAACCCTATTATAACATGGATTCTTAATATACCTTGCTATATATTACCTCTATTTTTGTTTGGCCGATATACAGTAAAGTCTAAAGAAATAAATTAATTTAAGTGTGTATCTAGCCTCAAGGCCATGTTCTCCTGAAAGTACCTGTTCTAACATAGTGCTATGTGAAACAAAAATATGTTATAACTATCTACTCTGATACTGTTCACCCTACACTGTAAATCTGGCATATACAATGATTGACATCAAGGGAATGAGGGGCTTGGGGGAGCGGGGTTGGGTTTTTTTTAAAGGAAGCCTTTTTCAGAATTGATATACAAATTTCAGGTGCTTCTAAGGGATGGTTACACACACCCTTGATTATTCAAAGTATGCTTTGTCAAGGTAAGGGTAAGAGAGGAGAAAGACAGGTAAAGTTACAGGACAAAAAGGAGTAAAAGATTATTCAACAAAAGTTAGGAAGAAGAGAAAGCAGCCTCCAGAATAAGAAGACATTGAATTTGAAAACGACCTTTTTAACAGAACAAAAATACAAGCCTTACATTAAATTAACATTACATGTAGTTTTGCAAATATCAAAAAAGAGACATTTTTTAGGTTTGAAATTCTGAACAAAGTCCTGGTCCCAAAATTCATCCATGAAAAAAAATCAAGGTAACAGTTTCTAAAAATCCCTTTTCTATTCTAAAAACTGGTAGCCATCATTTTCAAAATGGGCAAATTGGTTGGAATTTTCAATTTAACTAGGATAATCCTAAATTCTCTACTAGGATGAGGTAAGGAGGAGCAGGGAGAAGAAGGATGGTCAGGGGAGGACCTGTCTAAAGATGCAGAATTTTGAAACAAAAACCTTATGTGAACGTATAGTAGAAAGTGTTTTTCAGTCTACAGATTTAAAGGCAGATCTTTAGCATTTACATTTGCATCTGGCTGGTTCAGGATCTTCAAAGTTCCTCTAACAGAGAGCGTTGTGGAAAGAGTAGATTAAGGAGTTTAGGTGTGGAAAAGGTGGAATTAGGAACCAAAGCAGATTTTAACTCTGCAAGCCTGATTTTTAAATTTTTCCTTTCTAGTCCCACCTTCCTTTTTATTTGAAAAACAATTCCCCTTTATCCAATCCTGCCATCATATCCACTGGAGCCTATAATATGAGAGCCTAGAATGTTAGGCTGATTTAATAAAGTGTCCTGTCCATCTGGCTACCTTAACTCCCATGTTAAATCAATAGGGTTTGGTGCCAAACTTCCTAAGTCTTCTCTGAAAATTCCAAAATTGGATGTAAAAACTCAAGTTAGTGCAAAATTGTGCCTCCAGTTTGCTCCCACATAAACAGTAGCTATTGTGATCTTTTAACTTACCTTGTGTCACTTCATTACCGTGACATCCAAGCTAGTCACAAAGAGGATCCACAAGATGAGAATATTTTTAAGCAAAGAAAATGAGAGGAGGCACTATGATCCTTCATGCTTTTTTAAAAAATATAATGCAAACATTATTACATAAAGTAATTTGAATGTCTGTGTGACTGACTATGCTTGCTTGTAAAACTCCATTTTATTTTTACCAATAACTGCATGGATTTTAAAGAAACCATGGTGTTGAAAACAATCACCTACTGTTTCAAATTATAAAAATGTTTCTGAGCATCTCTAGTAATTAGCTGAAAATTGAGAGAACAGTACAAACATTATTATAGGCCTAGTAGTTAGGCACCACCATTAAAAATAGTAAAAAAACCACTACCCAATCTAGTAAATTTATAATACAGTAAATTATAGAATTAAAGAATGTGTCTTTGTGCCATGCTAAAACATCTCAGTCACATTTATTTACAGCCTTCATGCTTTCAGTCTTAGGCTTGTTTTAAACTATAGAAAAGCAGAGGATGACAAGTTGTTAAAAACAAAAAGAAATCCTTCTCAGGTAAAAGCTTGCAGTTGCTTACATAAACCCTGATTTTATGCATGAGCCTAAGTTTATCCCCATTCAGGAGCGTACTTAAGTGCATGCTTAAATTCTTTTGAAACAGCTCTGCAAAGTATGTGCCTTGCTGGATCAATATGCCCCCTTGACTCAAAATAGTAGGACTTCATTGACATTCATATGTATAACTGCTCCTAACGCACCTGAGGTATTCACAGCCTGGGCTAGAGTTAACGTGATTCCAGCAAAACATTACATATGTCGATGCTAAAGTATTGTTTTGTGGACTTCATTTGGTTTGTTTTAACATAAACAGAATTTTTTTCTGTTATCTTATTCTAATTTCTTTTTAATTTTTATTGTACTCCCAAATTATACCAAATCTCCTTGGTTGCAATATGGTTTACATGCTGCACTCAGAAATTATCAGGAAATTTCTGAAATACTTGGAACAAAGAAAAACAACAACCCTTTTAAACAATGTATTGACTTAATTCAATCAACTAAAGAAAATAATTTTTAAATGCTTATTGTAAAGGAGATGCATCATTGGGGACCAATACAAAATCTACATAAAATTGTATGTTTAAAGGTCATTTTCATCTTGTTTTCTCAGAGGCTATCAAAAAAAGAGCACTTTATATCTCTAAAATAATTACAAAGGAAGTCAAAGTGCACTTCGGTTCTTGATGCTGGAAATGACAAGAAACTATGCTGTCTTTGGAGACATGCCTTTTTATATTGATTTCTAAAATATCTTTCCAGTCACTTGAACCAACCGTGCTAATTGTTTGCAAGAGATAGCAAGCTACATTTAACACTTAAAGACCTGGATGAAAGAATCAACTAAACTCAGTTGACTTGTTTGACTCCATTTCTAATGTATTATGTTACCTACTTTTGATATGTTATACATGTCAAACAAACACCTACTGTATTCTAATATAATAAAGCCATGGCACTTCCATCTGTGTGTCTGCCTGTCTATAATAACAACTGCACATGTGCAGCCCAGAGCCTTATTGACAGATAGACAGACAGGCAGTGGTGCAGGTGGTGGAGGCCAGAGTGTACTCTGCTGCATAGGGGGCAGGGCAGGAGAGGGAAGAGGGGTTGTGGTACACAGGTATGTGAGGGTATGACATGTGGCCATAGGGTGCCATGCACGGAGAGAGAGTGGGCATGGGGTGCATGGGCAAAGCTTACCGTCTACATCATATGACTGCAGGGTACACCCCCAACACCTGACCCATGCATGACACCCTGTGTAGCCGCACACCATACCCTCAACACGCTACCCTCAATCACACTAAACCACCCCCTGTGTAGACATGTGCCAACCCCCCCTTGAGCACTACTACCCCCTGCATGGGGATCACCTGCTAGCTGTGGCCATGGGGCAGAGGGCGCAGGGTGTGTGGGGGGCAGGGAGGGCACTAGCAACACCCACCAGCTGCAGCTCGTGGCCATGGGGTAGCGCACTGTGCAGCGCTCCTCCATGGCCACTCCCTGTGCTGCAGCCAAGGGGGGAGCCATGCCTCGCCATGTGGGGAATGCCCTCTTGTTGCAGCCATGGGGGGGAGGGCGTGCCATGTAGGCATGGTGGGACCCGGCACCAGCTGCATCACATGGCCAAGGGGTGGGGAGCATCCCCCATGCCTGCTCCCTGTGTGGCACCGTGCAGCCATACCCACCCCCCGCATGAGAAGAAATTGCTAGCTGAGGCCACAGGGCACGTGGAAGAGCTTGGCATGGCGAGCCATCTGCAGCATGCAGCCATGGGGCTAGGCATGCCCTTGCACCCGCACCCCATGTGGCACCTCATGGCCACCAGCCATGCCCCCCACTGGGCCTTGTCACCTCATGCGGGAAGCACCTGCTGGCTGCGGCTGTAGAGTGCATGGGGGGGAGAGGTGTGGTGGACAGGAGTGTGGGAAGCCAGCATGGGGGCACATGGGCAGTGCCTGCCGGCTGCAGCACATGGTGGTGAGGTGCACTGGGTGGGGATGTGTAGCGTGGCTGCATGGTACAGTGCAAGAAACTGATGTGGGAGTGCGAGAGCACCTGTCAGTTGCAGAACATGGCCTGGTGCAGGGCAAGCCACTTGTGCCTGCTCCTCCTGCAGCACCTTGCCCCCGCCATGCACATACTGCACCACACCCCAGGGCCACACCCCCATGCCCCTCAGCCACATGTCCCCCAACAAACCCCAGGGCCACTAGACCACATGGTTGCAGCTGGCAGGCACTCCCTACATCATGGCTTCTCCCCATGTCACTCCCTGCAGCCACACACCACCCCCTCTGCACACCCATGTGGCATGCCCCCATGCATGCCACACCCCTCTTGCATGACCCATGCCACAACCTGGAACCATTCCTCATGCTATGCCCTGCAGCCGCACATCTTTCCACCATGCATGACCATGTGGCACCCTCCCCCCATATGCCACACCCTCCGTGTGCCCCATGTCACAACCTGGGGCCACTCTCCACACCACATGGGCGCAGCCTATGGACACTCTCTCCACCATGGCCACTCCCTATGCCATGCCTATGAACCAAGGCCCCCCACACAACACCCTGAGGCTGCTTCCCATGCCATATGGGTGTATCCCGTGGCCATTTCCTATGCCACATCGCGCTGCATGCCATGCAGCTGCAGCTGGAGGGCATTCCCCACATCATGGCTGTGGCCACTCCCCACACCATGCCCTGCAGTCAGGCACAACAGCCCCCCATGTGCCCTGCACCACACCCTAGGACTGCTGCCCCCCATGCAAACTGGGCTGCATCCCCAGCTGGGCTTGCTCCCCCTGTCCTTGTCAGTCAGCCCTCACTGCTCCAGCTAAGGAGCAGAGGGGCAGGGCCAACCCTGCCCCCTGGAACAGACAACACATCCCAGCTAAGGAAAGCATGCTGGGTTACAGGGGGAATGTGATTTACCTTGAAACAAGAAGAGGTCCAAGACAGAAGTTTCTTATATTAGCTTCAACCAAATCAGTTAAGTCTGACACTACATTCAACAAGGTTTATCTTAAACAAGTTTCAGCCCTTTTGAAGCTGGTTTATGTGTACTGATCTTGTGTTTTGTTACAGTTTTATACCAGTTTCTAGTCACTTAAACCAGTTTATGTGTAACATCTGTCCCTAGCCAATCTGCTTAAACCTTGAAGGCCCATCAGAATAACAGAACTATGAGGAACCTATGTACTTCTCTGCTATCTCATTGCTTCCTCCCCAAGTACTCCAGAATTTCTCTTGGAAAAGTATCTCCCAAGAACATGAATATGAAAGAACATTTATTTGCACATCATTATTTTACCTTGTATCTTACACATCTTCTGCAGCCTTTCACAAAAATTGAAATCTATAGGAACAAAGAGATTAAGAGACTTAGTAGGTGAGATGCCCAAGAAATGTTGGACCACTTCAGAGCATTGATTTAGGTGGAGTAATCTATTTCCAACAGTGATAAATTCTAGTACTGTAGTGGAAGATAAGAACAAGTATCCTTTCATCAAGAATAATGATAGTAAGTAATAAAGGTCAGAATAGTAATGAGGGAGCTAGTTAAAATGTTGAAAGACCAGGATTCAAGGCTCTATTATGCCAGGCTTCCCAGGTGACTCTAGACAAGCCATATAACATATCCATACCTCAGTTTTCTAACTCATCTATTTACTACTTCCTTGCCTCAGAGGTACGTTGTAAGAATACATGTTAAAAACCACAATGAGATCATGTACCATGGCAATGGAGATCATATAAATACCCAAGACAGCAACTTCACAATTTGACTCATTCACATACCACTTGCTTAGAAAATTGTTATGAAATCAGTTGAAAGAAAATTAAGTCACTATATGCAGTTTTGGATACCCCAAACCTAATCACAAGATTGAAACGTAGAGAGGATATGATGCCATTGGACAAATTTTACTGCAACTCTTTGTAACAGGACTGGGCCCCAGGGGTGCTGTGATGCCCCCTAGTGGTTGAATAGCAACTGTTTGGTGCTGGCTCTAAGGTAACTTCTCTTGATCATTCTCCTGCTACACCTTGATGTATCTGGTTGATGTTTAAAAGGAAACTGTCTAAGGGTCCTAGAGCATGCCCCTGTCCTTCAGTGGATCTCTCTCTGAATCCTGCTAGTCTCAAATACCATCCACATGAAAAATGGGTCTCCCTGGCCCCAGGACACCTGCTGTCTCATTGGATATTCATGGCCTTTTAACCTCCCCCACAGCTGTGCCCGTGCCATGCAGGTGTTGACAGTTAATGCTTAGGTGGGGCATTTTACCTCAAGCCAATACCAGGCCACCACAGGCCTTTAGTCCTTTTTCAGAGCCTCAGTCTTCCCAGCCTCCACCCCTTTCCTCTGGCTATGCCTTTTGCCTAGGCCTATTGCCCTGGACCTTGCATCTGGCTTCCACCTGAACTAGGCTTTAGCCCTTCTCTAGGCTCAAGCCTGGTTTGTATCCATAGCCCCTTCCCTGGCAGGGCTCCAAAGCACTTGTGCACCCCTGGTACCTCACTTTGCTTAACTGAAGTGTGCCTCAAAGGTGCTCCGCTGCATGTCTGCAATTCACCCCTTGGGCACCCTGCTGTGGCCTCACACTCCCCAGCAGCCACATACCCAGCCCACTGGTTAGAATTCAAACCAAAACCATAAACCACCTGGTCATAGCTAAACTCTTAGTCCAACTGGCTATATACCAACCCCTACTTATCTGAGTCTAAATTCCTGCCAGCCCTCATCCCTATGTAATATTACTGTCCTAGTAGACTCTTAATCTTTTAGCCAGCAATCAGCATCTCTGTCTCTGGAGAGATCTTTCCCAGCAGCCTCCAGGGACAGACTACGTACCCTGACTCAGCCCTGGGCTTCTCTTTCCCAGGCCATTTTCTTTTCCAGCCAAGTGACCTCCCCAGCTATGCACATGTGCTTCCTGATTAGGTTAGCCGGCTTCACTTCAGGATTGGTTACTGCTGCTATAGAAATGACTTGGCTCCCCTGCTGGACTACTGCAAGATAACCAGCTCTGGGATATACCCTCTTGGTTTCTGGGTTGTTTTTTTTATTTCCCTGGCTGGTTATTTTCCTTATAATTAGCTCTTTCTACTGCTCTTTTCTCTGTAAGTAACAGCCTTCTGACCATCTGTTACATTCCTCTTCAATACTCCTTTCAGGTAGACATTAGATAGACACAGAAAGGCATGTGGCTTTGAACAAGATTGTTTATATCCCTTCCAAAATATATTTTAAATCCTAAGATTGATTTCATTAACTATATAACAATCTGACCTATATTTTAAATCATGTGAAGGCCTCCCCTCTCTATAGGATCGGCTCTCTGTAGCATCACTACTTTATATTTCCTTGTGATGTTCTATTTGTATACCTTCTCTATTATGCAACATTAGCTTAATCATTTAGTTCCATGACATGGAAGTTTTTCAGCCTTCAGTTCATTTCATTGTTCACTTTTAACCTCTTTTACTTCTGCTCTCTCTCTACTGAAGTAAGAAAATCAGAACCAAATGTACTATTCCCACAGAAGACCTCCAATAGCATCTTATTTTCAAGATTATTTATTAATGTAATTACTGATTGACCTGACCATTTATCTTGTTTTATAAATGCAACTTAAGTAGGGTACCCCGTTAATAATGAATATGACTAGATTTTTAAAGGTTGTGAAATTGGGTCTACATAAGGTGTTAAACCATGTTTAAAACCTTGCCAGCCAAACATATTTTAGAACATGAAAGGCTCTTATCTAGAAAAGCTTACGTTGCTGGATCTAGACCCTGGTAACATCTTCTTATGTTCTGAGAGCACACAAAGACTTAATTGCATTTAAATAAAAGCCTCAATATCCAAATGAAGATATATGGAATACTAATAAAATATTTAAACTGATAATAAAAAGATACCTTTCAAGTTGTAGTTTCAAGATCTGAAAAATAATGTTATTTTTTATATCTATAAATCTATGTATGTACACCTACATGTGCGTGGGCTTCCAGGAGATGAACTTCAGAGTATGAATCTCTTTTTCTTCCTATTATTTTTAGTTGCTATAGGGGCCAAGATGTCCTCTAGCATAAGGTATAGCAATAACTCAGAATTTCCATAGCAGCATGTACCACACAAACACTCCTCTCATTCCCCATGCATTGGCTATGAGTCAGCACAACCCGTGTGTGAGGATTTATGATGGGACATACGTAAGGCAAGTATATTTAATTAATTATGCATAAGATTAATTCTCAAGGGCCATGCTTCGAGTTTGCCTTTCAGAGAAGTCATTAAAACTTAGAATCTTAGCTTGCATGCTCTGCACTCAACTGCAAGGATTACTTCACAGAATTGTTAATTTTCAGAAATCATTAGAGCAGAGCATCCAAATATGATTTTTGAGGTTCTGTCTATGATGCAGAAGTCCAAAGCTGGAAACCAGTTACTTTCTTACACTTATGTTTTAGTATTTTTATTATATACATAACTTCCTCCCTTGACACACACACCCCCACACACCATATCCAATGAGTTATTACTCTAACTTTTATCATGAAAGATGATTTGCACATAAACTCAGTGGGCATGTCTACAAATGCAAATAACGTGGGATCAGTTTACAGGCACTCTAGGCTTCTCTTGGGTACTAGTTCAGGCGCTGGCAAAGACTCAGGGACAGGAGACAGCTGTTTCCTGGTGGGGAATGGGACATTGCTCCCTGCCTCCAGGAGGCTGCTTGCTGCTGGGGCAGGATCCACCACTGGAGCCTCGACAGGGACAATGTTCCCCTGACCCTGCAGCAGAGAGCTCCTGGCCCCAGATCCCCAATCAGGAGCAGAGAATTGGAAAAAGCTGCAAGGGAGGGCAAGTCTCAGCCCCCAGTTGCAATCTGCCAGTGGGGGAACTAGCATTGAGCCTCCTGGTGGGTGGGAAATCTGCTTCCAACTTGGGGCTCACTGCTAGCTGCCCCATTGACAGATTGGGACAGGGAGCTGGGACCTTCCTCTCCTCTGCAGCTCTTTCCAAACCTCGTACTTTGTCCGTTGTCCCAATCATTCATTGGATCATGGGCTGGAACCTACCTATACCTGGGACAGTTCCCAGCCTGCACTCTGTGATCATGGAGCAGGGGCTGGGGAGCTTGTTCCCTGGCCAACTCCATAATTGTGGAGCTGGGCAGAGAACAGGCTCCCCATTCCCCAATGGGGGAGTGGGGGCTGGGAGATCCTTATCTCCCAGTCTGAGCTCCACAGTCACAGGGCTCAAGCTGAAAGTTCCTTATTTCCCAATGCCAGCTTCTCACTTGCAGAACTGATGCTGGGAGAGAAAGATTTCCCAGTGCTGGCCCCATGATCACAGAGCTCGTGCTGGGAGATAAGGATGTTCTAGCCTGGGTCCCATGACTGCATGACTTGGGCTGGGAGATCAGGATCTCCCAGTATCAGCCCTATAATTGCAGAGCTGGACTTGCGCACTTACTGTGCAGTAACTACACTGTGCAGTAAACCATCTTGTGTAGATGCACCCAGTTTGGAAAAATTTAGAACTTCAAGTGAATGGCCATCTTAGGTGTATTAAAACTGAGACTCTACATGTGCCTCTCAGAAATTGGTTTCTTGTACACTTTTAGTTTTTCTTGCAAAGCCTCAGATTTTCATGAGGTTTTAATCAAAAAAATAATTTATAAGAACCAAGACAAAATTTCATCATTCTTGGCAATACACAGTTTTTGTTTGAAAATCTGGCTATTTGCCACATTGGAGGAAAGTATAACATTCCCCAGGCTAACAGTCACTATTTCCATTGCAAAGTCAGAGTTCCTCCTGCCAAAAACCTGCCTTTCATTTTGGGTAAAACAGTAAAAAAATTTGAAACACTTATACAGAAACTAAGTTATGGAAGTAATTTGTTTCTCAAATTATTTGTCTTTACACACTCAGGGAGCTACGCTGAGGCTGAGAAACTGCTTCCAACCCCTAAAAAAAAAAGAAAAAGAAAGAAAAAAATCATAATACTTAAGAACTCAGACCTGATACAAAGCTTACAGAGATCAAGAGACAATAACTGACTTCAATGCATCTTGGATCAGGCCCGCGCTTAGTGGGTTTTCAACCCCGGGGCTGAGGGCCAGATCTGCCTTGTAAAGCCATGTGATCTTGCTCACAGGGACCCTCAAGAGCCTAGAAATTTGGAGTGGGGGAATGGTAGCAATTAATGCTATTGACATTTTCCAACTGCCAAATTTACAAGCCCTGAGAGCCAAATGATATTGCTCTTTATGTCGAAACCTGCTGGTTTGCGAGGTTCTGGGGGTAGAGCTGCAGGCCCAATCTGGAACATGCAGGGCCTGGGCTATGACAGCAGGGCCTGATCCATTGCATGGCTAGGGCCATGGCCACAATATGATGTAGGATCAGACTGCAATCCAGCACACACTGGATCAGGCCCTATCGCTGTGTGTGCCAGACTGGGTCCATCCCATGGACTCACCCTGCACCACTCATTTGGCCAAAGAGGTTAGGCACCACTGACCAATATGATCTTGGTTTGCCTAACCTAAAATCCATTGAGCTATACGTGACTTGGGGACCTCTGGTATAGAGTCAAATTAAGAATCAGAAGAGATGAGATGAGATAAGACAAGTCTTTAGTGAATGTTAGAAGATTACTTTAATTAATTTTGCTCTGCTGTCTGTGACAGAAATGGTCTGAACTGAACTAAGTATTTTTTCAGGTTATCGCAGGTCCTGGACCTAAGAAGGGCTATGACACCCTCTGGTGACCAACCTACTCTTGCCTCACCTCAGACACTCTAATAGCCTCCCTTTTTTTGTCTCTGCCACACCTTTATGGCCCTTAAGGAGGATGTCCCAGGACCCCTAAATGAGCCTCAGTTTACGAAGCTGGCACGTGTCTTTCCCCTCAAGTACTAAATCATCTTAGGAGGGTTAATCATGGTTTCAAACCATGCCCATGTCTCACAAATCTTATTTGACTTGTTCAGTAGCTTGTTGCCCTCTAGCCAAGGCCCACTTGCTCTGGTCCAGCTTCTCAGTCTCAGCCTCTCATATTTGGCCACATCAGGCTCAAGGCTCTCTGCCTTATTACCCTGTCATTCTCTTCCTCTCCCTCCATCCTCTTGCTTCCTGCCCCTGTTAGGGGCCCAGAACCTGGAGTGCCTCTCAAGCACACCTGCATGGTGTCTCACCTCCGGAGCCTTAATGCCGACAGGCCCCTAGGGCGAGAACGAACGCACTCTAACTAATTTCTTTTTCCCGCACTAGGCTTTGATTTCCCTTTTATT
>JAGPOW010003316.1:51132869-51156084 GCA_030014935.1 Caiman crocodilus | reverse complement strand
TGGCCTCAGGCGTTACTACAAGGGGTTTGATTTCACTACGAGGGTTTGGCCTCTTAGGTGGTGTCATGAGTCACCGCCTACAATGCAATCTGCACACATGGCCTCCTAACCACCTTTACAGCTACAGCTCAGCCCTCCAGTACAAACTGAAACCAAAATTCCAGTAACCTGGTTCAAATAAACCTTTCACATTGTTAGGATAGCTTGTCACAGGTAGCTTTAGTTGCACCTACTTGAGTGGTGAATTATAGTATTATTTTAACTTTTATTTTACATTCAGTCTTATTTAACCATTGCTTAAGTTTTTCTATAGCATTATTATTTTAAATTTTATTTTGATTGTGCCTGCCTTATCAGCTAGCCTTGAGCTCAGTTTCACAGGGATCTTATGTTCCAGTGTTATCAACATAGGCAGGTGAAATGTAGACCTTGTTACTAGCTCAAATTAACTGAACTTGGCACTAGCCACCAAATCAGAGGGATGACATGATTGGATATGTTAATGAAAGGTGATAAGAGGGAATGAATTGGATAGTGCACAATTGCACAATTGCAGAGCCACTAGCATTTCCAGTTTTGATGGACAGACTGACCAAATTAGGAGTTTGAGGCATGCCAAAATTAATATACGTTTGTTGGAACAAAAACATATGCTGACAGGATAAAAACATGAACAGTATGATGATCACACAGAAATCAACCATACTCAGAAATGAAGAGTCATTGCAGGAGTAAAATTAAAGAAAGCATAAGAGGGGGGCAACAAGGAATTTGGGTGTGTCTCTCCAGCAATACCTGGACTGAAAAACACCCATTACCCATAGACAACCATTCTTTACTTCAGGAACTAACAGTACACTTCACAGAAAAAGTAGCCAAACTTGTAGGATTGGGTGTGATCATCAAACTAAATGTTTTCCCTCTCTCCATGTAGGAACTATTAATATATACAATGTATTGGTAAAGTTAGATTTTAGTTAAATTGAATTGTATGAGGTATATTCTATGTTCATTCTGGGTTGATTATGCTTTAGCTATCCTTTAGTGTCATGGCTGCATAACAAAACTCCTCTAGGTCATACAGCTGCAGAAGCCTTCTCTCCATTCCTTTACTGTCTCTTACCTAGCCCTGCAGCTTTTGTTGTTCATCAGCTTAGGCTTGTAGGAGCTCTTCACTCTGCAGAGTACAGGCAGCACTGGCCTCTCTGAGCTCCTCATCTTCCCATCAGGTGCTCCCCAGGCCTAATGAGCAACTTACTTTTGTTCCCCTGGCTCAGTTGCAGTTGCTTCTCTCCTTCCTACCTAGAGCCCTATTCTATGGCCTAGTACTCTGCACCTAGCTATCAGGTAGTTATTTGCAGCCATTTAGCTCCCTGGCTGCCTATTCCTCTGCAGCTAGTCCAGGTTCAGCTACTTGCTTCTGCCTGTGGGCCTCAGCTATATAGTTTCTGCCTTAAACCAACAGAAGCCTTTTGTTCCTTATTACGAGGGCCATCACAAAATCTTGAAGTCTTTTCTTAGGAAGAACTCATATATGACTTCTTCCCATAATCCATCAGGATGAAATGTGAAACACCTTTGGCCCAGTTTTTCTCACAATAACCACACATACACACACTTACTTTTTTTTTCCTTTGAGGACAGATAAGTGGTAATATTTTAGGTATTTATTTAAAGCTGTGAGGGAACCAGAACAATGTCATGGAAAAATACAGTGTAGAGAGAAAATAAAATGATCACATACACAAGGGAAGGTCTTCAAGGCCTTCTTTTATTTATGGTATTTCCCATACTCTGTGTAGCCTTTATAACTTTTCAGCATTAAAATTATGCAGGAAAACTGGACATTTAATATAAACTAATGAGAGCAATTGTTCACTTGCATCATGGTTTACCTGATACTACAGTATAACCTCATAAATCCGGATTTCAAAAATCCAGAATTATCAAAAAACTGGTACTTCCCCCCACCACATTAGGACAAATGACTGCTCCTCCTCACCCTCCTGGGCATAAAGGGGGAAAGTTTGCATGTGGTGGCTGCCATCCCCAGTCTCCACCCCATTCTACATATGGCTGTTGCTCTGGGACCAGTTGCTGCTAACCCCTCCCTCTCCCGCTCCATGCCCAGCCATGGCACCAGTTTAAAAAACTCTAGCATTTTCAAATTTCTGGCAGATGTTTGGTCCCAAGCATGCCGGTTTTATACTGTTATACTGTAGCTGGTTGTCATTTACTGAACTATCATGATTAGTATGATGCTTTCTCTCACCAATTTTTTTTTTTATCCCCTGTAAATTTCCACAGTATTGGACAAAGGTGGTTAGCAGCGTTGCCTGAAGTAATGCAGACGGTAGGGCAGGGTGCCATTTGAGAGAATAACTTGTTTAGATGGATAATATATTATTAGATTATGTAAACTTATAACCTAAAGAGACAGACAAGGATTTAAAATAATTAGAAACAATGGGAAAGCAAGCTACAAAGCTGTACTTTAGGGGAGATAAAAATCCTGCTTTTCCCCACATTTCTCAATTCTGTCTACAAAACAGAATTGCTGCTGACTAAGTGTCTCCAAGTAAATAAGTCAATTTCTCCAAGTTCGTGCTGTCTGAAATAAGGGACAAGAGGTAACACACCCAGCTTAGAGAACAAAGTTCAATATGGAATCCTTGCTCATTGTGAGTTTTGCCTTTGACTTCAGTTGGACCAGAAATTCAGCATCACATTCTAAACTAATAATACTAGCAAGAACAAACAAACTGGGTGAAAAGGATAGAACAACTATATTTGAAATGTAAAATTAAAGCAAGAATGATTCCAGACACCAAGCAGAGCACCATCTTGTTCAGAAACCACTAGAGCCAAGCAGTCAGACACTGGATAGGCATTTATCTGTCCAAGTTTTAACTGATCAGTAGGGGTATGCAAAACGGACCCTATGCCATTTGTATTTGAATTTGGCGTGAAATCAGGGACAGTGATTCGATTTGTTGATTTGGACCACTGTCCATGATTTGATTTTGACTAATCTGAAGATTAGATGCTGATTTAGAGAATCATCAATGCAGACAGACACAGCTTCAAATGTTTTTTTTACATACCTTGAGGGTACCAGGTGTGACTCATGAATGCTGCAATGTTGGGGCACATGGAGCATCCCACAGGAGCGCAGCCCCCCCTCCTCGTATGCTTGGCAGTGAACCCAGAAGTGGATTGGAAGTACTTCCACTGGGAAGCATTCAGGGAGACCCCCATGCTCCCCCCGGCTTGGCAGTCAACTGTGGGGGGATGCTGGGTGCCACCCAAGACCCAAGAGGTGCCAGTCGCCAGGCTGGAGGGGGGCCCCTCATGCTCTCCGGTGGACCCAGAATTGAACTGGAAGTGCTTCTGGTCTGCTTCCAGGTCTGCTGCCAAGCATGCTGGGGAGCTCTGCCCCCCACCCCGTGCACCTGTGGGAAACTCCATGTGCCCCAGCATTGCAGCATTAATGATCAGCCTGCTACCTAGAGGTATGTAGAAAAAACATTTAAAGCTGTGTCTACATACAAATTGCAAATCTTTCTGAATTGATTCAGAGAGTTCCAATTCAATTTGCAGAGATTAAAGGGTCCTCCAATTTGATTTGGATTCAGAGATTGGGCTACTGAATCATGCCATATCTCTGCTGAATCAAATCAGGGACCAAAGCTTCTCATGGCCCTATTGATAAACATCATGCAAACATGTTTTTTGCATAACACAGAAATCAGTTCTGACTGGCTCTTGCAACAGCTTCTTAAAAGTCTAAGACTGGGTCATTCTAGGCTAGGTCATGACATGTGCTCAGCAAAGTCTACTTGTTTTCTTGAACAAATAAATTCTGGGACTGTGGGCATCCCCTGTAGTCTGTTTTTTCCAGATCCCAATCCTAGGAGGGCAGATAGCCATCCTTTTTCAGCAAGTAGCAAGGTTAGCTCTTCAGCCCTTAATCAGTCACCAACTTTAATAATTTTTTCCTCGTGTGTTTTATCCTGTAACTACAGAAAATGTTTGTGCTATTTTTGTTACATTTTAAGATGGAATACAGCATTGGTAGCTTCTGCATTGATTTCATAGTTAGACTTTGCCTGAATTAACTAAAAACTAGTTAAAACCTCCAACACTTCAGAACCAACTCTTATCCATCTTCCTTTTTGGCTGACCCCCATTACTTGCAGATTCAAGTCATGCCTCCACTGATGTGCCCAGGTTCATGCCCATACCAGCCAACTGGCCACACTCAAAATCCCCATACTTACATCCCAAGGCAAGTCCAGTACTGGTCTAAAAGTTCAACTCAAAATCTGGGTACATATAACTGCTACTCCTGTGCTGTCAAATTTCTGGACCCAGGAGAGCCCCATGGACCAAATAACATGGCCCTACATGCTAGAATGATTGCATGGGCCAATTGGGGTGGTACCCAGCCAAGTGGGGCCAATCAGATAGGGCCAAGCAGGATAGCAAGCAGTGGCATGGGGCCAAGTACAGCTGAGCAGAAGCAGAACAATGTTTGTTCCTACCAGGTGAGCCTAATGTGGCCTGCAGACTATCCTCACACCACTTATTCATTCCATGACATCAAAAGATTGAGCACCACTAGTAGAGTGTTATAGGACACAATACAGAAGCCTTCCACCAGTTTTCCTTTTTGTCCACACATCTCCAACCCCTGTTGTCTAGAAGCTTCTAACTCCCTGTTCAGCATTTTGAGAATTTGAATTTGGGTGGAAGAAGATGTTCCATTTTGTCCCATTTGTGCTTCCATAACATTTTTATGGTAGCACAAAGCAACATCAAATTGATATCCATACCTTCTTTTAAGCCACAATGCACCATGAAAAATGTTGTAAAAAATTGGGCTGCTTTATTGTGGTAGAACTCCATTTCCTTTATGGCAAGAGAGAACAGGCAACTAAAGCTGCCTTGGTCAGGCACTCCTAGGGCTTGAGGGACCTGGTCCTGTAGGCCCTGGGAATTCCCCCATAGGATGAGGCCTCTTAAGTCCCAGGAGTACCTTCCTGATCTTCATGGTCTGAGAGTATCTCCTTTCCAACCACCATCACCACCCAGATGCTACAACAGAAGATCATAGCATAGATTAATTCATTTTTGAGGTACAGAAGAAAAGTAATGAATTCCCTGACTTCTTGTGAGAAATCTAGGAGTGGAACAGGATCTGAGGAAATAGATGGATTTCTAGAATGGGAATGGGAACAAAAATTCTGGGCAGCCATCTTTAAAGAAGGTGGGTCAGGCCAAGAATTCAAGGACTGCCTGTTCACAATGGTGGTGAACAGAAGTAAGAACTTGCAGTCCCACCCACAGACAGTGCCACAACCCATGAGCAAGCCTTATCCCCTGCATAGAATCATAGGAAAATAGGGTCGGAAGGGACCTCATGAGGTCAGCTAGTCCAGTTGCCTACTGCAGACAGGATCATCCCTGGCTATACCACCCCTGCCATATAATTTAAAATATACATATAATTAACATATATGGAATGCTACAGAATAATTAAGACAATAAAACAAACTTTAGATTAGCCAAAAACCATGTAAATCAGCCTAAAATAAAGGTTGTGAAAAACCATATAAAGAAGAACACTACAAAAAAAAAGTTCTCTCTCTAATATATCTTTATTGCTGTTGTTTGGAGTCATTCCAAGGGAAAAGATTTTATTTCAATTACATAGTGCTTAAGTCACAATTGCATAGTGTTTAAGAGGAACTAGAGATACTTTAGTGTCAAATATTGGAAATAGAAGTCCCATTCAGAATAACTGTATCTCATATTACAAAAAGAAAAGTGCCCAAGGTAGCAACATATTCAATTGACACGAAAAATTCAAATGAGATCAATTTAAAAGAAAAAAAATTGGAAATTTTGCCCAAGCTAGTCAAATTCTTGAAAAATGCCAAAAAGCAAAAGCTTCTTTCCTTCTTTTATTTTTAAATTCATTATGTTGGGGTTTATAAAAAAAAATAGAAAGGAATCCTTCATTAATTCCATGAATATAATTTTTTTTTCCCAGTTCTCTGGACTGACTGTCCCTGTAATAAAAATCAGACAAAAGGTTGTGCTAGTAAAATGTTTCTCTAGTTCTTCAATTATGCAGATTAATAGTAATTTTCATACAATTCAGTGGCTCATATCAATAGCTTTATCCTTTCAATTCTAGCATAGAGATTTAGTCATGTATGACTATATTTGCTTT
The DNA here is from genome assembly GCA_030014935.1 of Caiman crocodilus. NCBI lineage: Eukaryota > Metazoa > Chordata > Crocodylia > Alligatoridae > Caiman > Caiman crocodilus. Next base: position 51,149,846 of record JAGPOW010003316.1, on the reverse strand, counting down.
GTATTCTGTGGTACATTTTTATTTCTATAAAAACATTAGGGATAGAGAGAACTGAAATTCTACAGCTTCTCTTATGCATTCTTGTGCTTATCAGCCCTTCTTTTGCCACAACCTAAAGCATCATCATAATAATAAAATTTAAAAAAAATCCCAAACCATTATTTCCTATTTTGTTGCCATATAGTCATATATAATTAGACTTGCAACCAGTTTAAAAAGTAAACTATTTTGTTTTTTGGAATTTTTGGTTTAGATTAAAGTATCAAAATTTGTTTTGTGTACTGAAGTTTCCCTTTAAAGAAAGAAAATAAAGAGATGTTTTCTTGCAATTCTATCTTTTATTTATTTTCTTCAATCGCCGCAACAGTCCCTTGGTACACATATGTACTCAGAGACAGACAGCACATCAAATAACTGTTAATCATACTGAATAGTTCAAAAGCCAGTCATAGAAGGTCATATGATTCCAAGTAGGATGTTGTCTTCAAGACCCAGTCAAGATTGACACTACTATATTTCTGAATTGGTTTCCCTTTTTTTTTTAATAGATGGCCAGTCCTGTGATAACTCCTTTGAGTCTGACAAAATCTTGCCAAGGGCTAAAAGGTTTATTGTAAATAAACTGAGAGCATGCTTACAACCCTGGCCCAGCTTCTCATTTGTTTTGTGTTTTCTACACAAAGCTTGGGCCACACCCTGTAACAAGTACATCACTGTCGGTGGGATCTGAAGGATCTTAGCACTTGGCACAATCAGAACAAAACTTTCTTGGAAATCATTTACACAGTACTGCTCAACATTCTAGCCAAAGAGGTATGAATTTAAAGACCAATGAGAATAGAAATATTATGCTCATCCTTATAACTCTGCTTACCCTCTGCTAATTCTTTCTTTTCAGGGTGTTGCATCTCAGCACTCTTTGAGTGAATTATACTGTAAATAGGTTATTAATGGAACCCATACACAGTACCATACAAACAGTTTTTCTCAAGTCAAAATCAAGGGTGGCCAAAGTTTTTGATTCTCCTCTTAAACAGGTAAGGGGGAAGTCAGCCTTGTTATACTTTGTTATACTTTCTGGTCTTCTCTATTTTTGCACCCTATTATCAAATGAGGCATGGTATGAGTTTTACCATTTTTGAATCCTTGTTTTTAATTTTTCTTATTGCTACTGTGGCAGGAAAAAAACAATGCACCAAAGGAGAGGGGAAAAAAAAAATAACAGCAAATCTAGGATGAGCTGGGACTGGCTCTTGTTCCAGCATGGGCATGCTTTATGATGGGGTGCTGGCACTAATTTGCCAGCCAGCCACTTAATAAAAAGCTTGGTAGAGGAGAAATGGAGAGACTGAAATTGGGTTCCCCAGTGGGCCCAGAGTGGCCTAAAGTGGAGCAGAGCCTTGCTGGGAAAAAGTAGTGGCTGCCCCAGGAGGGGGACCTCCAAAGATAAGCAGAGCCCAAAAGGCTTTAAGGAATTGCCTGAAACAATGCTATGGACTCCAGACATGATTGAACCAAGCAGGAACCTGAGGAGAAAAGGAGAGATGGACATTTGAACCGTGGGAAACACAGACTAGACAGAGATGCCAGGTAGCAAGGTAACCTGGGGTCGGGAAGGAGTTTAGGTTAGATCCAATATGGCCTGAGAAAATCCAGATGAGACAAGATCTGAATCCAAGCAATTTAATTAAAAAACCCAGAATAGCTGAACCTATACTGGACCAGATATAGAAAATGGGAAAATAACATCTTTGATTGGCATTAGGTGGGGTGTAAGAAGATGAAGCACCAAACAGGAAGACGGATGGGAAGGTTGAAGGAAGGTATCAGGAGAGGCGGGACATACCATCTTCCTCCCAATTAAACAGATTTATTCCAGTAAAATGTGACAAGCGAGCACCCCCAAGGACCTTCCAGAATCTAAAACAGCAACAAGTTGTCCTCTCCCCAAGTGATAGTGAAGCTGGAAAAATCCACACAACTAAGGCGCACTGGTGAGCAGCATGGGAGATTATAGATACATTGAAAGAAAATAGTCTAAGCAGGGATTTAAATGCTGACACTTGATCCTTATATGGTGATGAGCAGGGATTCAGATTTTCTATTCCCATAGAAAAACAGATTTTCCCCTTTGAAGCAGGAAGGCGTGGGTTTCCCCTTCTGCAAATACTACTCTGCAGGCTTGTAAAAAGAGAGGAGGGCTTCCCATCCATCTGCAGGGGGCAGGGCTGGGGCCTGAGAACCTGAGTCAGCCAGGTCTGCCTCAGATTCACTGCCCCATTTGTGGCCTTTGTGATGAGTATGGCTTTTGGGCCCTGAGGAAAGGGGCTGCACATCAGGAATGAGGGACACCAGCAGGGCTGTGTGAGGCTGGTGGGTCAGGTTAGAGTCATGCTGCCTGGGGTGGGGCCTGTGGGGAGAACAGTCTGCAGGCACTCTCAGGATAGTTAAGGGGTACCCTAAAAGCAATCCCATGCCAGGACCCAGCCCTCCCATGCTACACCATGGAGGTGTAGCAATGGGCAGGCAGGGTCTTTTATCTGCATGAAGGAGGATAGTGGAGGCCATGGTGCTGTAGCTCCAGGAACACTTAGGCATGCAGGGCACTGCTGCTGTAGCACCCAGCAACTGCTCTATTCCACACTGCGGGCTGGAGTCAGAGCCAGGGCAGGTATGGGCTGTACTATCCCTGATCAATCTGCCTTGTCCTGCCATGGCTTAGGCAGGGGCTGTGGGTACTGCTCAATTGGGGTGGTAGTGGCTCCCAGCAATGGAAGCTCACTGTAGGAATGCATGATAAGCCCTTGCACACTAGGCCAGGTATCCTCAGGGCAGGATTAGGGCCTGGGGCTGTGAGTGTTGCCTTGCTGGGGTGGTGGCAGTAGGTCCCAGTGGCAGTAGGTCCTGGTGGCAGTAGCATGGGGATTCTGGTGGTGGTGGCGGCACTGAGTCTGCCAGTCCAGCCATGCTACAGCCCCATGCCCATCAGAAATCTGGGGGGCACATGTCGACGTGACACCAATGGGCATGTCCAAACTACCTCTGTGCCATGGGGGAGGAGGGGGTCCCCAGTGGTGCAGGGCCAGTTTGGGCTCTTCAGAGCTTGGCATCTAATGGCCTGGAATGACTGCACTCGGGGGATCCCCCAATGGCATAGGAGTGGTCCAGGCAAGCCAGAACTTAGTACATGGCTCCAATGGTGCAGGACCAGCCAGGCCTATTAGGGGCCAAGCTCTGGGGAGTCTAGACCAGCCCTGCATCATCAAGGCAGGGGTCAAGCTCTGGAAAGGCCCATGACCCCCCCAACCCTACACAGTGAGGGGCTGCGAGGACTGGGGTCTAGAGATTGGGAATAAGGGTTCCCTCTGGTTTGCTGCCTTGTCCTCCGCTCCTGCCTTATCTGAGGCAAAGTCCTGCCCTGGGGTCCTGTGATGCCACCCCCCCACACACACACTTCAGGGCCCTGGTTGGTTGACCTCACTTTCTACCGCTAAGGTCAGCTCTACCAGCAGTTCATGCTGGCAGGGCTGGTGGTGCCAGGACACGGGGCTTTGGGTCAAGGTGTGGCCTGGGAGTAAGGGCACTGGTATAGCATGGCTGTTCAGTGCCACAAAGTAGGAGGAAGAGACAGCTGCAGCTGGACCTGTGTCCTGGCAAGTAAACGGGGCAGAGGTAGCTCTGATTTTTCCATGATAAAAACAAAATCAAAGATCAAGCATCAAAATATGAAGGTATATGGAACCTATTTTATTGTGAAGATTGAGGCACTGGTAGACTTCCAAATTGCTTTAAAATTGTAAATATATCAATAAAGCATTGCTGAGATGATACCTATACAGACACACACACACATCCTCTATATAGAGCTCTCTCTATACATTTATTTAGAAATTATTTTATTATAAAGATTATATATATAGATATATAGATATCTATATAGTGGAATGTCACGGCGGCGGCCCTCAGGAGGGCCGTGATCTCCTGAAGGCCCTCCGCCCATGCCAAGTCTGGCCCAAGGCACTCTCTATTCTAGCCCACCACAACTTTGATGATAGAGATATATATTGGGAGGCTACCTTTATACCACCTGGGCGCGACGTACCGGGACCTTCGTCTCTGCGATCTTCCGGACCCACTGGGATGTTTCCCCCTGTATGATGGGTGCACTCCAGGCACCCTGGCCTTCGGGCCAAACGTGGCTCCTACCACCTCTGATACCACGTCCCATGCCTCGCTGAGATGTACCGGATGTTGTTGTGTCAAAACGTAAGCTTGGCCCCTCCCTAGGGCTCTCAATCTTCTGTGCTGCCCCTGCCTAGGGGCTCTCAATCTTCTCCCTCTCTAGGGCTCTTCTATATACTCACCCGCTCTGTGGGCCTTCTCTCTCTCCGGTCTCTTAGGCCCACTGCTCAGCTACCTTCTAATAAGGCCGGACATACTGTGCTGCTATTCCTCTATGATATCAGGGACCACCACAGCACCTGCCCTCATCCAGGAGGTGCTCTGCTGTTAACCCCTGTCTCTCTCGGGGTCCACCGCAGCAGTCAGCCTCAGGCCAGGGTCTAATGCCACGCTAGCCTCTTGCTGGTTTAACCTGCCCGTCCTGGGCTCCATAGTGCTGCCCCTTTGTGGGCTCCCAATCGTTGCCCCTTCGCAGGCTTCTCAAATACTGCCCCCTGCTAGGGCTTCTTGCAACGTGTCGCCCCTCATGGGCTTCTCCATGTGTTTGAAAATGCTGCCCCTCATCTGGGCTTCCCAATAATACTGCCCCTCATGGGCTCCTTCAATAATACTGCCCCTTTTCGAGCCTGGGGTCTTCGCACCCCGTGCTGCTGCTCCTTCCTTGGTGCTAGATTGAGCCCTCCTGGGCACCAGGGCCCCCCACACTGCTGGGGTCCCTGCTGAGGTTACTGTGCCCCACTGGCGCCAGGATCCCCACCTTACTGTGGGTCTCCCCTGAGGATATCGTGCCCCTTCCTGGGCGCTAGGGGCCCACAACCTGTGGGCCCTTATGAGGCCTCCTCCTTCCCCTACAGCCTCACCCAAACCACTGGTGTAATACAATACTAACGAAACATAACCCAAGCCTTCTGGCTATAACCAAACATCAGGCACCTGGCCATAACAACATCACAAGCCTCCTGGCTATGCCCTCATTGAGGGCAACATTGAGACGGCCCACGAGGGGCAACATTGATGAGCAGCCTTAGAGGAGAGGAGGCGCTGATGGGAGGCCAGAGCGGGCAAGAATATGGAGACGGCCCAGGGGTGCCTGGAGGGCACCCATCATATGGGGGACCATTCCGGCAAGTTCGAGAGATCACAGGGACGAAGGTCCCGATACGCCATGCCCAAAGCAGTAGAAGGCAGCCTCCCATCTTATACTTATTAAGAACAAAGACGTGGCGGGTGAGAATTGGGAGTGTCTTGGGCTGGACTTGGCGCAGGCGGAGGGCCTTCAGGAAATCACGGCCCTCCTGTAGGACCCTACCGTGACATTGGTGCATTGGCCAGGAAAGGCCATGCACAGGAATCAAACCTGTGACCCCAGGAAGGGGGTGAACGAACCGTAGGACTAAAGTATATTGATAAGAAAGGTAAGGCAGTTATAGAGGGGCTTGAGAGAGTCAGCCCAGAGTAAAAGAGAAGCTGCAGTTGAGAGGCAGCGAGATGGCAGCTAAGGCTAAGAGGCCAGAGTCTGAAAACTGCACAGGCTCTGGTAGGTAATAGAGCATATGGAGCTTCAAAAGGAGAGGCAGTTACAGAAGCCCAGAGTAAAGGAGGGGTACAAGGGCTCGCATTGGAAAAAAGGGGCCAAAACCCTGAGGAACTTAAGGGGGGAGGAGAGGGATGTCTCAACCTCCACCCTAAGGACGAGACATCCAGTCTGGTATAACAGCAGAGACCGAACCGGACTCGGGTTACAGGCCAACTTAGGGAAGTAGATAGACCCTTGACATCGAAGGGAACTCAATTGGAAAAAGATCAAAAGGGGAAAAGGAGACCCTGTGTTTATGTTAATAACCTCCCAGGGCAAGTCCAGTGGTAGACTTTAAGGAAACTGGTGGAGGCAAGAATTGGTGGGGTAGCCTATGTGAAGATTTATAAAGGGTCTAAAGGAAGATCTACGGGCCAGGGAAAAATAGAGTTTTGGGAGGAGAAGGATGCCCAGAAGGCACTGCAGACACAGTGGGAGCTTTGGGGAAAACTCAGAGACTGGCAAAAGACCAAGGAAACCTCAGAAAGGAGGGATTTGTCATGAGAGACTCAAAGACGAAGAGACCTAAGATATAGATGGAGGTAAGGAAACAAGATGCTGCAAATGGGAGAAAGCAGCTCTGCACAGAAGTGTGTGGAGGTGGTGAAGGAGGAAAAGACAGAGGCCTAATATGCACCCTACCAGGGATGGCTAGTGTGGAGGGACTACCTTTGGCAGGGTAACTCCCAGGAAATCCCACACAGTGCGCCCTGGGGAAAAGGCGAGGAGGAGGCGCCTTAAAACCTCCGCTGCTTATTTATGGAATGCCGGGTGCCTGGAGAAAGGCCAAGAAGAGCCACTGAGACTGAACAGAAGTGAAGATCTTCCTCGGTGAGTTGAGATCTTAACGGGGGAGGTATGTCACAGCACACCTCGCGGCACCGCTCCTTGTGTGTGAAGGCTGCTGGGGAAAGCCCAGCAATGTGATAATGAGCAACACAGCTGAGGGTTGCTGAGGCAACTAATGAGAGTCAGCTGACTTAAGGGGCAGGGCTTGGCCCTATAAAGCCCAGAGCCAGAGTCAGGCTGGGAGTTTTCTGCCAGCAGCTGGAGGGCAGGAGCTTTGGGAGACAGAAATGTGAGAGCAGCTCATGAGTGCTCCAGAGGCTGGAGCAATGATGTTAAGTTGGAGTCAGGAGGCTTATGCTATTATGCCCAGGTGCCTGATGTTTGGTTACAGCCAGGAAACTTGTGTTATGTTTTGTTAGTATTGGATTACACCGGTGGTTTGGGCAAGGCTGTAGGGGTGGAGGAGGCCTCAGCGGGGAGCCCTGGCACCCGGGAGGGTGCAATTCAGCACCAGAGAGGGCGCAGCAATATGGGGTGAGGAGACCCCATGACCTAGAGGGGTAGGTGAGTTGTATGCATGTGAGTGTAACATATATACATAATGTCACTGTGTGCATGATTATATACATTAGAGATCTGTGTACTGAGCATGTGGATATGGACAACTGACTTCTAACTTTTGGGGTATATATGTGCCTAAGTTGGGTGGGGTGGGTTTGCCTGTCTGACTGTGCTTGAGTTGAGTCTGACTGTGCAATTGTCACACCCTCCAGTCTAAGAGTGCAATATTGAGAGTTGGCCTGACCCTACAAGGCAACTCCTTAACACAGGAGAGTTAGCACAGCCCATGGTTAATCCTCATATGAAGTGGCACTGCTTGGAGATACGCAGGGAACACTTGGCATGCATTAACAAGCTTTAGTCAGTAGACACTTGCACTTTAAATTGCCCTTAGTACAGTGCAAGTATTTACCCATAAAAATTAAAATAGATTGAGGCTGAATAATAACATTGGGATAAGCCTACACCTGGCTAGAGAAGTAACTTAGAATCACTAGATTGTAGAGGATCTCTTAGATCATCAAGTCTAGTCCTTCACTGTTTCAGGCAACCAGGTCATTTAGTCCTTTTCATAAATCGATTTTGAGATTAGGTAGGCTTCATGCTCCAACTATTCCTATTGGAAAGATCACTACCTTGCAAGGGTCTTACCACACTTGGTGTCCACCCCCATCTCTGGCTTGGCTCTTCTCAGGCACTAGGCCTCCATGGTTCCTGTCACAATCCTTTTCAGGCACTAGCCTCCCTGGCTCCAAACTCTTCCCTGCTCCAGGCACTTGGCCCTTCTTCCACATCTTAAAGATGCCCCTAGAAGTCCTCAAAGTGACCAACACCCCTAGGGCACTAATGGGACCTCCAAGACCACCTCTCACAGTCCCTTTTACAAGCCACCAGTTATAAACTGCAAGGAAAACTTAACTTGATCTAGGTGTAGTCAACAACAGCCACAGTTGGCTGTCCTGCACCCAGACTTCCCCTTGCCCAGAGTTGGCTTCCTTAGTAATAACAGGTACTAACTTGGTAACCTGTAAGTTTGCCCTACTGTACAGTAGCACTGGTGCACATCTTGTATGTGGCATTAATGTGCACTAGATTAATGTTAGTGCGAATGTACATGGCTCTTGCTGCAATGCACTAATGTTCAGTAGCATTAGTCTACTCTGCTTCTAGCATCTTGTGGAGATGTGCCTATTGTGTCTTCAGTGTACTATCCACCGGGGCTTAAGGACCAAATATTCTTCCTTGTGTTTAAAAGAACAAAACTTGTGTCACTGATGAAAAGATTCAGTAAAGCAAATATTTTTTAAGATTTCCTTTCTGAGATTTCCTCCTTTAAATTTCCTTTCTGGAAGTCTTCCCATGGAATAGCTGCTACCATTTTTCCCACCTATCCATTTAATATTCTGTTCATTGAGGGAATTACTGTAGTAAATGAATAACATATAATGGACATTTCTTCTAGTTTGAAGCCTAACAGTACTGGAAGGTGAAATTAAGCTGTCTGAGATCTAGAATAGAATTGTTAGAGGCATCTTGACTTGTTGCAAATTTGATACCGGTGAAAGGAACAAAGACAACATGCACTGATCAAATTTAAGTGAAGATGTATGCTAGCTTTTTTTAGTATACTTCAAGAATAAATGGTTCTCTAAAACAGAAATTAGCTCTTCATTCACAGGTCTTGGCATGTGTTTCAGAATGAAAAAGTTGCTTAAAATAGATAAGTTTGTAGAAGTCACTTTACACTATAGAATTATCATGTTCAATTAAAAACTTAGTTGTCACTCAGCATTTGTTCTCTAACTAAAATTAGACTTTAAGATAGACTTTTAGATAACTAAAATTAGACTTTAATGATAGATGTCACTGAAGTTAGAGCCCTGCTAATTATAAGTGTTTTGGTTCAGTGGCAAAATGAAAAACAAAACAATTTTGAATCAACTGAAAACTTTTTTTAACCAAACAAAAACAAACAACCTACTCCTCCCCCCAGCATTTTGGCTTTCTGATGATTTAGCCTTTTTTATTTTTATTTTTTTAAAGTGTAGGTCAATTTCAAAATGAAAACATAGTTTAAAAATAAAGGCTTTGTAAACCCTGCTTTTTAAAATGTCAGCACAAAATGTTATTTTAAAATTGCCCCTCTCCTTTTATCAAGTCAAACCTGAATCCAGATAGTTACATAAAAACTACATTTTTCATTACATTTAATATTTGCCAAACTGTCTAACTTTAAAATCATCACAAATCCTCATGCCTGATTCACTAGACTTTTAACAGGAAGATTGTTTCATCCTAAGAATCTGAATCATGGCAAACTCGGCGGTATCATGGGAAAACTCAGAAGCAGCCTTTGTGCGCAGTAATTTCAGGCTAAAAGATTGCTGGTTTTCCTGGCATAATATAGAACAGCCCTGAGGCTAAGATGTCTGAGAGCTGTTAGAACTAACCTAGTAAGTCTTGACCTCCATAGCCCTCCTCTTCAGTCTAAACTGCTAATCAGAAGATTTTTTTTTCCTCTATAGAGACACAATCTGTATATAAACCACACTCATAGTTCATTTACCCATGAAACCAACAGTAAGACTTTCTACACCTTTACTAAGCATCAATTTCTCTTTCCAAGCCCAATAAGAGTACCTTCCCTAGACAACTGTCTAAATACTGGTGATTTTTATAGGTTCTGTAGTCCTTTTGTCCTAGCTCTGAAAGCTTCACATAATCATAAGCCTCTTATTTTTTTTACCCGCCTCTGCTGCTACTTTGTACTAAAATCAAAAAGCTTGATAAATCCTTTTACTACCAGCACTAAGGCTGTGAACATTTTTCTTTCACTCATAACTCTCTAGGCTACTTTATATGCTTGTATTTAACTTCCTGGTTCTCAAATGTACTGGCCTTTTATAAAGTTCACCTGGGAAAACCCTCCCCTCCCCTCCCAGGACACAATCAGATTTTTACATCAATCAGGCCAAGGAGAAGTGAATTTAATTCATTTCTTAATTATGATTGCAAATACTTTCTTAGAACAAACTCTATAACCTTGCAAAAATACCTTTGCTGATAATAGTCTTTAAAAAGGTTAAAATGTAACACTAGAAAGAAAAAGAAATGAATTCAGTAAGTACAAATTACTTTGCAATATTAAGTCTAACTTCTGGCCTAAAACTTGGTGGGGGTAGGGGGGAGTGTCTCTCACTTAAACTATTTGCCCTACATAAGATTTTCTGCTTGTCGCGAAGCACCTCGCTGCCCCGCTCCTAAAAAGGGGAAAACTGCTGGGGAAAAGCCCTAGCAGGGATAATGAGCACAGCTGTGAGTTGCCAGGGCAGCTCCAGACAGCAAATTGGCTCACATCTGATGGTGGTCAGCTGATGATAAGGGGCAGGGCCTGGCCCTTATAAAACCCAGAGCTAAGGCCAGGCTAGCATTTCCCTGCTAGCAGCTGGAGAGACAGGAGCTTCTGGAAGCTGAGATGTGAGTGCTGCAGGAACCGCTCAAGCAGAGGGAAGGATGGTGGCTTTGGAGGCTGGAGCAATGATGCAAAGTTATGGCCAGGCGGTTTATGTTGTTATGGCCAGGTGCCTTATGTTTCACTTATAGCCAGAGACTTGAGTTTGTGTTGAGGTTAAACTGGTGGTTTAGGTGAGGCTAGTAGAGGTTGGAGGAGGCCTCATAGGGGCCCACAGGGTGTGGGGCCCTAGCGTCAGGGAAGGCACAGTCGAGGGCTAGGGAAGGCGCAGCAACACGGTGTGTAGACCCCAGCCCAGGCATGGGCATGGTAAGCCCTAGACAGAAGCAGCATTTTAAGGAGTTCAAGCGTGGGTGCGGTGAGCCCTAGAAGGAGGCAACATTTCGAGGAGCCCAAGAGTGGGTGTAGCAGAGCCCAGGCATGGGCATGGGGAGCCCCAGACAGGGGGCAGCATTTTAAGGAGCCCAAGCATGGGCATGGTGAGCCCTAGAAGGGGGAGCAACACTTGAGAAGCCCCAGTGAAGGGCATGATGAGCCCTAGGAGAGGACCATGATTAGGAAGCCCAGGGTGGGCACAAAGTCCCAGAGAAGGGGGACTACTGAGACGCCCAAGATGAGTGTAACGTGCCCGGTAGTAGGCTAGCACAGTGATAGACCTCAGAGGGGGCAGGGTGCTGCAGTGGTCCCCAGGAGAAGAGGATAGCAGTACAGCATGCCCAGCAGAAGGACAAGGTGCTGCGGTGGTCCCCGGCAAAAGGGAATAGCAGTACGGTGCACTCGAAAGAAAAAGGTTAGCAGTGTGGTGGGCCTAAAAGACTGGTCACTCGACAGGAAGTCCCAGAGCGGGCAAGGGCCCCAGGGAGGGACAACATTTCAGAGAAGGCCCAGAGTGGGCATCAAGAGCCCCAAGAGTGGGGCAGTACACTGGAGAGAGCCCAGAGTGGGCACAGAGAGCTCCCAGGAGGGGCACTAGTATAGAGATGTCTGGAGAAGGCCCAAGAATGGGCTAGATTACAGAGGAGTCCTGAGAGAGCAGGCGTGTATTTGGACTGGACAACGCCTCTCCCATCTGCGAGGCTTGCGGCATGGTATTAGGGGTTGGTAGGAGCCACGTGCAGCCCATAAGGCTAGGGTGCCTGGGAAGTACCCATCGTACAGGGAGATCACAGGGACAGAGGTCCCAAGTTACATCTCCTTGGGCACGGCAAGGCAGCCTCCCAAATTTACTGAACATCAAAGATGTGGCAGGTGAAAATAAGAGGGTGCCCTTGGGCCGGCCTTGACAAGGTGAGAGGGACCTCAGGGAGATCATGGCCCTCCTGGCAGATCCTGCTGTGACACTACTTAATTTTCTTTGACTATATCAAAATGCAAACCTTGATCTCCTACTACTACTACTACTTATCTTAGCATGCTATATAACCTAGGGAAATCCAAATTGTAGTTATCCTATCGTGCTTGGATATGTGTAGTCCTTAAAATTAATCTTTCCATGCAGACCTTCTTTATTTCATACTAAATTTATTATGTAAACTAACTTGTAGTGCTGCCAAACTTAACTAGCAAGTCTTCTAAGACAACAAAAATAATTATAGTAGTGAGTCGTAAAAGGCAGAAAAATGTAATTCCAAGGAAGTAGATGTCATCCAGATTGCCTTGGAACAAGTTCATAATGAGTGAATTCCCTTTGGGCTCTAAGTAGTTCTTGAAAAAACCCTGGAAGCACACATAGGCAGCATAAGTCTCTAGAATTAGAACTCAGAATTCCCTAGGGCATAATCCCAAAAAGATGCCAAAGCTTCATGCATTTTTTTTTATTTATATTAATGTTATTTTTGCTCTTGCTAGATAAATACTACTAATTCTACAAGTACAGATTTCAGACATGTGTCAGCATGTCAAGCTACTTTGGCACTGCACTCTTAAATGAGACTTTTAGTTCAACTTCAATGTTGAAAAGAGTAATATAAAATTTGTAATCAGAGATCTGGAACTCTCTTCTGCTTGACATGCACCCAAGGCACCTTGGGTTGTGATTTCAAATTTAAAATCATCTTCAATCAGTACTTTAAAAAACAAGTTACTGAAGGAAGAAGTATTTAAATAGTTTAGTAGTGACACTTCCTTCCAAGCCACCTTTATTCTACCATTGTATAATGTTGTAGAAACAGATCTTGTTTCATTTGATCTGGTTTTGGTATCACCATACATGATGCTCCATTTTAATTTTATTTAAATTTGTAAACTATATTGTATGCTATTGTACATTTTTCCCAATAACTATACAGTATATACTGTATATACTTGAATACAAGATGCATTTTTCCCTGCCAATCAGCATGGAGAAAATAGTCCTTTGTCCTATAACTGCATACAAGGAAACCTTTTTAAATATATGGTCTACCATTAAATTGCTACCCAAAGCAGCATGTGCTCAGGAATGAAAAGCAACTATGAAGCTGATTAAATACAGCATCGTTATGAAACAGTCATGACAGCATGACTATAAAACATATGGCCCTTATTGGACAAAAATACTGGTGGGAACCTACCACAAGGCTAGGTTAAGTGCAGCCCATCCAAATAAGATTAATTGTAATGCCTATTAGCATACATTCCTCTTAACACCAACTCTTTCTTCAGCTTATGGTGAGCCACTAACAGAATACACTTTGACTTCTTCACTCTCAGAACTGTGCTGCAACTTTCTTTCTTATTTCCAATGGTCTGTGCTGCTTTACCAGCCTTAAATATTTGGTAATGTTTGCCAGTCAGGGCCCCAAGCAATTCACCCTCTTTCACCCCCTCTCTCAACCTGTCGCATGTTGATGTGGTCCTGCCTTGCATTAGATGGAGCCAGACCAGGTTGTCCTGCACCTCAAATTCGCATAAATGTTTGGAAGATCACAGAACTTGTGACAAGAACACCCAGTTCCAGACATAAATTGGACTAATTGGCACATGGTTCTTGGGGGGAGGGGGAGGGGAGTGTAATCTAGAGTACAAATACATACTGAGCAGTGCTGAGCTGTGGGATAGCATAGCTTGAAATGCCATTGACTCTGCTGAGGTATATGAGCCTTTTGGCTTTGAACTAAATATCATGCATAGTTTGCACTTATAAGTAGATACACATTTAAGCAGCACTTTTGTATGGAGCACCTGTACTAAAACTTGCAGCAGTTTCAAAAAAGGTAAAATGCATTCTTTCTGGATGAACCAGGTCTATGGGTACCTGTCATTTGCTATTTGGTAAAATGTGTTTATGTTAAGGTCAGTGCTTTCAAATATGCCCCTCACTTCCATGTGATTGGGGGAACAGGGTCTGAGAGTAAGGAACTGGGGGTGGCAGAGGACATGGGGGCTACCTGACCCTGAAGATTTGTTTTCCCTGCTACAGCAGTGGGAAAGGGACAAATTCAAGAAAAACCTCCAATAATTGGTTTATATGTGGAAAATTGTAACAAATTTTATGAATTGTGTATATATATGTAATCTAATAACTGGGGGTTATCTTATAAGAAGGATCATCTTCTATTTAAGAAAATACAGTAATTCATTGTCTATCTATATAATAAATGTATTATTTATCTAAACAATTATTTATATATTATATAATTTTATATTCAATATTATTGTAAGCAATTATATGCTTTTACCAAAAAGTATACTTTATATACATTTATTGTATGTTTATAATCAGTTTGACTGTGCTGTTTTAGAGAAAGCTGTAAATAAACTACTACTACCACCACTAATATACAGCTATGGTACAGGGAGCTTGGTGCCATCATTCAAATGAGAGACAGAAGTGTAGCCTTGATATTTTAAAGCTATTCAAGGGCCTTGATACACAGTAATTTGGGGCAGTTCCTGAAAGTCATAACCTCTGGATTGTCTGAACATTAACATCTGAAACTGGTTTTAATCATTCATTACATGGCTTAAAGTTATACTGCTCTAGGGCAGGATCATCTCTGATCCATGTTACCTAGCTCATTGTACTAAGGCGCAATCACTCTAGGCTACACTTTAGCATAAACACCCCCCTCCCCTCTCCCTGATGACCTGGATTGAGCCCACTGCCCCACCTCCCTAGTATCCTGCTCCTTCTCTTGCTCCCAACCCCTCTTACTTGTGGCTGCCTGCACTGTCTGATCTGCTGCTCTCTGCATGGGCTCAGCCCTGACTGACAAAGTAGCCTGGCAGCAGTAACGTGCTGGCAAATTAACCCTTTTCTGTCTGTTCCATTGGGGCAGACAGTGTGTGGGCAGCTACAACTAGGCAGTGTGGGGGAGTGGGGGACCCTGAGAGAAAGGGCAGTCACCCTGGGGGAAGTCAGAGCAGCCCAGAATGGGAGGGGGTGGGAATTTTTACCTTTCAGGCCTTCAGGCCCCTGGTGGCCTGAAATGTGACTGCTCCAAACTTGAGCTAACACTAACACAGTTCAACATTTGTGCAGCTCACAGTGTAACATGTAAAAAGGCCCCAAGATCCTATAATGTTCAATTCAGCATCCATACCAGAAATTATCATTTGTTCATTCTTCAGGCTGCCCTATATGAGCAGACACTTGGGTCCTCTGGAAGCAGCTGGCAGAGCCATGGTCTTAAATGAGAAAGCTGGCATAATGAAAATTAACCAAAGGCAGTTCCCCAAAACTAGGAGACCACCAACTGAAAACAGTCTTTTCTCTGTACAAATATGTAGCAAGCAGTAAACCCCTATTATATATCACAACATTTATAGGTTTTTATGTACTTTGGGATTTTTTGGTTTGAAAGGCATTCTCCATGCACATTATTGTTAAGTGGAAGTACCAGTCTTATCATTTTCTCATAGTTTTGACCTATGGAGGTGTAGCTCACAAATAAAACTGAGAATGAGGACAGAGTTAGAAGAGAGAATAAAAAATTATAATAATGGTTACTTTCAAGGTAAAAACCCTATTGTAGAAGAAAGGAAGTAGGAAAAAGGGCATGGGTGGATTTTTTTTTTTTTTAATTGATTTCATGGATTTCATAAATATTAGGGCTGGAAGGGATCTTGGGAGATCATCAAGTCCAGGCCCCTGCCCAAGGGCAGGTAGTCAGCTAGGGCCAAAGGACCCCAGCAAGATAAGCATCCAAATGCTTCTTAAAGGGGCCAGAATAGGTGCTTGTACCACCTCTGGGGGGACCCTATTCCCCCTATTCTTGGGGGCTTGGACAGTAAAGAAGTTTTTACCTTATGTCCAGCCTAAAATGGTCTCGGAGCCAAAATTATGACTGCTGGTCCTTGTCATCCCTTGGCAAACTGGTGAACAGACATTCCTCTAGATCCTTATGCACACCCCTGATGTACTTATAGGCTGCCACCAGGTCTCCCCTGAGCCTGCCTTTTTCCAGGCTGAAGAGTACCTTGGCTCTCAGTCTGTCTTCATAAAGCCTATTCTCTTGTCCTCTGATCATGTGTGTGGCTCTCCTCTGGACTCTAAAGCTTCTTCAGATCCTTCCTGAATTGTGGCACCCATAACTGCATGCAGTACTTCAGCTGCAGCCTCACCAAGAAGGAGTACAGCAGGAGGATGACATCCCAAGATTGAGAAGAATCTATGGATGCAAGTCAAGTAAGAGTTTGGTTTACTTTATCAGCTGTAACATTACATTAGTGGTTCATGTTCATCTTGTGGTCAGTCATGACCCCCAAGTCTCTTTTGGCCTTGGTGCTAGCGAGCGTCACACGGCCGAGCCTATAAGCATGCTGTGGGTTCCCCCCCACCAAGGAGCAGTACCTTATGTTTGTTGGTATTGAATGTCATCAGGTTTGTATCTACCCACTTTTTCAGCCTATCCAAGTCAACCTGGATCACCTTCCTATCCTCAGGTGTGGATCCTTTACTCCAAAATTTGGCATCATCAGCAAACTTGGCATCATCTGACAGCAGAATCCAGTTCATTGATAGAGACATTAAAGAAAACACAGGTCCAAAGATGGATCCTTGGGGGACACCGTTGGTCATGGAGTGGAATGATGATTCACTTCCACAGACCACCACTCTGAGTCTGGCCTCAGAGCCAATTCTCCAGCCATCAGACTGTGATGTCACCGAGACCACAGTTGGCCAATTTTTCCAAAAGGAGATCATGAGATACCAGATCAAAGACTTTTGAAAAGTCCAGATACATGATCTCATAGACATTAAGGCTGGAAGGGACCTCAGAAGTTCGCGTCCAGCCCCCTGCCCAAAGGGCAGGAAGTCAGCTGGCGTCATAGAATCCCAGCAAGATAAGCATCCAGTTTGCTCTTGAAGGTGTTGAATGTAGGCGCTTGAACCACCTCTGGTGGCAGGCTGTTCCAGACCTTGGGGGCTCGGACAGTAAAGAAATTCTTCCTTATGTCCAGCCTGAAACTGTCT
>JAGPOW010003316.1:51121117-51132769 GCA_030014935.1 Caiman crocodilus | reverse complement strand
CCACCTCTGGTGGCAGGCTGTTCCAGACCTTGGGGGCTCGGACAGTAAAGAAATTCTTCCTTATGTCCAGCCTGAAACTGTCTTGTAGTAGTTTATGACCGTTCAACCTAGTCGGCATCCCTTGGGGCACTCTGGTGAACAAACGTTCCTCCAGATACTGGTGGTCACCCCTTATAAACTTACATGATGTCAATCTCTTCCCCCTTGTCCAGGTGGTGTGTCACCGAGATGAGATTGGTCAGGCAAGACTTACCTGCAAACCCATGCTGGCAGCCCCTCAGGATGTCGCCATCAGCCAGCTTGTTAATAATGGACTGTGATTTTTTTCTAGGATCTTACCAGGGGTTGAGATCAAGCTGATTGGCCTGTAGTTTCCTGTGTCTACTTTCCTCTCTTTCTTGAAGAAGGGTACCACATTGGTCTTCTTTCAATCTTCAGGCACTTCACCTGAGCATCAGGAGTTTTAAAACAGCCCAACCACAGGCAAAGATGACTCTGCCAGCTCCTTAAGTACTCTGGGGGAATAAGATTATACAATGGAGCAAAATCCATGGGAGACTAGGGACAGGTAGAGAAGGTAAGCATTTTAAATACATTTTTAATTGAGTAGATTTCAAGGTGAGAAAAGTCCTTTAAATAGGTTAATACTGGGTGGGGGGGATTACTTGGCACAGCATTTCATACAAGAGGCCCAATTCAAAGAATTATCAGTTACCTCAAGTAGTCATCACAGTACTACTTGAAAACCAGATTTTCAAAGGTATTGAGGAACTTAATGCAAATAAGTAATTCATGGGATATTCAAGGTACATGTCCATATTAAGTACCTAATTCCTACTAAAAAAAAAAAATCAATAAGTGCTTTGATTGTTTGTTAATATGTAATTAAAAACTGAAGACAACCTAGTCAATAAAAGTAAATCTATATTGCCTCTCTCAAAAACCCATTTGAACAAGCCAATACAAATAAATAACTCCTAGGCTAGGGACAGAAGTTACACATAAAATGGCATGTAATTGGAAACTTGTTCAAATCTGTAACACAACAGAAGCTCAATGCACATAAACTGCTTTCAAAATGCCCAGAACCTGTTTAAGATAAACCTGGATG
This sequence comes from Caiman crocodilus, assembly GCA_030014935.1. Classification (NCBI taxonomy): domain Eukaryota; kingdom Metazoa; phylum Chordata; order Crocodylia; family Alligatoridae; genus Caiman; species Caiman crocodilus. The sequence continues at coordinate 51,131,658 of JAGPOW010003316.1, read as the reverse complement.
CATGTAGTATCAGACTTCATTGATTTTAAGTTAAATCATTTTATTGAACTTCTGTCCCAGATCCCCTCCAGATTCGAGCTAACTTGCCCGATCCCCACCACCCTATGATGCTTTGCACCTCCCCTGGGTAGCCTAGCCTCGGCCCAAACTACCTGGTTCAGCAAAGCAGGGAGGTGTGCTCTAGCACTCCCTGGCGTCTGCCTGCAGCACTGCAGACATGTGGCTGTATTTCTGAAAAAACAAAAGTGAATGTTGTTTCACTTGCTTATCTGTTCAATCTATGCAGTTTAGACTAATCTGTAAAGACTGAATCAATTCAACCTTGAATTTTTTGATCGTCTGTACTTTGCTCTATTGACTGCACACCACTAGTTGCCACATACCATGTAACATTGGAGTATAAGGATTATTAAACAATTAAAGCCTATACTCAAAGAACACTAGACCTTAAGAGAAATATTCCCAACTCCCCAGCTCCTTCTCCCATACACTTCTGTCTCAAACAACTTCCAAACCTTGCTTAACTCAAACTCCCTGCTAATCAACAAATACCAAGCAAGACACAGCCCTGCTTAAACAGCAAACTCAAAATCTATCAACCCATTTCTATTGCCATGACAATCAACACACCTGACAAAGAAACTAGATCCTACATATGTCTAATTACAGAACATCATATATTTCCTCTAATGCAGCAAATGTCCTCATTGAAAGAATCTGAGTGAAACTAAACAACCATTGCAATTCAGAATGAACTCTCACAGGAAAAGATAAAAACCCAGAAACTCCTAATCACCAGTAGGAGAAAAATCTTCACAGAATAACCACTCTATTTCTGACCTCACAATCTTTGTACTCAATAGAAACCTACAAAAAATCCATCAAAAAGTAGGCCTAGGAACAAAAAAATGTAACTTTACTGGATGTTAAAATCTGTGTGGAATAAAGACGTGGAATAAAATACAGACAACAGTTCTATGGGCAATGCAGTTTACCTTCTGGTAACTCCTGTGTACTCCACAATTAATAATGACCCTTTTGCTATTATTTTATATCATTAGGTTAAGTTAAATTTTCATTCACTTGTTTTGTATCTAGTTCTGATGATTTGTCTTCTCTATACTTTCACAGCCTTCTTCCACTTCATGTGACTGTCCAGAAGAGCTAATCAGAAGTCATGGTTTCATCTGATATTTAGCTTAAATTGTCTCCTCTTCTTTCCAAGACGTGAGGAAGGGTACTTCATGCTCAAAAACATGTCTTGTACCTCTGTTAGCTTTTCAGTTGTTCCAATAAGAGGTATTATGAATGCACACACACCTTTGCTTCTTGCAATCCTTGTGAGAACAACAGCATTGTTTATTAGGTTTTTGGTGTATTTTGGCCCTTTATGTGTAATGGATTTATTAAATAAGCTACTAATTTTCACTCCTAAGACTAGCTCTTGCAATGAGGTTGCTTAACTATAAAACCTAATATACAACCGTTGCTTTGAGGGGAAAAAAGGCAAGACTGACAATTGTGTCACACTGCAAAATGCCACTTGATCAGATATCACAGTACTACCCACCTATTCAAGGGACAGCAGGAAAGAGTGGGAAGGAATCTTTCTGATATCCTGACTCATTTCATGTGTCACCTGAAGGATTATTTTATATACCCGAAGCTGAAGCTATTGGATAAAAACAGCAGAGGAATTTGGTCCTGTTTCTGTTGGTTTATGACGTACCCAAGTAGGATGACTCTCTCTATCTGAGACCAAAACACCCTGTAGAGAGTCAAATTTTAGACATTTAAATCACACCATATAATATCTTACTCTATGGCCTACTGAACAGACAGACCAGTTGGCCATTTGGCTTATTGAAAGCAATGTGCCTATTTATGGAGTATGCTTCTGCTAAACTAGAGTAAGATCATTGATCAGACCCTTAGGGTATGGCCAGATTAACAACGTACTATGAAATAAAAATGGGAGGAAAAGCTTTATGGTGTGTCATTTGCTCCATAGTCACTGCTTTTACCTCTGAGCTGAAAAGGAAACCCTGGCAGCTTAAACCTCAGTGGTGGAGGTGCTGGGGGGAGGACAGGTAGGGTAGTAAGTAACTATCGTAGGTGGATCCAGGTTTTATGAAGGAGAAGGACAGTGTGAGCAGTGACCGGTACTACAGAGGTGGGTACAGCTCAATTCCCAGCTCCCATTCTCTCTCCCACCATGGGATGTGCAGGCTACGCAGTGAGAACAGCAGAGGGAACTTTTAGTCTCCAAATAAGGTAAGAACTTTCTCCATTCTCTTCATTGCTCAGTAGCACATCACCTCCTTTTCCAATTTGTCCCTATACCTGCTGGTTTTCCTGTCCCCACTGCCTTTGGCTGCCCTGGAGGTAGGGGAAACTCCAGAGCTGCTCCTGCCCCACTTTACTCAGGCTGAAGGACATCTGACTTAACTAGGGACAGTGGCAGCAGTGGCGGTGGGTGAGATCTTCCCTGAGCTTGCTTATGAGCTGGTGGGAACATCCATTGAGTAGCTAGGCAGGAAGGGAGAAGATGATGGTGGTTGATGTTCCTGGCTGAGTCCGATTCCCTGTGAACCTTACTGATGTTCTTGTGGAGTAAGGCAGGAGAGGCTCTGGAGCTCCCCCAACTCAAAGGTCAGCTGGGGTTAGCTGCAGTCAGGGAGGAACAGGCAGGGAAGAGGAGAAATAGGAGGGAAAAGAAAGGGAAAAAATATGCAGCTGAGTATGGAAGGTAATGGACAGGACTAGGGCAATGTTAATTGACTCAGGGACTGGTTTGGGGACAACAGCTGCTGCTTCTCACAGCACAGTCTGAAAAGGGGGGTACAACCACACCATTGTACCTCCTCCTGCCCCAAATTCTACTATGGTTCAGTTTTTGCTTACCAAGGAGTAAGAACATACACATAGGCACTAATAGAGAAGATGACACACAATAAAGCCCTGTTCTCTTTTACTCAGTAGTAAATTGCTCATATGTCTATACCTTTATTGTTTTCCTTCTCAGGTGCTCATTTTTAAATGGGGGGAGTGGGTGGAAACTGATCCTACAAGTCCAGAGGGATACTTTTCCTTTCTTTCCTGCACTAAGCAGATTTAACCATCAGTGAAGTACATATTCCATCTCATTCTGTAAAACAGAATTTCTGTCTCAGCATATGTTCCATCCCAAGGATAATATGGTTGTCTCTGTGATGCCATTTACTAAAGCACATTATCACAAGCTGCCCTGTACCTTAACTATATTCCTCATCCCCCTGGGGGAAAAAAAAACACTATGAAACTATAGAAAATGCTGTGTAAGCAGTTACATTTGTTAACAGATCTTTAATTATTGAAAAAAGATATTAAAAATCACATACATAACAGCATCTTTTAACTCAAACATGTACAAAGAGAGCATAACTTAAGTAAGCTTCTTCACTAAATAAGAGTCTTGTGAAGGTAATTTCTTTAAGGAAATATTAAGGGTCATTGCTAAGGCCAGGCCTGTTCAACTTGAAAGTGCCAGGGACTGGCCCACATGTCCTCAGGGTTGCATAACATGAAGGTACACCCCCTTTCCTGCTTCATGCTGTATCAGATGCTCTCTTGCTCCCCTCACTGTTGTGCACCAAATGGTACCATGTATTGGGTACTTACTCCCTTTGCATAGAATCATAGAAGTAGGGTCAGAAGGGACCTTGTAGATCTTCAAGTCTGACCCCCTGCCTGGGCAGGAGGAAAACTGGGCTCAATTGACCCCAGTCAGGTAGGCATCAAGCAACTTCTTAAAGACACCCGGGGTAGGAGCCAGCACCACTTTCCTTGAAAGTTGTTTCCAGATCCTAGCTGCCCTATTTGTGAAGTAGTTCTTATGGATGTCTAATTTAAATCTACTCTCCAACAACTTGTGGCCATTATTCCTCATTATCCCAGGGGGGCGCTAGAGGAAACAAGGTCTCTCCTAAACCCTTCTGGTCCCCCACTAGTGAGTTTATAGATGGTCACAAGGTTCCCCCCTCAGTCTTCTCTTGTGGAGGCTGAACAGGTTCAGGTCCCATAGCCTCTCATTGTAGGGTCTGCTCTGCTGTCCCCAAATTATGTGGGTGGCCCTCCTCTGGACCCTCTCAACATATTCCACATCCCTCTTGAAGTGAGGTGCCCAGAACTGGACACAGTACTCTAGCTGTGGCCTAACCAGTGTCGTGTAGAGGGGGAGAATCACCTCTTGGCCCTATTTGAGATGCACCTGTGAATGTATGATAGGGTCCGGATAGCCCTGCCAAACATGACCTTGCATTGTCGGCCCATATTCATCTTGGAGTCAGTGATGACTCCAAGATCCCTTTCTGCCTCTGTGCTCTCAAGAAGGGAGTTTCCCATGTTATAAGTGTGCTGCTGGTTACTACTGCCCAAGTGCAGCACCCTGCACTTGTCTGTATTGAAATGCATCCTGTTTTTGTTAGCCCACCCTTGCAACCTATCCAGGTCTTGCTGCAGCCTTTCCTTCCCTACTAACGTGCCCACCTCACTCCAAATTTTGGTATCATCAGCAAATTTGAATAGATTGCTTTTCACCCCATTGTCCAAATTGCTGATAAGGAAATTGAACAGTGCGAGCCCAAGGACTGAGCCCTGGAGGACTCCACTGCCCACTTTCCCCCAGGTTGAATATGACCCGTCCACTATCACCCTCTGAGTATGACCCTTCAGCCAATTTGCAATCCATCCGACTGTGTAGGCATTGATGCCACAGTCACCTAGTTTTTTAATGAGGATGGGGTGGTCTATAGTGTCAAAGGCCTTGCTGAAGTCCAGAAAGACTACATCCACGGCGACACTTGCATCCAATGCTTTTGTGACATGATCATAAAAGGCAATCAGGTTGGTTTGACACGACCTGCCCCTAATGAAACCATGCTAGCTGCCCTTTAAGCATCATCCCCAATGCTGACCCATCACAGATGTGCTCCTTGATGATCTTCTCAAACAGTTTCCCCAGGATTGAAGTAAGACTGACGGGCCTATAGTTGCCTGGGTCCTTCCTCCTCCCTTTTTAAAGATGGGGACCACATTGGCTATCTTCCAATCATCTGGCACCTTGTCCAAGCACCACGAGTGCTTGTAAAGCCATGCCAAGGGCCCTGCAATAACCCATGCTAGCTCCCTCAAAACCCTGGGGTGGAGAGCATCTGGACCTGCTGATTTGAACATGTCCAGCCCCTTCAGAAGTACTCTAACCTGTTCCTCCTCAACTTTAGGTCTTGAAGCATTCTCCTCAATTCCATCTTGAATTGCGGTGCGGGAGTCCCAGTCCCTGCACAAGAAAACAGGTGAAGAATTTGTTAAAGAGGTCTGCCTTCTCCTCTGGCACAACCACCAGATCAACCAGCGTATCTTGCAGGGGCCCCACATTTCCCAGTGCCTTCTTCCCGGTGCCCTATACATTTGAAAAATAATTTATTATCTTTGATCTTGGACACTAGTCCTAGCTCTTTGTCTGCCTTAGCTTTCCTAACAGCCCCCTTATGGGCCTGAGCAGTGGATGTGTACTCCTCTTTGGAGATAGTCCCCTCTGCCACTTCCACCGGGTGTATGCTGCCTTTCTGGCAATCAGGCATTCCCGGATGTCCTTGGTGAGCCAGGGAGGCTTTTGGGCACTCTTGCCCCCCTTGCTTCTTCTTGGGATTATCACCCTTTGGGCCTTGAGTATTGTCTTTTTAAGGAATGACCACTTATCTTGGGCACTGAGTTCCCCTGCCCTTGAGAACCTCAGCACCTCTCCCACTATTTTCCTCAAGTCTTTGAAGTTGGTCCTCTTGAAGTTTAGGGCTACCGCCCTGCTGCAGGCCCTTGTCACCCTGCGCCGGATAATGTGCTGTACGAGCTAGCCCCCAACTATCATCTCAGCTTGTTGAGGTATGGGCCACCTTAGAAAACCCCATACTGCCCGGGAGAGTAGGGGCAGGGCCAGGAAGTGAAAGAATGGAAAGCCTAAAGGCCTCAGCTGTTAATACAGCCAGACAATGGAGGAGCCCACAGTCTACAAATTAACTCTTTGTGGGTTGCATGAAACCTGCAAGTTGGACAGGCCTGGTTTAGATATTTAAAACAGACTGGTTAGATATAGAAAAAAAACAAGAGTCTTCCACTAGCAGGGAAGAGGGTTAATGGGTCTCATCGATCTGTAGATTCTCTGGAAATAGCTTCCAAATGTTTCTGAAGAGGTCATATCCTCCATAGCTTGCATATTCAAAACTTCCTATCATGTGAGCAAAAGTTCAGGACAAACACGGTAGGCTATATGCATGTCTTTTGGTAAGACATTCTAGGACAATGACTAATACAATTGTAACTAGTGGGTTGGTTTGTTTTCTTTGGGATGGGAGACAAAGGTGGGAGGTTTAAATCAGGAATAGCTCATTTTCTCTTAAGAACTAATATGTTGGATCTGAAAACTCAAAGTGATTAGGGGAGGCCCTGGACAATTGGAAAACAGCAAATATAGTGCCCATCTTTAAGAAGGAGGATCCAGGGAGCTACAGATCAGTCAGCCCACCTCAGCCCTCAGAAAAATCATGGAGAAGATCCTCAAGGAATCTATTTCTAAGCATTTGGAGAAGCAGATAATCAGGAACAGTCAGCATGGATTCACCAGGGGCAAGTCATGCCTGACTAACCCAATTGCCTTCTGTGATGAGATGACTGGCTCTGTGGATGTGGGGAAAGCAGTGGATGCGAGATACCTTGACTTCAGCAAGGTTTTTGATACAGTCTCCCACAACATTCTTGCAGGTTGGGTTCCCTCCAGCTCTGGGAGGGGAGGGGTGAAATCATGGATGCCTGGGTTCTTCTCTGCTCAGCATCTGGCAGTTAGATCAGGGCTGGCACAGCATGAACCCTGGACTGTGCAGATTGCCAATGATGTGCAGAAAGCTAATAGTGCACTAGGCTGCATTAGTAGGAGCGTTGCCAGCAGGTTCAGGGAAGTAATTATTTCCCTTTATTCTGCACTGTTGAAGCCACATCTGGAGGACTGCCTCCAGTTTTGGACTCCCTACCATAGAAAGGCTGTGGACAAGTTGGAGACAGTCCAACAAAAATGGTTAAGGGGCTGGGTCACATTACTTACAAGGAGGTGAGGGAACTGGGCTTATATAGTCGAAAGAAGAGAAGATTGAGGGGGGATTTAATAGCATCTTTCAATTATCTGAAGGGGGGTTCCAAAGACGATGGAACTAGACTGTTGTCAGTGGTGGCAGATGTCAGAACAAGGAAAAATGGTCTCAAGTTGCAGCATGGGAAGTTTAGGTTAGATATTAGGGAGAATTTTCTCATAAGGAGGGGGATGAAGCTCTGGAACAGGTTGCCTAGAGAGGTGGTGAAATCTCCATCCTCAGAGGTTTTTAAGGCCTGATTCAAAGTCCTGGATGGAATGATCCTGCTTGGAGAAGGGGGTTGAACTAGATGACTTCCTGAGGTCCCTTCCCACCCTAATAATTTTCTAAGATTCAGTGACCTTTCTTCAGAGAGACAAAATCTTTTGTAAATGAATAGTTCTAAAGAGTAACAACTTCTCCCCTGAGTCTGTCACTGAATCAAGCAATGTGCTTTAACAGTGCATTAATTAACTGGCCCTATATGAAAGTGGGGCACCACTTTGAGTACATACAGAAGCTTGAGGAGGTTGGGAAAGGTTAGATCATCTTAAAAATGGTCACCAAATCTAATTTAGCTCACTCAGGTGCAGACCCTACCCTTAGATATTCAATCTAAGTGTGAACTGTACCAACATTCAGGAAGATAAGATCAGTTTAAAAATTACTGACCTGACCTAAGTTAACTGTAACTCCAAGGGAGTGTAATTTAGATTGGATCTGGTGAGACTGATCTAATTGAACTTCTGTATAGTTTCCAGTGCAAGCCTTGAGCACTCTCTCTCTCCTACCTGGCACCAGGCAACTTTTAGCCCCCCTAACCCTTTGCCCCACCTCCAGACAACCCTCCCCGTGCCAACCAGCCAGCCCCCAACACGCCCACCAATTCCCCCCTCCATCCTGCAAGCTGCTCCCCATGCAGGTTTTGCAAGTGCTGGCAGAACTCGCTACCCCCTCCTCCCATCATGCCAAACTCCACTAACCTCCCTGTGGACCCCATCAGAATGCCAACACCTCCCAATTTCCTCTAGGCACCCTACTTACTCCCCCCCCCACCAAGTCTCTCCTTGGCTCTCGCAATCCCAAGCCCCACACTAGCCCCACCCCCCATTCTGACTTATCTTAAATCAGGTGGCCATTTTTAACTCAATCTAACACCCTCTTAATCTTGTTCCGGGTAATGAGTGTTCAAGTTGTTGCATGATAAGGCACTTTTAAAGTGCTCTATGTTAGGGTAACAATATTTGAATCTTAGGGAGCACTGGATTTACAGCTGAATAAAAGGCATTACCTGTGGCCTAGCAAAACTTCTGACCACAAGTTAGAATGATATATTAGAAGTATGTTGCAAACAAGGTTCCCTCTAAAGTGTGTGCATGCACAGCTGCGCACAACTAAAAGTGTGGCTGTGCACAGCCTTTTCAAGGTCGCACACCAGGAGAGGAGCTGAAGTTCGTAGGTGAGGTTGGGGAAGGAGCCTGGTGTGGGTTCTGCCAGTTCCGGGGAAGTGCTCCACTCCCCCGCATTACAGGTGGGGCACTTCCCCAGAGCCAGCGGAGCCCACGCTAGCCTCCTATCCACAGCCTCCATCCCTGCCTTGCCTCAGTGAGGTTCTGCCGCCTTTGGGACACTGTTCTTTTTCCGGGTCCTGATGCCACATGCCTCCTCATTCCCAAAGGCCATGCAGGGGAGCAGAGCAGTGTCCTGGAGCCAGCAGAGCCTCACTCGGGGCAGGCAGTGGCTCCTCTCTGAGGTGAGGCAAGGCAGGGGTGGAGGCTGGGGTGAAAGGGCTGTTGCTAGCTCTGGGAAAGTGCTCTACTCCCTGGCCCTGATGTGGGGGAGTGGAGCACTTCCCAGAGCCAGTGGAGTCCGCTCCCAACCCCCAGGTCCCTTCAGTAAGTGTTCCACGCTGGACCGTGGTGACAGGCTTACGGACTGCTACTCCTTAGAGGGAACGTTGAATGCAAGATGCTTAGGCAAACACATTTTGCTTATGAATGCTTATGCCAAGTCAGCTGTTTGTTTATGTAAAGTAACCATTTTAACTGCGTCTTCGAAGTGAGTCTGAATGCTGTGAATGAGGTAAAGTTTTAGGAATGTGAAAATGGTACAGCCTGGGATAGGAAAATAGACTGGGATGTGAAAAACAAAACTTAATGGGTAACAGAATCTGAGATGAACATACATGAGAAAGTGAATGGTGATTGGTGAAGAAGCCTTCAGAAACTTCCAGGTTTTGGTTAGAGTCCGCCCATTGACCGAAGAAGAGAAGTCATGGTCTTAGATATGCGCTTATAGCAAACGGACATGTAAATGAATGAAATGCATAGGCAATTTTATGCGCTTATAGCAAACGGACATGTAAATGAATGAAATGCATGGGCAATTTTATGCTAATGAAGCAAATAGTAAACAGAGGTGGAGATTGAGATGGGAGAAATGGGTGAAACAAAAGCCAGGACAGAGGTGGAGTGAATGTTAATGAGTATAAACCAAAGTATATAAATGTGGGAAAGAACTATTGTTAATGGTGGCTCTCTGGTTTGTTGGTTTTTTGGGAGCTGGTATGAAGCTGTCTCCATTCTGAATAAAACTGTGGCATGCAATGTGTGCTGGTGCTTACTCCCTGCTTGCTCTGGCTAATGAGCAACAGGATCCATGGTCAATTGGATCATCATCTCCCTAGTCGTGAGGCACTGCATGGAGTTGGGGTTTAACACTCTATAGCCATGCACTTCTGTCAAGCGCATAACTATAGAGCACTTCAGGGGCCTGAACACATGACTGTGGCAAGAAAACTTTTTGCCTGCCTCCCCTCAAATGTGAAGCTCCTCAATATGGCAAAAGCCCCTTTTGCAGTAGTTGCCTCCTTTTGGGGATGCTTACTCTTTTCTACCTTTTCTTCCTTCCTCTTTCTTTTAGTATATTATTATTTTTATGCAAGGTGTACTTGAACAGAAAATAGAGTTTATAGATGTTTTTACAAATGTAGTTTAAGTTTAAAAGTAAGTTGTACCATGTAACAATGTTAGCAAGGGCAGGAATCTCTTTATGGAGAGGGTCCCTGAATAAATCATGATTGATTATGTAACACAGTAGCTAATCTGGATAAACAAGTTAATGAGCAGCAATTAACACCAACAAAACTACAGACCAAGAGGAAAGAATCAATACAGAGCCAGGAACTCCCTGAAACTTCACTGTTAAAATGTACAGAAGCCCTGGTTTGAACTAATCATAGTATCTAGGGTCAGAAGCGGCCTAGAGCAGGCCATCTAGTCTGACCCAATGGCAGGAACGAGTGCCAGGGTCACAGGACCCCAGCCAAGTACCTATCTAATCTACTCTTAAAGATGCCCAAGGTAGGAGCAACAACAACTTCCC
>JAGPOW010003316.1:51099015-51121017 GCA_030014935.1 Caiman crocodilus | reverse complement strand
AACCGTGTAGGGGTCAATGCCACAGCTCCCCATCTTTTTAATGAGGATGGGGTGGGAGACCATGTCAAACGCCTTCCTGAAGTCTAAAAAGACTACGTCTACAGGGGTGCCCGCATAATCGACGCTGGAAACAGACCTTTTGGACTGAAATACCCCTTGATCAACCACTTCCAGAGCTCTGCGAATCAAAATTCATCAGCGAATGCCTGAGACTGCACATACCTGTGGATGTGACCCCTTGGCTGACAGCTGCCATCCAGCAGCAACCAGGAGGGGTGTCTCTTGAAGTCAACAACCCCTGGATTGGGTAAGCCCGAGAACTGGGGAGTCACCAAAGTCTGCAAAAGAGAGAAAGAAGGCAGCAAAGAATGATCCTCAATGGTGCCCTCTTTGACCTGACCAGCACCTTGCCTGTCCAGCCAGAAGGACCAGCTGGAAGGACCCCCTTCTGAAGCAACAATGCACTGAAAGAAGCCTCAATTGACCATTGACAAAGGACTCCAGTGCTTAAGGATAGGTTTATCTTGACGCTGATGCTTAGTGTTCATAGTGCTAACGTGAGTGGATCAGCACCAAGGTTTATAGTCTGACTTTTGCATCTATCCAATACACTAGAATTTTATGATGATCCTGTGAGTTGGTGCTTAGTAGCCAACATGACAAATTGTTATTTCTGTCACTGCCTTTTGTCTTTGACACAATTATGCAAGAGGAGAAGCTATATCAAACTTAGTCACAAGTAAAAGCACACACACAAAATGTGTCTGAGCCACTAAGCATGCCAATACCACACATGTAAGTCTAACACCCTCTGATGCCAGAGATAACATGTTGGAAAAGGATTAAAAAAAGTAGTACTCAGTTTCCTAACATATTAAGTGTACTGTTCTATTGTACCAAATTTTCCAACTTCAGAAATAGATATTTGCTAACAAAATTGACTTCTGTTCCAAAACTCCCCCCTGTGTTGGCCTGAGAGAACATCTATTTTCCTAAAGAGTGCTTGAGAAAGTGAATTATGGCTAAGACTTTAGTTTTGCTCAGATATGAGGGTGATATAAAATGTATTCCAGACTAATTGGACTCCAAGAGATTATTGAAGGGAATGTGCACCTACAACTATGAATAGACACACTGGCATGTATGAAAAGCCAAATAAAATTAAGATCTATACCAAGTAATATGAAACTGTCAGCAACAAAATTTAGCATGTTTTTGCAAGACAATAAAAATTACTAAATTGTAAACATCATTGGCATATAATGTTCATAATGCCAGCAGAAAATATAAAAGAATGAAAGAATTTTTTAACTATGGAGGCCATAGGAGCCCTAAGGGATGTTCACTCTCTAAATTGTTAAAAAGATGGTTTAGTGCATTATTTCCAGCACAAGTGTCTTGAGGCAATCATCACTTAATATGAAAACTGAGATCCTCTCTGTAGACTCAATTCTGCTACCCTCAATCGAGTTAAGTAACATTTACTTGCGTGAGTAGTCTCACTGAAGTCACTGATGGGAGAAAGGTCTGGGCAGTTGTATAAAGCTCAATCCTGCAGTCTTTTTAGAGCACACAAACATTAAGAACACAAAATCATTTACAATGGAAAAACCAGAAAGATTTGAAAGAATTGTTTTTCTTGAGAGAGACTGTTAGACCAAACAACAGAAACAAAAAGACAAGAGGGAGGGAGACAGAGAGTTACTTAAAAAATGTTTAAGAGTCCTAATGCATCAGCTTAATAGAAAATAGGGTTCATTGGGGAAAATTAACTTTGACAATGGAAAACTATGTTTTTTCTTGTCTGCTTGTGGTACCCAGGATACTCACAATGTTACATGGATCATCTGTGTCTTTACTGAGAGGTTTAGGAATAAAACAAATATATTAAGCCAGTATCTTGGTGAGTACAAAGCCATAAGAGAATCTTGTTTTCGTATTCAGTCCAAAACAGGAGCTTTCAACATTTTTTTAAGGAATGTACCCTTTCTGGGTACACTTCTGGCAGAGTGGGGGTGGGGTGGCAGTGGCCAGATGTAGAGTGCAGCAGGGGGAGCGTAGCAGCTACTGGATGTGGACTTTTTGCAGGGCGGGGGAAAGAGGGCAGGGATCCTTGCACACGGGTAGTGGGTGACCGCATGCGACCTCCAGGTCCCTCCTTTGGCTGGCCAGACAAGGGGGGTGAAGAAGAATGTATTGCATTTGTAAGCTTGTCTAACTCTATCCCAACCAAGCAGTTGGTTCAAAACATATACACACACTAGCCCAGAAATGTCTTTACCTAAACAAGGCAAGAGCATTAAAACTAGAGAGACTTCATTTGTGGAATATCCAGGAATTAGTCTATCATAGCAGTCAAAAGAAATTTTGGTCCTGCTACCTATTCAAGATACTTTAAAATCAATTTAAAATAGCCAATCCCAGAACAGAAGACCAACAAATAGTAATGTTAAAGTTTTCAGATTAATCATCATAATCATTTATTTTAAGTTTGCCCTTGCAAATAGTAGGCACCTTACAATTAAAAAGGATCCTGCCTTAAGCATCTAGAGAGTTTAAGCACGACAATAAAAAGTATGTTTCAATGATCAGACTGGAAAAGGAGGAAGATGGCATGATTGATCATCCAAGATTAGCTCAGTGAAATCTGAGGAAGGAAAACGAGAAGAAACTTAGTACAGGAAAAATGTTGGTGTGTTATTATTTGTGTCTTCCTCATATTCATTATTTTATATCAGCCATGTCCTTTTTTTGTTTTGTTTTGGAGGGTTGTTGGTTTTTTGTTTCCACTCTATACAATTTACTTTGAATCTTTTTTTATCACTTCTCATATGGAATTCCACCTGCTTGTTTTTCACCAGTCTCTGACCCTTTTCTTCTCTGTTTTATTGATGAAGTAGCTTGCATAAAGCACAGTACTGGAGGCAAGGCAGCACTGATGCTTCAGATCATCCACATATTTTTCACATTATCATCACATTATTTTTCTTCACATTCTTTAAACAATGCAATACCTTTTTTATTACACAGATAGGGATTAATTACTGGTGTATGTTCCTTTATTATAAGCCACCTAGTATACCTTCTCCGCATTTCAATATTCTGGTGTGAGAGATTCAGCTTCTACCAAGGTGCCACTTTTCAGATCTGTGCCTTTGGACTTCCTTTTGCTTGCCTTGATCTGTAGAAATATAGGACCAGATCCACACAAAAAAAAAAAAATGAGGGTAGGCTCAATCCTTCCTCTGCTATATCAGGCCAATTATATAGGCTCCATCCTTCCTCTGCATATAGCAGGCCAATTATATAGAAATGAAGGCAAGTCATGAGGCCCCAGAAAAGTAAGCAAAACAGACCCTAACTCTATAGCCTAATGCTGAGAGTTACTAGAAGAATGATAGATTTTGGTCCCTATTCCTGGAACCTTTTATGCATTTTCTATTAGATAGACATTGTACATGTACATAAAAAGCATTTGAAGCAGAGATCAAACTCAGGATTCCTCCCTCTCAGAGGAGTGTCGTTCTCATTAAGCTTCAAACCTGGGTTCTTTTGTTTACTTTCCTTCTGGCCCCATGATTCTCACATTCATTTCTATCCATAAGTTAGCTTTACAGAATGGTACTCAGTTCTCCCCAACCAGGTTTGCCAATATCCCAGCAGTTAGGGCAGTCTCCTGGCAGGGCCTGGACCCTCTCCATTATGAGGAAGCAACTGACCCAGGACTTCTGCTTCCAAGTTCTAACTTGTGGGTTATGGTATGAAAGGTTGGCAGCACAAACACTTCCTCCTTAGCCTTAGGGAGAGGAGTGTCATCAAGCCAGTTACATGTAAACAAAGAAATTACTTAGCTTCCCGAGTCAATGAAAGATGGTTCCTGGAAATCCCAATCTCCATCTCGTCAGCCTTGTCCTCACTGCCAGGGCCACCGCTGGCTTCTGTGGGTGCCCCCCCCAGACTCAGAAGGCACCAGTTGCCCATGCTGTTCCAGGAGTTTTCACCCCCAACCTAATGTAATGTTATTAATAGGAGTGAACAGATAGACATTTTTGGGGCCGATGCCAGTGGCTGATTTTTGAGCCATGTCAGCCAATACTGATCTGACTGCCGATACACAACCAGCAACTGTATACTTGGCAACTTGGAGAGCAGCATCCCTCTGATTCGTCTGTTGTGAGGAAGGGGAAATAGGGAAGTGCAGATCAAGGCCCCCCACAGTGAGAGAGCAAGAGAGCTGGGGCAGGGGTAGAGGCAGGAGCTGCACAGCCAGGGTGGAGTGGAGTGGTGAGTAGCTCATCTGGGGGGTGGCAGGGAAGGGCAGCTCCCACTTCTGCATGCACCCAGGGAGGGCATGAGGGTATATGCTGCCAGCTCCATCTCATGCCTTGCCCTGGCTGTGCAACGATTGCCCATGCCCCAGCCCCCATTTCCTCCCTCACTGTCAGTACCTTGATCTACCCCCACATACCCCTTCCCTCACAGACTTACAGACTGGACCCAGCTGCCAGGCTGTGATCCTGGCTGCCTGCATGCTGTACTCTGGCTGCATGTATGCATGGGACATTTATCAGTGACATTAATTGGCCACAATAGCCAAAAAAAAGCTGATTGCTGATGATATCAATTTTCCTTATATTGGTGCATCTCTAGTCATTAACTGTAGTGCTCAACCTGTTCACAATATCAATCTCCCAGATTGCTTTCAATAGTCACTAGGAGATGATGTCGATTTCCATAGACTTCCAGTCAATATAGGAAGTTTGGCAACCTTAGGCCAGCCACTCTGATGATAGGGAGTAGGTTGAGGGTTAGGCTCTATTGAAGGCTTCATTCTAGCCTTAACCAGCCTGGTGACTAGCCACAGGTACCAGGCCTGGATGAATGGCAATACTGCCAGGCCAGCTTGCATATTTTAAGCCCATGTGTCAGGGGACAGCCTATATCAAATACTGTCCCTTTGGCCATCATCCATGGCTGTAGAAAATACTCTTTTTATGCTACTCCTGGGAGCTATGATTCAGTAGCATATTTAAAAGGATAACATACTTATACAATTGTACACCTCATGACAATCCCCACTCCTCTGTTACCAGCCAGGGTCACAATTAAAAACAAAATAAAATAAAATGAACACTGCTATCAGGCAACTGTCTAGAAGAAATAAAGTTAAAAAAACAAGTGGCAAAATCAACCAGCCGAAAAAAATCAGGTTAACTCTTGCTTAGACCACATATAGATGTTCTGTTTCTTCCATCAGGGGAGCAATGGACCTCTTGGCAATTGCAATCATACAGACATTCCAGCCCATAAAAATTACAAGTATTCACATTGTGTTCCCCAAAGCAAAAATGACTGTTCTAGACAAAGTTACCCAATTCCAACCAGGTAGAAGTTGTTCCTGAGAGAGTTTATTTTGGGTCTACGAATGTCTATACACTTTCCTGCACCTTAACTCCTCTGGGGACCAGGAGGAGTGGAGCTGTGGGTCATGGATCCCATGCTTTCTAGAGTGTGGACTCATCCCAGTTTGGAGAAGGCATATGACAGCTATTTCTGCCCCTCCCACAGATTGAGAGGGCAGGGGGAAGGAGAATAGGAGCATCTAACAAAATGTGAAAAATAGCTTCTCCCCAGTGTCTCCTCACACAAATTCCTGGTGTGAGAAGTAGGCAGGGGGCTTTGTCCCCCTGGCTTAGTTGTTCAGCTCCCAGGCTGAGTACATGGAACAATACCACCCCCCTGCCTAGTTCTCCTTCAGGAGTTCCCAGGAAGTAGGCAGTCTTCAGCAGCTTTGCCCCTGCTCCTTTTCTCCTGGGAATGGGAGAAGTGAAGCAGCCCAAGTGGTCCCAAGACTGGGATAAACCTAGTTTTGTGAGGATGCAAGAAGCAGAGGAGAGGGGGCAGTTGCAGGCTCCCTCTTCCAGAATTGTTTCTAGTCAGTTTAGCTCTTTTCCATACAGTACAGAGTGGAAAGCAGGTTGCTAGCTTCTAGCTTCTCATACTTTTGAAGGAAACCAATTTAACAGGTGCCTGTAGGGGGTGGCCAGTTCTTTCAGCTCAAATCTGTCCTTGAGCCCTTCAATCTGCTCCCAGCATCAGTTTTTTTCTGCAGTCAAAACCACAGGCTGTAATGCCCTTGGTTCCTGTGTTTCCCAGGGCTCAGCCACAAGCAAAATAATCCAAAGGAATGTCCCAGCAACACAGGCTTCAAAACCCCAGGGTTGATCTGCACCACAAAGTCCAGCTGCAAGTATCAAACAACCCAATATAAACATACCCAGTGTTAGCTAGCTTTCATCCTGTAGTCTTCCTCTGAGGAATCTTCCTCCATTTCCCTTTTAACTCCCTGACCTACTTCCTCTTCCTGTTCTGTTATTTCCAGTCAGCCAGTCACTTCCCCTCATTACTGCTAATTGCCTGCCAGCAATTAGGCCCCTTATGTGGGTGGCTTGTTGCTGGCTGGCTAATTATTCAGGCTTCTAGCCTGCAGCCTGTTACAGTGCCATTTCAAATCAAAACACCACATAACATTTTGCAATAGCTTATTAAAACAGAATTGTATTATATACAAGCTGAATGGATCCCCAATACAGAATCCTTTGCCCTCAAAAAAATTAATTTCAACAAATAAATGAGTTTTCCAATTAAAGAACTGGTTATCCATAAAATGTTTTAGTAATAAGAAATGTTGAGAACCTATTCAGACATTGCCAACATTTCCATTTACACAACAATGATCAAAGGAATCTTGAGTGAGCAATTTTAATAAGTCCTTTCTGTTGTCAAAACTCTTCAGGCCTGGATAGGTATCCCTAGAATAACTAATGGAGTTGGTTCAAATACCTAACACAACTCAAAACTATGAGCAACCTTTTCTCTGAGGTAATGGGAAATTTCAGATGGCGTTGACATTGCTCAGGGAAAATGGTCTTCTCTGGCAGATTTAATCGCATGCCTCATGTCAGAGACTGCAAACCCATCTCCCCCTCTCACAGTCTCTCTTTCTATGCAGATGGAAGATGGCTGGCTAGTCCTGAAAGTACAGTTACATTAAGGGCATGCTAGCAGAGAGAAAGGAGTTTCAATCTCTAATTATAGTGGTAGCTTTTTACTGATTAATACTTCCATGCCCAGCTCTTAGTGGGGCTATGCATTTTGGGTTTTTTTATAATAAAGATTTTTAAAATGTCAAACCTCTCTCTATTGTCAAACTCTCAACAAATACATAAACAAAAATGAGATGAACTTTTATAGAGGATTTGTATCCTGGGATGGTAGAAGAACCAGCAATTTCTCAAAGAAATAATAACCATAATGATGAATGCCCTTTGTTGCAAAAATACTATTAGTCTAGTAAGTTCCTTGATTGACTTTTATATTTTATAGTTCTGTTCTTGCATTTTACCCTAATTCTCTTCCTTCTGTTAATCTACTACAGCTATAATCAGGCTTTGGGGACTGATTCATAAAAGCCAGAGTACCCAAAGCACACTTTAATTTGCAATGTTGACATTGTAGTAGATCACTTTGCTTCTGTAAACAATGAATGCTGTTCCTGAAGGATACATTATCACAAAATGTAGCTGCCATGCTGGTTCTGGTCTGTAGTTCAAGACTGAATGTATAGACTCATTCAGATTGATAAAAATCGAATTAGAAACTGCAAATAATATGAAATCTTACAGAACAAATACAATTATCATTCCCTGGAAACAGATTTTATGTTAGTTTGCTTTTCTTAGGGGCATTCATTTTTGGTTTATTCCCATGCTTTTGCCAATTTACTGCATGATCTCAGTCAATTAGTACCATACATTTATGGATTTGTAAGTATGGTAATCAAGGGGTACCGGGTGGCTTGATCCAGATCCTGAACTGAAAGCATCATTCTGGGCTAATTTGAATGACTAGCTCCACTTAACACAATTGTAGTTACCTGTCCTTTAGGCTGGGAAGTCAGGGTGTCCAGACATGGATACCATCTAATATTCCCTTGTACATCACTGGCTACAGAGAAATAGGGTGCCTTAATCCCATTAATCCAATGAGCTATTTGAGCTCAGGTGGAAAATGGATAGATTCAAGCCTAGACACATTAATATCTAAATGATTTTCTTGGAGTTCATGCCCTCATTAAAGGTTTGGATTAAGAAATCATCATCTCTTCTATGAAATAGCTTTAAGAAATTGTCATGAGTTGTACTAATGGGTCTTGCAGTCATTTTCACATTATGTCCAAACATTAAGTGGCTTGATCTCCTACAGTATCAGAACAGATAATGAAGATTTTTTGACACCTTCCAGAGTATCCTTCTACATTCTGAAGAGATCATAACAAACAGGAGAAGTTCTGACCTTTCCCTCCTTACAATTGGATGGACTAAGATGCAGCCTATTGCCCCTTAGCCATCACAGTCCTGTTTCTTCCTAGGAAGGAATGAGAGTGACAGTAGAATCACAGGAGATACAGTTTTTAATACCAGTAAACCCCACTGCTGACAAGTATGATAAAGTTTTAAAAGACACTTTTTGGCTATTAAGGCAAGAGTAATTCTAGACACAGGAGAAGGAAGGAAAATCTGGGAGGTCAGTTTATGAACAGGTGGTATCAAAGTAGTTTGTAGTAGCACAGCAAAACAGTGACAAAGGGCTGATACACTACCAATGAAAATAAAAAAAGAAGAAAAAAAAATCATCATTACCTTTTTTCTCAGTTTTTTGGCCAGTTTTGTTTTCACCCCTGAAGACCAGGGGTAGCTGTTTTGAAGGAAAGTCTCATTTCCAGTTACAGAAGATATTGTGAAATGATTGGCACTTTAACTAAATATGCTATGGGCCATGTTGCACTTTACACTTTGAATGTGTTAAATGCACTTAAAATGCAAGTGACTGCATATTCAAACAGCAAAACGCATGCTAAGTGAGACCGTATCACAGCAAAGTTACACCATTTCACGGAAGGACTATTTCCAGATAGTGTTAAGTAACATATATTCAGCTGTCATTGAATTGTTTCAGGAACATAACATGAATAATTTGCAGTCCACACCCATCCATGACATCAATGTCTGTTGTTCTCTGCTGTTCTCTACCTCCAGATAGAACAAAGCATACCATAAATCTGGAGGTATGCCTGGATCTTTCACCTGTCAGGTTCATTCAGGACCAAATTGAAAGCTAGGTGTCCACAGCCCAAGAGCAGCAGTGCCTTAGCACTGCCCCAAAGCTGGTTAATGATGCCTATGTGGTACCAGGACAATCCGCTGATTGCCAGTCCCACTCCTGGTTCAAGGCTCTGGTGTAGTACTGGGGCTGGAACTGACAATCATCAAGCTGTGGATCTCAGAGATCATAGCAAACGTTAATCATGCGACTTCCCAGCACACGTTCTAACTTTAGTACATGTTAAATCTGTGCAGTATTAAGTATCCCATGTGACAGAGGACCCTATGACTTCATTCCTAGTAGGACTAACAAGAAAAGAAACATATTTACTAGAGACAACCTCAGTTACACATGCATGAGGGACAGTTTGATTGATTTCAACTGGACCATTTCTTACCTCAAATAAACCAGATACTCTTATTGGGGCTTTTTTTTCCCCCTTAACCACCTCCTTAGTAAAAAACTTCACATTGAGGCAAATTATGCAAATCTTCTAATAAACAATGCTAGAAATACATAATCCCCCTGTCCCCACATCACCCTTATTATCCCAAAATGCAAGGAAAAGCTTTGTATATATAATATACCTTCCTCACACATCTTTGCATACTAACAAGTGAAAACCATCCATTCTTTTAGAAAGCCAGGTACAGGGTCATGTATCAGAGATCTAATTGGAATAACCCGAGCAAGGGCAGATCCAGGGGGATGACACAGCTCAGACCCTTCCAGTTGATCATACAGGGCAAGCAGCAGTCTGGAACTTCTTTTCTTTCGTCTCTCTTTTTTTTTTTTTTTAAGTCCTCAAAGAAAGTAAGCATTCTCCCCCCCACTTCTTTTCCCTCCATGCTCAGTGGCACCAGTGCTCTTCTGCACTTTCCTTCTCAATCCCTCTGCCCACTGCTGCACTTTCTCTGCATGCCTCAGGAGCAAAGTTGGGGGGAAGAGAAGAGGGGAATGCCAGAGCCAATCTTGTATGCTTCAGTAAGGCCCAGGTAAGGAAAGAGGCAGCAGTGGGCTCCCTCCTCCCTGTTTGGTCTTCCACCACCCCCTGTTGCCTAGCAGCCCAGGAGCAGGCACAGGGAAAAGGAACCTGTGTCTAGCCAAACCTGGCTCCATGTTCAGTCCTACTGGAAATGGGAGGGAATAGCCCTGGAAGGCTCCCTCCACCTGCCCTCAGGTTAGCTGGAGACGGTGGCAGACACAAGCAAGGAGTTGAGGGAAATGTGCTACTGAGCATGGAGAGGAAGGAGGAGGGAGTGAAAATTTGTACCTGTTTCAGGCACTTAAACATGTGCCAGCTGCTGCTCCCATGCCACAACCCACCCACCCTGGGGAAGAGGGATAGGAATGGGATCCAGGATGTAGCCATCCCTGCGGCACAGGTCGCTGCTCCCACACTGCCTTTTCTGAAATCTTCGGTCCATCCATGAAGCTGAATATGGACCAGTGTATATGCTTCTGTGAGATAGTCATATACTGTTTCCTATCATGCAAATGTATACTAAGATGTGGGATTCTGCTTCAAATGTCTAATTGTAATCTAATATAAAAATAAAATGCTAGTTTAAAATGAGATGTCCAATCCCGATTAAACTATATGTATATGTTCCATTTAATTATGATTTTCTGTGGATTTAAATGCTGTTCAGATCATACCTGGTGCAGGTGCTTGTCCCACTGTTAAAACATTTGGATTTCGAGTAAAACACTTAGGACCTCTTATCAAAGTCCCACAGCAATTTCCACCCTTTCATACTTCAAGCTGCACTCTCCATCTGAGATTATCAAGCACTAGCACATTATATCTGAAGGTTACTGATTAGGCTTAATTTATTGATTACTACAGTAATTCACTAGCTGCTTGGTTCTGTTTCAGAGAAAGGTGCATTAGCCACTGAAAAGAGTATTATTGATCTTTCTTGGAAATGCTGGGGTATTTGCTTTCTCCTAAAGCCCTTGCGAGTACTGGAGTCTTATCATTAGGTGAGAATCTCATTGTTCATTAAAAATGAAGGGGGTTGGGTCATCCTTATTGTATCAGGGAAGAATTTGACAACATGAACTGAATTGATTTTAAAGACTCAAAAAAGAAAAGGCAAGTACAAATAACCTAGTTACTTTTTTAAGTCTCACATTTTTTTAAATCGAATCTCATCATTTTTTCAGTCCTGGTTTATTAATGTTTTTTAAAACACTTGATGTTGGCAAGACTGAATGCTTGAAAGACTAGAGTAGTAGAATTGATGGACAATAATCCCAATTCTGTACTTTTTACTGATTGCATTGGAATAATCACTTAACTTTTGTGCCTCAGTATGAAGGTGCGCAGGCAATAAAATATGTAAGTTTAATTCTTACATATCTATTACAGGAGTTGGGAGGCTAACTGTCTACCATCATTTTGTGATCAAGTATGGAAGGTTCTACAGAATTACAAAGTCATGTTTTAAATCTGTGCAACTGTGCAAGAAATAGATTAATTCCTCAATGGATTAAGCATAGCATGCTGTTTTATGAACATGCCTTATCTTAATCCAATGCAACCCAAAGCTGAAACCACTACTAGAGACTTTAATGATTCATTAATACTACTGCACATTAAATAAAGAAGAACACATGCATCACTGGTAATGCATTTTCATTACATATTATGTTCCCAAGGAAAACTGTTATAGCTGTATTATAGAATCACCATCTTGATTCTACAGTTTTTTGTATTGTAATAATATTATCACTGCGAATGCCTAACATTACTATGATGGCTACAGCATCGCCAAAGTGATCGTTCAAATGCGCTTTCTATTTTACAATTCATTCAATTTAATTTTTAAATGACTATTGATGCTACAAAATAAACCACTCACTGATTTGAATATCTAACCAGCAAAAAAACTTCCTCCTAGGCCACTAGTAAAATTAATTTAAATGTTGCTGGCTTGGGTGTTTTATTTTTCAATGCACTGCTGTGTCTCCAGCAGCAAACCTAGCATTCCTCAGGGAAATGACACTATGCTGTTTTTGCCAACACCTAACTTTTCTGATATAAAAATACATGGTAGTTCCTCTGACATTAACAGAAAACTAGACATATATTATACAATCTTGTTTTAAGACACAATATCAAGTCTAGATTTAGTCCTACTTAGAGTAAGGCCCACACCTGCAAAAGGATTTTAGTTTCCAAAACAGGATCCCTAAAAAATACATGTTAAAAGTAGGACTTAGGTGGAATTTAGGAGCCTACATCTGATAGTGATTCACAAAACCTCTGCCTAAATTCTTAGGCTCCTGAAAGGCCATAGGCGTCTAAGATTTTGCCAGTGAAGTTCCCTAAGAACATTTCTACATAGCCAGAATTACTGCTATCTTGGCATATCCGATAGTCTTAGCACATAAGATCATTTCAGTTTCCAAAATACAGTGTCTCAGTGCCTCAAGGCCTGTAGGTAGGCATAGATCAAGCTTGAGGACAGCACATACACAGCAGCCAGAGTTACCGTGAGCTAATTTACTGAGTGAATTCACTAGCTGATGCCATGTAGCAGAGTATGCCAGCTTCTCAACATAGCTAGTTAACGTAAGTTCAGTGCTTTACTAATAGTTTTCTAGAACTAGTATGGTGGTGGGGGCACTTTAACTAAAGGTCATCAAACAAGGTTTAGTTAAAGCACCCCCATAGCCATTTTGAAGCGTGGGATGCTGAATACACCTGACGCTGCAGGAGCTTGAATTAGAGCAGTTCTGAGAGCCGCCCTAATTGAAGCACCCCTCCCTGCACCACCCCAGAACATGTGTATAGACACCCATGAATTCCAGTTTTCCAGGAGTTGGGCAAAGCTCACAGTCACTACACTTAAGTCCCCTTGCACATTTGGTTTGTAATGCCCATCCAAAGGAAAAAGGAATAAGAAGTGAACTTCACTTAATAAGTGAGTAGGAATGAGACAGGCAACTTTTCCACTTATTTCTTTCTTAACCCATAATCTTGCCTCCACCTCCCTGTAACACCTGAGCAACTGCAGGGATGGAGTTGAGCAGTAACTAGTATAATCCCCCCAAAAGCAGAGAGAAATTGTGCTTCAGGAGTGTCTTAAAACTTGATGCTCCCAAGAGATGTTTCCAGGGCATCGGGCAAATGTTACATTTAAGATACAATTAACCAGCTTCTGAGGTGCATCCTAATCAAGGGCTCTGGTACACCCCCACACATTAAGAGAGGCAAGCAGCTGATTGGAGCTCCCAGTCTGGGGATCACACTGGAGCCCTTAACTCTGATTCACCCTGGAAGCTGGAAACAAAGAATCAGGTGTCTGAATTACTACTTGCTGATGCAGGGGGAGCCCAGGATCATGATCATCAACTGGGCACAATTGATATCTGAAGTTCAATCCCACAGTCATGCCTCCTGCAATTTGCACTTCCTGTCATGTTGCATGTAATTGTTGGGATTATGCAACAGAACCTGTGGCACCTTTCACTCAATATCTGTCATGGACCTGAGATAGATAATACCTAAGGTGACAGTCTTTCAATAATGGTGTTGTTTTATCATTGTTCAATAATTCTGAGTAAGATAAGTTAAGAAAGAGACTAGGACAATGTGGGTGCATCTACACATGCGGCGGACAGTAACAGTAATAACTGCACAGTCATTTAGTACTTGGTTAAAGAGAGGTCATATTCCTACCTCTCCTTCCATTCTGGCTTCTTGCATCTTACTGGGCATATCTACACAAGATGCTACAGTACAGTAGCAACATACTACTGCACTGTAGTTTGTTGCTATAGTGCCATAGCATTTCTGGACACAAACCGTGGTGATATTGCTACCGTGCCATAGTAACAAGTTTAACCAAGTACTAAATGGCTGCACATCATATTCCTACCTCTCCTTCCATTCTGGCTTCTTGCATCTTACTGGGGACTGGGTATGTAATGCCAATTACTGTGCAGTCATTTAGTACTTGTTTTACCAAAGTACAGCAAAAGGAGGACTGTACTGCTGTTCCTACACAGTCCCATCACCGCATGGTTATTTTCAGATGCCACTGCACAGTAGCAATGAGCTACTTCACAGTAACTCATTACTACTGTGCAGTAGCATTGCCATCATGGCTTGTGCCTGGCAACAATATGGAACCATAACATCTCATGTAGACAGGCCCAATAAGATGCAAGAAGCTGAAATGGAAGGAGACATAGGAATATGATACTAGTCCCAGGTGCCAATTATTTCCCTTGTCTCAATTTAGAAAGGCTGGGAATATCCAACATTGCTTGGTATTACCTGACTAGTTCCCTGTGGTTGCTCCTTGGTAGCAGATTTAAATATTCATTCTGAGATCTATTATTTAATGTTACATCATTCTTTCATGATTTTTATGACTAAAGGTAGCAGAGTGAAAGGGGGCAAGGGAACAGGACTATACACTTCAGAGACAAAGGAGGTATAAAAATTGGAAATAAATTTATTTTTACTCTCCTGTTTCCTCCTAATGATACTAGAAGGACAATCAGCTATTAGAATTCTCTCAAAGTTCTTTAACTGACTGGTTATTTTTAACATCAATGCATTAAATAAGGCTGCCCTCACAACTGATTTTGTGCAAAAATCATAAATATTTAAAAATATTAAACAATACGTTCTACTCCTTCCTTCTACCACAGTATATAGCAGCACTGTCCAGGATCTAAGTGGTCACAGTGACTATGCACATCTCAGGTGCATGCCATGCTGTCCTCCCTTTGCTGAACTGCACAGGTCCCTGAGAAATAAAGGCTAAGATGTAAGAAAAAGGAAAACTAGGAAAATATTGTAACAAGTCTTGCTTTCTCTCTGCTGCAAGCCTTCTATTTTCTGTACTTAGATTTTAAATTCTTCAGGGCAAAGAACATATCTATATATATATATTTTTACATATATATATTTTTACATATCTATAAGGAACCAGTCTTATCTGCAGTGTCATCTAAAGAATATCAGCAAACACTGCCACCTGAAAAGAAAACACATTAAAGGCTAAAGCCCTTGTGCCACATGGTTTCTCATAGAAGCAGCATTTTTAGAAATGTAAATAAAGAGCAAGATACCTTAGGTAGCCCAAAGCGGTCAAAAACCGCTATTTCCCCCTCCCCACAAAGTGCAACACAGCCATTAGTGATGACCCTGTAGAATCAAACTCCTTCGGGGATACTGTACAACAGGGTGGTTTGCTATTGACAGTATAAAATCTACTGAAACTCCCTTGTATTTGAATTCATCTTAAAGCATCACATCTGCATAGTATTATTATTACAAGGAATATGACTTTTCTGGATAGGATTTTTAATCTTGTTGACTTTTTTTATGCTGCTTCTATGCAACTCTCCAATCACTAAAAATTATCCCCTCTAATGAGAAATAATGCCCATTTCCAATACCATAACCTACTTATGTTGGCTGAGCCAATATTATCAGCTACTTTACCCTAGTGTTTGATCAGCCTAACAGGAACTTTTCACTGCAGAGGTGGTTGCTGTGTTTACTTTTCATCAGCTGTAAATGGGATTTCCCAGAACAATAAATGCAGATGCTTTTATTGCATTTTAGGTAACATCACTTTTTTTGTTTTGTTAATGTGAACCTTCCTCAGCCGCTAACAGCATGATCCAAATCCCATTTGAAATAAGTAGAAAGATTCCCATCAAGTTTGATGAGCTTTGGATCAGTCCCCAAGTACATTTATGCTTAATGAGATGCTAATGTGAAATTTTATGCTGCTGCTTGTACAAATAGTTTTTCTTCTGAACTCGATTTCCTCTATGTACTCCTAATACAAAAAGCATTATATAGCCTTTTTTAGACCCCTGAGTTGGTAAGCGCACAGAAAGAGCATTTGTATTGCTTCCTGGTCTGTACTCCTTGGAGGCCCTTTCCAAGACAGTACCATGTTTGTACATAGTATGTTGACCACCTGTAGCAATCTAAATGAGATGTGATCATTGTACTACTGATTTCTCTTACTGTGTTAAAATGCAAGTATAAGGAGGGGAAAATTAAGGCCTAAGGATACACAAAACAAGTGTGGTATTTGCAGAAGCATTGTTTGTTTGTTGCTCCATCTGGTGGGGAACATTTGAATGACAACACCACTCAAATTATGAAGAACAGTACCGAGTTTGGGCTCAGTGCTCCTTCCTGACCAGCAGTGGCTGTGGTGGTTTTTTTTTATTTTTTACATACTGAATTTGTCTGAATCCAAGACAAAGTCTGAATATAAGAGGACTCCCCAATAATTAAATTCTATACATGGAAAATGATATATGTTATTTTCCATGTATAAAATCGAATCATTGGAAAGTAATCTTAAATTAATTGCCCACACTGTTGTGTCAGGGAAAGCAGTGGTGGGAGGAAGTTAAACCCCAAACACCTGCACCTTGCCTCCTGCCTTCCCCTACTGCCCCTTGCCCTCACATACCTATACCCATCCCCACCCTTGTCATTTGCCCCCCAGCTCCCTGCACTTAACCCCTGGTTCCTGCCTCTCCCCTTTACCTTCTGTAGGGGTTCTGCTTCCTCTCCAGCCCATCCCAGCCAAGGAGAAATAGTGGTAGCAGCTCCAGGTCTAGCCTTGCTGGGTCAAAGCCAGAGCCAGAGTTAATCAGAGCCAGGAGGAAGGCACAGGCAGCAGTCTGCCTTACAAGTGTCCATCCCTCTTAACCCCACCACCATGCAGTTTCCGTGTGCCCCCTCCCCCAACCATCTCCCATGCCATAAGTCCCAACCCTTACTGCCCAAGCCTCCCTGGGCCTATAACCAAAGCCAGAGCTAAACTACCTCGTGCCCAGGGCCAGTACTTGCATCTAAGATGAGGCCTTTCTCCCCCCCCCATCCCCCCACCACACACACACTTTCCAATTGACTGGGGACGGGTGAAAGGGGAAACTCACCCTAGATTTGAGTACATATGGTATATCTTCTTTTGTCTCTTCTGCAGCATCCCCCAATAAAAGACATTTCTCAATGGTAGCTCTCCTAAGTTCTGAAGTGGCACAGTGCCCAACCTGCTGGTTTTCCAAGAAGGCAGTCCCAGATTCTGGACCATGTCCTGGCTTTGCAGTCCCTCCCTCCAGCCTGCAGTGCCTTTTTCAAAATGTTTTTCCCCAGCTCACAATGGTAATACCCTCTGTGGAGTCAAAATGAAAGTACATCAACCCCAAAATGGGTCTGGACAGGAGACAACTTCAAGCCCCATGCCTGTGATACAGTGGTAGGTTTTCCTACTTTCCCAGACTGATCCAGATAGCTCCACTCCTTCTTCTGCCCTAAGGCATATACACCTTTCCCCCCCACCAAGTTTTGCCTGGTTCCTCCAGCATCACTCATCAAGCAGTTCCATAGAGCAAGATCCTGGTCCCAGACTTATGTCATGCCACAGCTGCAAAGTTGTGGTTTCAGTATTCAGTGTGGCTTGGCTATTATTCCCCGTCAGCCAGCAGCAGCTTTTTTATTTTTAAATATATTTGCCCTGTGTTTTCTAAGCAATAACCTTCGTGGCATGTCAGTGGAGACTCCAAGCCTTTGGCCGCAAGTAGATCAGGCCTTGAATTGCAAATCTGCTACAAGGCAACCACGAGTCTGAAGTTCTTCTCACTAGACCTCAAGTTCCCAGGCCACTTAACTACTCTCACAGGATCAGGTGCAAGATTGCCAGGCCTCGCTCTCAGCCCTGAACCCCCAGAGGAGCTCAAGGCTGGGAGTCAGCCTGCCCCCCATTTGGAGCCTCACTTCAGGCATGAGGTCAGGTTCTGCATTACAGATAGACAAGAAAGTGAGTCTGAAGGTAGACTGGTATTTCATAGCCCAGGCCTCTGGAAAGCTGCTAGCCAAACAAGGGGCTTTGTAAAACTTAGTAGTTGTAGTGTGGTAGCAGGTCTGTCTACTTTCCAAGCACAAGGCCTTATTCAGTTCAGCTACATTGCCCCTTCTGGCTAGCAGGTTTCCCCCCACCCCACTTTTCTGGCATCTCTGATCAAGAGATTGGTTTTTTTTCTTTTCTTTTTTTAATTGAAAAAACAATGGAGAATAAGCTCAAGCATTTTCAAGTTAAGTATTCTTTACAAGAATGTATTCTAATAGGGTAATTCAGTTCTAACACAATTTACAATTCTCTAAAGAAAATCCAGTTACTGCACTGGGGGGGGAAAAATCAGCAAAACAGACTATTTATCATACATATCCTTACACCTTACTTGCTATTTCACTAAAAATGCAGCTGGAAACAAGTTTTCTATGCCCCTACTATCACAAAAATAAAATTAAACTTCCTTTCCTAGACACAGAGCAGATCTCTAAGAGGCAAAATTTAGTCTAACCTAGGCCAAGAAAAGATTAATTCATCCCCTGTAACAGGCTATTACTAGAGTGTCCAGGAGTCAGGGCCTAGTATACGTACATGTCTCCCTTGAAGATCTGGGGCTAAATCAAAACAGTTTAGATCACAAGAAAATACCTTCAACAACAAATTCCTGTAGGCTGTGCTGGAGCACTGATTAGTACAAGCATTGATTAGCACATATGCTTCTCACACAAAAGCTTTGCTAAAGCATTGATCGATGTAGGCCACATTAGAACAGTGACTAATAAATGAACTGCTTACACAAGTTTAATACACATGGCTGATACAAGATAACAGAAGGATACATGACGAGCAGTACTACCCAGAAGGGCAGCCAGGTTAATCAGGCACAAGACAGCACAATACTTGTACAATACAGCAAGAACAAGCACACAAAGATCAGGATGCATGACACGTACAGGGTAGCCAACATACCAAAGAAGTGTAATAGGCAAGAGCAGGGTAATAGGAGCAGGGTCAACATGTTTTACTTAGTAATGTGGATTGATTTGTATAAAAGAGGAGCTGAGAAACTCTAGATTTTTTACTAGCATAGGAACATAGCTTGTACTAATACCTTGCCAAAGATGATAACCTGGCCCAGGTTAAAGGGAGGAAGAGCACTGTGTCTTGGGCTAAGTACAGACAGTCAAAAAACCTGAGGCTGAATCAATTCATTCTTTACAGGTTAGTCTAAAATGCAGAGATTAAACTGAGAAAGGCTGGACAGGCATTCACTTCTAATTCAGGCAATGCAGCCACATACCTTTAGTGGCTTAGGCCACAAGTCAAGGTGTGCTAGAGCATGGTTCTCTGGCACATAGCCAGCACAAACTGCATATTCGTGTCCTCTTTTTGATGCCCCCCAAAGTCTCTGGGATTTGCAGTCCAGAATCACAGCAGCAGGACTCTGCAGAGTTGTTCATCACTTTCTTTTCCTGCTTCCAAGTATCTCTGGGATTTTTAGTCCACAGTCACAACCAGAAGTACATTTTTAGCAGGGCAGGACACCTCTGTACTCAGGAGAAGGGAATTTAAATCCCCCTCCCTGGCCCCACATCCTAGCCACAGTTTGCCTTAGGGAAGGCAATCCCTGTTCCCACCCCAACCCTTATCTGATGAAGCAGACAGTACAGCTCAGCTCAGGGTTGTAAAGCATGCTGGGATGCTGAGGAACTGTGATTTAACTTGAACCAAGAAGGGGTCTGGGACAAAGTTTCATAAACCGATTTGACCCAAATCAATTAAGTCTGATAGTATATTCAACCAGGTTTATCTTAAACCAGTTTCAGCCATTTTGAAACTGGCTTATGTGCACTGAATTTCTGTTTTATTACAGGTTTACACTAGTTTCTGATAACTTAAACTGGTTTATGTGTAACTTCTGTCCTTAGCCTTGCAGATATCAAACTGAGTCTTCAGCACTGAACAGGTGTGTGGTCTTTCTCTGTGTGTACTATAATCTTCATATAGTGAAGTCACAGACAAGTGCATACTGAACAAATACACATATGAACTATAAGATTCCCAACCACTGATTAATAAACCAGCTATTTTATAATGCAAAAATTATTATTATCACAACCATTTCCAGAGGCTGACATGTTTTGCTCAAGAAAGGTTAAGGACAGCAGCAAGAGGGTGTTACAGTTCATGAGTTAGGTGTGTAAATAACTGCATAGATGTCTCTCACTTTGTTCCTGGCTCAAATCAGTAACATTTATCTCCCCTGAGCATGACATTCATTCACTAAGGACAGAAGGCAGGAGCCAACCATCATAAGGGGAGAAACAGAGGAAACTATGGAGAGGAAACATTAGTTTTGCTTTCTGCTTTTACTGTTTTCAGATGCTCATCAGCAACTCAGAGCCAGATGTATTCTGCTGCTAGGAGCAAGTCTCACTTGCACAGAAATCACTGGCAGGATCCCATGGATCTATAATTTGAAGTAGAACTTTTTTTTTTTTGAGGGGATGTTAGAAAAATCTACTGTGAATATGGCCTTTTGAAACTCAGAGCTTTGGTTTTAGAGGTCTCATTTCTGAGGTGACCCTATCTGCAGTTTTCAGGATCAGCTCCCTGGTGACACTTAACTGACATGAACTACAACAACTCACATTAGATTCCCTCATACCTTGCTCTTATGGTACATACAGGTTACTAGACAGATTAAACTTTATTACCACTGTGGAGGTTCCCATCTTTGCCCTCATGAAACCAATTCTTGAATTTCTTTTATCGTTTTAAAATCAAATTTACAAATATACACAATTTTCATAGTTTCAAATGCATATATACCCAGCATAATTTAGCAAAAGGCTTTTAAAAGTAAATCTCCCTCAAATTAGGATTCTATTAGTCTATTTGGTCCTCTTATGTCAAAAATTGTGGCAGGAATAGCCTCTCTCTGTTCCGTTAAATGTCAACAGATTCAATCCAATAGTCAAGTACATTCCAGATTTAATTTGAGCACCTCAGCTGATTTCAGTGGTGATGTTAAGCATTAGGTAAGTGATGGTGTCTTGCTGTCTGAAAAGACTAATTATTTATAAAACAAGCACATATTAACTCCTGAAATCAAACAGAAAGCTAGTAAAATTGTCAGATCACTGGAATAATATGTCTCTGTTGTTAGTGTTGCCAAGATACATTACACAAGCTCAAGTCTAGTCATATGTAGACCATACCAGGTCTGGAGATCACAACAGCACAGGTTAATACGGTGAGCTGTAGATTTGAACAACCTTGTAACTGGGGTGGGAGCACCAAAAAAGGATCCCCCATGGAAGTCTTTGCTGCAGCACTAGCAGCAGCTACCTTGTCCTGCAGCAGTAGCAGCCAGGTGTGGGGAAACCACCACATTACAGCTGTTACACTGTCAGTGGCCACATATAAGCATTCATTTATAGTAGTGAATGTTTCCATTGCTAGAAATGATTCCAGGAGTGGCATTGAGCCTGCAAACATCCCTCCCCTTGCACCTTCCTGATACCAGAATGATCCCAGTCTGGGGAAAGCATGGGCTGCTTCAGTCCTCATACTCCCATAGGGACTATAGAAGCAGAGCAGATCCCCTTGCCAACTTCTCACTCCAAGGACTCCCCCATCCCCAGCACTGAACATCCCTCACCCCCTGCCCCCCGCCCAGGCTACATACAGAGTCTACGGATAGACATTACATATAGACCACTTTAAGTGGTCAGAGACTAGTTTAAACCTGTAACAGAATAGACATTCAGTGCACATAATCAGTTTCAAAGTGGCCAAAACTAGTTTGAGATAAACCTGGTTGAATATCAGACTTAACCTGGTTTGGGTCAAACCAGGTTATGCAATGTCTGTCCCAAACTGCTTCCTGGTTTAAGTTAAACCAGAGCATCCCAGCATCCTGGCATCCTCTCTGGGCTGGGTTCGCTACACCATTGGAGGAGGGCTGGCCCGGTCCTTCTGCTCC
>JAGPOW010003316.1:51074998-51096993 GCA_030014935.1 Caiman crocodilus | reverse complement strand
CATTATAATACTAAAAAGCACACCCCTAGGTGGAGAGAAAATATGCTAATGAAACATACATGTATGTAAATGAGGTACATGGCTTAAACACAGGTATAGGAACATGCTCAGTAGAGAACTTCTTGTGTCATTCCCTTGTAACCAATTACTGAACACTATGCTTGTGAAACCTTGTAAACTTCTGTATAAAAATACCCCAGAAATGATATTCAGTGTGCTTGTTACCTTGCGCTGTTTGTTGCTAGCAATAAACTTTTCTTTTTACTTCCACCACCCGGTGTGTATATTGGCGTCTGCATTCCGGGTGCGAACCCAGATTTGGGCTGGGGCTCAACACCATCACCACTGCAGTGGCAGAGCAGGGGCATGACCAGATGCAGACTGGCAGGGCCCCTATACTGGGGGGCAGGGAGAAGGGCTATTCCCCCTCCCTCCAGCACCTGGTGGAGGGGGCAGCAGGGTGCTTATTCCACTGCTTGCCCCAAACAGGGAATAAGCAGCAGTGGTCAGGGCAGGCAGACCCAGCTGTGGACTCCCAGAGGCAGAGGAAGTAGAAGGGGAAATAATCCCACTCCTTGCCTCCTTTGCCTCAAAGACCATGCTGGCTAGTGCCTGGCCATGCCTAGCCCCACTGCTGCAGCAGTGAGGGAGGAGTACCTGGTAGACCCAGCTCGGGTGCCTGCCAGTGGGACAGGGATAGAGGAATGAAACCTCTCTCTGGCCACTTCAGGCAAAACTACTGTCCAGGCTGGCTATACCCCAGTTCCCCCAGCACAGCTTCCCTACAGCCAAGGGCGCACTTCAGCACCCGCAGGTCCTTGCCTGAGCAACTGCAGATATTTTCTCAGTCCAGAGGGGCTGTCTGTACAGTTGCAAATTGGTTCAACCTAGGCAGGTTAGACTAACCTGAAACAATGAATCAATTCAGGCTTTGGCTTTTTGAACATCTGTCCCTATCCACACACAGCTCTTCAGGCAAGAAAAAACTTGTCTGAATCTGAAGACAGTGATCATAAACAGCTCTTTGGATAGATAAGGATACTTAGGGCATCTGACACTCTATAAATCAGACACACATATTAAGAGAATGCAGGATTTATAAAGGAAAATTCAACCACTATTTAGACCACTTAATTCAGAAAGACAGAAACAGTAGCAGTATACTAGACAGAAATAAAGCAGCACACAGTAATTATCTATGCTCACAAGCTGACTGCATTTGCTGTTGGCTTTAGTTTATTTATTCTGTGAATTCCAATCTGTTTTCTTTTTTTTCCAGCAGAACATAGATGGAAAAAGAAAAGTAACTCAGGTTGACAGGCCACAACTTCATTGCCAAGATGAGATTAGGTCAAACACTGGTTGAACAAGACAACATTACATTTTTTACCATACCTGAGATCAATGAGCAAAGATTATTTACAAGGTTCAGGGTTTAAATTTGACAGATGGATGCAGACTAGCAGTCAGCATGAACAAAGATGTTGTTTAAAAGAAAAAGGTGTGTACAGCTTCTGGAAAGGAAATTTGCCTCACAGCAGGGCCTGGCAACTCTAATCTTATTTACATTTCTCATAGCAGCAGCAGACTTCTTATACGCTCAGCCCTAACTCTCGAGTTAGTCCTAGTCTCTCAGCAGGCTGACACTGTGCTATATGCCTATATAAATAATGGGAGATTCCATAGATGGCAACAAAGCCCTTTCCCCATCTGCCCTGGAAACTCCTTTTAAAAGCAGCTGTTAAACTGCCAGAAAAATAAAAACTACACATCCAATATTCTGAACACTCTGTGATTGTAGCAATCTTAAGCTCTTTCTAAGAAAAAGTTTTAATCATTTGACTGTGTGATCAGTGATGGACTCTTATCTGTATGGGGGAGTGTAGGGGGCAGGAAATCACTGAATCAGAATCAAGCAAGAGTATAGGGAAAGCAGATATCAGATGTAATTCATTTGGCTCAATGGGAAGTTAGGAAGTCATCAAGCCTGCAAGATAATTTGGTTATTTACAGACTGTAATTTAAAGGAACTTTATGAATATTTATTGTGTCAGAAACAATTAAAATTCTACCATGTAAAAATGTACATAAGAAATATATCAGAAAAGCTTATTGTATTTTTGTCTCATTGTGGCTGCCCCCATAATAATGACATTAGAAGTAATCTGATTTCTTCAAAAAATAAAATATTAACATTTAAATACCAGATATTAGCATTAAAATTGTACTCTTCTGTTGCTGTTATTTTTACATATGTAAAGTTTGCAGGTGCTCATACTAATGCTTCTTGCAAAAAAAATGAGCTTGGTGCAGCTATAAATTCTTACTAAAACACTGTTACTTGGTGTGCAAGAACGCAGAGGCTCTGAATCATGTTTTTCATTTTAACCTCAGTACTGCTCTGCATTCCTCTCCTATTGCCTTTTAAATAAAATACTTTTGTCTACAGCATGGGACTGCCCAGCCTGGCTTTTCACTGCTCCAGGAATGGTGGGAGAGGGGGAAGGAGATGAAGTTAAATGGTACCTCTCTACTGCATGGATCCTGTCCCCACTCCACTCCTCCGCAATACACACACAAGCTTCTGGGTACCGCTCTTGGTGGGGACCATGCCAGATCCACATGGCAGAAAGAGGATTCTTCCTCCCCACCCCACCCCACCCAAGCTTCCATGGGGCAAAAAGCAGCAAAGCCAAGTGCTACAAGTGCATCCTATTCAGGGAGAGAGGGAGACAGGGAGTGCCCTTTTGGGGCTTGACTCACCATCATAAGCTTCAGCACCTAGCTACAGCTGAGGGGAACACAGGCTCCCTGCTGCATGTATCAAACCTGAGCATGCAAGCCTGAGGAAGGCAGGGGTGATTCCAAATAGCAGGAAGGCTCTGTCCCCCCCACCCCCCCATAGTTCCCAGCTTGGCAAAAAAGGCCACAGCCAGGAGCTACAGCTCCTGAATGCAGCTGGGGGGACAGAGCTTCTCAGCCATGCAGATCCCACTCCCAAGCTTGCAGGCATGAGTCTTGATGGGGGTTGGGCTGGGCCAGGCCAATACATCGGAGTGGCTCCATTTACCCTCCCCTCACCCAGTTGCACAGAGAAGAGGCCAAGCCTTTTCTGTCTCCCTCTGACTGCCTGGAGGTAGGGCTGGGCTGGGCCAGGGTTCACCTGGAGCAGATGGGCACCAGCTGAAGCTAGTAACATGCAGCAAGGGAGTCCTAGTGATCTAACGTAACGCATAATAGGCATAGTACAGGGTTAAACTTAGAGTGCAATCCACCTTTTAAGTACGTCATGTACCAGTCTGTTGTGTTACGCCTTTAAAGCGCTTTCTGTGCACTTAACATATGAAAATGTAACATCTGTATGTACCCCTAATGTCTCCTGCTCCCCATACTTCTCACTACCTATTTGTGATTCCTCTCACCCTATTTTGTTACATTGTGAAAGATACATTTTCTAGGGCTTAGAGGTTACATGATGAAACCAGCAGAATGTATAGGTGCACTGAAAAAGAAAAAAGGGGATCGGGGTCCATGGTAAATGCCAGGATAAGCCAGTGGTGCTACCAGGGAGATGAGCTGAGAGGACAGGGTCCCAACAGTAGGATAAGATGGGACCACTTTATAAAAGCGGGCTTATATATATTACACACACCATATTTGAAGAATGACGGGGAGAAGGCAGATTTTGAACATAAAGGCACACACAACAGGAAAAATTCTTTTTTTACTCCCTTTAGCTGGACGAGCAGACTAAAAACCCTCAGATGCCTATGTTCCAGCAAGCCCTAAACAACTTTTTGTGAATTAATATTTTGCACCCAAATTCTTGAGTTTGCTTGTGTTACCAGTGTTAACATATTTGCAGAAATATTGGTGCTGTCTGGGCTCCCTCTGGTGGCAAATCTAACTGATGAAAGTTCTGCAGATCCCTGTCATTTTTCTCCCCTCATCTCCTTACAAGCTTTGTCAATAATGCCTTGTATTTTCTTGAACTTAAGTAGGTACAAGGTTCAGCAACTGTAAAACTGTTGTTTTCAGCAAACTAACTAGGCACGGGTGGCATGAGTGCAATACATTACTAATGCCAGTCTGTTCCCCTAAGTGTGGCCAGTCATTATCAAAATGAAATACATACAACTAGAAGTACAGCCTTTATTTGCTTGTTTGTCATTTTTGCTTCCATGGAGTATTCATCTCCAATATTTTTTTCAATCCTGGTTTGGAGATTGCAAACAAAACTCAGCTAATTTATACAGAATATTTACATTTTTATGTATTTTATGAAATACACTTTATTTGGCTTTCAGTATATTTATTTGTTCTACAAAAACATATCAACTTTAAGGTTTTTAGTATTTTAATTTGCTTCCAATTGTGACATGCCTGTGCATTCTTCAAACATGTTTGAA
This sequence comes from Caiman crocodilus, assembly GCA_030014935.1. Taxonomy (NCBI): domain Eukaryota; kingdom Metazoa; phylum Chordata; order Crocodylia; family Alligatoridae; genus Caiman; species Caiman crocodilus. The sequence continues at coordinate 51,092,584 of JAGPOW010003316.1, read as the reverse complement.
CATTGCAAACTTTCTTGGGATGTTGCCATTTTAAATAAGGAAAGGAAGAAGCAAAATAGCTCTGCTGAATTTTTTTGGTCAAATAACTCAGAACAGAACCCAATCTCTTTATTTTAAGCTCTTGTATTTTTTTTTCTGACATTTGTACCTGCCATTTCTTCTTCTGTTTCCATATTGAAAGTCTATGAATAAACATAGTGCTTGTGAAAGTGAGGCACTATCAGGTCCAATTTATCACAGACAAGGTTCGTCTTCCAAAACATCTCATTCCCCATTATTCTAATAGACAACTTGTACTATGTCTGTCCAAAATATCTCCTATAAGGACTGACATTGTGACAATCGATGCAGTTAATTTATAATGTAGAAAGCTGGGGATTAACAGAACACCACAACTAAACATTCCCTTTTAATCCTTTTCAGCACCTTGGCTTAATTCAGGCTTCTAGACCTCGATCTGACTTTCAAAGGAGCTGACTACAATCAACTGTTACACAGTGAGAAAATGATATTATGCATCCATTATTTTAAAAGCCAAATAATTTAAGGTTAATTCAAATTTAAAAGACAGCACTGAAACTAGTGTTTGCTTTTAATCAAGTTTGCTAGTTTCTTCTGAACCAGTTGGGTATGTTTGTATGAACACCAATCTGAAACATCAGTTCAAAACAGCACTCAAATATGTAAGATCTTCAGCTATATCATAACTAATAAAGGTTACTACAAGCCTTTTAAAACTGCTTCTTACAGCTGCAAAATTCAAAACGTTGAGTCCAGTTCAAGCTTTCAGTCCTTATCTTCAGAGCACTCAATAACCTGAGCCTAGGATACATCAAAAAGACCCGCAAGGTCCACAATCAAGACTGTAGACAACAACCATATAACTCAGGAACAGTATGTATATAATATGCATAAAGGTCATCTGTTCAGAAGACATAACTTTCTGAAGGACTTTTCTACAAATGCAGAATTAACCAAAGACCACCACAAACCTCATTTCCTTTGCCAAGAACAGACAGTCAAAAAGTCCAAGACCGAATCAATTCACTCTTCGCAGGTTAATCTAAGCTGTGTAGATTGAACTGATAAGCAAGAGAACAGACATTCAATTTTGACTGCAGAAATGCAGCAACATGCCTGCCTAACTAGAAGCTGAGGATCTCTAGAACATACATCTTATATCTGCTAGAAAAGACAGGTTGGCCAAGTCTAGCCTGCCTACCCTGAACCCTGGGGTTTGTAGGTGAGGTACAAAGCATTCTGGGATGCAGGGGAAGGGCTGAGAGTCAGCTTGAATCTAGACTAGATATGGGAGAAAAAATCAATAAACTGATTTGACATTTAGGTGCCCTGAACTTCTTTCGCATCATAGATTTGAATGGGTTTCCGATCACTTATACCAGTTTATGTGTAATTTCTGTCCCTAACACTTATGCAGCAAGTGCAAGATAAATGTTCTTAACCTTGTTTCTGAAATATAGATACACAGAAATGTGCATATCTAAACCCAAACACTAAAACATTTCTATAACAGAATACTTGAGCAATTTAGAGAACACATGCCATATGACAAAATCATGTTGTTTAATGAACTACTACACAGTACTCAAGCACTATGGTGGCAAGTACAGTAAGAGATCCCATAGAACAGTCATACCAATTCTGCAAGTATTTAAGCAGATGCTTAATTTTCAAATCTGTTACTAGGTTCTAGGACCTTAAATGGGATTTTAATACCTGCATAATAAATAATTTACAGAATAAGTACAGTTTCTCATCTTTGGAACCTGAGTTACTCAAGTCATCTGGGTACTTCTCTCATTAGGTTCATTAGAATGCTATTTAAAAAAACTATTTTTCAAAGACTATATAGCATTTTTTAGCAGTTGTAGTCTTATGAATACTGATGTGCTATATATTACTACATTTTAATTAAGACTTTAAAAATTACTGAAAAATAAAAAAATTACAAATACTCAAATCATTTGGGCTATCATAATATTAACAAAATGAGAACAAAATGCAGCTAAAATGTCATATAACATGTTTGTTTGAAAAAAAAAGGGAAAAAATGTTTCAAAATCATAACTCTTTCTATCTTTCTAAGCGTTAGGCAAAGAGCCATGAAGCTGAGTACTGAAATCTTAAATAAAAGAAAATACAAATAGCACCACTGAAATCAGTTGTGCCTATTTATATATATAAGGTTTGTGTAATGGAGCTTTGGACTGTTTCTACTGACTTAAATAGAGTAGGAATGAGAAATGCAAAATCAAAGAGGATTTTTTTGGTCTGTTGATCAGAACTGGGCATGGCCAGTGAAACAAGATAAACACTTAAAAGATAAGCTACAGTTTTGAATAAGCATTTCAAAAGCTTTGGTTTTTTAGTTAACATATAGTTAACTAAATAGTTTTTTAGTTAACCACAATAGTTAATATGTTAGTATCTTCGCAACCTGTGTTTTTTTTCTAAGGCCAGAAATACAGATGTCTTAAAATACACCAGCCTGTTCCCATGAAACTCTAGCCTAGTACTGCAGAGTCTGGTAATTCAGATGAGTGTTCAGACTTTTAAACTAAATATCCAATTCTTTGGCTTATAGCTTTAATAGGGGATGGAGTCTGTGGGAACAAAATGGAAAAATTACTTATTATTAGGGGGCATATCAACTTTTCAATATGCTTTTAAATATACATTTCCCAAAGATTGCCCATTAAGTGAGCTACTGAGAATATAGCCCTTTTACTTGTAAAGAAATTAACCACTTTTCTTCAGTAACCTGATTTATATTACTGATAAGCAAGTTAAACTTATTTTATCTTCCCAGAATGGGAGCTATAGAAATCCATGCAGTACTTAGAGAAGCAGTACCTACCATCAGAGGAGGATTCTGCAATCTGTATTGTGACATAGGCCTCACTTAAGACCCTCTTTTGTGGAATACCTTTCCCCCCCAATCTCAGGCCCATTTACAAATGCATTCCATTCATACAGCAAGCCTAGTCGGAGACCAGGCAGAAGAGCAGGCTTGAGCAAGATGTCAACCGACAGCAGGTAAACATTGGTCACATCAGGCCCAAAGCCACAACGGGCATCAGTTGCTCCACCAATAACCCTGCACAACAACTATGCAGCCCTCGCACCATTAATGGATGAGGTGTCTGCATCCTCTGCACCAAAGACAGGACAGGAACAGTTGCCTTCACTGAGGAAGCATGAGGGGTGAATGTTGTGGGAGACTCCTTGCTATGGGGAACATAAGGTGACATTTATCATCCAGACCTCTTTGCTCAAGCCATCTTCTGCTTTCCAGGAGTCAGAATCCAAGAGGCCACAGCAAAAATTTCAAAGCTAGTCCACCCTATGAACTACTGCCCCATGCTCCTTGTCCATGTGAGCACCAATGACATGACAAGAAACAACCCTGGGAGAATCATAAGCAAGTACAAGACCATAAGAAACTACCAGGACATGGAAGCAAAGCTCAAGGAACTAGGAGCACAAGTGGTCTTCTCCTCAGTTGTCTCAGTTAGAGGCCATGGTTGTTGGAGGGAGGAGTGCATTGAGGAAGTTAACCAAAGACTTCAGAAATGGCATCAGCATGTTGGTTTTGGATTGGTATGCAGTTAAATGGCACTGTTCTACATGATAGAGGTGGTATTCACCTCATAGGCAGAGGGAAGAAGCTACAAGAATTGATGACTTGCTGAGGAGGACTTTAAACTAGGCATGTCCACGGGGAGAGAGGGTAGATTCCACTGCAGTACAAAAATCCTATGGCCAAGATGACCCAGGGAAGGACATGCAAGTAGGGGACATCCAGATGAGTACCAATGCCCTGAGGCACTTGCAATGTGATGGAAAACCTGAGGCGACTAGGAGTGAACTCAGGTGTCTTTATGGGAGTGCCAGAATCATAGACAACAAAACAGAATGAACTGGCACTCCTGGCAGATGAGGAATTTGACCTCATTGGGCTGATGGAGACTTGGTGGGATGATACATGTGACTGGGCAGTGGATATTGAGGGCTATAGGCTCTATAGGAAAGATTGGGTTTGGAAGAAGGAAGAAGGTGTGGCCTTCTATGTCAGTGGTTCCCAAACTTTTAGGAGGGGGGGATCCCCTACGAGCCCACGCCATGTTCTGCAGCAAACTCAGAAGTGCTGCACACAGAAGTGGTGGCGGCAAGCCCAGAAGTGTTCTTCTTGAAAACTTTGCGACCCTCCTGAGGGCCCCCTGTGACCCTAGGTTGGGAACCACTGCTCTATGTGAAAGAGCAATTTCCCTCCCTGCAGGTCACGTTTGATTACATGGAGAGGTCCCTTGAGACCCTTTGGGTGAAGATACAAGGGGACTCAGGAGAAGGAGACCTGATGGTGGGCGTCTACTATCAACCTCCCTACCAAGAAGAGGAAAGCAATCAGGCATTCTCCAGGGAACTGGCTGAGACAGCCAGCACTAAAGACCTAATTGCCATGGGTGACTTCAACTACCCTGACATCTATTGGGAACACCATTGTGTCAGCTCCAGCAGGTCAACCAACCTCCTGGCAGCTATCAACAAACTGTTGTTGACAAAGGTTGTGAAGGACCAACTAAGGATAATGACACTCTGGGCTTAACGCTGACCAAAGGGGAAGACATGGTAGGTGACCTGAAGATTGGAGGTACGCTGGGTGACAGTGACCATGACCTGATTAGGTTCACCATCCACCGAAAGGCTGAGAATTGAGTCAGTAGAACATAAGTCCTAGACATCAGAAGGGAACACTTTTTTAAACTCAGAAGTCTTGTTAGACAGGCCATCTGCAACCAGCAACTGTATGATTTGGGAGTTCAGGACTGGTGGAGCTTTCTTAAGGGGGCAATACTCACTGCTCAAAAAGAGGACATCCCCACATGGTCAAAAGCTGGAAATGGGCCAAGAGACCTACTTGGCTCAACAGGGATATTAGAGAACTTTTGAAAAAGAATAAGGAGGCATATAAGCAATAGAAAAATGGTTCAGCATCCAATATGGCCAGGGTTTGCAGGTATGAGACATGAAAAGCCAAGGCAGGCATGGAGATCAAGTTGACAACTGAAATAAAGGACAACAAAAAGTCCTTCTATAGGTATGTAGGGAGCAGCGGGAAAAAATCAAACTCCACTGTGGGACCTACTTAATATGGGAAGGGGGGGCTGGGGTGGGGGGGAAATCAAGCCAAAGCTGATCCCTGTGAAAAGGCACAGAGTTCCTAAATACTTACTTCGCATCAGTATTCCTGAAATCAAATGGGAGCTTTTCACCTGTCCAAAGGCCCAGGGAATATGGGGAAAACAACAGTCCACAAGAAATCAGTCCCAAATAGGTGAGGGTACTCTTAGAACACTTGGACATGTTGAAGTCTGCTAGGCCAGATGGCCTGCATCCAAGAGTCCTGAAAGAACTGGGGGAACCAATAGCAGGGCCTCTGGCAAAGCTGTTTGAAGTCGTGGAACTCAGGAATGGTCTTGAATGACTGGAAAAGGGCAAATATGACACCCATCTTTAAGAAAGGGAAGAGGGATGACCCTGCAAACTACAGACTCATCAGTCTACCTTCAGTCCTGGGAAAATCTTTGCTTTGAAAAACTTGTCAAGGAGGCCATAAGCCACAAACCTGTAACTAGTGGGATATTAAGAAGAAATCAGCACAGTTTTGTTGAGGGTAGGACATATATAACAACCTGGTGTCCTTTTATGACCAAGTAATGAAGCCATTTGACAAGGTACATGAGGTTGACATCATTTATCTAAAATTCAGCAAGGCCTTTGATACTGTTTGCCATGAGATTCTTTCAATTAAGTTGGAGGGTAATGGCCTAGACCACTCTACAGTGAGGTGGGTCAGCAATTGGCTCAGAGGCCAATCCCAGGGAGTGGTAATCGATGGGATGACCTCATCCTGGAAAGCCATCTCCAGTGGTCTCCCCCAAGGATCAGTGCTTGGGCCTGTACTCTTTAATACCTTTATCTTTGACTTGGATGAGGGGGTGGAAAGCACAATGATTGAGTTTGCAGAGGGCACCAAGCTGTGGAGAAATGCGGTCACATCTGAGGATAGGGTAAGGATCAAGGATGACCTTGACAGACTGGTCCTATGGACTGAACACAATCAGATTAGTTTCGATAGGGACAAGTGCCAGGTCCCTCATGTGGGTAGAAAAAACCTTCACCATAACTATAAAATGGATGGTTGTCCACTGGCTGACACAGCATCTTCCAGGGAACTGGATGTTAAAATTGACCAGAAAATGAATATGAGCAAACAGTATGATGAGGTCATTAGCAAAGCAAACAGAACTCTGGCATGCATCAGCCAATGTGTTGTGAACAGATTCAGAGAGGTGCCTCTATTTGGCACTGGTAAGGCCATAGCTGGAGTATGGTGTCCAGTTCTAGGCACCATACTTCAGGAAATGTAGATAAGCTCAAGAGGGTAAAGAGAAGGGCCATATGATTAAGGGCCTGGAAGAGAGGCCCTATGAGGAGAGATTCCAGGAACTATGGTTTGTTCAGTCTGAGCAAGAGAAAACTGAGAGGTGACTTGATAACAACCTACAAGTAAGTTAAGAGTGAACACCAAGATCTAAGGGAGCAACTCTTCAGAAAGCCACCCCCTGGGAGGACAAGGACCAACAAGCACAAGCTAATTGAGGAAAAATTTAGGTTGGACACAAGGAAAAGTTTGGTTTTTTTTTCCATACGGGTACCTAGAATCTGAAACATGCTCCCAGAAGAGGTGGTATAGTAGCCATCCTTGGAGGTGTTCAAGAGGAGGCTGGACAATCATCTTGTTGAGCTTGCTTGAGTCCAAATAAGCTCCTGTCCATGTCAGGGCACCAGATTTGATAATCTTACAGATCCCTTCTGGTCCTTTGATTCTATGATTCTATAGTCCTTGATTAAGCTCTGTGCATACAAACAACACTATTAAAATAAACAGTGCTTCCTTTTCCAAAAGAGAAACCCTGTACATCCTTTCTTTTTTTTAAGTTATTCACCTGATCCCATTAGTCTTTCGTCATTGAAACTGTGGAGCAACAAAAACAATTGTAAATGGAAAACCAAGCAGCACCAGCAGCTTCCAATTTCAGTTGCTTCCATTTATAGCTATTCAATTTGAGACCATTTACTTGTTCCTGGAAATCATCCACAATGCCAAGTCTACAAAAAAGACACTGTGTTTGTCCTGAGAAAAGCCATTTGATCTAAGGACACAAAGTCTATCATTCAGCTGGATTTATCCTAGGACAAAAATTCTATCTTTCATCCATGTTCATTATCCCAGGACAAATCCTAAAAACGGTTCATGAGATAACTATTGACTTTTTGTCCCAGGATATTCCAAAGTCCATAAGAACAATTATCCCAGAATTGCATCATTGAATCAATGGCAGGAAAGTAGCAGCATTTTCAGCCACTCAGTAAACCCCAGATTAGAAACATGGTATGTGTTCATGCCAAATCTGAAATATTTCTGTTCCAGGATGAAATGCAGGCCCCACATGTCCAAGGAAAAAATACAAAGTCTGTTCCTAGCCTGAATGAACAAAATGGGAAATGCAGTGCTGATGCATCTCCAATTCACCAGTGAAGCACCTAAAGCCAGAAGTGAATATTGAGATCCTGAGACCTATAAATAGCTAGCAATGAAAATTCAAATGAAGAGGCCTCCAATAGGCATTGTTACCATTAAGCACTACTTGTGTGAGAACCGTGAAGTGAAAGCTATACCCACTCTGGAGTCTAAACTTTGAGAAGACAATGTCTTCCCATACACTGCAGGGAAGCTACTGGCCCATGTTTACACATACACCACACACATTACAAAATCTGGACAACACTGAAGGCAGCATTTTTACCTGCTTCACATTTAGCAAACAATTTTAGCATTGTCTGGCCCAAGTGACAGGAGGCAGAAGGAGACTAAGGTACCTTACGAACTTAAAATATGAGCAACTCAAAAGGCCCATGTTATCTTAGCCTTACTTCTATTATTTTGTTTTCCTTTCATTTTGTAAGCTTGCCATCTGAGAAATTAAGTGCATGAAACAGGCTTTTCATACTGAATGCCTTGGGCAGGAATGTATGTCCATCATAAGCCTTTCCTTTTCAAGGATACTTTGCACATATCTCGCTACAAGTTTAGATGGGGTTTTCATTTCACTGCACCACAGGCTACAGAGCAAATATTACCATTCTTCTTACCTTTTTCTTTGTTTTTTATTTATAGACTGTAAATTTTCCATTTTGTCTAGTCTACTGCCACAGGCTCCATTGTAGATGAAGCTCAGGCTCATATTTAAACATGAAAAACAAGAAACTTTTATATAAATAGTGAAGTAGCTGCCAGAGTTTCTCATATATTCTAACCTAAAATCGTGTAACATTTGGCAAACTGCACTGAACAAAAATGCTCTCACTACAGTTGCATATGTGGGTCCTCTAAATGTGGCCACAACTGTAAAACAACACCCTTACAGCCACATACAGAAAGGCAAACTGAGGCCCAGGTGACTCTCTGAGGCTAGAGACAGACATTGCATTTGTCAAGGGACCAGTTGTATCTTAGTCCCAGAAAAAAAAAAAAAATCACAAGATTGGCATGACCCCATCTCATCCTTCCAATATAAGTTTAGTGAACCACTGAATGCACTGCCATTGGTTAAATGATGCAATTCTGGGATAACTATTCAGATTCATGTTGTGTTATCTTAGGACAAACTCTTAGCACTTCCTAGCCCATGACCCCTTTTGGGGTCTATCCCACAACAATGGACAGCTGACTGATTGTATTTTGTCCAGTGGGGAATTGATTGCTTTTAGGACAAATACAACATCTGTTTGCAATCAAAGAATGGCAAGAACTGTCCAGCACCAGAATAAGCTAGGATCCCCACTGGTCCCCCATCTTTCCAATGATTTGAGTTGGTCTAATAAAAGATATCAAGTTTACCCAAAGAACCTTGTCTGCCTAGGTCCTTAGACTAACATGGCTAAAATGTATACCCCCATCTTGCTTGATACTGTTAATGATTAAAATATCTTTTACAAAGAGAAGTTAAAAGAAGGTGACAAACAGGATGCAAGTGAACAGAAAGAAATATATAGAAATGTGCTTTTTCACAGTGGCATCCTGCAAGGGGCTTATGAATTTCTACACATTCAAAAATTATTCTAATACTATAAAAGCCTAAGTATGTCAGTCTGTAATGCTTTATTTGTCCTCTGACAAACAGCCAATCAGAGTGTGAACAAGCATTTGAACAGGAGCTAGTGGTGGTGGAGTGCCACTATGATGGTGGGGATACAGGGCATGGGAGGAGGGGCAATTGAATGGATGGCTCCCTACAGGTGGGGGCAACAGAGTGGATGGAACAGGAGTGCACCCCTGCCCTACTTTTTGCAGGTGGAGATGATGGAGCAGGAGGGCGAGGACACCAGAGCTGGCCCTGCCTCCCCCCTTACTCCTTGTACGTGACAGGGGCAGCAGTGCAGGGGGGAGCAGGTTTGGGATGCTGTGGGGGGAGGGTGTGGCCACTGTCATTGGTCTCTGCCTGCCCCTCCCACTTCTATCGTCACTGCCTACAGAGCCCAACTCAGGACAAAACAATGGTGGTGGGGGGAATAGTGGGTACACTGCCACAGCAGTGATGGTAGGGAGAGGGGAGAATGGGCCTGGCTCAATAATGGGGAGGACAGGGCCCAAGGGTAGGGAGAAGCTGGGCCACCATGGCCTGGAAAGGCAGCAGACCCAGGCTGACCTGGGCCCAAGATGGGGAGAAGCCAGCCCACCATGGCAGTTTGGGGAAAACAGTGGGCCTGGCCTGGCTCGACCTGACATGGCACTGGCTAGGAGAGGGGAGAAGCAGGCCTCTCCCCACCCTCGGGCCCAGTCCCCAAGGCCCTGGCTTTCCCCGATGTCGGCTCTGAACCTGGTCCTCCCATCCCCCCACCAGTGCAGCAGGGAAGGGAAGAAACAGGCCCAGACCCCAAGCAGCAGGAGGGAAGCGAGGAGCAGGCCCAGACACAGGGGGTGTGGGGCATGGGGCTCCATTCCCACTCACTGCCCCTGCTCCATCATTCTTGATGGGCAATTGGCTACTTAATTGTAGAATGTCATAAGAGCTCACTGTTGAAAACTATATTTAAATGCCTACTGCCTGGGAGTCCTTTCACAACATCACACTAAGTGAGCTGTTACTTGTGAAAGCTTATAGACTAAATGATTCAGAGAAGCACAAGGTGCAACTTCAGTTGACTTCAGAACAACACCACTAACTACCTTTCAATGGTTAAAAACAATGATTAGTAGAAACTAAGGAGTCCTGTCCTCCTAACTGCCCCACTGTGCCTGCACTCTGCTACTGAGACAAAAGGCAGTAGGAGATAGGCTAATGGATCAAAATTGTGTTGAGGTAGAAGTCCTGAGATGAGGCAGAAGTTCATGCTCTAATAAAGGTGGAATATTAGTTTTCATAATAACTTAGTTCTTTGGAGGTATTCATGTTGCATGCCAACTTTAAAGTATACAAAGAAGTTGAATGAAACATCACCTTGGAACTGGGACAACAGGGACTTTGAATGAGATCAGAAATGACTGATCTGTGGAAGTAGTCAGTAGAGCCTGAATATTCTGTAGCCCTCTGGGCAATCTTTATGCTTAACTCACCTCAAGTATTGTATCAGAATTTGCCCCATTTGGCGAGGGTAGGAATTGTCCTATTATTAGTAATAGCATCTCTCACTATCAGTTTATCTTTACCTCTCCAAAGGGTCTAGAAATGTATTTGGAATGTCCCTAGTCAGTCCTAGGATTTCCACTGTTGACACACATGGCAGGCAGCCAATTGAGGAGAGGCATTTTTATTAAAATAATTAGCAAGTAAATAATTGGGGAAGTTGAGACTGTCAGCTACCAAAACACATGCTAAGTTCAATGTTTTCTCATGCATTAGAAGTTAGAGTAAAAGTCATCTAACTACTGATGCTGACAAAGAAAAACAACAACAACAACAACCATTAAAGTTCTGCTTTCACCCACCTCATTAATTATGTAGACGTAATCAGATAAACAACTTCTGTCAATTACAGCTGTGGGAAGTTTGCCATTTTATCATCCTCCCCGAGTTATTTTTACTCTAAAATTATCTCTTGAATTAAAAACAGACTACTAATCTTCCTTTTCATGGGGTAAGGCAGTGCATAGAAGCAGTTGTTCTTCACTTCTGAACTTTCTGCATCTGTTCTTGTCCATAAATGTTCAAGATGAGAATTTAACTATTACAACAGCTAAGGTGCATCACTACAGAAGTCAGTGGTACAACTACAGATTTTTCTCCAGTGTGCCCAAGCGCAAAATGTTGCATAAATCTCTTCTATTGAGGAGTTTGCAGTCAGAAGGCCTTGTGCTTCCTATGCTATAAATCCTTTTTCTAGTTAAAGATGGAAGTCCTTGCAATGTTCAGAAATGCTATCAAACCAACATACTCCTTAAAATATTTTCCAATACAGTACATGTGATGAAAGACATTTCTTGTAATCACTAAGTGGCAAAACAGAAGTAATCATTCATGGCTATTGTTATTATGCAAATGTATACTTGTTTAAAAGCCCTTGTTTGATTTTTCACTGTATTTTATATATGTTGAAAGTTAAACCATTTTTCATCAAAATATAAATCGACAAAAATGGCTTATTTTTCTAAAAAGTTAGAAAGTCCTTGATGAGAAGAAAAAAAATCAAGTGCTTCCTCAAAAAATACCAATGCAGTTTCTGAAAACTGAAAAGTTGGACCAAAAGGTATATAACACGTTTCAACTGAAGAAAAAAGTTCATAAAAAAAAAACTTAGATAGAAATTATGATAAAAGGATACAAACATTTTGAATGTGCTTTAAATGGGTTAACCATTCAATTTGAAAAAAAAATGGAAACAAAATCAAACCTGTATGCACAGATAATACAGGAGTTTCTTACTTATGGGAATCTTTGTTTATTAAATGCTTGAACAACTATGATGTTACCAGAAAACTGTGCATCGGTATTCAGGGATGCACAAGATAGGCAAAACAGATGTCGTATTGACCCCTTCTTATGAAGTCTGTTTCATATTTTGGTTGCACTTCTCCATTCTGCTTAAAAGGCCATGTGGGAGAACACTGTCAACAATGCACTTTCAAACCTAAGGGAAATTGCTTACCTACATCTCTTTGGAAGAGTTCCAGTCCTGGTCTAAGGCAGCACTGAGGTTCAGAGCTACATAATACAGTTTTCAAAATATTAAAGCTTTCATTTCTTGTAGGTTTAAGTGTTGATAACAACAAGTAAGATTTTGGAAGAGAATAGTAAGGATTATGCTTTCACCTTTCCCACCCACTCCCAAATTCAACTTAGTTACATTCATGTAACCACACACACAAGGCTCAGAGCCAATTCTGTATTTAGTAAAAACATCTTTTTAACAAGGGAAAAAATGATTGCCAGACAATACATTAAAAGTTAAATTTAGCATATTGCTACTAAGATAAGAATTAGGGAAGAACAGGACTGAAGAAGTCATAGTATGACCAGAAAATAAATCAAGGTGGGTGAGAGTGGCAGGGCGCATTAAGGCTAGGGAGAGAAATTACACATAAGTGATCACAAAACAGTTCATATCTGTAACACAACAGAGGTTCAGTGCATGTAAACTACTTTCAAAGTGTCCAAAACCAGGTTAAGATAAGCCTGGATGGATGTAGTATCAGACTTAGCTGATTTAAGCTAAATCAGTTTATTGAACTTCTGTCCCAGATGCCTCCCAGAATCAAGTTAACTTACAGTCTCCCAGCAGCCCAGGATGCTTTGCAACATCCCCACAAACCAAACCCGCCTTGTAGAGGAGGCAGGCAAGCCTTGGCCTAAGCCATCTGCACCAGATGAGCAGGGAGGCATGCTCTAGCACCCACCAGATTCTGGCCAGAGCCGCTGCAGGCACGCAGTTGCATTTCCAGAATCAAAAGTCTGTTCACTTGCCTATTGGTTCAATCTACATAGCTTAGACTAACCTGTGACAATTGAATCGATTCAGCCTCGGGCTTTCTGACTGTCTGTACTTAAAGGATCAGTGAAGAACAAGGGAAGTAGAACAGGGATCAGATTGGCCTTTTGGGTTCCACATATAGCTGAGTGACTAGCAGGTGGCTGTTTCAAGTGGAATAAGCAGCAGATGTTTCGGTGCCTTTAGGCTTTGTACAGCTTGCCACAGGAATCTAATGTGGCACACAACAAAACCCAAAACAACCCTTTTGAGAGAGGTATAACTAGATGCCCATTAGCTTTTCACACTTGAGTGGGCATCAGATTACTGGCTGTCAGCTTTCTACTCCTAGTGGAAAAGGAAACAGTTCTTGTTGTGTCTACTTGTTAGTTTTAGTTGCATCAGGTATACAAAACGTTCTCATTTTATTTAAAAGTATACACAGTATTGCCAGGGTCAATAGGTATAATCAAAGTGGACTAATGCACTATGCTACTGCTTTGTCTAAGAAAGAGCTTTTAATGGAGAAGAACAAACAGCCACAGAGGGCAAGTACAATGCATCCACTAATAAATTATCTTTACCTCTGACTTTAAAGAGTAAGCATGTGATGCTGCTACTTTCATTTCTTTCTATTTTACTGAGGTATTTTTAAATGCTTGTAAAGATCCTGAACAGGAAAACCAGTAGGGTAACCACCAACCAGCAATGAACATGCTAAGTGTTTTTACCTGAAATTAAAGGCAGGTCTGTATACTTATATGATGTTGCAGTTAGAAAGGCTGAACAAACCAATGTGAAGTTCGAACAAGCATTTTGAAGTCAGTCCTGTCCAATAACACCAATGAAGACGCTACAGTTGAAGAAATGCCTGGTGAAAAAGGTTGCCAAACAAGGCAATTTTGCCCAGAAACATCTCAGGTGGGGCTAAACTCTGTACTGTAGATACTAAATCACTCTGCATATTTAGCTTTTTTTACCTCGGCGGGGCAGTTTATTTTGTTATAGACAATGCCTACAACAACTGCACCAGCCAAAATCCTTAACCTGGCTTCTCCGGGTCCCACGTTGTGGTCCTGCTTTAAAAACCAGACATGTCACTCAGAGCTGACATGATCATGGGATCATGCACCATGCCTGAACAGGCCATGGGAAGAGTATGTGGACAGCTCTGAGACTGGCATGTGGGCATACAACCTAGTAACAAAAAGCTTCTGATGCTTACTTTCTGCATAATGTTAATATAAAGGGAGGTTCCTAAATGAAGTTGGGGGGGGGAAGGGGAGGAGGCTAAATTGCTCCCTGAATATATGATACCTTAAACAGGTAACAGTATGCTCCCAGGTAAGCAAGCAACCAGAAACTGCAGGTTTCCTTGCCCAGGCAATACTGCACATGGGAACCAGGACAAGGCAGCCTTCCATTCCCCCTGACAGCTTACTTCTGGGAAGGCTGCTTAAACAACAACTATGTTGTGGCTTTCCCATTTGTGTGGTGGATCAACCATTTTTATCTTGGGACAAATTCCTTTATTGTCTGAAATGTTTTAATTTGATACAGGAAACTCACATATTAACTCGTATTTTCCCATGAATCTTGAGTGGATCTGACTACAGTATTTGCTTTTCTTGGTTCTTAGTGAAAAGGGATTCAAAGGCAATCTTACTGCTACATATCACTAGTATTTTGAGAGCACCACTGTTTCAGACAAGTTAGTTTCCTTCCTCAGTAACTGCCTAAGCAATATTTTCTATTCAACCTTGACCTTCCCTTGGAGCTCTCATTCAACAGTATACTTATTCAGACAGCTTACCTCTTTGCATAGATGATTTTGACAGAGTGTAATTGTTCTCCCATATTTAGTATTTTTTGGGTGCACCTACACAAGATGCTATATTCCCAAACCAATGTACTACAGTGATGCAGCATTGGTGGGCAAAACCTGTGATGCTGCAGCTACGTCACTGTAGCATTGCGTTTCCCCATTATAGCACACTATTATGGAGAAGTAGTAGCTAAAAATACCCATGCACCAATGGCATGGTGCAGCAATGGCTGTTTCTGCCCTGTCATTTAGTCCTTCCTAATGGCAGTAACAACAGTGTAGTAGGGACCCTGTGCACCCTGTGTAGTATAGGTGGAATTGTTCTGCAGAGGTGTAAAAAAGACATTGGAACACACTATAATATCTCCTACCTCATCTCAGAACACCCCAGCAGTATCACTCCCATTTTTACTTATAAAAATAAGTCATCCAATTTGCAGATTAAAAAAATTCTGTGCCCTGTAGTCCTTTGCAGCTGTTAAAAGTATGTTATAAAATGATTTCTAAAGGGTTGAGATTATAGATCCCAGGCCATGAAATGGTTGGTAATGGATAAAGAAGAAAGAATGCAGCAGTAATATGAAGCTCTGTTTTTAATGTCTTTCCTAATTTTCTTTAAAAAGAAAAAGGCATCTGATCTCTGTGGATTGACACGGGTCTGGCAAATCATAAAAAAACACTGAAGTGTATTGACTATCATGCCAACATTTAATTCCCCTGCTAATAAGTGCAGAATAATGTGACATTAGTTTGGTGAAATTCTATTGAATTTTGTGCTCGTCTAAGCAAGCAGAGCCCATTGAAATCTGATAGTGACACACTGAAAATAACCAAATGATTCATAAACCTGAAATGGCTAGAAGACATAAGTCAAGATAGCTCAGAGACTGTCTATATGTGAATATTCAGGTGTCTGCTGAAGTTATGATTCTTAACCAAGAGAATCTAAATAGCTGTCAGTCTTGAGTTTCTGCACCACTTCTCCACCCGATTAGTGAACTAACATTGAAGAATTTAACAAAAGGATGCTTCTGTAGTCACAGAAATTTTATGCTCTGGTGAATATAGCAGCTTGTGTAGTGGGAAAGTCAGAAACAAATGAAACAATTCTCCCACCTGCTGTTCCATTCCTTTGTTTGTTCTCTTTAAAGACAATATAAATATGAAATATGAAAGGCATTACTTATAGGAACATGGAGGAACAGAACTGGATTAGTTTTGTCCAAACCCCCAAAAGGGTGTTACAGATTACCTTTAAACCATTCTAAAGGCAATTAAATTGGAAGCATCCATGCATCTACAGTTAAACTGCGCTAAATACCCACTGAAACTCTTCAAGTTATGCTACTTAGAGCAAGGATTATTTTTGAGCCTTTCTTCACAACTCAAGATAGCACATTGTTAGTCTGCTTCATGAAGATAAAATGACCAATTTGCAGTCATCCAGCATCTCAGGATGCAGTTCCCAGCCCCTCTACCTGTGACAAACTTTCCTTCCTCCCAAGCTCTACTACCCACTGGGGAGAGGGCATGTACTGGCCCTAAGCCAACACCCTGACATACCTGCAGTATGACCCCAGCTCACATGGCACCATACTGTTAGATTCATGCCTTTAGCCAGTGGCCAGGCATGTGGCCCTCTCCCCAGTGGGCTAAGCCTTTGCCCCACAACAAGGCAGCTCTCCACTAGCCAAGGTAATTGAGGGGAGGATGGAGAGAGATCATGATTTCTGTGGTCCTGGGGTGGGCAGAGGGAGGGGAAGGCTACCTACCACCAAGTATGGGAAGAAAACCAAGGCCAGGGAAGGATGTTTCAGCATGGGATTAACCCCAGTGAGAGCCTGGAGCCTGGGGGACTTGAGAGAAAACTACTTTTCGTAAGCTTCTAGGCTAGAGAAGATCAGTACCAGGTGTGTAAGGGTACCTTGTCACATTTAGTTTTAGTTGCACCTGCTTGAGTGGTGAATTATAGTATTATTCGGGCTTTTCTTTTATATTCAGCCTTATTTAACCATTGCTTACGTTTTTGTATAGTCTTATTATTATTTGAATTTTTCTTTTGCTTGTATCTGCATGGTCTGCCATAGTGTTGAGTTCATGTTCACATTGTTTCTTTCCTTTCTTATCAATGCAAGAAAGGCAGCTTATCTTTTAACGTTATCAACATAGGAGTATATAGCGTGAGCCTTGTTACTAGATCAAATTAACTGAACTTGACACTAACTGACTGAATCAGAGGGATGACATGACTGAATATGTTAATGAAAGGTAATAAGAGGGGACCAATTGGACACTGCCCATCTGGAGGGCCCTTGGCATTCCTGGTTTAGATGTACAGACCAAATTAGGAGTCCGGGGCATACCCAAATTATGGCACTGCTAAAAGACCAAATTAAGATGTATACATGTGATGGGTTTGTTGGAACAAAGGAATATGCTGACAGGATAAAAACATGAACAGTATGATGACCACAGGGAACCCAATCATAGTATCATAGTATCTAGGGTCAGAAGGGGCCTAAAGCAGGCCATCTAGACTGACCGCTGCCAATGGCGGGGAGTGCCAGGGTCACAGGACCCCAGCCAAATACCCATCTAATCTATCGTTGAATGTGCCCAAGGTAGGAGCAAGAACAACTTCCCTAGGAAGCTGGTTCCACATCCTAGCCACCCTAACTGTGAAGTAGTGTTTCCTAATGTCCAACCTAAAC
>JAGPOW010003316.1:51001695-51074898 GCA_030014935.1 Caiman crocodilus | reverse complement strand
AGCCTCCTGAGCTCTCTGAAATTGGCCCTTTTGAAGTCTGGGACCCTAGTCCTAGTGTGGGCCCTAGCTACACTGCACCAGATAGCAAATTCTATCAGGCGATGATCGCTATCTCCCAGGGAGTCACATACCTGGAGACTTCTAACCAGATCGTCCCCCGAGGCCAGGACCACATCCAATCAATGGTATCCAAAAATGAAGTGTTATCAGAAGAGTAAAGTTAAAGAAAAAGCATAAAGGGGCAACAAGGAAGCTGGGTGCGTATCATAAGCCAACAACATCTGGACTGAAAAACAGCCATTACCCACAGATGACCAATCTATATTTAAAGGAGCTGATTGACCACCTTTTCTGTCAGGTGAAGTAACATATGAGATTAAGCAAGACCATTGAACTAAGTATTTTTCTCTCTTGCCATGTAGAAGTTATTAGACTAACTAAAATCTAACTTTTATTAAGGCAGACAAGGTTCCTTGGGCAAATCTGATATCTTTTTTAGATCAATCCCTACACCTCTGCAACTTTTATTAATACATTAAATGTGAAGTTGAACAGCGTGAGACACTTTCTACATT
The DNA here is from genome assembly GCA_030014935.1 of Caiman crocodilus. Lineage (NCBI taxonomy): Eukaryota > Metazoa > Chordata > Crocodylia > Alligatoridae > Caiman > Caiman crocodilus. The sequence goes on along the minus strand of JAGPOW010003316.1, from coordinate 51,074,323 downwards.
AAACTCTGGGTTAATTATGTTTTGACAGTCCTTTAGCACCATGGATGCATAACAAGTGTGTGTGTGAAAGTTTCAAAAACTTCAGGTAAACTGAGCTTAAAGGCGCAAGCAGCTCCAACCAAGGCTTGTTGGGGCTGAAATGGAGCGGAGGTGCCTGAGGTCTAGTTTGGCAGGGCTTATTGCAGGTAGTGTGCAGACAGCTAGCTGAGCTCACCAGCTCTCTCCCACCCAGACTGGAAAAAGAAAAAAGAAAAAAAAACATAAAAAGCTGTTGAATTCATAATAGTTTCATTTCTCTAAATCCTTCTGACTGGTCATGTATTTTTAAAACATGAGAGCCTTATTTTTGGGAATCACTCATTAAGAATCTGAGCCAGTTTGGAGTTTCAGTTGTGCAAATCAAAGGAGCCCTGAAAACTTGAAGTCCATCATAATCCCCATTCACCTCTTCTACAGTCTGATCTTTGTTTAAGTACATAGGAATACTTTGCTTCCATTGGACTTTTCATCAGCCTTTTGCTGAGATCTGCAGCATTTTCGGTCATCTTCTGGAATTTCCAAGCTTCAGCCATTCAGAGTTGAAATGTGTCACTACAGTACACTGGCATCCTGAAACTTAGATGATCTACAGAAGTAGAGTTTCAACAAGTGCAAACTTAGAGCATAACAACATATTGCAGTAGCTAGGGAAATCAGGCCATCTAGATTTAACCAAATCATCCTCTTTGCCCTCCCAACAAAGCATTTTTGTCAACAATATAATTTTGGGAGAATAAAATCTTGATGGCACTTCCTGAAATATAATACATAGAACACTTTCATATCTGTATCCTGAATACAGAGCTGACTTCTTTAAACATAGCTAAATTCTGCTAAAAAAATAATAGAAACAGAGTAAGGTATTCAGGGAGCTGGTTCTGATGCCTCAAGCTTCAAGAGGAAATTGGAGCAATTGTAGGACTTAATTTATCATCTCAGGGCACATCTACACATAAAAATAAGCATGGCTAAGTTTAATGCACATTAAGCTAACGCACATTCTGGCAGGTGCCTACACAAGCAGGGACTAAAGACAGTTCCAAGTCCCTCTAGTACAACTATGTGCCCCTGTGGCCACCATGGAGAGCTCCAAACTCCAGCCACATGGCTGCCAACACTTGGCAGCCATATTGAAACCAGGGCCAGCTGCCAGCACTTGGCAGCCATCTTGGAAACTCTGATGCCTGGTCTGCTCAGGAGCTGCATGCCCAGCACAGGGGAAGCATGCACCCGCTCCATCCTTGCCCACCCTGACTCCCTGAACTAGGGCTGCACCTGCTAGTGATGCTCAGTGGCCCACTGTTCCAGCTCAGCCCCTGCCAGTGATGACCAGCACCCCACAATCCTGCTGGCCAAGGTGATGACCCAGCTGGTTTCAGCAAGCACCCCGCAGCCCAGGCCCCCAGAGAGTCACACACAACTGCCAGCAGGGGCCAGGGCACCAGGTATGACCCCCTCCTCCTGTGCACCCTGCTCCAGCCTTCCTCCTCCATTGCCCACATGCCCCTTGCCCACCCCGGCATCACTCTCAGGATATGCACATGGGTGTAACAAAAATAACTTTATTGCCTTCACAACACCCACCCCCCATTCCTCCCGCCTCAACAAACAGAACCCCCTTCCCCTTCAACCAAGTGCCCTCCACCACCCTCCCCACCCACCAACATCTAAGAAACCCGCTTATAAGTGGGAAACTATATACAATAATTTGTGTCTTCAAGCCCAGAATGAGGGGGCCTGGGAGGGGGTCTAGGGGGCAGGTGCCCAGCACCCCACACTTGGATGTTCCCTGGGGTTTGGCCTAAAGCTAGTCCCCTAGTGGCAGGACAGACCCAACATTAAAGTTAATGCTGGGTTGTGTCTACATGCGAGTTACTGCACATTAACTAATTGTACCAAAATTTGATACCTGCATTCTCAGGTATCAAATTTAGGCATGATTAGCTTAACTTAATGCTCATTAGGGGAATGCATGTATAGACATACAAATATGCACATTAAATTTGGCTAATGTGTATTAACGCATCTCATGTAGATGCACTCTCAGTGACACAAGTTGCATGCATACTCCATCAGAAAATGAAGTCTTGTTTATGCCCTTGAAACTGAAGAGATAAACAACAAACATTTTAACTTTTACATTTAACATTTTTCATTCACTATTTTCAGAAAAAAAAGCGTCCCATTGAGAATTCATATTTCTTCATGATTTAACTGCTTGTACCCTTCACATAAAATATAACTAGTCAGGCTATCCCTGACAGCAACATCTGGGTAGCAGTAGCTAAAAAATTATTTCACAGGGATAGTATATTTATTTGTAGAAAAAAAATGTGGAAAAGCAGAGTTTATACAAATGATTTGTGATGGTTCATCAGACTATTTAAACTGATGGGCAGGTCTGGTTGAAAGATTTTCCAACTGAAACAATACACATTTTCCCTTTCCCCTACAAAATGCATCTATTTTTTTTTTTAACTAATTGTTTGAGCATCAAAATGCCCAAATTACTCTCTACTGGCTGTGATCCACTCACCAAGGGAGGAAAATCTGGCAGCCTGTGGGAGATGTAGGCCAGCCAGGGCACCTGGTTTATGGATTGGAAATACAAACTCCATAGAACAGAAACATTTTCATTATAAATAATAAATAAATATTTGTTTTCAGAGTTCAGGATTTTTTTCACCAACATTTTTAAATCATGGGGGGCAGGGGAGGAGGGTTTTGACCAGCTTAGTTGGTATTTCCAACATTTTAAAATCAATAAACAAAGAAAAAAGCGATAGTGATGTGGTAATTATTGAAGTTACCTCTCATCATCATTTTCACTAGATAGAAATGTTTAATTTTCAGGTTGCAAGCGCCTAAACATTTTTGTGCTAACAGTCAAAGCTGTTCAATTCTCTCATCTCCTTAATTCTTAAATGTAATATGAAGCTAAAAAACAACTCTCAATTCATGTCCCCAACACCAAATATAAAGCTAAATATCTTCTTAATCTCCTGCCTTCCCCCAGCTTCTCTCCCTCCCCACCCTGTATTCAGTTTACAAGATAGGATAGAAGCAAGAAATGGACCTTTGTTACAGCCACAGTGAATTCACGTGGATCTGTATTGCTTCTTCCTAATATTCTTAAATCTACTTGGATTCTCTACTTTTGCAAACTGGAGTCCCTACCTTAATAAGAATGGTGGGCACAGCACTCCACTGTCTCTTTCAGTGCTCAGCAAGAACCACAGTGGGTTCTGCTTTGGGAACCCATCCTGGAAGGCATAGTACACATAAACAGCAAAAGTGTGTCATGTCTGTGTCCTCACTGTCTGCCTTGACACAGCTTGGAAGCAGCACCTAGTGGCACCAACATCAGAGTAAACATACAGAAACATACATACATACCAGGCCAGGTAGAACCAAGAAAACAAATAACCTCCAGTGGTGGCTCCTGTATGGGGCCCTGACCACAAGCACTTTTATCTGCCACTTAGAAAAATTACCAGCTCTGCTAACTTTAAGGAAGATGTGGCAGAAACTCTCTTCCATGTCTTCCTAGACAGCCCTGGCTGCATCTTCTTTTCTGCCCTCAGCACTCTTTTGACATGATGGATTTGGACTTCTCTGAAACTAAGGTAATCTTTTCTATCTTCTAGGGTTGTGTGAAGCTTGGGTCACTGATTCAATTCAGAGAAGATTCAGCCCAATTCAGAGGCTGAATCACCAAATGCAAATTGAATTGGGAGACGCCCCCACTCCCCTGAATCAATTCAGAGCCTCCAAATTGATTACAAAAAGATTTGGAGATTCAGTGATTTGGAAGGAAGTCTTACAGGGAAACAGAAACTGAGAAGAGGGTGGAGGAGCATGGGAGGGGGGGAAGACTGATCTCTGTAACTGGCCAGTGACTTATCTTTCCCTAAGTCGCCTTCCAATCACAGTGCTTTGGGGGAGGACATAGAAACAGAATATAAGCCTCTGTTTATAGTCTTTCTGTCCCTTTTGTGACCTGTTTCTGCCTGAACAAAAGACAAGTGGACAGCTGTCTCAGAAACATGTGGATGGACGGGGATATAACTGGCACCAGGAAGGCACCCTGATACAGGCTACCATTCCTGCTGTTTTCATCCCTCTGTGCCTTATTACACACACAAAGTCACACATGCTATGTGTTTTTCTTTCAAAAGCTTGAGGTGCAGTTTCCCAGAAACCCTTGCACCTATCCTTGAAACTTGGCAGGCTTCATGCCCTCAGAAGGGGCTACCATCCCTTCTGTTTCCATACAAATCTTCCAAAAACTGACAAAGTTTGGGTATTTCCGTGATTCCCCATTATAGTCTATGGCTGAATTACTGAATTGCTCCAAATCAACACTGAATTTTCCGAAGCTGATTCAGCCAAATCAATTCAGGACAGTGATCCAAATCTCCAAATCAAATCACTGTCCTCTGAATTGGCTGAATCCAAATCGAATACTTTCCTATTTACACAAGCCTAGTATCTTGTACCAAGTGGCCAAGGGAAGCTTGATCTGCCTGGCAAATTTCTTGCTGGGCTAGCCCATGACAATGACTGAAAAGCTGGCAGGGACAAGCTCCAATGAATCCTCCAACTCTTCCATTTCATCTTGCAGCAAACCATGGACTAGTTTGTGTCATTATAGGCCATTTGAAGGTTACTGTATAAGGTAGAAGATGAACAGCTGGTCCTACATGCGAAAGCCCAGGAGGGGCATCAGGGAGGGTTTTCGTTTCCAGTGATACGGTGTTTTTTGTTGCTGGCAAGTGTTCATGTTTAGCCTGAGATGACCACATTCCTCTGCACTTTCAATGTTAATATTTTTTTTAAATGTGCTGGTGGCAACTGCACGCATGCCTCAGAGCAGAGAGCAGGGATAAACATGCTCTCTGCTTTGAGGTTCACACGTAATCGCTGGCGTGAAGCTGATGATGGGGTTGTGGAGCCTGGTGCAGCTGTTTGTAACCTGACTGCTGCTTGCTATAACTGTCCCAGAGCCAAGACTGGTTACAGGTGGGGCTGGCAGCAGCACAGGGCTTTTCCCCGTGTTCAGTGGAAGTGGCACCCAGGGCGGGGGGCAGGCAGCAGCCCCCACTCCTACCACCGCAGCTTACCCCAAGTGCCGGGAAGAGCCCAGGGCCACTGCCAGCTCCGGGTGGCCCAGGTCATGGGACCAGTCCCCAAAGTGAAGGAGGGAGCAGGGCAACACCCTGCCCCTTATACACTCTGGGAGTCTCAATCTGCACCCCTCCCCAAGTACAGGCAGGATAAAATAGAAAGAAACTTACCTGCCTGTTGATGAAGAGTACGTGGGTATCTGTGTGCCCGCCCTCCCCCTCCTGCAGCAGCCTTTGGTGGTCTTGGGGGTGGGGGCGAGCAGCCAGACATGAACCCAGCAGCCGCAGGGAGAGTAGTGGTGCCCCCTTGCTGCAGGGGTTTTCTTTGCTCACGTACTAGGGCTGTGTGAAATGAAAGCATTTCATTTAAACCAGAGTTTTGACATTTTGACAGAACAGTGTTTCATTTTGACTTTTGTTTTGAGTCAAAATATCTGTTCTGTTTCATTCTATCAAAACATTTTGCTGCTTTGACCCTGTTTTGATGTTTTGCCCACAGGATATAATGGGGAAGAACAAAACAGGCTATAAATTTGTCATTTCTGTCCAGATTTGAAGGAAACTTGCAGGACTAGTAGTGCCTTCTGATGGCGTGATGTGTGACAAGTTTCAAGAAGATACATGCAGGGAGTTTGGAGAAACTATGCCCCAAAATCTTGAGAGAAAAAGTCATGTCATGTTTATGTGTTAAGCCACAACAGGGTCAAAACTGCAGGGATGCTAACTCCTGCTGAGGCAACAAAGCCTGCCATGTTCCAAGGAGATAGGTACAAGGGGTCCTGAAAACCCCAAAATCCTGTAAGCAAAACTTGTGTCACATGTATGTATTAAGACACACTGGGGTTGAAACTACAGGCTTGCTAGGCTCTGCTGAGGCCACAAAGCCTGACAAGTTTCAAAAATATTGGTGCAGGGGGGTTGAGGGGAACTGCACCATAAAATTCTCGAAAGTAAACCTCATATCACATATATGTTTTAAGCCACAGTGGGGTCAAAACTGCAGGGATGGTAGCCCCTGGTAAAGCCACAAAGCCTACCTAATTTCAAGGTGATAGGTGCATGGGTTTGGGGGGAACGGCACCTCAAGCTGCTGACAGGCAAAACTCATGATATAGATGACACTGTGTGTGTTAAGGGACAGTGGGCTGAAAACTGCATGGGTTGTGGCCCCTGCTGAGACCACAAAGCCTGCCAAGTTTCAAGGAGATAGGCGCAAAGGTTTGGGGAAACCATACCTCAAGCTGCAGACTAGCAAAACTCATGACATGGGTGCTTGTGCAATGGTGTCTGTTTTGTGGGAGGGGGGGAAACGGACTACTACAGAACTGGCTGCTAAGCTACTACATTACCAGTTACCAATTAATCATGATTCACTCAGGGACCAGCTGAATACACAGTAACTAGCTATTACATAATGACTTAACAACCATGGATTAGCACCTACAAAACCGCAGACTAAGGAGAGGAAATAATCAATAAAATCAACTGGCCCCAGACGGACACTGTTGTACAAGTAGTCATGTCATGAGTTTTGCCTGTCAACAACCAGAGGTGCAGGGCCCCAGAACCTAGAACTCCTGCACCCATCTCCTCGACAGCTGTCAGGCTTCATGGCGACAGCAGGGGCTAGCAGGCCTGCAGCTTTCATCTGGCTGCGCTATTACACACACAGGGTCACCCATGTCACAAGTTTTGCTTGTCTGCAGCTTGAGGTGCAGTTTCCCCCAAACCTGTCCACTTATCTCCTTGAAATTTGGCAGACTTCTTGGCTTCAGCAGAGGTTAGCATGCCTGCAGCTTTGACCCCGCTGTGGCTTAACACATACATGTGACATGAGTTTTGCTTTCAGAAATTTGGGATACAGTTTCCCCGAACTCCCTGAACCAATCTCCTTGAATCTTGGCACACTTTATGCCCTTATAAAGGGCTACTATTTCTGCAAGTTTTATCCAAGTCTGGCAGGAAATGACAAAGTTACAGAGTGTTTTGCCCTTCCCCATTATAGCCTATGAGAGAAACGTTGAAACAGTGTCAAAATGATGAAACATTTTAACTTGCCTCTGTCTGTACTGAGAGAGTAAAAGTGCCTCAGTTGCAAGGGATTCTCCCGTAAGGTAGGAAAAACCCTTGGTGCAATGATCAGTCCCGCCAAAGCTTGCATCTGCACTGTTTGCAGGCGTGCTTTTGATTGACTTAACGTAAATTATTCATATGTGGTGGCTGGCAATTGGCTCGCTAGCCGTATAAAAGGCTTGGGAGGTTTCTGCCCAAGTTGGAGAGAACTCCGCATGCACATCGGAAACAACTTTCACGTGCATCTAGAAATGGACTTGGAGGCCTGATCAACCACCAACGACTCCTCGTTGCCGAAATCCTGACGTACCCCATGCCCTGCATGTTCGAACATCAGTGTGCCACCCGGTTTCTGCTTTCTACTTGTTTTCTGCAACTCTACGGAGCGTGCCTACACTGTACTCCAGTTGTAAGTGAAGTTCTTTTCTGAATTCAACTGACAAGCTTGTCGTGCCTAATTCCACTCCATCAGTGGCCCCTCTTGGCCCCCACAGCCTCATTTCCTTTCGAGGCTGTTTCAACCATATCTGTTTCATTTCAATTTTGCTGTTTCAACTTCAAAACAGGTCAAAGTGTTGAAACAAAAGTGGTGGCAAAATTTCACACAGCCCTACCACATATCCCCTGCTTGTGTACCCCCAGGAGTATGCATATTATAAGTTGAGAAACTATGCCATAGGGAGTCATTCCTTGAAATTAATTATTCAATTATCTGCTTAACTAAGGCATCTTTTCCTTCAGTTAGCAGGACAGAAATAATCAGGCTTGTATTGGCAATGTACTTGGTGCTACAGTTGACAGTCCATGGACCTTGAGGAAATCCACATTCTCAGCTCTGTTTCTTTTTTTTTTTTTTTTTTTGGGGCGGGGGGGTTGTCTCTCATCTCAGCATTTTGACTTCAAGGCCCCTTCAGAACCTACTCTCCAGTACTGTGTGGCATCTGACACTAGGCAAGATGGACCTATGGTCTGACCCAACATATAGCTGTTATGTTCATTTTTGTTCAGAATTGATCCCATGTTTCTGACTAGAAATTTGTCAAACCACAAACAAAGTGCACATTCTTTGAAAACATGATCATATTTCCATGAGCCTTGTTACACAGTACTATTGGGTGGATCCTGGGCCTCCTAACCCCTGGATTGTCAGTACATTAACACCTTTAAGTAGTTTTAAGCACTTGTTATGCAGCTAAAAGTGCACTTCAGGGCAGGATTCTCTGCAATCTGCACTACCAAACTCCTGTTACACTAAGCTGTAGCCACTTTCCACAGATATGCCATCAAAGTTGAAGTCTTCTGGCGTCCCAGGATCTCTCACACCCCCACCTGTAGCGCAAGGATAGAAGTCTGTTTTGGTTCACCTACCTTTTTGTGGCAAGTCATAGAAAGCGTTATAGCTCCTAGTCCTGCCCCTGCTCATCAGGCTTTACAATCTAGTGTAAAGTCTAAGCTGTACAGGTGGGGGACAGTCATAATACATTTTTAGACCAAGAGTGCCACTGCTCTGAACTCCAAGCAAGCACTAACACCAATAAACAAGACTCTATGATGGTGACAGGAGCAACTGTGCTAGCTGTCATATTAAAATGCTACAAACTGAGCCCCAAAACCTGAAAAGTGAAAAAAATATGAAATTTTGGTAAAGCCAAGTTTCACTGGGGGGGAGGAGGAGTCTGTTACATGTTTGTATCCTCTCTGGACAGACCCAGAAGGGAACATGTTACGCATGCTCAGAATACATCACAGTTACTTGCATGCCATTATCTCATTCTGGTTTGGCCCAGCTGCAGCCCGTACCCCACTGTGGGTGCAGATATTTTGTGGACACATCCCACCCCATTTCCTGCACTCCCCTGATGCATCACCTTTGCCCACACCTGTCCCACGGCCCACACACCCACCCCCTTCCTCACACTACAGCACAGGGGGCAACAGGTTGGAAGTGCAGGCAACAGCAGGGCTGGGGGGAGGGGAGGCTATGTTTTGGGAGTGAGGGGAAACATCAGGGCACCAGTATATCAGGGCTGCTCAGCACCACAATGTAGCAGGGGGGCAGCCACAGTTGCATCTGGTGAGTGAAGGGGACAGAGGTAGCTATGGTCTTCCATGATTTAAAACAAAAACAACAACAAAACCAAACACCAAAATTATAGGTGTTTGGAATTCATTTTATTGTAATGATTGAGTCACCAGTAGGCTTCCAAACTACTTTAAAATTGTAACTATATCAATAAAACTGTGTTCAACTGGCACCTAATATATATATATATATATAAAGAGAGAGAGAGAGAGAGTGGCATTTCATTTTAATCATGGACAAACACAGAACTGGCAGTTTTAACCAGATAAATTTTTATTTTTTTTAATCAGAGTGTTTGGGAATTTTAAACAGAGAAAATCAGGATCCCTGATGATACGGCATCGCCAATTAGTCTCACATTTTAGGACTGGGCCTATGCAGTGTGATATGCCGATAACTTTGGTTGGAGCAGCAGCTGCAAAACACCAGAGTCTGAGATGGGCTATGTAGAAACATGACTTCACATTTAGTGGGGTGTACCATTACACGGGTTTTGGATGCTTCTTCATCTCCTTTCTCCAAATAACATTTGCCTTTAGAAACATTCTTTTTCATTCCATGAGCAAGTGTTACCACCACCTTCCAGTCTTTTAAGTTTACTAGTTCAGAGAAAATACTACATCATACTGCTTAATCATTTAACCCCTTCTAAAAAAAACACCTTAATTTAAAGTAAACAGATCCATATTATTAAAATGAATTTTCTTTGTCAGTAAAATACCCTCAACCATGCTGTTATCTGCTGCCAACAGTCAACAGCATAAACAAAGCATGAAACTTCAATCATTTATCTTCTAAGCAGTCCCTTGCAGTCTCTCTTTCATTTAGACGTATGCAGGATCCCCTCTTCCAGGTACATGAGTTCTTGTCCAAGTTCTGCAAAATTTCTTCTTCCCCAGAGCATGCAGAGTCCTATTTCCACACAAGTAAGACACAGACTACAAGTACAACCTCTGATCTTTCCCCTTCTAGCCACCTGACCTGGGATTCCCTTAAAGATATCAGTCATTTTATATCAGCCTAAATAACAAGCCTACACTTTGCTGCTCCCCTGCTTCTTTCAATTAATTGCCTGTGGCTAAATTCCTGCAGACCTCTTCACATTCTGGATGCTGCAGCTCTTTTAGTTCTGTTGCATGGTGCCACCATCAACAACAGGATTTGGGCAGCCCCACTCTGACAGGCACTCCCCCTACCAAGAGCTCTGGGCATATCAGCAGCCCCCCTTCCCCCACCCTTCTCAAATATGGCCTATATTCAGAGTGGGGTCTTTTTAAAGGGACCATGACCCTCTACAGCCTTCCTGCTCTCAGGAATAGAGCAGAGACCCTGTTACACTTGCCCATATACTAATAACAAAACATACTCTTGAACATTAAGCCCTTATTTTGCCAGTGTGTTTAAAGAAAAGTCATTTCTGTAGGTTTAATGAAGCTAAAAAAATTATCAAGAGATATATTATACCAATACACATATAAATAAACCCAGATTCTTTTTAATAACCTTGATTTATCAACTCAAGAGAGTGTTTCACTGTCCCATTTGCATTTAAATTCTGTTAACTCTGTAGAATAAAAAAACCCAAAACCTGTATTGACTCTGAGCACAAGCGTTCCTGATAGTGGAAAAATAATGTTGCATGATCTGTGACTGTAATCAGCTATAAGTTGGGGCCTTGTTACACTGTGAGCTGCACAAATGTCTATGGGTGGTAGCATGAACAATTGGTGCATCCCCAGACTGGGTGTCAATCGCAACCACCTGCAGATGGCTGGAGGGGGGGACAAGCAGTGAGTGAGGACCACCTGTAGATACTGGCAGTGGTGGCAGCAGTGAGAGGGGGATGGTAAGCAGGGACAGCCCACAGACGCTGGCGGTGGCATCAGCGGCTGCGAGTAGCAATCGCCCACAGACACTGTCAATGGTGGCAGCAGCAAGGGTGGTGGTGATGGTGAACAGTGACTGCCTGCAGAAGCTGGCAGCAGTGTTGGCTAATCTCAGGAAGTGGGGCACATGCCCCCCCATCCCCATCCTACAAGTCGCCTATGGGTAGTAGAGCTAGCTCAAGTTTGGAGCAGTCACACATTCAGGACAACAGAGGCTTGAAGGACTAAAAGGGCCCAGCCCATTCTGAGTTTCCCCTCTGCCCCTCAGGGTGCCCCCCTACTTCCTACCTCCCCAACCCCCAAAGCACTACATATGGCTGCCTGCACTGTCTGTCCCAGGGCAGCAGTCATGGAAGGGTTAACCTGCTTACCCAGCCAGCACTGCTACAAAGCTGCTGCTCTTCTGGCCAAGAGAGTGGGGGCCAGGCAAGCATTTTAACCCTCTTAGTGCCTGCTCCCCTGGGACAGACAGCACAGCAGCCAAAAGTATGCAGGGGAGGAGCAGGGGCAGTGAGCAAGGATCTGGGGTGCTGAGGAGGGTTGGGGAGAAATGGGCTGAATCAGAGCCAGCAGAGGAGGTGGGGCCCCTAACCCTGTCTCCTCCCTCCTATTCCCTAGCTGCAGCACAGGGACAGACAAATCACACCACCATTTGCATGTCACTGAAGCCACCTCACCTGTGCTGAAATGCAGCCAAGAGGGTATGAAGGAGTGGCAGTGGAGTGGGCACAACTGGAAGCTGCCCAACCCCAACACAGCTCCTCACTGTTCAGCCCTGGTGTGGGCATGAGCACAGGCAAGGCCCTCTGGCTTCGCAGGCCAGATCCAATGGCTCCGTGGGTTCAGATCCAGAGGCTCTATGGGCAGGATCCAGATGTTGCTGACCCTGGTCTACACTACTGTCTGGTACAATTGTTGCACTTTTAAAGTCCAATAAAATAAAAGAACCTCTAATCTGATACCACTTTAGATGTGATGCAGAATAGCTTTAAAAAAATAAAATCTGCTAAGAGTTTAAACCTTGGTAAACTGGGGAAACTTAAGATTCCCCCCACCCAGCATGAGATGTAAAACCTAGCCAGCATCAACATGGAGGAGAAAGGGTGATGTTAAATACATTGAACTCCACAGACTCTTTCATAAAGCTCTTAAACAAGAACCCCACAGCCAAGAAAATTTACATTGAGCATTACATTGTATAGCAGTTTAGGTTATGCTAGGCTGTAGTTAAGATACCACAAAGGATCCTGGGAGTAACATGACAAATTTGAGTTCACAACTGAGCTCCACAAAGTTGGTTGCAGGTAGATGCCTCTGAAAGCACCTCGACCCAAGCAGCCTGAACCCTAAAAGGCACCACAGGAAGAAGCCTGGTTGGGAAGCCTTTCAACTCCCTAAGCATCTCAAACAACAGAATGAGGAAAGATATTTGAAACAATTTAATTTTAGCCTTTCACCTGGCTCTGTACCACATATAATCATATCAGTAGAATTATAACATTTGGATACTACAGGAAGGTTTTTGTAATATGATCAAGATCCACAGCTGATCGACATTTTGAAGCAAGTCTTGTCTCCAAAAGTCTGAACCCCAGGTTTAAGAGACTTTTTTGGATCAAAAATAAACTATTGTTTGGTTGAAAAATTCTGAAGGACTTTTCATGAAAAAGCTCATTCCAAAACACAGATTTTCAGTATTATTTTCTAAATTTCAGTAGTTTTTGAGCCTGATTTTCAAATCAAAAATATAAAGTTTGTTTTAGTTTCAAAGACTTTAGAAACTCTTTCCCAGTTTCCCCCTTGCCCCTCCCCCCAACCCTCCCTATACATTCCCTTCACCTTCACAGAGAAACATACACATTTTTCACAGCTACTTCACAGAGGTAATATATTTTGCCTTTTAATACTGCAGTATTCACATTACAATTATCAGGCATAGTTATCAACAAATGCAATTTTCAAGGGTAAAGTGGGGTGAGATTACTGGGGTATTCAGGGTTTTTCAAACAATTACTGTATACTTAAGATTTAGGTTTTTTTGGGGGGTGGGTTTGAAGAAACCCTATCCATTTTGATAACATCATGTAGTACATATGTTTATACATGCAACGAATGTAAAATTTGTTTTCTAAATATGTACATTATCTATATGCAAGTCTCCTTTTTATTGTTGAGAAATCTCCCCCTACTTTATGCATTTGTACATTTACATTTCTAATTTCATAGTAACTACTCTATATTACACCTCATAGAATTTAATTTAATATGGATTTGATTCTGGTTGGTTGAATTCAATTTGGATTCATCTGCTCAGGGTGCGGCAGGCCAATTTTGTGCAGTTTAAGTTTTAACACATAGCCAAGTTGTAAACAGCCTGTAAGGGCTATTAGCAAACACCTACTGAAAGAATCCAGATAAGGGCTTCCAAATCAGTGGAAGTGGTAATCAATATTTAATAGCATATGATATGATCACACTTCTTTCAGAAGAATGCAGAAGGTAGAATGGAATTTTCACATTAAATCCACCTTTAAATTCTTCCTCTCCACATATCCTACCTAGAATACGCAGACTTCTAAGATGAGGTAAACCAGGCAGACATGTTGCCCCCAGAGCCAGGTAAGAGTGTCTTACCCTTCACCATCAAATGGCTCTTTGTTTAGCAACGTGATACTTGCTTGGGAAGAGGTCGGCATTCAGATGCATTTGTCAAGTTCCCTTTAGATTAGATTGCAGGTTTCTTCTTTAGTGGCTAAACCTATATAGTTGGACTTAATGAGTGATTTAGAATGTCTGGATTCTGAGGCCCAGAGACTTGGTACAATCTTGTTGCAATGTGGATGGGAACTGCCTCCGAAGGAGGGTAATTACATTTTTAGTTTGATGTTGCTGCAACACACGACAATGCCTTTTTCTATTTGTTCTTGTAATCAGATTCCTAAAATGGCTTGATTTAGAAGGACAACTTGAATTAACTCAGACAAGGATCTGAGCAATTGTTTGAGGTAACAATTTCTGCACAATCATTTTTGTTCCTCTCAGATGTTTTATGCATCTCCATGAAGAAAAAAGGGGGGAGGGGAAGGGAGGGGAGGGAAAGGTCGATATAGATATTGCAGGACAATAATTTGTTATGCAGGCAAGCATGATAATTTAATACATAAAACTAGGTGAGACAATCATGTTTCAACTTGATAACATTATACAGAGTATGACATAAATCACCACTGCCCAATAGTAGGCAAACTTTTTTTTTTCATTTGTCCTTGTGCCTTAGATTTTTACAGTACTAAAACACAAATATCTAAGTTTAGGATTTTAAAAAGACTTATTAGATTAGATAAAAGTGTTAAAATGATAAAAGTGTTAAAAAGATAAAATGATTACATGGTGTTAAGAGCTGTAACTAGCCAGTTGCTTCTCCATCTAGCTTTCTGTGCTATAAAGAGTTATTCAGTTGTTAGTCTGTGGAAGCATAAAATGGAAGATAACTTATAGCTTGAGTTTTGTGAATAAACTTCTATAAATTTAATATCTTTCATCTTTAATGGTACTTTGAATCCTGATGCATGCAGGATCTTGGCAACTAGCTGAATCTAATATTTAACAAGAGGAAGTCCAATCTCAGATGAGTATATAAAGCCAATGCCTGCAACTACCTGCAGTTTGTAAAAGGATACAAGCACTAATTGTTGAGCCTCCTGTGCAGGAATTGTCTAAACACAACACTGCAATACCACAGAACTATTTTATTCATACCACATCTTGCCAGGTAAATGCTAGTGGGAAGCACTGTTATTATTGTTACCATGTTGTGAGGGAGGCAATCACATCACTTAATTAAAATGGTTGGACAGTGTCAGTGTCAGTGGTGGATCTGGGGGAAAGGGGTGGGAGGTGTTGGAGGTACAGTTGCACCTCCTTTTATTCCTGCTCCACTCAAAGTTTAAAACAATCATCCCAGCAGAGATAATTCTAACAAGGCAGAACTGAGGGACTCATCTGACTTCATAGCCCTTTGTCTTGGCCCTTTCTTAACTTTGTACCTCTCTACCCCAAAGGCCCTCATGCCCCTGAGAACCCCTTCATGTCTTTGACCTCCCCTGCCACCTTATTCAGCCTCTCACAGCCTGCCTTTTCCTGCATAACCCCTCCCAAAAAGTTTCCCTCCACCTACAGGGTAGGCAGAGTTGTGGAAGACCTCACTTCATCTGTTTGCAGCATTACTACCTGGGGAGACCAACCCCTCTGAATCTGCCCATGTTGTGCTACTGTTTCAGCTTCCCACAGTCTTTGCTATCTGCTGCAATGAATCATCCAAGCAGTATCACTTCAGTAATTAACTTCTTCCCCTTATCTTTACAGCTCCATCTTGCTTTTGACTGCCCAATGTGGCCTGCCTTCTGCCCTTCCCCTCCCTGTCCATATCTGGTTTATTTAGGGTTTGAATACTATAGGAACAAAATAACCCAGTATAGGTTCCTAGGTATTGGCATACCTTTATTGGACATGCTGGGGGTGAGCAAAGAAGCCTTGCCAGCTGTAGATAACACACAGGAAAGTTGTAGGAAAAAAGGATAAATTGATTAGTGGAAGATCAAGGGCTGTTGATGCTTATGGAGTGAAGAGGTTAGCCAGAATCAAATGGATAACACTTAGCTATGAAGTCAGATGAGTCCCTCAGTTCTGCCTTGTTAGAATTATCCCTGCTGGGAAGTTTGTTTTAAACTTTTGAGTGGAGCAGGAATCAAAGGAGGTGTCACTGTACCTCCAACACCCCCCACCTCTTTCCACCAGCTCCACCACTGAGCCTGAGTAAGAAAGGGCCAGGACATTCTGGGGATGGGAATGTGCAGGGAGGAGACACAGTTTGAGGCTGAGAGGGTGATAGGAGCTATGGGGTTGAAATGGAGTGTGAGGACATTGTGAGCAAGATCATTTGTGGGTGAAGAGGTCCCTTGTGGTATGAGGGGCTGCAATGAGATTTGGGTGCCCAGAGGGGCAAGGGAGGGTTCAGCAGGGTGTGAAGGGGCTGATGAAAGATCAAGGAGACCAAGGAAAGGAGGGGATATGTCAGTATGGTGGGTTTATGGAGACAGTGAGGGGTCAGGGAAGGATAAAGTGAGACACTGTGGGAGGTCTGATGAGGTTTGGGACATGATGGGATGGGACTGAGAATGGGGAGGTCTGTGGGATAACAGGAGATACTGGGGAGCTGGGCAGATTTGAGGGGCAAGGGGTAATGCATGATGGGTGATGAGGGATACTTCAGGTCCATGGTCTGGGGGAACCACTTGTAGGGATTCAGGGAGCAGTTCTATCCATGGCCTGGCTGATGGGTAATAACTGTAACCCTCTTGTACTAGGTGTCACCCCACTGTCAAACATGCAGTCAGCCCCCCACAAACTTACTTATATTTGTTTCTGCTTGGTATGCAACATGAAAAATATATCCCTGGGTCCCTAGGTATTAATAAAAGTAATAGTTTCTATTTGGAGAAAGGTATGCATTGTGTCATGGAGCAATGCACAACACTGTCTCCACCCCCTTTTCAAATCCTGGATCTGCCCATGTTCAGGCTAAATGATACAATGATTAACTCTCCTTTCATTTAGAGATAACTGAAACAATGGAAAGCAACTAATGGACAGGCACCACCCAAAAATGAGACCTCACGCAAGCTTTAGCAGTGGTATTCTAACCTAGGCTGAGGTCTTCAATTACAATAGGCACATCTACACAAGATGCTAAATGCAGAGTAGATTAATTCTACTACACAGTGCATCATAGCAAAAGCTGTACCATTGACATTAATGTGCAACCAAATTAGTCTATCCACAGCATTAGAGTCACTAAAAAGGTGTGTACCAGTTACTGTGTATTTAGTTAGTATCTGTTGTTGCAGGTACTAAACTTAATACACAATAACTACAGTGCTTTAATGCACATGTAGATGAGTCACCACAGTATTTGAGCACCTTCAGTAGAGAATAAAGCAATATAACTAATATGACTCATCATTATTTACTTTCTCATCTTCTTTCAAAGGAAAGGAACATTTGGACTTCCTTGTTTTGTTAGGAGGTTTTTGTTTTTGTGTGTATGTTGCATGTATTTATGGCAGAATGCAAAAACAGAACAAACAAACAGAAAAACCCTGTAAATGCCTCCTGTACTACAAGCAGAATATTGGAGTGGTTTTTGACTGTCAGAGTAAGTGGAAGAGCTGCTGCCCCAAATACAGGGCAGTGATAGGGATGCAAGGCACCCAGGATGTGGGCTTCTGGTGGCTACAGCAGAGGTGGGGAGGGGCACCCATGCAGCAGTGAGGGAGAGAGTGGGGCTAGGGAAGGCACTGTACAGCTGGGGTGGGACATGGGATGGAGCCATGAGCAGATTGTCTAGGGGGGATAGCTCCTGCTGCTTATGCACACTCCAGGAGTGCATGGGGGCATGTGCCCCCAGATATGCATGGGATGAGGGCAGGTTGCCACTGTGGGGGCTGGGGCTGGGTTTGTGCTAGGCTCTTCCTGGTGAGGAGGGGGCAGGCTGTGCTCAGGGCAGGCAAGAGCACTGCTGGGAGAGGGGTTATGGGGTGGGCTGGAGCCACCCCAAAGTTTGCTGTAACCCTCCCAGCCCTCCTCCCAGTGCTGCTGCTGAGTGGCCCAAGTGCAGCACAGCCCAACCCCCACCTCTGGGAACAGTCCAGAGCCATCCCAGCCGCAGACTTCAATGGCAGCCTGCCCTAGCCCTGCACACAGATCCAAGGCACACACCCCCATGCCCTCGTAGGGTGCGTGCAGTGGTAGAAGCCTCCACCCTTGCCCTGCACCATGTGCCCCCCAGATGAACCACTCATGGCTCTGTTCCATGCCCCACCATGGCTGTGCAAGGTCTGCCCCAGGCCCAGCCCCACTCCTCCCTCACCACCATGGGGGAACTGCAGATTGAGACCCCAGTGGTGAGGGAAGGAGGGGAACACAGGCAGGAGCCGCAGCTGTTGTGAGTGGGGCCCCAGCCAGGCCTGGTGGTGGGACAAGTGGAGGCATGGGGGGAGCACATGCCCCCTCCCCATGTACGTGCTGGGTGAAGGCAGCTGCCGCTCCACTTTGAGCCCTGCTGCCCTGAGAGCCATGTGATTTCATGTGCATCCCATTGTCAGCCGGGCTGGGTGTGCAGCACAGCACAGCAGCTGCAGGCATATAGCATTGACTGCTCCTGGGGCAGCTGCAGGAGGGAGCAAACCACAGTGCATAGCAGCAACCACCTCCAGCCTTCACACAGATCAGGGGACCACGTGTGCCCCAGGTCTCCGCTTGTCCCACCACCCAGCCCAGACAAGGCCCCACTCACCCCAGCCCCTGCTCTTACCTGTGCCCTGCTCTGTCTCTTACTAGTGGGGCCCCAATCTGCACCCCTCCCCACTGTCTGTTCCCCTCTCCCACCCCTTCTCCTACAGACTTACCTTCTGGGGGGGGACACGCATGCATGCATGCACACGCTGAGCCTCTCCCAGGTAATTTTCCTCCCTCCACCTATGGTGACAGTCCTAAAGTCCTCAAGGAATTTATTCTACAGTTTTGGATCAGTCTCTGAAAAAGTTCAGTTCTCCACACAAAAATTTCCCTTTAGACTCCCAGAAAGTCTCTTGGGCTACCAACAAACAGAAGCAGGAAGTTTGACTGCAACTATGCAAAAGAAAAAGACAGGGAAACCATACAGTATTCTTGACAAATACAAAATGAGAACTTTTGGGTAGTGCTGGCTGGTGAAAGGAAAGCAGCTTCATATATTCTTCATAAGTAAATAAGATTGCAAGAGAAAAATAGTGGAGATCAACATTAATTTCTCCGAAAGGAAACAAATCTACAAGATCTTGAATTTCAGCTAAGCCACCTAATCATAAGGAGCAATATTATCTATCTCAGCCAGGTACATTTGCTGTTTCACAGACAGATGGGCAGAATAAGTATACCTTCCAGAGTCATGATTTGCTGTTTCCCTCCTCTTAATTGTGGAGTAAGGGGTGTGCAGTTGGAAAGCAAATTCCTTTATCAGCACTCTATGCTGAAATGCTGATACAGTATCTTATCCAAACAATTGAGCAATTTAAGGGAGTCCTTACAGCCTCTTGCTCTGCAGCTAAAACTTCACATCTATACATTATTTTTCTTCCACCTGAATCATCAGATTCTAGTCGCTGCTGGAGGTAGTATCTTGAATTAAAGCAGGTCAAAAATATGGAAATTCCTTACCTCCCTACCTGTAAGAATGATCAAACACATATCTGACATCAGTTTCAGAGTGACAATCAAGTGGTAGAACACTAACTTTCCTGGACATTTTATCACTGACCTATGTGTAATTGTTTTTAAAAAATGAAACTTTAAAAACCAACTTGAACACAAAATTGCAGAACAAGAGATCATACATAGGCTGTATTGTGTCAAGTATGGTTTTTAAACTGGGGCTATGGGTTCTTATCCCATTACTTGAAATGCCTTTTGTGACCTCTTTGTTTATAAATAGTTAAATAAATAGGTTTATTACTTGCTTGCCTCTCCCAGTACTGCCTCCCCTCCCTGTTTCCCTATCTTTTGTTTTCAAATCATTTTCTCTATTTTATTCACTGCCTTGTGCAAGTCCTTTCTCAGTAGCTAATGAACTGAACTCAAGCTCTGATTTAGTGCACCTTCACCCTGTCAATTCCATATCTCAACATTCAGAGAAGGGAGGGAGAAAGGGAAGGGAACTCAATCATAATTCCCTTTCAGAACGAAGGTTTCCTATGGAAAATGCATTTGAGGAAAGTTTGCTTAAATAACATTTATTGAAAGTTTTCAAATAATATTGAGCCTTATTCCCAAATTCTGAGGCTGCCAGTGTCATTCCCAGGTCCCCTTTACATCAAAATTGGTAAATGAAGATCCATAAGTGTTCAAGCCCTGTGAGCTCCAATTAAACTAAATACTTCAGAGGCCCAGAATGCAGACACTTCTGCCCTCTAGGAGTATAGGCATTCTTAGTTCTGAGTTCTTAGACATTTATATGGGTTTTCCTGCTGCAGAACTGGCAGTCCAGACCATGAAATTCCTAGCTAGGAGTCAAGTCTCTCAGGACTTCTGGAATTGCCAGTCTCCCAGCCCCATGGCAGATACAGAGAAGAGTAACAGTGACACATTGTTGATATGAAAAAAAATAGAGTGTATATAAAGCACTGGGTTTTCTACATAGAAACTTTTTAGACACTTCCTTTTGGTTTAGTGAGTCAGGGATTGCAACTCATAACTAATGTGGACAGTGTTGGCCCTGGATTTATGACCCAGATACTTTGTTCCAGGCAGTCCTAAACCCTCAGACCAAACATGACCTCTCCATCTGACAACAGGCAAATTTTATTGATACACAGTAATAGCAGATAACAATAATGCAAACAATTCTGTATCTACCACACCCAGGCTTTACAGAGTCAAGGTACATCTGGCTTCACTCTGAGATTCTCTCTTAAATGTCAGATGTCAAAAGCCTGGAGGTCAAAGGCCCCCTCCCCATTGTGTTGGGTGAGACAGGCTGGTGGTATGCTTTTTGTCCATGGTGGCTTTGGGTTCCTCTCTCTGGGACACTTTTCTGCTCTGAAATCCATCCTTTTGTATTCTTTCTCCCCCTTTGATGAATCTTCATCACTAGGCATCATTTATTAGTCTCCCTGTGGTCGTAATACAGTCCACATTCTGTCCTGTTAGCATATTCCTTTGTTTCACACACCCATCCACACATCCTAATTTGGGCTTTCAGCAGGCCTCCTGATTTGGTATCTTCCCCAAAACCAGAAATTCCAAGGGCTCTGCAACCTGGCACTGTGACCTGGCCAATGTGGTGGAGTTCCTTGTCTCATGTTATGGAACACTGTGATACATGTCTTCAGTTTCCCAGTCTGTACGTCTCCTTGCCTGTGTCAGACACAGTGGGCATGGAAGATAACTTTGTCACAGACCTTTAGAAATCAATTAACCCCTGCTGTTGCCCTGGACCATTGTTTCTACTTTACCTACAGGCCAGTTCCCAGAAGCAAACCTCTAAATACCATTTTCTGGCCATCAGACTGCTCCATTGGAGAGTATAGCAGTAATAGTGAGACAGAGATGCTTTCGGTCCAAAAATGTTACTTAAAAATTAATGTAGAAGAGAACTAAAGCATTTAAAGAGAGTTAAGGAAGGACAACTAGATGTAAAAAGAAAATGCTATAATTCCCTGAAGGCAGGCTGAGAACTATGTTATCATAAAAACAACCTGTACAGTACTAGAATAGTACTTGGCTAGGCAACAGCATTAATCTTAACATAGGGAAGCTCTTAAAAACTTTATATTTTTAAATTTTATTTTGTGTATTTTGGTGAAATTGATAGAGAATTATGAAAGTTTGTTAAAGCATTCTTATACAATAATGATAATCTTTATTCATAGATGCTAGGGTCAGACGGGACCTCAACAGATCATCGAGTCTGACCCTCTGCCTGGGCAGGAAAGAGTGCTGGGGTCAGATGACCCCAGCCAGGTGCATGTCCAGCCTTTTCTTAAAGACACCCAAGGTAGGGGAGAGTACCACCTCCTTTGGAAGCCCAGTCGAAATTTTGGCCACCCTTACCATGAAGAAGCTTTTTCCTGATATCTAGCCCAAATCTGCACTCTGTCAGTTTGTGACCATTGTTCCTTGTTACCCCAAGACATGCCCTGGTAAACAGAGCATCTCCAATCACTTGCTGTGCCTAATGAATTTGTAGGCAGCCACAAGATCATCTCACAGCCTTCTCTTGCAGAGACCAAAGAGGTCCAGGTTCCTCAGTCTCTCCTCATATGGCTCGTCTTGTAAGCCCCTAACCATAAGAGTGGCCCTCCTCTGGACCATCTTGAGCCTATCAACGTGCTTCTTGAAGTACGGGATCCAAAACTGGACTCAGTACTCCAACTGCAATCTGACAAATGTTGCATAGAGGGGAAGTATCACCTCCTTGGATCTATTTTTCATGCATCTGCTGATGTTCATCTTGAGTCCACTATGACTCTGAGATCCCTTTCCACTTCTGTGCTGCTGACAGGGTCACTTTCCAGCCAGTAGGTGTGCTGGATATTTTTGCACCCTAGGTACAGCACTCTGTAATTGTTCTTGTTGTACTGAATCCTATTGTGTACTGCCCACTTTTCTAACCTGTCGAGGTCTGCCCGGACCTGGGTAGGGTTCCCTACCCTCTGGAGTGTGCACTTCACCCCACAATTTAGTATTGTCTGCAAACGTGGACAGAATACACTTCACATCCATGTCCAAGTCACTGATGAAGGTATTGAAGAGTACAGGTCCAAGGTCTGAACCCTGAGGGACCCCGCTACCCACATCCTCCGGGTTGATACCGACACGTCTACTACCACTCTCTGTGTGCAACTGCTAAGCCAATTTGCCACCCACCAGACCATGTAAACATTTGTCACAGCCTCTTAATTTATTTATGAGACTAGGATGAGGTACCGTATCAAAGGCCTTGCTAAAGTCCAAGAAAACAACATCCACCTCTACTCCTGCATCTAAGCATTTTGTGACCCTGTCATAAAACAAAACCAGATTAATCAGGCATGATCTACCTGCTATAAATCCATGCTGGTTTCCTTGCTGCCTTATTTTTCCCACTGGACTTCCACAAATATGATTCTTCATAATTTTTCCAAAGACCTTTCCAAGGATGGAGGTGAGACTGATTGGCTTATAATTACTTGGATACTCCTTCCTCCCTTTCTTGGAAATAGGGACCACATTGGCCCTTTTCCAGTCCTCCCAGACCTGACCTGAGCTCCATGACTCAAACAGCTGTGCCAGCGGTTCTGCTATGACAATGGCCAATTCCTTCAGTACCCTAGAATGCAGCCCATCTGGGCCTGCTGACTTGAACACATCCAGGCCATCCAAGTGACTCTGCACCAAGTCAGCATCAACAGTTGGTGGGCTAGTGTTCCTCTGATCCCCATCTAAGAACCCATTAGGAGACTTATCTTGACCCCTGTTCAGGAACATTGAGGTAAAAAACTCATTGAATAGCTCAGCCTTGTCCCCCCTGTCTGTTACTAATTGCTCCTCCTTGTTCAGTAGGGGCCCCATGCTGCCTGGCACCTTCCTTTTACTCCCTACAAACCTAAAAAAAAGACCTTTTGTTGTCTTTAATTTGTGTTGCCAGCCTCAGCTCTGTAGTTGCTTTGGCCTTTCTAACTGCCTCCCTGCAAGTGTGGGCCAAGTAGGTATACTCCTTACCTTTAGGTCCCCCTGGATTTGCCTGTTTAGCCAAGGAAGTTGTTGGCCCCTTTCCCCCTTTTCCCTCATACTGGCATAGTCTTCCTCTGTGCCTGAATGATCACTTCCTTTAGAAACGACCACCCTTCCTGGACTCTCATCTCTCCAATACTCTTATCCTGCAGTGCATCATTGACTAGACTCCTAAGCACACTGAAGTTAGCCTTCCTAAAGTTGAGGACTTCCATCTTACTAGTTACCTTACCCACCCTACACTGTATGGTCAATTCGATTGATTGGTGATCACTTTCCCCAATGTGACCATGAATTTGCAACTTCCCTACCAGGTCCTCCCCCATAGCCAACACCAAGTCCAGTAAGACATTCCCCCTAGTGGGACCGTATACCTCCTGCATTAGGTGAAGGTCCTACACGCAGGTTAAGAACCTATGTGAATGGTTGGATTTGGCTGACTGCTCCTCCCAGCAGATGTCAGGGTAATTTAGGTCCCCCATGACAAACACATCCCTAGACTGTATAGCTTCTGAGTGCTGCCTCAAGAATTCCAAAGCTAGCTTTTCCTCTTGGTGTAATAGTCTGTAGCAGACCCCCACCACCAAGTCCCTTAACTCACAATGCCTCAACTTTCTCCTTCTCTGAACCCATTTGATTATGGTAGATGTATAATGCTCTATGCTACATAGAAAGCAACCCCACATACTTACCTACCTATTCTGTCCCTTCTGTACAACCTGTAGGCATCAATGTGTACTGGCCAGTCATTGGTAGGGTCCCACCAGGTTTCCGTTAACCCCACTAAATCTAAGTTATTATCTGCAAGCAGAAGTGTGAGTTCTTCTTGCTTGTTCCCCATGCTCCTAGCTTTAGTATAGAGGCACTTGAGCTTCCATATTCATAGTTCATATTTAAACATGGCATATTAAGCTTTATGCTGTTAAACAGGTTGTGATGATAGTTAATACTGAATGACAAATGCAATCATTATGAAATATTTATTGAAAAAACCTCCCTTTTTTCCCCACTCAGATTTTTCTTGATGAGAGAGTTTCTACCAGTTTTAATGGCAGTTTTTAAATAAAATGCTGCATATGTAGAGATTATTATTTCCTGAAGATTTTTCTAAACATCTACTACACACCCTATCCTTGGTGGTCCCAATTTTGTAGGCTAAAAAATATGACAATCAGTACAAAGGATTTGTGCTGGTTTTGTGAACAGAGGTCATTTTCAGATCTCTTTAATGGGCAGCTAAAACCTCTTTAACATGCAATACATATGCAACATCTCTAATCTACATGTACTGTAAGAAACTCATAAAAGAGGTATTTTTAGGGTATATTACAAAGGGAGGATACAAAATGGGTTAAAAATATACCTTTATCTCCTTCAATAAAGCTTTGCTTAAAGATCTCAAAAAATAAAAAAAATAGCAGGGATAGAAAGGAAGTTCTGCCCATATTGGGCACTTTTACACATGCTCCAGGAGTGCAGGGGGTCATGCTTCAATTAGAGTGCTTCTTAGACTTGCTCTACATTAAAGCAGGCAGCATCTTGTGCATCAGTGTCCCCATGCTTAGTAATGGTGAAGAGGGGTGCTTGAAATAAAGCTAATTTTTAAGCATGGGGATGCTAATACACGAGACACAGGAGGCTGCTGGAACACAGTAATTACCATGCTCCAGTAGACTCTATTAATGAGTCTGCTTCAACGCAGTGTAATTTCAGCACATCAGAACACCCTCCATGCTTGTGTAAAGGCACCCATTGTGACATGGTAGAATATAAGCATATCTGCTCCTTGGCACAGGGGCTAATGAAAAACTGGGAAACACCTCAGGCACCTTCTCCTAATATGTGAGCCTAAATGGCAATTTTCTGTGTAAGTGGGGTTTTGGTTGTCACTTGTGCACACAATGCAATTCTTGTTACCCTACATACTACTGTTTTGCTAGTTAGTAGAAACCATACAAAAGGTGGTTTATGTTAGAGTTTGTTAAGTATGTGCATAATAGGAGTTGTCAAAAGTTAAAAAAAATGTAAGGGGATTCCAGGGAGAAGTGATGTTTAATACAAAACAAACAAATACTCACTTGACTACCTTAACTTCAAACTTAACCAATCAAACAGGGCATTCAAAAGCTAATTTTTTGTAGCTGCATGCCTTCTATAATCTCAGTTTAAATGGTTAAAACTTCAGATTTGGACCAACTAGCTGTCATCATTTAAAAGTAAGGTTTCTTAATATTGATTTTGTATACTAAGTTACAGCTGCACTTTCTTTCCTTTACTGTATACTTTTTGACTACCTAGCCCTTGCCAGTGAGGGTGGCTCCTAGCACTAACACTAGATCAGTAACCCTTCTCCAGTCTGCTAAACTGACCTTGGTTCCTCACCTGCCATGACTTTAATGTTTCACTTATCACAGAATAATAGAAAATTAGAGTTGGAAGGGACCTCAGGAGATCATGTAGTTCAACCCCTGCTCAGAGCAGGACAATCTCCAACTAGATTATCCTAGCCAAAGTTTTGTCTTGCCAGGTTTTTAAACCTTACAAAGATGGTGCTTCCACCACCACTCTGGCTAATCTGTTCCAGTGTTACTACCCTCCCAGTAAGAAAATTCTTCCTAATTTCTAACCTAATCTTCCCTTGCTGCAACTTGAGGCCATTGCTCCTTGTTCTGTATCTGCCACCACTGAAAACAGTCTAGCTCCATGCTCTTTTGAACCCCATTTCAGGTAGTTGAAGACTGCTATTAAGTCCTCTTCTCTAGACTTCTCTTTAGTATCTTAGGAGGCTGTCATGAGACCTGAATTAGGCCTTGGTTTCCTGCTCCAAAAGCTGACCCTAGACAGGTGCAGGGCCCAGGGCAAATCAACCTGTGCAGGGCTTCCTCAACACTGTGTGGGGCTGTTACCCCAGCAAAGCGTGGTGAGGGGCAAGGCATCTGTGCTTCTTTTGCAGTGTGGGCCTGAGCCACCAGCTCCAGAAGGGCCCCATGGGAAGGGCCACAGCCACTCCACCCAGCTCCACAGGGCCTCTTCAAATTGTGGGGCCTGGGGTAGTCATCATACTCTAGGGATGGCTCTTCCTGCAGAGGGACAAGAAACCTAATACTGCAAACTATCTTGGTTATACCATAAATGTTATTAACTACACTGTTTCTGAAGATCTTTCAAGATTTTCCTTCTCAAGATGAAAGCCAGGACATACATTTCATTTCATTATCTGACAAAAGACACTTTGTGCCCAAAAGCTTGTCTGACATTGGACTATATAGTTAATCCAATTAAAAAAACAAGATCACTAAAATCCTCTTATTTCTCATATGTTTTACAATACATATATGGTGATGCGTATATGCAACATTGCAAACATATTGCTATGCGGGGCAAGTCTGAATGGGTTTAAAGTTAGAACCTGCCTGGTAGCTGTCCCTTTGTCTACTGTACAAACCAATGGATCTATGCTGGTATATTTTCCATTTTGTCTATCATTGTTGTTACAGGGTGGCTTTGCCACTAGATGGTAGTCTCAACACACAATAGAGACTCCTAGAAATACATGGACCTCTTACTACCTGATTAACTGAAAACAAGAGGTACCTTCATCTGCTTGTCATTTAAAAAGATGATTTAAAATTAAACAGAAAATAAACACCAAATGTGCATCTCCATGCCAGCTAGACAAAGGGGGGAATTCATTTAGACTAGCAGCAGGGGAAAGCTCATCATTTTGGAGTTAATCCCCAAATTAAACATAAAAATTCATGTGGGACCATGCCTACTGACCAGTCAGGAAACTGAGGGTGTAGTTATATGTTATAATTTGTACATGTGAACTCTAAGGAGTGTTAGTCTATGTGTAAATTAGCAAATGTCATGAGCAGTCACATGGTAAGGGTTAATACCCTGTAATGTGCACAGCTCTGTCCTGCCAATAGAGGACTGGTGAGCAGGGGTGAGGCTAGATGGTACTGAGTCTACTTTATGGTTGCCTGGATCACTGACTCTCTAGCTGTAGTAAAGGCCAAGAGGGAATATTGGAAAAGGGAAGTGGGACAGTGTTTCCCCTGTCCCCCACACACTGCCTCAATCACTCTTCCCTCCTGCAACTATCTGGATTTCCCTTTCCACCACCTGGGTTCTTCCCCTACATCCAAATACGTTTAGAGTAGAAGCAGTAGGTGGTCCTCCCTACCTAACTACTCCTGGGCTCCCTGAAGCCTGTGTGTCCCTACCAGGCCCTGTGGCTACCTGTTCACCTGCCAGTACCCGAGTGACTGCCCCACTGGGAGCTGATGGTAAGGGAGGGCAGTAGGGACCGTGGGTGAGGAACTGCCAAGTATCTGCAAGGTCCAGTAGGAATAACACAGACTTGATCCAAATATTCAGGGTGCTGCTGGGCCCACTCATGCCAGGCCCACCTGCCTGCCTCTAGCAGCTGCCTGGCACTACTCACTAGCAGCTACCCACTAGCCCATCTCTGCTCCTTTTTCCCTCATGGGAAGCTCCTGAACAGCAGCATGGGCTCAATCCAGGTGTATGGGGAGCTGCTGGGCCCACCAATGGCTGCCCAGCATCTTCCTGCCTCCTGCTGGGCCTACCTGCTCCCCTGTTGCAGCTGCCTGGCACCTCCCCATCCACTCATTCCCCCCCTCCTTCCATTTCCTTCCCCCTCCACTCCTGCCACCCATCCACCCCATTCCCACTCATTTGGTGTCCAGTTGTCACCAGCTGTCAGTCCAAGGCCATCAAGTTTTGGAGGATGACTAGTCCATGCTGGAAGCAGTGCCTCCTGGGATATTGGAGGATGGCAAATTGACTTTTATCTCAGTGAAGCAGCCAAAAGAGTCAAGGTAACTTGTGCTATGTACTAGGGTCCAAAGATAATCCTCACCTTAAGTGACATAACTTTAAGATGCCTAGAGGGCACTTAGTACTTGTTAATGAAACTTTACAATTGGATATGAGCATTCATGTGTTATGTGTAATGTTACCTTAAGGAATATGGGGAACAGATTTTCGTCCCTCCTGTCCCCACTTCAATTTGAAGCCTTCTCCAGCATTTCAGGGCTGTCAAGTTATGACTGTTGTTGAATGAGTTAATCTAAAAAATGTCACCTCACCCTGCCTTCTGTCTGACTTCAGGGTTAACATGACTAACTACCTCTTTCTCCTTTCCTGTAAATGAAGAATATTAAGATGTGTTCCTAGGAGATCTGACTAATTGCTGGCTTATCAGACTAGGAAAATTTTCCCATAGATCAAACTGAAAAAAATTCAGCTCCACCACCATCCCCCCCTTTTTCACCCCATTCCATCAGTTTACTTGAAACATTGTGCAAGCACAATCTACATTACAAGTAGAACTCTGAACAGAATAGAAATTCTGTTTTTTAGAAGACTTTCCAATACTTTTTATTGCAGTTTGGAATGAAACCCACAAAGTTTCCAAATTCTTTACATAGAAATCTAAAAGTTGGAATTTACATTTTTGACAGACTAAAGTAGTTCACTTTATTCAAACATTTCAGTCTCATTTTGACTAGAAAATTCAAAACATTTCACTCAGAAAATGCCAGATGTTAATTTGACATTATAGGGAAAAAAAATGAAAAAAAAATCTTTAGTCTAAGACACTGTTTGGCCCAAACTGAAACATTTAATGATTCATCAAGTTTTGGCAGCTTTTGTATAGATAACACCAGAACATTTTATTTTTTTAACATGTTGAATAAAAATGTTTAGATGTTGCCAAATTAGATTTATATTTTTTAGTTAAAATTCCTCACAAAATTTGCAAAAGTTTAAATTTTCTTAAAATAGCTTTTTTTTTAGCAGATAAGTTACTTTCGGGGCAGGGGTGAGGGGAGGCGTGACGAGAGTCACCCAGGTCTAGCATGATTTCAACAGAACTACATTTTCTTACTAAAATCTGTCACCATTTTTCAGACCAGCTGCTGTTAGAAATAATACAAGTTCTAGTATCAATAAGAAAATATCCTGTATTGCTACTTGTAGAAGGTGCCTGAAGTTATCAGAAGCTAAAGGGCTAAATCCCAAGGTAAATGAGATCTGGGGTCTTATTGAGAGACATTTTGACTATAAAGAGAAAGAGAGTCTTTGCAGACAGTTTGCAAACTGAAGGTCCCCTCAGTAACTTCTACTCCTCTGGCTTGGGGGAAGCAAGTTAAGTTCTTGCAGTTAGGCTGACGAGATTCTATCCTGAATTATTAATTATATGCTAAAGAGCAGTCACCCCACACTGGACCCCAATTAAATGTCTGATATCCAAGAGGGGAAAGTGAAGAACACAATTCTCAACTGTTTACCAAAAAAAAATTGCGGTCTGCCACTTAACTCACTTCTGGTATCTGATTAGGACAAACAGGTGAATGAGGGACAAAGATAACATGTGATTCTTTATCACAGCTTCCACCACTTTCACAAGGTATGCTTCAAGGTTTATTTTAAAAAGTCACCAATTCATTTCAGTTCAATATAGCGGAGTGCACAGAGCTCAGGGCTGCTGAGTCTATAGAGTGACATCTGATCTGATGTGTGGATTAAAGCTTAAGGTTTTGTAACATACACACAAGAGAACTTCATATCTTGAAAGATGGAGCACAGGATAGGCCACAAGACAGAAAACACAGACAACATATAAATTTTTTGTGGCCTTGCTTTTTTTCTAGCTGTGCTAGGAAACAATGTGAAAAAGTTATTTTTTCTTTTGCAATGTATAGTTTCTTTGTAAATCAATATAATCTTCATATTTCAATTTTCTAGTCTCAACTTAGTCTAATTCTTTCCTTTTGTCTCTGCAATCTGTGGGGGCCAAGAAATGGGCCAGAATGGGGCTGCCAATGGAGTGGAATTAGGCACAGCAGTAGTGGTTGCAAAGAAAAAAACTTTACTTACAAGCTGCGATACAGGGACTTGTGTCGAGGTATACAGTGTAGGCGAGCTTAGAAGAGTTGCAAACAGAAAAGAAAACTCTATGTGGCACAGTAGGGTATGAGGTACATCGGGAATACGTCGAAGGAGAGTCGTTGGTTGATCAGGCTCCAATGTGGCTACCGGGTACAAGTGAGGATCTCTTCGAGCATGCAAAACTCTCCTCCGTACATCCGGGCTCTCCTCCAACTTGGGCGGGTACCTCCCAAGCCTTTTGTACGGCTAGCAAGTCAACTGCTAACCGCCACGTGTGCATAATTTACACTAAGCCCAACCAAAAGCATGCACACAATGGTGCAGCTGCAAGCTTTTGGCGGCAGCTGATTTTGCACCAAGGGCTCTTTCCCGCCGCAGGGAAAATCCCTGCACCGGGTACCCACAATGTGCTAACATGCAGCTGTGCTGAGGCACTTTTTAACCATTTAGTTCTGACACAATCCTATACTTGATCCAACATAACAGAGGCTTGATCATTCTTTTACAAGAAGACTCCTAGGTCTCTGATGGCATTTTGGTATTCCTTTTCTTTGCTCTCACTTGCCTCTGAAATGGCAGTAAAAACATTGCATGGGAAGAAATAACCACATTTTCACTTAAACTATGCTTATAGACTTCAGTAAGGTATAAGTGGTACATAAAGCTTGTGCTAGCCCTGTGTATATGGACATAATTCATGCAAAAGGATGCCATGAAAACAACTAACACAAAACAGGGAAGGGATAAGTGCACAGAATGCTACTCATTGGGCATGTCTACATGTGCAGTTAATGTGAAGCAATAAACTCCAGTGCTTATTGTACCAGAGATTATTGCTTCTGGGCACACTGTATATGCATACAGGACCACAGCATGTTGAGCCAAGTCAGAGCAGCCTGGGCTGGAAGGGAGCCCAGAGAGTTCTCTCCATGGCTCGATGTGCTGTGGAGGGGCTGGTGGGGTTATGAGGGTGCTTTAGTGTGGGGCTAGCTGGCAGGCAACCCTCTCACTGAAGCACTCTTATGCCCCAACCACCTGAGGAAGCATTTACATATGCTTTGCTTGTGCTAAAAAACTCCCCAGCAGGATAGTTCTATTTACAAGTACTAGCCTGCTGTGGAGTTAATTAGTTTACTCCAGGCTAGTAGGGTCACACATGGATATGCTCAATGTTTACTCTGGAGCTAATTAGTCTACTCCTCAGTAAACATCTTGTGTAGATGCACCCACTGAATGCTATTCTGAGGGCTTACAGCATTGTGAATTTACATTGAGTTGGAGTTCAAAAATAAGAGTTAGTCATCACCTTCATATGAAGTGATTTAGATTTGAAATATGGCCTTTTTCTCCATTACTCCTCCCCTTTCTGTATCTCTTCTTCCTATGTGGTTATAGCTCTTTTTCTGCCTAAGGTGTTTTCAGAATTCTGCCTTCCTAATCTGTGCTTCCTAATAACAAGTAGTCTTCAGTAATCTCCTTCCCCTATCTTTCAAGATCCTATAGTGTGGCACAGCAAACTCTGGTTACAAATCTAATCATATTTTGAGGCTTACCAAATAAATTTAGTAATGACTGGCAACCTCAGGATAATTTGATTGAGCTGTTAAATCCTACAACAAGAACTTTAAAAATAGCATTATTTGGGAGGGAATAGGGGGAGATAGAATAGGGAGAATGCAACTGAGTGATTGTGGAGTCCATTGTACTGGAAAGAATGTAGGCAGTAGTCAATTGCATTATAAGCAAGATGATTGCTACAAGCCACTTTAATGTGTTTTTTTCTTTCTGAGTTTGCAATTCTTGAGAAGATTAATTGACTAACTGTAAATCATTTTTACTGGACAATTCTACTGCCATTTGCAAGGAAATTAAATCAATGGAAGCTCAGGCTAGGGGAGCAACTCCAGGATAGCTTCCAGATACATAGTCCTACAACAGATGCAGGACTGGGAAAGATGAAAGTTCTTCTCCCCACTCCACCCCTCCCTTAGCCCACCACCCCTTTCCTTCTTTCCATGGAGCAAGTGAGTATACAGGCTAAATTTGTTGAACAGATATTAATAAGTGCAGGGATGCAACCTATCATTTAAAAAGATAATAGGAATACTTGTTCCTCATGCTCTCCATGCCTTTATTTAATACACCCCACACATATTTCCATTCCCAGTAGTTACACTCACTGTCAGGCATTACATGCATAGAGTCTGCAAACACAGCTCATTTCCAGATTAATTTTCACCTACTCTTGTTTACAAGATTAGTTATTGGGCCTCTGGCAGTTAAAAAGGAAGAAAGGGGGCTATAGAAAGTGAATATATATTCTCAGCTCACTTGTATAACCTCATGAAAAGCACCTTTACTAGCTCAATGTGCTGCTATAGCCAAGCAACACATCAAGATTTAAAAAAATTCTCTTTTGCATGTAGAGCTCAAAGACTGTCATCACAAGTTACACAGGCTCAGATCTTCAGACATATTCATATGGCTAATTTCCTTTGGAATCAAGGACTATTATTGAGTCATGCAGCACCTACAAACATGTGCTTTGCAGAGGAAAAATAGTGACGCAAGTAGAGCAGCATGCAGAGGTGAAACACTGGTTCTACCACAGTCAGAACTGTTATTAACTGCAGTAGCATAGAATTGGCTTTATGTGCCAGATCACCACCGCACAAGAATACACAGGGATGTCAGGACAGTGTCCTCTTCAGCTCATATTGACTCAGATGAGACACACATTCTCTCCTTATATTTTAATATGCTCTGCAGCTTTGATTAGAAGGAAACAAAAAGAAAGAGCAGTGCATAGCAAACATGGCATTGTTTGCCCGATTAAGTGCCTACCTTGATGTTAAAGTGAAGAGCACACTTGTACCAGACTTTACAAACCCATAGGAGACAGTTGCTGTCTAGCAAAGGACAATGGTATCAATAGAGCAGCTACCATTCCAGATTGATTTGACCAAAATATTATCTTTATATAACAGTATAGAACATATCATCTGTTGAATGACTAGATAAACATGCTATCAACAACACAGTAAAGTCTAGCAGTAAGATAGTGTTTCACTCAATAGCATAATTGATTACAAATTATTCAATAAACTGAAAGATGTTGATCTGTCACAACCAAAACTGTTGAAGTGTTTTAATTAAATCTCCCACTCAAAAGTTGGAAATTTAGATTTTGAAACAGGAAAGTTTTAACATTCAGATGTGAAAAGCCTTTGTTCCGAAATGTTTCAGTTACGTTTAGACTAATATTAAAAAACACAAAAAGTCAAGATAAATATTTAGACACATCTAAAACATTTTTCTCTCTTTTTAATTTCAGTTTGTGAAAAATTGACATTTCCATTTTTCATGATGATTTGGGACAGGACACGTTTGATTTCCCTCCTCCCTGTTCTCCCCCCCCCCCGAAAAAATCATGAAATGGGAAAACCGGTGTTTCTCTTGCTATATTTTGTCCTCTTTTCTGTTTCTTTACTTTAAAAAAAAAAGAACAAAAAATTTTTACGAAAAATAATCTAAAGAAACACTCTAAGTTGTAAAAGTACAAGACCCTAATTTCTGTTTATTGTTATCATACCTGGTTACCAGGGATCCTGGTTTTTTTCTGACAAAAAAATTCCACAATTTTCAGGTTAAAAAAGTAACCCAACATTCCATTTTTTCTGTGATCAACATGAAACACCAGTATCTAGGTATTAGTGGTGTTTCATTTTAATCACAAGAGTGTGAATTTTGGGTTACTTTCTTTAACCCCAAAATTGGGGATTTTTTTTTTTTTTAATTCAGAGAAAACTAGGATCCCTGCTGATTACAGTTATACTTTTTATGTGGGGCTATCCAAATATATTATGCAGGTCAGAGATATGAAGGATGGCCTTTCTGTCATTAATAGTAAACTGAAGCAACATTAGGAAGTATCACTCTCACTGGATCAAGTTTTGCAGTATAATTTAGAGTAGAAAACAGTGTAAGACGATGTAAGTGTTAGTGCTAACTGCTCTACATCTAATGCATCCCACAAGATGAACTCTAATTTTATGTATATGTAATAGGGAAAAGAGCAATTGAGTCAAATTAGAGAGACAATCTTGATTCAGCTCATTTGAGCTCACTCTGGTTTCAGTTTTTCAGACTGACTCAAGGGCCATTTTGGATGCATGCCTTGGAACCCATCCTGGAAATCCCACAGCAATAATAAATGGCATTCTTCTCCAAGGATAGAAAAATAAAGAGAATTTAGCCAATTTACCAGGGAAATACTCTAAAAGATTCAGGTCTGGAGAGATATCAAGGACAGAGTTGACCAGAGGACAGCAAATCCATTTCATGCCAACTTTTGAGGTTTCAAAATAGGTTTTCCTTCCATGTTGCCATGAAATTTGAATATTTTTACAAAATCTTTGTTCTAAAATATTCACTTTCAGACTCACCCTTGCCAAAAAAAAGCTCAGGTTTGTACTAATATGGGTCCTGGGATCTCCATGTCCAAGACATTGCTCTGTCCAATTCATAGCAGAGTGAGTCTAGGTTCCTATGGGATGCAACATGAATATTTATTGAATAGAAGCTAATAGGGCTTTTTTCTTCTAATAAAAGTTTTAGTCAGATGGAGCACCCTTTACCTGAAAGGGTTTGGTTTCATTGAAACAATTGCAGATTTCATTCAAAGAAGTTCTTAGTAAATCAGAATCAAGGAACTCCCCTGTTCACAGTCTATCCCTGTTCCCTTTACAATTTTTCTCCTATTCCAAGACACTTCAACTCTCCTGAGTTTTCAAATTTCTGGCAGAGTTCAAGCTGTTTCTTTGGTCTGGACTGCTTTTAGGGAGCATGGATGCAGCTGCACTTCAGACTGAAAACTGTACTGTTGCATTGTTTCTGCAGAGGTGAGGAATCAAAGGAAAACCAAGGACTTAAAGCCACAAGGACTCTGCTTGCTGGGCATGCTGTGGAAAGCGAATGATTCTTTTCCCCACAGGGGATGACTCTCAGCATCATTTATGCACCTTCAAAATAAGCTTTTTTCTCCTCCTTTGATGTGCTAAGCCACTTGACAGGGAAATCTCTACCTTGGGACCCTCCAAGAAGAAGCCTTATTCAGTCTCCCTGTTCCACACAACCCCCTTAAGCCAGACCTGGTGTGTCTACACAAGGGCCAAGCCTTTGCCTAGCTTGGAGACCCTGGATCTTTTCTGACCCCAACTTCCATGGTGATCTGTATCTTCTCCCCCACCCAATTCTCAGAAAGCTTTTTCTTTTCTTCAGTTCCTAGGAAGAGGTGTATTTTCTTCTTCAAAGGTGGGGGCATCAGTGTTGACATCCTACATAGTATATATGTCCCAGATAGCTCTGCTCCAAAAAGTCTTTATTAAGCCACTCCAGTTCCTTTTGTCCTTCCTCTGACTGTTCCTTTCTCTCTTCCCAGCACTCTGAGTTGTCATGACAAATACTTAAGCCACATGACTGTTACAAAACTAGGAACTAACACTCACCCAACCAAATGAAGCATAATGTCAGTCAGAAACCAGACAGCAGTCTGCATCCTGCTGCCAGGCACAGGCTGCCTCTCCCCCAGGATGTAAAGAGCATCTAGATATCCTACTTTACAACAATTTACAGTGAAGCAAGCTCATACTGAAGCCCCCAAAGTGTTCCCCACCTGAATTTTAGGCAAGAACTCAGCCCGATTAGCCTCTTTAAGTAACTCCTTTCAAAGCTGTTTGTAAGCGTCTTGGCCGGCCGACTGGTCAGGGCCAACTGAGGGGGATGGTGTTAAGACGTCAGGTGGGCTAGCAATGGAGAGGCGGGACAGTGTATTGGTTTCAAAATAGATTTTACTTACGCCACTGGTGGCCGTGACACAGGTTGTAGGCTGACTTGCTTGGTTACAGTCTGGGTTACCGCAACGAGTGTTCAGATGAAAGTGCTCAGGGAAGAGGTATGTCAGGAGATCGCTGACGGGGAGCCGTTGGTGAGTGATCAGTCCAAAGTCACTCTGCCACATGTTCAGAGCTCCTCGCGGCATGCTCAGAGCTCTGCAAGATCTTTTCTGCAACGCGGTCAGAATGTGCTCCACTCCGATTTGGGTGGAAACTGAGCAGACTTTTATACTTTTAGGATAGCCAATGAGAATTTGCCAAGTAGGAATACTTAATTAGGCAGAACACACCAAATTTAGAACAATGCCAATCATACAGAGGGGCAGTTTCAATGCCAATCATACGGAGGGGTGGTCTATTGTGTCAGGGACACTTACTTGATTTGGGTTGTGACAGTAAGAAAACTAGGCTATAGCAGCCAAGGAGGAAACCCTAGTAGATAGGAAATAGAAGCTTTAAAATGGGACCTATCGTTTCAATCTTTTATATACACTAGGACACATTGACAACTGGAACTCACTGTCTTATACAAGTTTGACTGAACTGGGTGGAGTGAATCAGACCATTTTTTACATTAAGAGAGAAATACAGGACAATCTAGCTGCCTCTCTGATGGTAATAGGAAAGGCAGCTTTGCTAACCTATCACATACCAGTTACCCAGTGCTCTTTCCAGAGGGCTGTCCTAACTTGTTATAATCTGTGCATAGGTAATTATTCTGCTGGGACTATTTCCACAAAGATAGTATTTGTTTCACTCATCACATTTATTTCCATATCCCAAATTTAGCAACCTGTAAAAGAATCCCCATTTACTCCCATCTTTAGCCCATTCAAGATTTCCCCAGTTCTGTCCTCTATTTTCCAGCCAACACCATAGCAAGTAGTGAACTACTTGTATCACTTGGAATCACCCTACTATGAACTGGAATCACTCTACTGCTTTGTGGAAGTGTACAACTGACTGAAAATGCGTTCCCTATTGGTGCCTCCAACTTTCCCAGCATCCCATAAGGCTAGCTGCCAATGCAAGGCACACATAGAAGAGGGGTATTCCAGTGAAAACATCTCATTCTGGTGGCGTAAACCAATCATGTCCAAACTTTTCAGCCTGCAGGCAGGATGAGCAGCACCAAGAACTGGCAAGTTGGATCCAGTCTATGGGCCAGTCCAGCACACAGAGCTGGACCAGCTATGTCCCGATACAGACAGCTCTAAGGAACTGGACCAACTGAAGCCTGATCCCAGATCCCATGCAGCTACATTGGGCCCTGGCTTGATCCATCCACACAGAAATAGGGTGTGATCCTTCCATGCGGGCCTGGCCTGGCCTGGCTAGGGCTGATCCAGCTGCATGGAATTTCAAAATTTGGCAAAGGGAGAATGCCGACGGTGTTAATTGCCACTACTTTAACACTGCCAGACCCACAGGCTCGATTACGTGGCTTCATGGCCTGAATCTGGTTTATACTCAAAAAGCACATTTTACCACTCCAAAAGTATCTGTTTGGTAAGCATCTTCACAGCAGATGGATCAAGATCTTCATCTCATTTTAAGTGCAGCCACAAAATGCTTCATTTCCTTAAAAGCTAACAATTCCTGCAATCATAGCTCTTATTGTAAGCTCATTTCTTCTGTTGCCTGCATGCATATCAACATGTTTATTGCAGTGTTTGATAGATTTCATAGACATTGGGGCTGGAAGGGACCTTGGAAGATCGAGTCCAGCCCCCTGCCCCAGGGGCAGGAAGTCAGGAGGGACCATAGGATCCCACAAGATAAACATCCAGATGTATTTTGAAAGTGTTCAGAGTATGTGTTTGAACCAACTCCAGTGGCAGTCTATTCCAAACCTTGGGGGCTCGGACGGTAAAGTTCTTCCTTATGTCCAGTGTCACGGCGGGCTCCTCAGGAGGGGTCACGATCCCCCTGAGGTCCTTCTCACCGTGTCTAGGCTGGCCCAAGGCACCCTCAAATTCTCGCCCGCCACGTCTTGATCTTAAATAAATTTGGGATGCTGCCTTATATGTCCTTGGGTGCGGCGTATCGGGACCTCTGCCTCAGTGGCATTCCGGACTCTAGGTGCTCCCTAGGCACCCTAGCCTTAAGGGCTTCTCATCAGTGCCCCCTTCTCTAGGGCTTCCCGTCAATGCCCCCTTCTCTAGAGGCTTCTCTTAGCGAGCCACCGGTCTTCTCGGCCCACTGCACGGCTACCCTCTTCTAAGGCCAGGCGTATTGTGCTACTATCCCCTCTAACCAGGGACCACCGCAGCACTTGCCCTTCTCTAGGGATGCTATGCTGCTAACCCCTGTCTCCCGGGGTCCACCGCAGCATCCAACCCCTGGCCAGGGTCTAATGCCGCACTAACCTCCAACCGGTCTCGCAGTGCCCATCCTGGGCTTCTCAAAAACGCTGCCCCTCGTCTGAGCTTCTCAAAATGGCGTTCCTCTCTGGGCTCACCATGCTACCACAGGGCTTCTCAATAATATTGCCCCTCGTGGGCTCCTTAAAATACTGCCCCCTTCTCTAGGGCTTCTCAAATACTGCCCCGTCTAGGGGTCATCGATGCTGCCTCTCCTGGGCCTGGGGTCTCCACACCCCGTGCTGCACCCTCACTGGGCCTGAATCACACCCTCCCGGGTGCCAAGGCCCCCACACCCCATGGGTTCCTATGAGGATATCATGCCTTTTCTGGCACCTATGAGTACACTGTACCCCCATGGGCGCCGAGATCCCCACACTACTGTGGGTCTCCCCTGAGGCCTCCTCCAACCCCTACAGCCTCGGCCAAACCACCGGTTGTATTCTAAACCCTAACAAAGTAAACACAAGCCTCCTGGCTGTAACTGAACATAAGCCTCCTGGCTACTGCTTCACATCATTCCTCCAGCCTCTGGAGTTCTTGTGAGCTGCACTAACATTTCCTCTCCTGGAGCTCCTGCCCTTCTGGCTGCTGGCAGGGAACTGCCAGCCTAGCTCTGGCTCTAGGCTTTATAGGAGCCAGGCCCTGCCCCTTAGGGTCAGCTGACTGCCATTAGTTGCCCTGGCAACTCTCAGCTGTGCTTCCCCCAGATCCTGGTGAGCCCCCCTCATAAATTTATAGGTGGCCACCAGTTTATCCCTGAGCCTATGCTTTTCCATGCTGATGAGTCCCATGGCTCTCAGCCTCTCTTCATAAGGTCTTCTTTCCTGACCTTTGATCATGTGTGTGGCTCTCCTCTGCACTCTCAAGTTTCTCCAGATCATTTTTGAATTGTGGAGTCCAAAATTGGACTCAGTACTTCAGCTGCGGCCTCACCAAGGCCAAGTACAATAGGAGAATGACATCCTGGGATTTGCTTAAGAAAGTTTCTTGTGATGTATCATTCTGCTGCTCCAGGAAGATATTAAGGGTCAGGTCCTCCTGGCTAGAATGGTTTGTCCCCTCATGCAAGGCAATGTGTGTTATATGCTTTTCTTTTTTTTCTGTCTGCACTAGGATAAACCAAAACATCTCAAAGGTTATGTATTTATTTTATTAGAAAGAGCTAGTGAAGTAGTGAGAGACACCCATTCATGAGATACTCACATGGGATACAGGAGACCATGGTTCAAATTCTTACTGTGAATTAGGCAGAACAAGGACCTCAATCTGGTGTCCACATTTTATGCGATTGTCCTAATAACTGAGCTACTATTTATTCTGCCCTGCCTGTCTATTTTAAGCAGAATTCCATCTGGATCTAAGAAACTTTGCTGACCAAACTAGTACTTATCTTCCCAGAGAAATTCTGCCTCAATAAACCAATGTTTTACAATGTGTCCACCTCCGTTCAATTAAGCGCTCCCGTGCGGCCTTAGCCTGGACTATGGATCGTGTCTGTCCTGGGCTCGTGGGTGGACCCCACAAGCTACCCCTGCTGACATCAGGGGGTTCCCTTAACTCTCCTACCACGACTTGCAATGTTGCCTCAGTGGAGGGGTTCCCCCTTGGGGCAGCCTCCAGGGTCGTCGTGCCTCTCAGCGGGCACTCACAGGGCTCCAACCTTCCCTACACCCCGGCCACTCGCCACCTTGTGCTACTGATCTTCGGGCCCCTTTGGTGTCCTCAGCTCTTCCCCCAACCTCTGCCCATGACTTGTCAGCTGCATGCCTGAGTCTTCGGGCCAGGTGTATGGTTGACAAGGTCCTCCGACCTGGTCCCTCCAACAAGACTCCCTATCACCCTATACTAATCACCCTGTGATGTGACATGCCTATTCCACCACTGAGATCACTAAGGCCCCTAAACTACTGGGCCAAGAGGCCCAAAAGGACGTCTCTGGCCTCTGGGCAGTGTGGATTGCCCTGGGCTCAGGTTCCACAGCCCTGACAGCTCACCCCACTGGGGTGTTGAGTCCCTGCTTCTTCCTAAGGCCGCTGCGGGCCATGAAGGTCCACTATGCGACCCCACTTCAATCTTCGGCTGCCCTCCGGTGCGGCCCAACGAGGCCCCATTGGACACACCACTTTGTTACCTCTTCTCCAAGGCTCTCATGCAGGCTAGCTCCTAGGTCTCAGTCCCAGCTTGCCCCGACACTGCTCTCTCGGCTTCTGCCTCCAGTTCCTCCGTGGGTGCTGCTGCTGGCTCCACTGCAAGTGTGGCTGCTGGATCCCCTGTCAGCGTTGTTCCCACCTTTACTGCCGCCTCTGCAGCTGACGTCGCTGCTGGCTCCAAGGTCGGTGTTACAGCCAGCTTCCCTGATGGCTCTGCTATTGGTGTTCCAGCTGGCTTCCCTGTCGGCTCTGCTGTCAGTGTCACTGCTGTCTTCATCGGAGCCTCTCCTGGCTCTTCCCCTGGCTTCCCATGCTGCCAGGCATGGTGGCTGATCCCCTCCGTGTGAGGGCTCTCCTCTCAAGCCTCCACTTGTCAGGCACCCTGCCGCATCATTGGAGCCACTTTTTATCTTTCCCAGGCGGTGCCTCCCGCCATGCTGCTCAGCCACAACTGGATATATGTGTAGCTAATCACCCTCATCGGTGGTTTCATCCTGCATCTCTCCTCTGGCTCTCCGGGCTCTGCAAGAGGTAAGTGAGGCTCTCTTTTGGCCTGGGGTCCTCCTGCCACCCCAGCTTCCCTGGGACATACAACAAAAGCTATTTTGATGGAAAAAATCCAAGCTATATTTGTCTGCTACAATAAGTCTATAGTAAATTCTCTGGTAGGAAGTAAGAGAAGGAAGGGATCTGCTCAGGTCCCTTCTGGCCCTACTAACTATGAAACAATTATGAACCATTAAGCAAATGGGCACCAGAATTGTACTCCATGGGCACATCTACATGAAACGCTTTACTGTGCATTAGACTAATCTACTGCTCAGGAAAGCATCACTGTCTACACACACATGGCACTTGGTGCACAATAAATTAGACTAATGTGCCACTTTCTAGTACCAACAAATACAGGTTCTAAATTAATGGTGATCCAGCTACTGAGCAGTAGTGCATGCATAGATGCAGACTGGGAGCAATGTGCTCCCAGATAGCCTAGCCAGGAGGGGAGACAAGAGGCAGGGAGAGCTGTCCCAGATCAGTGGGTTGCTGCCTGCCAGCCACATGGAGATTGGAATTGGTCCTGATCTCCACATGGTTGAGAGGCAGTTTTCTGCCATACCTGGACAGCTTACCCCCACCCTCTGGAGCTCAGGGCTTATACCCATTCCTCCCTGTTAGGCAGGCTGGCATCCAGGGGAGCCTGGAGCTCCCCCTGGATGCTGCAGGAGGGCAGAACAAGAATGGAGAAGCTGTGGAGTGGGATACTCCTGTTGGGCTCAGTTTGCTCTGAATGTGTGTGCACATGAGGATGTGCACTGGGGAGCATTTAACAAGCCTGATTTTTTTAAAACAGAAAATTCAGGTGCATTAATTGCATGTGTAGACATGCCGAAACAGAGCCTAACTCTGCATTGAAAATTTCTATTAAATCTAAAGGATGTACTTCAAGAATATTATATACCAAGACAGAAGACCTGTTGAAGTCAAATTCTTTTCCACAGGAAGTTCTTCTGACCCATTTTAATTTTCTTTTATCCTGACTTGATTCTAAGTCAAAATTCAGAAGTTTTATCCAAAACAATTTTGAGGGAGGCAGGGAAGGGAATGAATAAACATTTTTTCTTAATAAAAAGTCAAAGTGTTGTGATTATCTTTGTTGGAAATTTCTAAAAATTATTATTTTCTAACACAGTATGTATTGAGTCTAACTGGCAATTTCTAATGGAAAGTTGTTTCTTAAAAAATATAAGTAAAAATAACCAGTTCTATTATTGTGAAGAGTGACACAACTTTACCTAGTTAAAAGGTAAAGGGGGCTTGCCACTTGTCAGCTACTCTGTGAAAGTGTTCCGCTTTTTCCTTAGAACAAATTAAAACAGATCATTTTACCACTAAATGAAACCAGGTTTAGCTTCCAGGGGGTGCATCTACACATACACATTTACTGCACAGTAATCACAATTACTGCACAGTACAGGCACATACCTACACATGCACACCCGTACTGCACAGTAAATATGGCAACTTCTGCTGACTTGGGCATAAATTTGATACCGGCATTATGCAAGTATCAAATTTATGCCCAATTACTTACTATACAGCAATGCATATGTAGATGCCTTACTGTGCAGTAACACTGTATGTGTGGACTGACTTGGGACTAACTTTAGTGTTAATGTGCTTTTACACCTGCATGTGTAGACACCAGCCTATTCCCACTTACTGCACTGTAACTTCCTGTGCAGTAACTTTAAGTGGGCATAAATGCACATGTAGACACACCCAGTGGGTAGGAGCCAGGATACAAAAGTGTTAGCATAGAGTAGCTGAAATGTGATAAGCTCCTCCCCCATCTCTTTCAACACTATACAGATTTTGCTTAGTTCATATCCTAAGTGACTTAACATTAAGTGGCACAACTATTACAAAATCCTTGTTATTTGTTTGTTTGTTTATTCTTTTGGGGTTTTTTTTTTAAGTCTCATGATGCTTGGATATAACAAGATAACTAGTGATACTACAGCAACAAAGTTCTAGTTGTGAGATTTTGGTGCAGTCACCTCACATTACCAGACAGTTGCACACCTAGATGTCAGTGGCCCCTTAGAAAGCCCATTCTTGACAATTCTGAAATTATTCAAATTTTCTTTTTGCAACAATTCAAAAACAAAAAAGAAACATTGTGACAGACTTCCTCTATATGTGGCTTTAGACAAATCATTTAATTGTCCGTGTATGGGATGTAACAAAGAGGGCAGCCATGATGCCTCCCACCACCCCTGCCTCTGACTCTTGCCCTCCAGTCTGGCTTCTTATGGTAGCCTATCTTATTCCTCACCTGACAAGCCTTGATGCAATTGTTCCTAGTGTGAAAGAGAAGCTACCCCAAGTGTCCCAGATGTGCTCCACTTTGCCCCTGGGACACTTAGTTGTGGCACTCCTGGTGCCCTGGGGCACCAGTCACTTTACAGGTTATTCATGGCCTCCATCCACCCATAGAGCTACACTCAGGCCTACAGATGTCACTGTATCACTGTTTACCTTCCTGTATAGACTTCTTAGCCTTAGCCTAAAGGTTACTCTGGCTGTAGATTGGTAGCCTAGACTAACTGGCTCTGGACTGACCTTTCAGTCTTAGCCTCTGGCCACCTGTATTTCCCCATCCCCCCAGGTTCAAGCTCCAGCCCTCTTGGCCTCAGGCTGCCTATGTTGCCCTACTCTCAGGGTCATGCCCTGGCCTTCGTGGTCTCAGCCTGTGTGCGCCTCACTCTCATGTTCCAACTCTGTCCCTCAGACTCCGCTTGCCTGTGTCTCATGATCCTGCTCCTGTGGCCTTTTTTCCACCCCTATTAGCCACAACCAGCCCTCGAGTAACACTGCAATAAATAAAGCAAGCTAATGGCTTTAAATAAAATATTTGAAGAGTGACCTCTGAGTCACCATGCTACTGCAGGAGCCTCATCCTCAACCATCGAACCTCTCTGAGTCCATGGGTACCTGATCTGGCCTGAAGCTTGTACTCTTCGC
Source organism: Caiman crocodilus (assembly GCA_030014935.1). Taxonomy (NCBI): domain Eukaryota; kingdom Metazoa; phylum Chordata; order Crocodylia; family Alligatoridae; genus Caiman; species Caiman crocodilus. The sequence goes on along the minus strand of JAGPOW010003316.1, from coordinate 51,029,948 downwards.
CTGCTTGACCTGACAAGAGCTTTCTTCCATGCAGAGTTCCTGGCTGAACTGACTTTCTGAACCAGTAACTCAGGATTATATGTCCTGAGATCCTCCTCTTTCAGTCAGGTACTCTTCTGACCAGCCATAGATACACCTCCTTGGCTTAATGGCCATCTTATTGCATGTAGACTGCAATTGCTCCCTGACTGCCTTCCTTCCTGCAGCTCACCCCTGTTTAGCTGCCTGGGGCCTTTATGATGCAGTCTCTCTCAAAGTAACAGGAGCTCCTGACTCCCTGTTGGATATGGGAATAATTATACATCTACACTCAGGGAGAGGTAGTTAGTTGTGCTGGTCTGAAATCAAGCCAAAGACGGGGCTAGGTGGCACATTAGGGACTAACTGGCTCAGAAAAGCGTGAGATTGTGTAGGAGGCAGCCTACTTTTTCAGATGGTATGAATGGTCTTGCATAAAGCAGGGGTTCTAAATAGAAAGGAATTTAAATACACGTGGGGGAAGGGGGTACAGCTGGGAGAGATGTTAGGTTGAATAGATCAATAAGGATAGACAAGGAAGTTAACCTATTGAGGAACATAGGGATTATGAAATGGTATAAAATGAATAGACACTGATCTGACATCAGTCCTAGAAATACACACAGTCCTATGGCAGAACACTTTACCCTCCCTGGACATTCCATCCCTGGACCCCTATGTAGCTTTCTTAAACAACAACATTTTGAACATGAGACTGCAGAAATAAAAATCATCCACAAACTGAATTTTTGAAAAATATAGTTCAACAAAGATTCTGAATTCTTATCCCATTATGTGGACTAACTGTTATAACCCTTATGTTCCTCAATTGGTTAACCATTTTGTTTATTAAGACACAAGACAAGTATATTTCACTTGATCCAAACCATGGACAACTGCAGATAGTTACATATTAAGTATAACATATTATGCTAGAGTTTGTTATGCCCATCTTTCTGGGAGGTGTATCAAATCAGCACTATGAAAAAGGACTTCTCTAAAAGACTGCACATCAGTTTCTATTTTGATTTACTATTCATTTTTCAAAAAATATTTTGCTCCACGAATATTTAAAGTTTAGTCATGAACCTGTCTGATCATCGTGTTTAAATATTTAACTCAAAATTATTTAGATGGTTGAACCTGAATTCAAGCAGGCAGCAATTCATTTAATACCTCTAACCCTGAGCCTCACTACATTAAAAAAGGCATTCTTTAACCAAAAAAAATCCTGCTACTGTAATGCTGGCCTAATATTAGAAATAATACATTTTGTTATGTGTATGTGGCAAAGAAGTCATGTTACCACATGAAAATGTCATATAGTTTTGTATGCCTCATTGGATTGTTAGGTACAATAACTGGTACCGTGTTCTTCTAAGTTCAGGTTTATTCAATAATTTAAAAATCGAATCGTGAATGTCAGCTATACGCTTGTCTGGTTTTATGGAGCTACTTTCAGCACTGAATTTTCTCAATAAAAATACGGGCTAATACCTCTGCACTGATACATGCAACTGTTTCTAAAGTATTCTTTTACCACTAGAGGATGCTGTCTACCCACAATAGACAAAATACATGAACATGCTGATCTAACACTCCCTGAATTACCAAAAGCAAAAAATTATAAGCAATGTGCATTTGAAATGATTAAAGAATAAAAATAATTGATACCAATTCCACTACAGACATTCACATTATTTTAGCTTACCAGGGGGTGAAAGGCAAAGACCTCATTCATTCGTACTCATGTGTACAGAATGAACATAAGCTAGAATGGCAAGCAATATCCCACATATACACAGATCAAGAATAATGGATATCCTTACCCATGTTCCTTCCATCTTAGAAAGAGGCAGAATAGAAGAGATAGGAGAGAAATATTTTCAACAACCCCCCAGTCTTGCCAAACACAAGTGAATTCACTGCTGATTAAACACCAACCTGAACAAGACCCAGCCTATACAAGAACATGTAAAACCTACATTAAAAACATGTAAAAACTAAAATCAGTGTCCAGAATCCATGTGTCCTAGAATCTATACATCTTATATTTTGCAAAAAGCATTATCTAGCACACTTAATGTCTTCATGGAAGCTGTAATTATGAAGTAAACCACCACTAGGGTCCAGAAGAGTTTCTCTCAGACAAAACATTATAGAGGGGATGCACAATCAACAGAGTGAGACTACTTTTCACAGAACAACCACTTAATCTCAGCCTTCATAATCCTTATCTTCAATATGTTCAGAAGATTGGCCTGAATAAAAATGTCACTGGACACCAAAAACCATAGACCAGTAGTGTTACAGAGGGGGTTGACAAAGGCAGCAATCCTGGGTGTCATCATTGTGGAGGGCACAAATGCCCTGCTGTGGTAGTGGCTATGCACCTTGACAGTCATTACAATGGGGGCAGTGCTGCCTATGCATTACAGCTGCCCAGGTGTGTACCTGCTTTGCTACATCTCTGCCATACACTTACCACAAACATTGATTTTATAGCTAATTACAAGTTACCTTCTCAATGCTAATTTCTCTGTATACCACACATAATGACAGCCATCCTCCCTTTTGAATGGTTTTATTCTTTTAGAGAATTAGCATTATCTGTTTCAATCATTCTTCACTTGATTAGGAACTATTTCCAGAAACTTCTCTTTGCCCCATAGGATTAACTGCCTCTTTTAAGTGGCCACTTCCATTTATATAATTTCTTTATACTATTTCTTGTAGTTGAAACTATACTATTTATATAGTTAAAGAAAACAAGGGTTTTTACCTGTTTTTTTGCTTAGGCTGTGTCTGCTTATTTCTTGGGCCTGAGGAGGAGCATTCTTATACTTGAAAGCTCATCTAATGTCTCTCCCAGTCATATAGTTAGCCCAATAAAAAAAGATATTGCCAAACAAATCCTGCTTCCCTTCTTTTTAAGGTATATCTAGACCCTCATTGCTGCAGTATGCAGGAGTCTCTTTAATCAATTTAATGCCACCATGAAGTAGAGAAGTACTATTATCTCAATTTTATATATGGGAAAGACAGCCAGAATAAGTAGCTTGTGTAAAGTCACACCAGAAGCTCAGAGTAGAGTGGCAAATTGAATACAAACCCTAGCCTAACTTCCTAATCACTGAAATGTTCCTCTTGTAATGGTCTGCACCTATTCTAGTCAAGAATTTTTCATCTTCCCCTTGCCAGACTACTTATCACAGCTTCCCAGCAGCTGTATATGGCAAACTATGGTTTATAATTATATTTTTTTTAAATCACCATTTAATTTCCATTTGACAACCTAATGGTGTGCACAGAATTGCTCAAGCCTGCTAAATCTGCACAGGTGACACTTAATATAAATGGGCAGGTTGAAGCATAAGATTCAGTTATAAACACATAAAGGAGCTGCATGGTTTGAGATGACTTAGATCTTTAATAATAAGCAGGTAGGTAGCAAAAACAATTCAAACCAGGCAGCCCATTTTTTACTTTTTGCATGCAATTTTTTCCCACTTCTGCTATGAAATAACACAGAGGAACTGATTTTCATCATTTCTTGTTGAGGGTCATCTTTTTAGATCAATTCAGTCCTTTGCTATAGTTCTTTGACCTCAACTCTTAGCTCATTTTTTTACTTCAGTAGCCCTATACTTTCTCTGATAGGACAAGCTTAATCCTATCTGATAGCATAGAAGATAAACATTCCTTTGTATTCCTCTGCAGGTGCACTCTTATTTCTGATGGCATATTTTGCATCATTAGCTTTCTTGTTTTTTCCTGGAATCCTGCCATTTCAAAGCACAATGAACAGGTTGTTTACATTTCACTACAGTAGGAAACCCTATAAAGCTATTTAATTCCAACCAATGGCTGTTGAAAACTTCAGCATAGGCCTTGTGCTGGTCCTCACCATAAAGGCAGTCCAATCCACTGATATGTTGCATATAGCCTCTTGAATTTTCAGCAGACTTCTATTATTCCCCACTGGGTCCTTCTAGTCACCCATAATTACCAACCAATAATTATTACTCATTGATTTTCGTCCTTCTGGTCAACACTCTCATTGAAGAACTAGCTATAGGATCCATCCTCTGATTACGAAATTTTACGTACTTTGAGACCTACAGAGAAATATAAGGGTGTGCATAGTCCTTCGTAATTGGCTCCCTAAGAATCACTTGCTAGAGCTGTTAAAGCCCCAAAGAACTTCCAAAGCAATGTTTAGTTGAAAGAATCAAGAGGTAGGTCCATTAAAGAGCTCTGAGTTCAGGTGACAAAGTAAAGGAGATGGTCAATGCAGACTTACGAGTAGAGCCTTGAAGGATTTAAGCTTCTATCCCATTTTCAGATGCAACTTACTTTTCAAGTATTGGCATACTAAGTCTTACATTCTAACAGCTATTAAAGTGAGTAGGAACATAGCACAAGATGCCTAGGACAGCCACTAATAACATATCAAATAAAATACAGGAATGTAATATGTTACAGAAGAGATAAGAGGGGTGGTTTGTTTATATTTCAAGGCATATAAAAATTCTAAATGTATTAAACTGAAGTCAATAAAGAGCATTGACACAACCTCAATGCAGCCCAAAAGTAAGTAATGGGCAAAATGCCATTAAACTTTTCTCTTTAATGTTGCTCATTGCTAGGACCATCTGACTGAGAAAGATCTCCTGGCTCATCTAGTCCAGCTTGGTTACCACAGGCAACCATTTCATATAATCACTTGAATAAATTGGTAAACATCCTGTTAGGTTTCTTCTCCTCCCTCCTCTAAAACTGGAAAACTGTTCTCCTCTGGCTGTTAGAAAATCATGCAATTTCCAGATTAAGTATATTCACAGATGATTTATACCCATATATACATTGGTAGCTCATGCATGCCCTGCGATTAATTTGTATACTCAAATCTTGTTCCTCTTATGTTGTTTCCAACTGAGAAGCACACAATTTACAGTCTTATTAGTCCCCTAGGTGCATGATCCTGCACTCCACACTGGCAAATTTCATTCCACTTCTATCACATCAGTTCTTGATGCCATTCAGGGCTTCCTGCATGATATTCTGTTGTTTTTCTGTGTTGACAGTACTTCCCAATTCAGTATCATCAGCAACTTCATTAGCACAAAGAGGAGAATTATGCTGAGATAAATGAGCATATTAAAACAGGATTAGTTCCAAGAGCAATCCTTGATGAACTGCGTTAGTACCCTCCTCCAGCCCCACAAGGTATGTAAAGAGGGTCACTGCACCCAATCTACAGTCATGCATTTTACTTTAAGCTGTATGACTGTAAATCAAGAGTAGCTTGTGCATATATTCGCTAGTGGTGGGAAACAAGCCAGGAGCCCAACCCAAGTAACTCAGAGTGCCAGGGAGGGGTGAGTGAGATCAGAGCTAGGGACAGATATTCAAAAAGCCTGAGCCTGAATTGATTCAGTCTTTGCAGGTTAGTCTAACTTGCAAAGCTTGAACCAATTTGGAGGTTCAGATTTGGACAGACATCCCCTTTTCATTCGAGAAATGCAGGCACATCCTTGCAGTGGTTCAGGCTAGGAGCCGGGGCTTGGCACTAGAGAACCCCACCCCCCACTTCACAATGCTGAGCTGAGGGGGCATGGCCAAACCCTGGCAGGACACTCTGATTATTTGCACCCATCCTGAACAGCCCAGCCAGGAATGTTTGTCCCCTCTAACTCAGTGTTTATCCTCCCATTAAGAAAACAGAGCCTCTCTCCAAGCTCTTCTTAAACAGCTTTTCCAAGGAAAGACATTAAGCTACCTGTTGATTAGCTCCAAAAAACCCTGTCTGACTTTGTCGTCTCCCACAGCATGGACTGTAGCCAGCATGTAGTCTGCTACCTAAAGGTGAGGTGTTTGCATAAGGCAGAGGGGCAGGGAGAATAATCCCTGCTTAGCAGGGAGAAACCAGGCAGACTCTGTGCCTTCAAGTCTCTGCCAGAGATGCAACCAGGGAGCAGAGGGGAGGGGCCAGCCCTGCTGTGGAGCAAAAAGCCCCATCCAGACCAGAGATCATGCCAGAGTGCTGGGGGAGTCTGGTTCATCTTAAACCAGCAAGGGGTCTGGAACAGAAGTTCCATAAACTGGTTTGATCTAAGTCAGTTAAGTCTGATACTACATTCAACTAGGTTTATATTAAACCAGTTTCAGCCATTTTCAAACTGGTTTATGTGCACTGAACATCTGCTCTGTTATAGGTTTAAACCAGTTTTTGATCACTTAAACCAGTTTGTGTGTAAGGTCTCTTCCTAGACCAGGGTGCTAGTGGGTCTACTGGGGTAAGGGGGTTGGCAGGTCTATGGAGGGCGAAACAGGGACTTAGCAGTTTATCTGTTCTTTGCTGGGGAGGTAGGAGGGCTAAAACTAATGTTGTTAAGGTTGGGGGACTGTGGGTAGAAAGAAAACTGCCTTGGGGCTGGGATGAGCAGATGGGCTTTCCTAGCCTTGCAGCTGCATTCAGAATGTGTACAGATATTTAGTAGACTGGACTAACCCAGCCCCAATGAAATTTAATTCACCTCAGGTGAACTAGATTAGACCAGACTGGCCATTTTTTTCCCAGTTTAGCCTTCCCAAGCACCTGCACAAATCAGCACTTGAATCAGCCTAACTAGGGTTAGGGCAATCTAAATGGAAAACATCTGCACATACCCTCAGCCTCCCATGTAACCTAATACATTGCTGCCTTCTTTTTAGTAAGTAACTTACAATTTTCCTGCTAATCTGCATCTTCTCCTTTTCAACTAATCATTTGCCATATTGCACCAGATGCTTTACTGAAGACTAGAGAGATGATATTTTAGGAAAAACACTGCAGATATTCTCTAAAATGTCATTTCTCTTATTGAATAAAAGAACTTGAGTGAGTCTGATATAAGCTACTTCTGATAACCTTTTGATATTTTATTCTATTTTTCTTTTACATCTACATCTTAATTTTTTCCCCTCCTTCAAATTTTCTTCTAACGCTATGTACACTTTTGAGGTCACACCAATGGGCCTGCACTTATTTTCCCCTTTGCTGTAATAAGTTTCTTGTTCCCCAGCCTACGGTACTATGACTAATGTGATAGCATACTTAAAATACTTAATACCAGGTTTGAGATTCATGAGAGTTATTTTAGGATTCTTTAGTGGAGATTATTCAACAAGAACCCTGTAACAGGGCAGTCTCCCCTTTTAAAAGCAAGCAGATAGCTGTGGGCGGTTAGCTAGTCAGGGAATACCCCCAGGCAGTTAAAATCCCCAGGCAGAATGTAGGGAGTTCAAGATAAGGGGAAATATAAGCGGAATAGACTGATATCCAGACAAGCTCAATTTTTAGGAAGGGCCCAGAGCCCTTTCAAAGGGCCCCCTTGCTCTGTTGAAAAGGGGGGCTAAAGAGCCTCTTCAGAGCAAAACCAGGCTTTAGAAAGGCAGCAGCTTCATTAACTCACTTTCAAACCCTTACCCTAGGAAATGCATACACTAAGTTCTTAGAAGGTGCATCTACATGAGGCATTTACTTTGGAGTAAACTAATTTAGTCTGCAGTAAAGCCTCAGCATCTACACATGCCATGTTATTAAAATGGAATAAACTAATTAACTCCACTATAGGTTAGTATTTGTAAACACAAGTATTACCCTATGGCAGAGTTTACTCCACTGAAATGCATGTGTAGATGCTGATAGGGCCAGCTAGGGCAGAAGGGTGCTTTAGTGCCGGGGCTGCCTGGCAGCTAGCCCTACCCTGGAGCACCCTCATGCCCCAGCCAACCCCTCCACAGCATGTTAAGGCAGGCTGAAGCAGGCTCATGATGGCAGGCTGACCGCCCACCCCCAGGTCCCATCAGGCAGGGCTGCTCCGACCCAGCTCAACATGCTGTGGTCCTGGGTGCACATATAAACATGGCACCCGGAAGCAATAAACTCCAGAGCAATATGCACTGGAGTTTATTGCTTCACATAAATTGCATAGGTAGATGTGCCCAGCTGTTTGTTTTCATCTTGGGTGTAGTAATTTTAAATGTCCATGCTCTCTTTCCCACTAATCATCTTCCCTTTACCTCCTTGTTTAATAGAACCAAGGTAAAATTATTCATTTAGTTTTGCGATATTACCTAGACTATTTTTAATCTCAGTCTTAATTGTAGAACAGGTAACAATTCCCCTTTTCTTTTATTTTTTTAACTTAATTGATTGAAGAACCTTTTAATGTTTGTTTCAATTTTATTTGTTCTTTCATAAAGTATGAAAATAAATTATTTCTTGTAAAAGTTCTGCTGTGGACAAGTGGAAGAACATAATAGCCTGATATGTTGTTTTTTTTAAACATTCACATGGGGCCATTTTAATTAGGTGGTTGCAGTGTTGGGCCCAAATTCTGTCCTGACTTGTATTCTATCAACTCTTCTATTTATCAATAGAAGAATAAGCACAGATGAATCTGGGCCAACAGATGTGTTTTTGATAGCAGAATGATTAATTTGGAATAGTTCGACTATAAACATTAGTGTCAGAAGATTCTGCCTCCAAGCATAATTATTTAATCTATTTCTTTAAGGGAATTATGTAGTGAATTCACACTGTGTCCAATTATAGAAACACCTGCAGGTGGTTGCATTGGGATTATACTCTTTCTTTTCTCTGCTCTTCTAATTAATAGGAGGCTTATGTCTTGCCCAAGACAGAAAGGTATCATTTGTGGATATTACCATCATGAAGTCTATTAATACTTGCATTGTGCACAGCTTCATGACTATATATGTATTTACACATGCATACACCCCCCAAGTATATAAATCATCAAATATGTATTTCCACTGTGAGGATTTTATTAAGAGGAGACAACTAAAATTAATACATTTAATTAATTTAACTTAAATTAAATTTGTGTGCTTCTGTCTCACAAATTGTCCTCTCATGAAAGGAACCAAAACTTAAACTTACCTTATACCACATACCTTAGAAGCACCTTATAAAATTTTATAGAAATTATTTTAAACTGCTTCAGGGAAGCTACAAAAGACATATAGTTCACTTACTGTGTTGTTCCAAAAGAGAGATTTATGAATGTAAGTAGATATCTGTATTTATTTATTTCAAAACCCTTTCAGGTAACCTTTTAGTAGAAGGAGACCTTCTTTCAATACCATGAGAAATTTCCTGGTTATACTACACTGGACAAATCCACTGAAGTTGGTATAGCTGTACCACATAAATCTAAATTAAAGAGAGAGATGAATTGTAATTATTTTTGCCTGAATGATTAGCAGGTATTCAATTACAAATAGTCCCTCTGGATCTAAAGTCTGAATTTATGAGAGTCTTCTTATCCCAATTTTGGTTCAAAGTCTTCTGTTAGCTCAAAAAGACAACCACATAAGACTACAGTAATACCTGACCAGCAGGGATCTCAAAAGACCTGTCATTTCAGTGGTTGGCAGTACAATCCCAAATGTATGAGGGAGGTTAGACAAAGGATTTAAAAGCTTAGAAGTCAGCATTTTGAATAAATGCTAGATGCAGTTGTCTTACATGGTGTGCATCTACATGTGGTGATTTAAGGTGCATTAGCCATTTTTAAGGTACATTAAAGGCATGAGTCTACATGTGTGTGCCCTTAATACACCTTAAAATGGTAATTTTGTGCTATTCATGCCTAAATTCAATACCTGCATAAAGCAAATTCAGGCTTGGTTAGTTAAAGTGACTTAACTCATATGTTGATGCCATAAGGAACCTCAGTGCTATGTGACTGTGTGGGCTGGAGCCAAGCCTGCAGGGCCCTGTGCTGCCACCAGACACCACCAAGATGTGGTGGGGAGCAGTAATTCTGGCAGCAGTGGTCCCTGTTGGTGTGCAGTAAGTTGCCAGAGGGGGCAGGAAGTGCTAGTGCTCCAGTCAAAGCACAAGGAGCATGCCCCCCCATGACTTCCTGCAGGAGAAGGGGGCAGTGCATCATGGGAATTTGTTAGCAACTCCCCTGCACTTCTCCCTCAGACTGGATTTGCTGGCCGGGCAATGCTGCCCAGGAGGGACAGGATGCCTCACTGCTCAGTCTTAGAAGCCCATGCTGAGGCTCCCACTCAGGACAGCAGGCAGGTAGAGACTGTTTATGCCCTCAGCACAGCTTTCCCTGCTCCACCCACCTCTAACCTGGGCAAGTGACTGGCCTCCATATTGGATACTCAGGTAAGAGAGGTTGTGTCAGCTCCTGGGGGCTCTATGCAGTTGCATGCAATGTGGGCAGGGGCTTGGCTCTCTCCTGAGCCCACCTGATCCAAGGCTAAGTCTCTGCCCACAGTGCACCCAATCTGCCTGGGCTGAGCTGTACAGCTCCCCCAGGAGCTGGCACTGCTCTCCCACTGGCATGGAGGGCTTGTATTTGCCTGGGATGGAAATAGTGGAGCAAGGAAACCATGCTGAGTGTTGGGGGCAGACAGTCTCAGCCCTCCTGCTGCCCTGGGTGGTAGCCCCAGTATGGGCTTCTACAGGAACTTGAATCCCCAGCAGGCAGCAAGATACCCTGTCCCTGCAGGGCTGCATTGCCTGGCCAGCAAACCTGCCCTGAGGGAGAGGTGCATGGGAGCTGCTAGCAAACGCCCAGCCAGTGCTGTGCTTCCCCCTTCCCATGCAGGGAATCACAGAGGAGCCTACACTTTTTGCTTTGACAGGAGCTGTGTATTCTTTTTGGTGGCACTTGGCAGCTGTGCAGGGCCCTGTGGGTTTGGCTCCAGTCTACTCTCATCCAACACAGAGGAGGCAGGAACATGGGGAGTGGATTAGAGCTGGGGCTGGGGCCAGGACTGGGGCCAGGGCTGACTGCATCCTGGGGGACTGAAGGCCTCCACCCACTTTGCTGGCACTGGGCTGCACCACTTAGCTATACTGCTACAGGCATCTGGGAGCTGTCCAAGGAGCTAACTAAGTCAGGCTGCTCAGCAAGGCACTTTAAGGCATCCACATGTAGACACATGCCTACATTATCTTAATGCGCCTTTGGATAAGACGTGTTACATTTAGGTAAGCATAACTTCACATGCAAACACACCCAGGGTATAGACATTGGAGTATAGGAAAAACAATACAAATATAGTTGTCTTCCATGAGATCCTTTCAATTAATCTGGAGGGTATTGCCCCAGACACTCTACAGTGAGGTAGGTTGGCAATTGGTTCAGAGGCCAATCTCAGAGATGTGTTATTGGTGGGATGACCTCATCCTGGAGGGCCGTCTCCAGTGTTGTCCCTTAGGGGTGAGCACTTGGGTCTGTGCTCTTTAACATCTTTATCAATGATTTGCATGAGGGAGTAGAAAGCACAATGATTAAGTTTGCACATAACACCAAGCTCTGGAGAAATGCAGGCACATCTGTGGAAAGAGTAAGGATCCAGGATGACCTTGATAGACTGGTCCTATGGGCTGAACACAATCAGATAAGATTCAGCAGGGACAAGTGCCAGGTCCTTCATCTGCGTAGAAAAAACCTTTACCATAACTATACAATGGGTGGTGGTCCACTGACTGACATGGCATCTAGGGACCTGGGGGTAACAATTAACCAGAAGATGAAAATGAGCCAACAGTACGATGAAGTCATGAACAGGGCAAATAGAACAAATCAGCGAATGTGTTGCAAATAGATCCCTTCAATGTGTTGCTCCTCCTCCTCTATTCATCATTGGTGAGGCCACAGCTAGAGTACTGTGTCCAGTTCTTGGCACCACACTTCAGGAAGGATGTGGATAAGCTTGAAAGGGTACAGAGAAGGGCTACCCATATGATTAGGGACCTGGAGGATAGGTCCTATGAGGAGAGACTGGGTTTTCCCAGCCTGTGCTGAAGGTAAGGTAAATGGATTGGAACCTGCCCTGCCCCCACCCCCAATCTTGCTAAAATCCACCCACGCCCCTCCAGTGCAGGCTGGGTAAGCCCCAGCCTGGAGCTCCCTCCCCACTCTTCTCCTCCTACCTGCAGAGAGTTCTGGAGCTGGGAAGCAAGGCATGAGGAGATAGGCTGCAAACACGCAGCTTAATCCCACACCCCTGCAAGCAGAATGTTAGGTTGGGAGATGCTGTAACTCATGGCACTTTCTGTAAAGCACCCTGAATTACAATGTGGAGCTACACATCTGTCAGAGCCCTCAGTGTCACTTATCCCACAAAAAAGACTATTCATTTCAAAGAGGAGTGAGCAGCTGATGAACTAAAGAGAAACAGGGACAAAAAACCAAAAAAAACACCCATGGTTTCCACTAAGATAAAACACCCGATGACAAAAAAAAAAAAAAAAGCAACCCCCCCCAAATTAGTGTAATTTAGAAGTCCAAAAATGGCTAGCCAGCAAACTTAGGGTAGGGAAATTTCTGTAGTGAATTTTTATTTTATGGCGACCCTAAAGTAACTACCAAAGTGAAATATTTAGACTTTTAAATGCCACTATAGTGCTTCATAGCAATTTTAATTTGGGATGCTTCATTCTTTCCTCTATGCCAGAACCCTTGGTTTGATTATAATCGCCAATGGCTATGTAGCCGAGTCATATAATTTGGGTCCCCATAAGAACCCAGTCAGACTGATGAGTTGCCTCTTTCTAATAGAATTCCTGTGGAAAGGAGTGACAAGAAGGGTGGCTGTCTCTTCCCCTTGTGCAGTTCAGCATCTTTCCCATCACATCAAGATGCAATTAGATTTCTCAGTAACAGATTACTAGATTTACAAGTAAACCTTGACATTTGATTTAGGATTGCCACAAAAACACTGGAAAGCACTACTAATGGGCAAGTGGCGTTATTTAAAATATGCAGTTATACCTAGATACTGATAGTTATTCCACTGTCTTCCAGTACAAGAACTTAATTTTCTCCTTTCATTGAGTGAATTAGAAGGCACAAACTCTAGTCAATGTTGTAACACTAGACTCAACATCAGAATTGAATTTACCACTAAAATATTTTTCATGTCAGTTTTGTTTTTGTAAGTCAAACTAAGGCTATACTATGGTAATTACAGTCCTTCCTCTCTCCACTAATACTAGGGCTGTGATCATAGTGTTTAAAATCTGAAAGTCTAGGAAATAGCCTGTGTTAGCCAAGCTGAAATAAGTTGTGAATTTTATGTTTATAACTGAAGTGTCTTTAGAGTTATTAAACAGAGGCTTATTAAACCTTTGTTTTTCTGAGTTCTTATTTTTCTAACAGCTAAAGACACAGAATTTTTCTGCCCCTGTGTTTGCAGAGCCTACTGATTAGGATTTGGGGTCTGAAACAGGAAGTGGAAGGGCTACTAGAAATATCAAAAAAGATATTACAAATACTATGCGAGGGGAGAGTAGGAAAAGTCCAGTCCAAGCACTGGGGCAAGCAGACGGGGCTTTCCCAGGCCTGGGGCTGCACAGCAAACATGGACACAGTCCCAAGACCCGAACTACAATTACACAGCTCACTTTAACCTGTGTAATAGAAGATCTGGTACCATGTACACACATTTGCCAGTGCTGGGAATGCATCTAAGTAAGTCATATATATAGGGTGGTATAGGGGGCTAGTGGGTCCACAGGGAGTCTGGAGAGTTTGCCGGCCTAAAGTTGTGTTGGTACACACATTTGGGTTAGATCAGGCATGGTTTAGTCTGATCTGCATAGTTTGTTCATCTCCAAAGTGAACAAAAGTTAGATCGGGCTGGCCATTTTTTGCTCAATTTAACGTTCCCAAATGTCTGAACTGATTGGCACTTAGATTGACTTAACCCTAATTAAATCAATCTATGTGTAACATCTGTACATACCCTAAAGAACTGAGAAACTCACAGTTTGTTTTTTTTCCCAAAAGATCCTCATATTCATATCTATTTCAAATCCTTTTGCCTGTTCCATAAACAACCTTGTCTTTAGTAAAGTACCTTTTTTTCTTAAATAAAAGTGATTTGGTTATGAGGGGTGGAGGGAATAGGGACAAAACTTAAAAGCTAGAGAAATTGCTGTGTTTCATATTGCTTTGATAGTTAAGGTCCTCATTCTGCCAGGTACAGTGTAAACGCAAAATTAAAGGACACACTTTTCTTTCTCTTCATTGACTGATCTCTTTGGAGGATGGAGAGAGAGAGGACTTCCATAGTAGGTGAGTTTTCCCAGTTCTTCTAATCCTGTCATAAACCTCCTACAGTATTATCTGACTGAAGCCACGCTTTAGAGATAACAGGGAAAAAATCCTTTGAAGATTCTCTCACTTTTATATTGTCGTTACTACAGAAGTAGCTCAGTTCAAAGAATACCAGACAAACTGTAGTTTAAGACTATACAGGGTATTGCTAATAATCTATCATATGATGCACTGGAAAAGAAAATTGACCATTAAAAGAATTAAAGATCCCTAAGCTCTAAGTATTGCACCCCAACTGCTTGGTGTTTCATCTATTATAATTTTAAAATAGATACTGTAAATAAAAGTTTTATGTATCTACAGGCAATAGTGACACTTTCTCCCCACCCAATCTCATTTTACACCTTGTCATTAATAAAAAACAATGTTTATTAGAATAGCCTTATATGAAACCTAATGTCAGGTTGTGAACATGTTGTCTTTAACAGCCATATTATAAATGCATTTTCTGGCTTACTGGGGGGGATGAGTGTAGTGCGGGGGGGAGAATAAATTTTCTTATTTTCACTAAATGAATTCATTTTAAATGGAAAATATAAAATGACCTGATAACATTCAGATTAAGTCCCCCATGCTAAGCCGATCATCTAATAGTTTCCATTTACCTAGCAGTAAATCAGTGTAATATGTATCATAACTTGTGGTACCAGTGCAATAAAAGGAAAGGCTAGAAGGCCAGCTTCATAAGTACTTCTATATTCTCTGATTAGAAGGTTCCATGTAATAATTTAGTAGTAAATATTAATGGTGGGTAACTGTGACCTACCCAATGGTAAGTTTTTGCTATTTGTTGTAATTCATTGTTCCAGACAAGAATGATATATTCTAATACACTATAATTATCTAAAGAGAAAGATATAGCTAGTAAGGAAAATTTAAAGATTAATGTGGTCTTTGTGATGATTTACTGCCTGCATACAGAAACTGAATTAACAACAAGCAATTTCTCTGTGCTTTTTTCCATATTCAAAATGTATATGATTTCCAACGCAGTAAGTGTTGATTTCTATGCCTTAAGAAACATCAAATTTCATCCAAACATCATGTCTTTGACAACTAGACAGTTAAGGACAATATTGTCAATATTCACAAATTAAGGACAAATCTTGGGCCAACTTGTTCATCTCAGGCTGGTATTACCTAGCAGCATTTTCTGTTCTCCATGTAAAATAAATTGTATGCCAATAGTCTGGCAATTATTTTCTTCCTAAATTTAGAAATGGAATCCTGAGCCTTGAAACATTAATTTTAGGCAGCTCCTAGTGGTCTGAACCCTTGGCTTGTCCACGTCTTAATTCCTGTAACTAGTTTTAAACACACTTTAAGTTGCTCAGAGTTATGCCGCTCAAGTTCCGTTAATGTGTGACTACTCCCTACAGATAAGCCACCCAGTTGCAACCTTCCAGCATCCTAGGATACAGTGTCCCCTACCCTGCTCTCCTGCTCTGGGGGGGACAAACTTTCCAGCCCCTGAAGTCTACTTCCCAGGGTTCAGTTCTGGCACCAAGCCAACTCCCCCTCCTACTTCCAGGGTTGCAACCTTTTAACCCCAGGAATGCAACCTCATGAAAACACAATATAGAACAGCAATTCTCAACCATTTTTTGTACCAGGACCCATTTGTAAACATTGATGGCCAGTCCTAATCCACTGCCCTTCACTCCTAACTAGCTTCCCTGCATTTCCAGACTCCAGCCCTATGGTGTGTGGGGCATGGGGGGGCCACAAGCAGCCCCTCAGGCTGGACCTCTGCCAACCTGCAAAACAAAAGCCACCATTTCCCACATTTTTCTCCTTCAAAGGAGAATCCATTTTTTAAAGTTTCCTCACAACCCTATCATATTTGTGATCACTTTTGATAAGGTAGATGAAAACTATATATAGGAAGAAACACTAGTAATGTAAAGTTGCGTATCAAGATATGAGCTTACTTTTTTTCTTCTAGGAACCAGAAGAATAGTGTCCCTAGGAAGCAAGATAATGCAGAATTCAGACCTGTAAAAGACAGTTTATCAATTACTTTGTTTCAGAATGTACTGTGTCACATTTAAATTTATATTTACAATTGTACAATTTAAAATTGAGGATTAGACAGTTTTAAATTATTTCTCCCTTTAAATAAAAGTTATTTCAATTCACTGTTCCAGGTCTATACTATAAAATGGCAGTCCAGTAATTTTGGAGGGTACAAATCTGTTTCTATGTTTTGCAAGGGGTTGGTCACATTTGCTCTTTTGAGAAGTAAATGTAGTAAAAGTATGGGAGGGAAGGGGGAAAAGAGCCTGTTTGCCTGATTAATACACTGCAAAGAGGTCAGGCACAACATTGATCTCCTGCTTCATTATGCCAGTTATCATTGGCCTTGACCTCAGTGGACCATTCTCTGTTCTAATGAGAAAGTTGGGTAATTTTAGAAAAGCTGTTACAAGCCATTTTGATTCTATTCAAATGAACAAGGAAGTTGTGGCATTAATAATTTACTGGATACTCTTCATAGAAATGTGTACTCTATCTTTAAAAAAAATAGTAGATGTGAATGGAATTTGAGGAGAGATCTTGAAAAAGAAGATGAGAGGGTTGGGGGAAAATGAGAGACCTACCCTGTTTAGTCTCAACAAAACAGACAAGTCATTTTTAGACAGCTATGCAGTGTAAGTACCTATAACATTTTCAGTTTAAATCTCTATTTGAGGCTACTGGAGACAGGAAAGGAAGGAAATCTTGCAGTATTTAACTAATCTTTCCATTACTTACACTGTAGTGGTGTACAAACTACTTCCTCTAATTCAACGTAGATTATTCTGCAGGTGCAAATATGTCATGCATCATCTTCTCTTAATATAGGACAACTGTTCATATTTTGTGTGTTTATTGACTTCAGAAGTTATTTAAAAAAATCCTAATAATTCCCCCACAGTCTCCTATTCCTTGTACATGAGTTTGAGCAGCATAAATCTGATGGTAACCTCTCAAAAGGGGTCTGGCATGGGAGAGATTATGATATGCTCTCATTATGCAACTTCCAATAAGACCACCTGGGTGTGGAAGCCAGAATTTTTATTTTATTTTTTGACAAATCAGAATACCTTTTTTGAAAAATAGCATTCTGATGCATCAGTTTAATGAATTTGATTTCTTAAACCCAGGATAGAATTTCTTGTTGAAAATGAGTGCCTTCTTACAAGTGCAGCCAAGACCAGGAGGAACTTGATCCTGAATATCATATCACATCTCAAATGATCTCTAACTACTTGACCATTGACTATGGTAGGGTATGTATGGGAGTCTCCCAATAAATTTAGAATAACTCCATTTCATTCCTATCATAGCCCTGGTAAATGCAGCTCTCAATGAATACTCACCAGCCAGCTTTATTTGGGTTTCAACACACTGGGCTACTGCAGTCTTGGAGTTCAAGAGTTGAAACAAACAAATTGCAATAAATCCTTCAGAAAAAAGCAGAAAAGAAGTTTTCCGACTTGCAAATTTTTTTGTTTTTCTTACTACTATTTAGCTAGAGCTTCTTGCCAAATTTGAAATCAAGGTGTTATATATTTTAGTCAACCTGAAAACAGCCAAAGTAACCAAATTCTACATTAAAAAATCATCCAAGTATAGTGCTATTCGTTCTCTATCTGCCCTCAGAAATACATTATGAAACACACAGTTTTTCCCAGAGATCCAACTACATAGGCATCTGGATTTACTCTTTACCTCTTTTGTGGCATGCACTACTTTTTCAGGGTCTGTGTAACAAGTGGCAGCTGAAGGGGCCCCATAAGATACAGAAAACTTTGCAAAAGTTTCTAGTATAACCATTCTTTAAAATGTAGGTGAAAAAATAATTATATATACAGATCTAGAAAAAGAAAAATTGCATTTCGCTGCCCCCATTACCTCACCATCCAATAGCCCTCTGGGCTTAAGTCAAAGATTTAGGAGGAGTCCAGATCCTCCATCTTTACTTTCCTCTTACATATGGCTTTTTCACTAGAACCTGTAGTCTCTTCTCTACTATTCCTCCTACCCCTCCCTCTTGCAGCTAGGTTTCTGCTTCTGATCTTTCCTGTTGTTCACCTGACAGCTGGTTAAATACTTTTCCTTTAGAACCTGCAATTCTTTTTGTGAGATGTCACTCTTACAAATAAGGCTTGACATGTGATTAAAGTCCCCTGTTGCTTAGCTACCAGTTCACCTGAGCAGACTGTTTTATCAGGGATTGATCAGATTTTCCCTAAAGGGGCTTCCATGTGAACAAATAACTGTTAAAGTTTATTACTGTTCAATTGTTAGACCTATATCATTGCCCTTTGGATAATTGTGGTGATGGAGAAGGAAGACAAATCCCATATTACTATGTAGTCTGAATACACTGGGCATGTCTACTAGTCCATTAATGCACTGTACTTAACTGCGCATTAAGTTTAGCACCTGAAATAACATGTGGTACAGTAATGTTGGTGCATGCCTTTTAAGCAATGCTAATGTGCAGTAGACCAATTTTACTGCACATTAGCACAGGACCAGTCTACTGTGCATGTAGATGCAGCTACTGAGTTCCAGTGTCCAATAAAATTGTTAAGCAGCACAACACCAAATTACCTGTGTTCCAGCATAGGAAAAATGCAATTCCACAGCCTATTAAATGCTAACAAATTATAAATTAGGTGACACAGCAATAATTTCAAAGAGAGTTCTAACTGTTCTCTCTCCTACTCAAGGAATAGCAGGGATCTTCTCTTAAAACTTGCACTAATGATGACATAGAGGCAATCTCTACATTGGGAGCAAATGATTTCCATGTAAGTTGTGCTTTACACCAGTGTAGTGCTTCTGCACTGGGGGGAAATGTGCAAGAATACCTCCATCATGTCGGTACAGATATACAGTTATATGTAAAATTAAGAAACTAGCCCCTTTACACAAAAATTAAATTAACAAACTAGCCCCTTGCTTCTTCTAATGGTATAACACGAGTGGATCTAATGTATGATTCATACAGTCATAAAAAATTAAGGTTGGAAGGGACCTCAGGAGGTCATCTAGTCCAACCTCCTGCTCAAGGCAGGACCATCCCCAACTAGATCATCCCAGCCAAAGCTTTGTATAGCCAGCTCCAAGGATGGAGATTCCACCACCTCTTTGGGTAACTTGGTCCTGTGTTATACTACCTTCCTAGTAAGAAAATTCTTCCTAATATCCAACATAAACTCCCCTTACTGCAATTTGAGACCGTTGCTCCTTGTTCTGTCATTTGCCACCACTGAGAACAGTGTAGCTCGATCCTTTTTCAAACCCCACTTTAGGTACTTGAAGGCTGCTATTAAATCCCTTCTCAATCTTTTCTCTAAACTAAATAAGCCCAAGCTTATCCTTGTAAGTCCTGTGCCTCATCCCCCACCCCATTTTTGTTGCCAGCTGCTAGACTTTCTCCAATTTGTCGATATCTTCTCTGTAGTGGGGGACCCAAAACTCAGCACAACACTCCAGATGTGAGACCATATAAATTTAATTGATTTTTAGAGTCAGAAGGGACCTTGGTAGATCATTGAGTCTGATGCCCTTTCCTGCCCAGGGCAGAGTGCTGGAAACATGACCCCAGGCAGGTGCTTGTCCAGTCTCCTCTTAAAGACCTCCAGGTCTTAAGGTCCACAGGGAGAGCACCACCTCTTTTGAAAGCCCATTCTAGATTCTGGTAACCCTTACCATGAAGAAGTTCTTCTTGATGTCCAATCAAAATCTGCTCTCTGTCAGTCTGTGGCCATTGTATCTAGTTACCCCAAGAGATGCACTGGTAAACAGGTCTCACCAGTGCTGAATAGAAGGGAATAATCACTTCCATTAACCTACTGGCAACACCTACCAATGCAGCCCAGTATCCTGTTAGCCTTCCTGACAAGAAGGGCATGCTGTTGCTCAGATTCAGCTTACTGTCTGCTGTAACCCCCAAGTACTATTCTGCAGAGCATGCTGCCCAGCCAGTCAGCCCCCAGCCTGTAGTGATACATGACATTGCTCATCCTAAGTGCAGGACTTTGCATTTATCCTTGCTGAACCTCATGAGATTGCATTTGTCCCAATCCTCCAATTTGTTTAAGTTACTCTGAATCCTAGCCCTACTCTACCCTCCAATGCATCTACTACTCCCCCCAGCTTGGTGTTACCTGAAAACTTGTCATCCTCCAGGGTGTTGATGAACACATTGAATAAAACCAGACCCAGGACCAATCCATGGGGTACTCCACTTAATACCAGTGGCCAACTAGACATTAAGCCATTGGTTACTACTCTCTAAGCTCAATGCTCCAGCCAGTTTTCTATCCAACTTACAGTCCATTCATCTAGCCCATACTTCCTCAGCTTGCCTGCAAGAATGTTGTGAGACCATATTAAAAGCCTTACTAAAAATGAAGGTATACCACATCTACTGGTCTCCCCACATGCACAGACCCAGTCACTTAGTCACAGAAAGACAATTAGGTTGGTCAGGCATGACTTGCCCTTAATGAATCCATGCTGATTGTTCCTAATCATCTTCCCCTCCAGCTGCTTAGAAATGGATTCCTTGAGGATCCATTTCATGACTTCTCCAAGAACTTAGGTGAGGCGACTGACCTGTAAATCCCTGTATCTTCCTTTTTCCTTTTATTTAATATGGGTACTATGTTTGCCCTTTTTCAATCTCCTGGGAACTCTTGCTATCATCATGAGTTTTCAAAAATGATGCCCAATGGCTCTGCAATCTCATCAGCCAACTTCCTCAGCACCTTTGTGTGCCTTCTGCCTAGCCTCATGGACTCATATATATGTCCAGCTTTTATAAATAGTCCCTAACTTGTTCTTTCACCACTATTATCTGCTCCTCTCCTCCCCAAACTGTATTGCCTGGTGCAGTAGTCTGGGAACTGACATGGCCTGTGAAGACTGAGGCAAAGAAAGCATTGAGCACCTCAGTCTTTTCTGCATCCTGTCGCAAGGCTGCCTCTCCCATTCAGTAGGGGACCCACACTTATCCTCCTCTTGCTATCACCATACTTATAGAAGCCCTTCATGTCCCTCACTCACTGCAATTCCAATTGTGCTTTGGCTTTCCTGACCTCATCCCTGTATGCCCTCCGCAGTTATTTGTACATGTGTCCACTCTTTTAAGCTTCCTTTTTGCAATTGTTTACTGATGAGTTCCTTCCTTAGCCTAACTGGTCTCCTGCCATACTTGCTAGTCTTCCTGTGCCTTGGAATGGTTTGTTCCTGCCCTCTCAGTAAGGTTTCTTAGCAGTACAACCAGTTCTCCTGGAATCCTCTCCCCCTCAAATAGGCTTCCCAAGAAATCCTGCCCATGAATTCCCTGAGCTAGCTGAAGTCAACTTTTCTGAAGTCCAGGGTCCTTACTCTGCTGGTCTCCATCCTTCCTTTCATCAGAATCCTGAACTCAATCATGTCTTGGTAATTACTGCTGAAGCTGCCATCCACCAACTACATTCCCCATCAATTCTTCCCTGCTTGTGAGCAGCAGGTCAAGAAGAGCATGGTCCCTAGTTGGCTGCTCCAGGAAGTTGTCCCCAGTACTCTCCAAAAATTTTTCTGGATTGCCTGCACACTGCTCTCCAAGCAGATGTCAGGGTGATTAGAGTCCCCCATGAGAACCAGGACTTGTGACTGGGAAACTTCTGCTGGTTGTTTGAAGAAAGTCTTATTCACCGCTTCCTCCTTAGCACATGTCTGCACTTGACCACCAGGCACAGTAATCACCCTTGTTGCTCTGTCCTATGTCTCTAACCCAGAGACTCTATGTCTCTAACCCAGAGACTTCCAACAGGCTCATCTCCAGTTTCATATTGGAGCTCTGAGCAATCATATGGCTTTTACATAAAGTACAACTCCTCTTCCTCTTTCTCTGTCCTTCCTGAACAGTTTGCACCTGTTTGTGGCAGTGTTCCAGTCATGACAGCTATCCCACCAAGTCTCTGTTATTTCAATGACGTCTTAGTTCCATGACTGTGCAAGGACTTTAATTGCTCGTGCTTGCTCCCCAGGTTCTGGGGCACCTGAGGTAATCATGCCACAAGTGCATGGCAAGAGGCATGATTGTGGGATTGGTCTAGGGAAAGCCCAGTCCCAGCTGGGAGCTGCCATGGCTGGGAACTCCATGCGCCACACTTGAGAGGCTCCCAGTTGCCAGGGTGCCCCATACCTGCAGTGCTGGTGAAATCTTGCTGAGGTGATCTCCCTATCCCAAGGGTGTGGGAACCCCCCACTGAGGCTGGAGGATTGCTGCAGAGGAAGATTTTCCTGAACCCCTGGAGTAAAGAGATCATCCCTGTGGCAATCATCTGGTCCCAAGAGTTACCTATCTCCAGGTTCTGGGTGTTTCACACACGACCCAAGTCCTAGGGATCACAACAACCATGATCCCCAGGGGTCATAGGTTTGTGTGAAAACCCTGGACATAGAGGATTGTGTCTGTCAAGATACCTATGGCTTAGTGAGTCTATACTGGGCTTGATGCACCCCTGTGGTCTGGAGCCCTATCAGCTGACAGGGATCACAGCTGCAGGGGAGAACTTGCTACATGTGCAGATTAAAGCTCAATAGCCACCAGCTATATAATGCATATTTCTGAGATCTAACTTTATCACTGGGTGGAAATTTTTGTTGTGTGATAACTACTTTGAACCTGTAGCTTGTCTCAAAGTAACTGTGCAATTAATCAGAAAATTGTGCAATACCTGTAATGTGTAGAGGGGGCCACAGTTATGGTCTGTGGTCTGACATCCTAGTAAATGCATGATGGTTTGTTTGTTTTTAAGAGATATTGTATTTTGACATTTCTCCCTCCTCCCCCTCTAGCAGTGTTAGAAACTAGGGTTAAGATTCTTAGGGTACCATCATATGACAATTCTTAATTTGCATGCCTCATCCTTTTACTGTGAAACATGAAAGCTGAATTATAATCCTGTAATGTTTTTAACCTCTGAATTATTGGCACATTCTCAGCCTAAAATCCATAACAATGTCTGAAAAATTCTCTCCCCCCTGCCCCCACTCAGAAATGCCCAAAAGGAATGATAGTATGCAGTTTGTTATTAGTTCTCTGAGGCTACAGAAGACCAACCTTATATATATATTTTAGATATATTTGAGGGCAGAATCACTGGAGCAGAAAACCAAAGCAAAGCGCATGAGAACTGTTGAGTACACAGCTATTTTGTATCGACAGAGTAGAGAAAAAGAACTGAAATGCATTGGTGAATTTGACAGTCGCCTCATTTGTTTAGTGGGCTTTTTAGTGGCCCAGAAAAATATGGAGGTGCGAGGGAGCAGGAAAAGCACAATATCCAGCCCTAAGGACACTGTGGGTTAGAAGCTTCCTCTATGATTGAGCAGTTATGTCAAAAGATAATTACGAAACCACAGACCCTTTAAAAAGTATTAATGGGATCATCTGACATGCATCTAGTTACCATCTTCTCACTGTCATAATACAATGATTAATTTTAGTGGAAGAGTCTGGCAATAGCCTGAGTTACTGCTGATGTCACAATGATGTCACACAAGATTTACCAGAGCTATTAACCTGAGTTTGTACATAACCAATATGAACATAACACTAGGATGCAATTGTTAATTATATTAGAATACAATTAACTTAATTTATTAAAATAACCTATGCATGAGGTAACAATTTTATCTGCATGGGAAGTTTGAAGTGACAATTTTTCAATTGTCAACATCTTCAAAGTAAAAAAAAAAAATCCCAGAAGGACAAGACAAGAGAAAAGAAAAGAAAAAGAAAAAACACAAACGTCCTGAAAAGGTCCTTATTTTTAAATCATCTAGTTTTTAAATTTTGACACAGACCAGCACTTATATTTACTTGCAAAATTCCCAGAACATTCATTTTGTATCCCAAGAGGAAATGCTGTGAGTTTGTGGATGATAGAGTTGTACATTAGACTCTAGGTCCTTTAATTAGGACATTAAATAATAATATCCAAACTAACTAAAACAAAGGCTAAAATGAGGTTCAGCCTTACTTGCAAAGCTGTGACCTGTGCCTCCATTATTTAGGCATGTAAACAATAGGTGGGCCAAGTTTAGAAAAGATCTAAGCATCCAGAGTTTACTAAGCTCTCTTTAGATGCTTAGTGTAGAGCGCTGGGAAATGCCTTTTATAACTGAGTATTATAGCTGCCTGTATATAATCTTTACAAGTTGCAAACGTTGTAAAATCACAATCAAAAACTGAAACAGTGGCAAAGACGCAGTGCTGTAAAATTCCAGGGCTCCTTGAGGAGACAATGGGGAAGCCCATACTTGGTAGGGGTGTGCGAAACGGGCCATATTCAATTCGGATTTGGCCCAAATTGGGGATAGTAATTAGATTTGCTGATTCAGATCACTATCCCAATTCGACCGACCTGAATCCAAATCTGAAGACTTGATAATGATTCAGAGAATTGGTGGTTCTGCCATAGACACAGCTTTAAATATTTTTTCTACATACTTTGAGGTATCAGGCATGGCTTGTGAACGCTGCAATGGGATGGATGGAGTGTCTCACAGGAACATGGGGGGAACCCCACATGCTTAGCAGCAAATCCAGAAGTGGACCAGAAGTATTTCTGGTCTACTTCCAGGTCCATCACAGAGCGTACCCCAACCACCCCCATGTGCATGGGATGCTCCAAAGCGTCCCAGCATCTCAGCATTCACAAGCCACCTGGTACCTTGAGGTATGTAGACAAAAAACATTTAAAGCTGTCTATGTCCAAGTCATCAAATCTTTCTGAATCTCTCCAAATCGATTCAGAGGGCTCCGATTTGATTTGGGGAGATTAAAGGGTTTCTTAATTCAATTTGAATTCGGAGATCTGGCCAGCAAATTGGGTTGAATCTCCACCAAACCAAAAAAGCAACTGAAGCTTTACACAGCCCTACTACTTGGCTTCACAAAGCCTACATGGTTCAGTCATCCCAAGGCTAAGCCTAGGATCACAAGAAATTGAGGGAAGCTTCTCAGTACATGTCAACAAGGGTTAACTGGAAAGCATGGAGGCACAAAAAGAATTAGTACTTTTACAAAATGGAGGCTGTATACTGGGGTCTCCAAGACTATGTTAATCTAGGGGCCTTCAGGACTGCCTGTCATAGATAAAGATAGTATGCCCGGAGGTGTCTGATATTTTAAATTGATTCCTTTGAGTGTAGTGCACCTCTTGGCAGACAAAAGCAAATTCTTCAAAATAAAAAGTGTAATCCATCTCATTATAGACTATCACCACAAACACACTATAAAAATGAAACTCTTGGCTCTTCTAGGCACCACAGAGCCATGACCCAGTCAGTAGATGTCCTAATCCTAACAATAAGTGAAGGCACAGGTCTGTGATGCGAAAGGGAGACCAGGTGGGATCTCAAAATGGACAGCTTACCAAGGGACTGTGCCACACAGTGTCAGGCATCTGTGTTACCATTTGTCTCTGCAGCATATTCGAAAAGTTACCTCTTTTGCATCTTAAGGCTAGTTTTGAAATACATTTTTGTTGATCAGTTCTGTTAATTGTAACAGATGCACAGGTCCTTGTGAAACATGTAAAACATTTGGGTTCCCAATGTAGTCTTTTGGAGAAAGTCACACATTTCAAACCCTGTATCTCAAGTTTTCTGCATATTCTGGCAGATCCCACAGAGATATACAGGGAAGAAGCAAGTTTATCATTCACAAAGTAGGATGTCAAGAGTATACCAAGTCCAGTTCTGAAGCCTGAATCAGGATTGAGACACAAGATTCTGAACCACATACTCAAACCTCTAAACCTTGCTAGGAGATAGCCTTGCTTTCCTAATGGTATAACACCAAGTAATAAAGGACTATTTTTTATTTAATATATATTAAGCACTAAAAATAAGGGCATAGCAGAATGAACTGTAGCCATATCCTGAATGGCCTCCTGCAATTGCAAAACTGGTGATCTCAAACCCACGCAGAGGTCAGTAAGCAAATGTTAATTTGGATTTATGTGCTTGTATAAACCTGCTAAAGTACACTGATATAGAGTGTTAAGATACTAAAGATAACCCTCTTCTTTCGCCTCTGGGTACCTTGGAGCTGATCCACTTATTTCTGAAATTAGCATATTTTCTGCATATTTGTCATATGGGTTCCTTAATCTTTATTTATAGCTCAAAATACACTGTCTATGCTTCCATTTCTGCCTTTTTCTTTCCATGATGTCTTTTGAATCTTAGGAAACGCTTCTCAGGGACAGAAAAGGTTTCTTCTTCTTACCTTCGTGTTTCTCTCGTGGCAAAACAGTAAATGTCCTTTGTTTCCTTCTGGCTCCAAAGAAGCATCGTCTAAAAGATTCTACAAGGTGTAATTTGAAGTAGTTGTTTATAAAGATCTGGACTCCAAAACTGCCTTTATACTTTGCTATTCCACCTCTAAGGTTACACCTGCTTTATTCCAATTATTCAGGCAGCAAGCCAAGAGACGGGCAACTCCTGGCAATAAAGTAAAACAAGGAGAGCGCAATAACAGGCCCTCTCTCTTACACAAACAAGGAAAGTCATCTGTCTTTACTAATTAAGAAGTTTGTTGTGTAAAGCTCAGGACAAAAATGTCTTCATATCTCCTAAAAGGAACAGTTCTAAAACCCTATTCCTTGACCCTGTAAGTTGCAATTCTGATTCCATCCCTTGTGTGCTTTATCTTGCAATTTAATTAGGTACTTGTTTGTTGGTAGACTTTTTATCTGCAGTCTTCTCTGAGGTGAATGTGTGGCTGCTGGATGTCTTCCTAATGATACTTTATCGACTGCACTATCTGTTCACTGTTCGAAAAAAGAAAGTAGTTCATAAGTAGTTCCTTGAATGCTATTATGCTACTTTCCATTCTACAGTTCTCTCTAAGCTCTTCAGAAAGGAAACGCAAATAATGCAGTTCAGCATAGCAGGTCAAAGGCGAGTTCTTCACTTCCCCATGTCAATTTCTTGTTCTTTTGTAGCTGTCACCACAGGACACCAAATCAGCATTGAGAATTAGTACTTGTTATTTTTCTCAAATCACCAGAGAGGGGTACCATCTCTGTTGAACATACACACACAGAAAGTATGAAAAAGCAAGTATCTATAACATGTATGCTGGCAGTCACTGGAAGAATAGCAAAACAACTGGAGTGGGGAATGACAGGAAAAAAAAAAGAACTTTTGTGCAATAATAAACTAAGCCTGCAACTGTAAACTAAACTTTTGTTTCGCAGCTTAGTGGGTTGGGAAGAAAGAGGAAGGGGATTTTTTCTTGAATATTCTTCGCTCTATAAAACCAACAGTAATATGGCCAAAACTCATTCTAGAAATGAGCCGTAATGTCTCTAATGTGGATGCACATACAGTAATTTAAAGGGTCTTTAGCATAATGAATCTCCAGTGTGGAGTTTTCCTTGTTAACAAGCAGCATAAAATATGAGTCTTAATGTAATTATGAGACCTGAGTTCACCATTTATAGGCATTAGAGTGGCACAATGATATCATTAAACTTTTCATTTTACCCCCTGATACCTGTAGTAAAGTAAAATCCATTTATCATTAATTATCTTGCTTTTTGCATCAGCAATGGGAAACATGCATGTCATTAGTCACCAACATCAACACAATGCACCAGAAGCAACGCATTTACAAGGATAAATAATTTTCCCTTCATCAGTAACAAGCAATGTAGAGGGTGCAGGAAGCAATAGCAGCTAGCCACATAAATAAAATCAGTAGCTCTGTTTGATAACTGAAATGTTGTCAGGAATTCTGGTCAAATGGCATGGAAAGCTGAACTCCAGCTTTTAGATTCAGGGTAGGCAAGAGGGGGAGGAGGTGTAAATCCTCATGTTCTCAACATATCTTTCCAGTTCATAGTATCATAGTATCTAGGGTCAGAAGGGGCCTAGAGCAGGCCATCTAGTCTGACCCCCAGCCAATGACAGGAATGAGTGCCAGGGTCACAGGACCCCAGCCAAGTACCTATCTAATCTACTCTTAAAGACACCCAAGGTAGGAGCAAGAACAACTTCCCTAGGAAG
>JAGPOW010003316.1:50974433-51001595 GCA_030014935.1 Caiman crocodilus | reverse complement strand
GTTTGGTTGGCCTTCCCAACCACCGTCTGACATTGGCGGCTCATGTTCATCTTGGCATCAACAATGACACCAAGATCCCGTTCCTCCACCGTGCTAGTACAAGGGGAGCTTCCCAGCCGGTATGTGTGCTGGGGGTTGCTTCTCCCCATATGCATCACCCTGCACTTGTCCACATTGAATCCCATCCTGTTCTTTTCTGCCCACTCGTGCAGTCAGCCCAGATCCCGCTGCAGCCTCTCCCTCTCCTCTGGTGTCCCCACCTCAGCCCACAGTTTGGTGTCAGTTAGAGCACATCTGGAGGATGCAAGTCATACGTAGCACTGGCAACAGCCTCCCCAACAGCATTATGGTGACAGAGCCCTTGGGAAGATGGCTAGCTTAAAACAGCATATGATTTTCAAGCATGCAAAAAAGGGTGGTAGCTGAGTAAGCAGAAATATTCTTTTCCACTTGTGCTATGATGAGACTTCATCCTATTTGCCTGGGGGCTACCTTTTAAACCCACAAAGCACCCACAAAATATTATTTCCTACCCCTAGCATACTGGCAAACAACCATTAATTCCTGTTAACACTTAGAAATCTAATGTTTAGTAAATTTTCTGTAAGAAACTTAATTAAAGCAATCTACTGGCATAAAGGGCAGACTGTAGCATTCTTTACCGAAGGAACCCCTCCATTGGCTAACTGCTCCAGGGCTTCAGTTTTAATCAATAGGCAACTCTTTTTCTGCATTGTTCCTTTGGAAAAAATGACTCCGCATTTTTGACTAGCACTGAGAAAGGAGTCATGTCTTCTAGATAAGAGAAGAGAGAGAAAGAAGACCTGATTTCATTATACTATTACATATAAGGAAAGCATTTAAGAGTGCATATGAACACACATACACAGGTTGGCTGCCTGCTAATAGTGCATTAACTCCCGCCAGACTTAGAGAAATAAAAATGCATATAAGCATTAGAGAGTCTTAGATATAGGGTAATATTAAGCAAAGGCGCAATGTCTTAAAAGGAAAATGTATTAAAACTTCAGGTACCCTAACTAGGACTCACAATCTTTGAACCATAATAACAAGCCGACACATGTTTATTATCTAAGCATTTATTCTAAGGGACAGTTGTCCCATTTACTTTGCTTCCGGTAAATGCAGCATGACAACATAGGCTGAGAGACTGCTTATTCACAGACCTCACTGTTGCACAGCATCTGCTGTTTATCTTTGTTATGGCAATTCTTGTTGGATCATTTCACAACTCACCTGTGGGAAATGTTTTTCTTGCACACATTTTTGAGATTGCACCCAGCAAGTCATGTCTCAGTTTTGCTACCATTATGTGCTCTTAAGGTCTGCATGATTGGGACCCCCTATTTAGCTTTATGCTTTAAACCTTGTTACCTCCTGCAGCAAGCAGCATGACTTTTTTTTTTTTGCTGTCAGTAAAAGAACAACTAACTTTTTCCCCCACAATGTATTTCTTATTAGTCTCAACAGTGGGTGCCATGAGTAGAAATTCTTAGTGCTGCATCCTGTACAGTGCCAAATGAAATATACTTGCATATACATAGACACATACACATAAATAGATACAAATATATTTATATATAAATAAAAATGCCACACTCCTATCACACAACATGACCTAGTCACTCTCTCTAATTAAATATAAGGAACTTCAGGAACTCCATCATATTGCATTCTCCCTCCATAGTGAGAAATCATAGTTTTGTCATGTGTATATTTACAATCAGGACTCTCTGAAATGAGTCATCCATCCTCAAGGCCATTCATAGTGCTTTACCAAGAAGGTGATTGGCCACTGATAGAAAGATGTTTTAGCATGATCAAATAGCTATTATGCAATGAGTATTAAAATAGCCATTGTACCAAGATATTGCAATATCCCAATCATCCACTGGGAAAATGAACATTTAGGCAACTAGCACTACATCACCACTGAACAATGGAGCAGCTGAGTTCTCACTCTCAAGTAGCTTGTAAACAAGCCTCAGATCCTAAACTGTTGCTCAAACCACCACAGATAAGCAGAAAGGACCTTTGTTTAATTTTGCAGGCACAACAGACTACTATTCATGGTTACAGTAAGTTGATACATGCAACTGAATTGCAGTATGAGGTACAAAATCAAGCGCTCTTAATGGATTTTAAAAACCTCATATACTTTTAATTGACAGATTAAAACTTTATCAACAAAAGACATAGTTTGCTGCCTGCCTAATATCCTTTCCCAAAACACTACATCAATGCTTACTAAGCCAAATTGTTTTCTTTGATTTTAAACCATACCGTTTTTACTAGTATCACAGTGTCACTGAAAATAATTGTGCCTAGCTACTTGATCACTGAATACAATCCAGAAACTCTGTACAAAGCTTCTACAATCAGTCTATGGACTTTTCAGTTACGCTCATTACAAACTTTTCTTTCTGTAGTTGCATGCAAGTATACTAACTTGGTACTAAAACAGAGAAATTCCAGAGGTTCTCAGTGTGATTTAGATAGTCTTTATGGGTTAGCAAAATGAAACCTGAGAGAATTTTCACCATAATCTTACCATGCTTTTATCCCGAGGGAAAGTCTGACCTGTAAAGATAGACTGATTCTGTAGAGCCAAAGGAAACTCTCTTCTGCCTCTTATTAGCTACACTTGGGAGGCAGAGTGGTTTTTCCTGAGAAGGCAAGGGACTTTAAACATACATTGAGAGCCTGCTCAAGAGTACACGCAGTGGAAAACAATAGATTTCCACTCTAACACAAAACACTCAAGTAGGAAAATTCTTAATGGAAAAGAATAATATTAGGAAAGATCAAGTAGTCGGATAGCTCTGTCCTTTTCTCAGGTATTCTCTCTCCAGGGATAATTCTCCCTATCAAAGAAACCTGGCCTTAAACATCAGTTGGACAGTGTTATTGCAACTTGTATGCTGGCACACATGTATATACTTATATAAATATGTTTTATTTGCTCTCTCTCTGGTCCTGATTATTTCCTTTCTAAACCTATTTAAACGTTTAATCCAGTTTTTGTAAAATGTGGTTTCTCTTCATTTAGGCTATTAAGGTTCTCTTTACGTTTTAAGCTCTGTGTTGGCCAACAGTTATTAGAAGACCTGTTAAACTGAGCATTTGCATACGTAATACCTCATTACACAGGTGGTCAAGTGAAAGGAGATTTGCTGCCAGTGGTTCTGATCTGTCAGATAAGAGGAACTTCTGGACAGAAAGTGTGGTGTTTGCTCTATAACCTGGCTACCCAGACCTAGGTTCCTAATGATCTCCCTGAGAGGTGTGATGTCCTATGTACAAATAAATTCAGTGTTATTCAGGCTGACAGATGACCAAGAAAGTGTTGTTCACACAGTGACCTTGTTGGAAGAACCAGGCAGCCAAAGTAAACTGAATATGTTGTCTCTAAACTATTTCTAAATTTAATCTACATTTAAAAAGTAGCTTTGATGCTGCAAAAGGGAATCCATCAAGCTTGTAAAATACTATAATGTGATTCAACCAAAGGAAAAAAAATTGTCCAATGATTATGATGTTGACTTTGGACTACAGACTCACAAATACAATTGCCAGTTCTGACACAAATCTCTCTTGTCAGATGAGGAAAAGTTGATGTCCCTGTATCTCAATTTTCCATCTGAACAATGAAAGGCTAGTAACTACTGACTTCACAAAAGTGTTTGGTGTGTAAACACTTCATTGACACCCGTGGAAGTCCAAATATACTTTTGTAATAGTGGGAAGCTGCAAATCAAATCTGTATCTTGAAAAGAGTGAGGTTGAGGTGGTAATAAATTTTGAAGTCTGGAGATTTGGCAAATTAGATCAAATAAATACTGATGAGGTTGGATTATTCTTACCTGAAGCTTTTAGATCCCTACATCAGATCCAACAAGCCTTCCACACACTATACACAAATACCCATACTCTAAAATACAACTTCCTCCCCCTAAAATCTTTGTCTTGTTCTCTACCTTCCTCCATCATCTAGCTTGGCCTTCTGTGGGAATGAGAGGAATGTAAATCTTTTTTTCTGGGGACAGAAACACTAATTCGCCCCTTTTTTAATCCTCCAACATCAAATTCTTTATTGGATGTAGCTGGTCAGCTCAACTTTCTTGCTCATCCTTCAAGCCAGTTAAAGCTAAACTAGGGACTTGTTTTTTCATTAGTCCTCATCTGAATGAAGTGGATGGCATGGGACTCAATAACCTCTTCCTTCCATCTTGCTATTTTATTACTTTGAAAAAAACAGTCTGGAACTTCCCCACTAGTTTATTGCCACCTGATACATTGAAAGTCCTACATACAAGGACTTTCATACTGAGAGAAGAATAGTCTAAGAGTTACCCACAAAGACCACATCCAGGTGAGCACAGATATTTGTTTCCCCAGGGACAAGTAGCAGCAACACACCTTATGCCACTGCTAATTGTCCTAGGGGAACAACTGTACCATGCCTGCTCTGGCACACTGCAGGTTACCTTAGGTGGGGTAAGGGATGTTGGGGCCAGCAACTGTGCTGGCCCCAGAAGCTTTACTTGGGGTCCTAGAGGCCCCCTGGGGCTGCAGCTGTGGTGGGAAGCCTGGCCAGCAGCCGCAGTGTGGCTCCAGCTGGCCAGGCTTTGGTTTTTGGGCAGCAAGCACTGCTGCCACATATGCCACCCCACTTTTTTTGGTGCAGATTTTTTGAGCCTGGGATCTCCCAGTGTCAATAAATAAATAAACAACTCCCTGCATTGCAAAGTAGCAGTGCAGGGAATACCTGCATGTGTGATGCTACAGATAGGTCTGCGGTGCTACATACCACATGTCCACCCTCATCTTGACATGTCCCAAGGGTGCTTACACAAGTTGAATTTTGTACGTTTGGGCCCCTAAAAGCACATATAGCCATGATGTAACAGGTGCACAGCACTTTTAAAAGGGTCACTTATGCAAAAATTAACCCTGGTCAAATCAGGGAGATGAAGGCACTCTAAAGCAGAGCACCTTAGGGAGCTTGTATTGCCTCCAGGGTTGTTTTTTCCCCACTTTGTGCAGCTGGGCTGGTGCTTGTGCCAGTGAATACCAGCCCAGCCCTACCCTGGGATTGTCAGCAGGGGAGAAGGAGTAGCTGGGGGGACAGGCATGAGGTGATGGGGCTCCGTTTCACTCTACCCACCCTGTAGCTCCAGCCAAGCAAAACATCTGGCAGCTCTGTACTTCTCCCTCCCCATCCCTTTCCCTGCTGAAAGCCCTGGAGCTGGGAGAGGGGCAGGGCTGGCTAGAGGGGTGGTTCAGCAGCTTCCTCAGAGTCTGCTGCCAAGGCCTGTACGGGGAAGCTTCAGCCATTCTGATCCAACAGGAAAATGTGCTATGTGTAAAGCACCATGAGTTAGAGCAGGTCTCTAAATGCCTGTAGGCACCCAAAATGTTTATGGAGTGAAGTATAAACCTGCGTATGTTTAGAACAGTTTGTGATACATATTCCTAAACCCTTTTTAGTACCCTTCTTAAAACATCTGTCTTTACTTAATTCTTGGACTTAGTATTTATGAAGCTGTGTACATATACTTACCATCTTTCACTGGAGTTCCATAAAACAAATGTTAATATACATTTCATTTATAATACATTCTAGGATTCCATAAAGAATGGTTTTGGCACTAACCTATACATAAAATGAGATTAAATTACAAAAAAATAGTATTACAGTTGGAAGAAAATAGCATCCAGTTTATGCTACATTAAATAAAATATTCCAACAGCCATGGACATCGAGTCTGCGTGTCTGAGGCTTCATGCTTCACTGATGGAGGACTTGGAACTGAACTACATAGAAAAGTTCTGGACTTGACTATAACACATGCAACAAGTATCAAAGAAAGGACAGATTAAGGACAATAGTATATATTGTGGACCTGAGCTTCAAGGGTCTTAGGTCTGTCTGAAGTACTGAACAATCTATATAAGTATTTACATCTATAAGAACTTAAGATTCTCAGCATCCAGCTAGATTGGTCTTTTGCCTCCAAGATGCATTATTTATTTCCATGATAGAAGGTGACGACATCATCTTCACCACCAGAAATACAACCTCCTCAAAACTAACATAGCAATTTAATATTACCTCATCTAAAAAGTTTAAGGGAAATATATTATTGAGATTCATACCAAGACACCCCTCAGAGACCCCAGTTCAATATAGGACTCTGTTGTGCAAGTAGGCTCTGGAAAAAAACAAACAAACACTAAGGTACAGTATTAAAGGTTTGAGTTTTTCCTTATAGAAGGGCAGAACATGAATCTTATAGCACAGGGGTCAGGTGGAGGACTTCATTACTTATGTATATTCCAGAACCTGGGTTGTTCCAGTTGTTAAGGCTATTCTAGTACAATTTGGGCATTCCCTGATATGTAGAATTCAGACATCCCTGCCAGGCTACTCTTCAGGCCCTAGACATGCCTATAAAATTCCTTCCTTGGTGTGATCAAAGATACTTTAAAAGCTTGTTTATGCTATTCAGGTTCTTTAAAAGAGAATACCAGAACCAGAACAGGGGTGCAGATCATTTCACAAGGTCTTCGAGTAAAAAAAATAAACAAATAAATAAACATGAACAATTAAGATAGTATATCTAGAAAAAAAATTTTAGGATATCAGTGCTTACTTATTCATAGACATAGTGAGCCATACATAAAATATCTGCTTTAGCCAGGGATAGCTAGACAATAATAACTACATTTCACTAAAAACTTCAGTCTGTTTTCAAAATCGATCCAAGGGGCCCAAACCTGCATCTCATCTGAGTGTCTTAAACCCAGCCCATTTTACAAGTCCAGGGTAACCTGATTTTGGACCTGAAAAGTATTCCCTGTTTTTTCATTGAAACATGTAAACTGTATGGAAAGAAGTTTCAACAAAGTGGCATTTTTGCTGGAGAACAATTTTTGCCAAAATATTTCAAGTACCTCCTGAATATCTCTCATTAACTTCATAATTCCACTACTGTTGTTTTTTTAGGGTTTTTTGTATTTTTCTCCTAGGCACAATTTTAAATTCCTGTATTAAAAACATTGCTGGTAGTTTAGCAAAAGCTGCTGATTGTACTAAAAACTAAGTAGGAAAGCATAGTGTAAAGTAACTAATGGGGAATCAAGTTATATAGCCTAAGGCATTAGGCATATTATTAATGAGACTTTGCTAGTAAATCATTTTTCATGTAAGAAGTCATAATTTAACAACACCATCACTGCCTAAGCAAAACTGAGACTGTTAATAATCTCCCTACCTAAAGAATACATACTACACCCCATTAATTTACACTGAGCAAAGAAGAGATTAAAAATTGTTTGGCAGACAGCTTTAAAGTAGGTCTGCCACTTTACACTGGGTGCTTGGTGACCAAACCTAAATCAAGACTCCAAAAATATTTAAATCCTTTTCAGATAAGCTTTGCTAATAGTCAAGACTTTGAGGTGAAAAAAAAAAAAAAAGACACAATCAAAACGATAAACACGTTTTTAGCTTGAGTTTGGAAAGGGAAAGGAACATCCAAGAAACACAATAATATATGTAAATAATACATGGGAGGCTTTTACACAGATACTTTCAATTGAAGAAGTGTGATCAGCATTTCAGTACAAAATTGGCAGTTTTAGGTCACTGGCCTATTCTAGCATGAATAAAATCAGCCAATGAAAAAGAGCAATCATGAGGCAAAAATTAAAGAAAGATTTTGTGAGGGAATTTTTTCCATGTTGAGTAAAGAAGATTAAATTTAATACCTCATTTAATATCAGTATTAATCTGTCAGTGGATTGGGTCAATATGTGAGAAGCCAAATGTAGACAAAAAAGAGACTATGGGTAATGGAGCTTGTATGCAATTTGCTTGCTTTGGAAGTTTGACTTAGTGAAGATGAACCAGACAGAAAATAACTACTTGACCCTTCATTTTCTTTAAGGCCAGAGGGCCTCTCCAAATACCAGTAGGAATAAAAATTATGGGTGTACCTTAGCAGTGCAACCAGTAGACAAGTAAGGTCTGTATCCAGGTGTCAACATCTGAATTTAGCTGTTAGCAATAATGAACAACTATGTATAGCTGCTCTATATATCAACATATATGAATAAAGAAAAAAATAGCCCTGTAAACAGAGTAGAATAGAAATATGATGCAACACTCCTGAAGTTTTTAATAAGCCAACAAGTCAGTAAGACTATATTTCAGCAAAATGCATGCAAATGTTTTACTTAAAGCGTGAGTTTACATTAATGTGAAGTATTGCATGTGCTTGAATCCACTTTTACTGAATCAGGCCCTAAGCAAACTTCTGCTTGCTTGTTACTTCAGTGGCAAGGCTATCAGTTTTTCTTACTTATCATATTTTACAGGATGTTTTTTGGTTCTGTATTTGAAGCTGAGGGTCTGAAGTGGCAATTGTGTGGGTTCCCTCAGTTAATAAGTGCCTGATAATGCAGGGGTCTGGGCTCAATGGTCCAGGAAGACTCTTTCAGCCCTATGTTTTATACAAAGGCACCAGGGACAAACATTCAAAAAGCCTGAGTCTGAATTGATTCAATCTTTGCAGATTAATCTAACATGCAGGGCTTGAACCAATTTGCAAATGAATAGACATTCACTTTTAAATGAAGAAATACAGGCACATGCCTGCAGTGGCTCAGGGTAGGAGATAAAGAGTCCTCCTCTCCCTTCCTCAGTGATGCGCTGAGGGGTGGGGGGCATGACCAGACCCTGGCAGGATGCTTTGATTAGGGAGGGGTTTAAACCTCCACCTTGCCTGTACAATCCTAGGATTTCCCTGGCTTGCTGCTCAAGGGGCAGGCCCTGGCCCCCAGCTAACACTCCAAGGCAAAAGGGGGCTGGGGCAGGGAAGACTGCTTGTGTGGAGTGCATGCACCTCTTGATGATACTGAGCTTTTCAATCTCCTTCTCCCTGCTTTTTCATACTGTCTTCAGAAAACCTGACTGGCAACTAAGCCAGCAGAGACCTGATCAACACAAAGCTTATCATAGCCCATCAAGAAAACAAGAGCCTCTCATTAGTCCAAGTTCTTCTTAAACAGCTTTTTCCAAGGAAGGAATAGAAGGATATTACCAGCTGACCTGTTGATCAGCTCGAAAAAGCCCTAAGTGGACACTGTTTCATCTGCCTTTGTCCCAGTGAAATTGGAGACCCCCACACATATATACACACCTCTCAGCATTAGCTAGCATGAGGGTGGTATGACCAGAACCAGATGGTGCCTAGGGTCCATACTGTGAGAGAAGGGAGGGAGGGAAGGAGGGATCCCTGCTTGAGGTGGGGCAGGGGGAAGCCAGGCAGATGCTGCTGTACCTGCAATCTCCAACTTTTAAGCCAGCCAGAACAGTCACCGTGCTCCAGGTAGGGAGGAGAGGGGCAGAGCCAGCCCTGCTTTCTGGAGCAGACAGCTCAGCCCAGTCCAGACCAGGACTGAAAAGCATTTTGGGATTCTGGGGGACTGTGATAAACTTAAACAAGAAAGGGGTCTGGGACAGACATTGCATAAACTGGTTTGACCCAAATCAGGTAAGTCTGATACTACATTGAACCAGGTTTATGTTAAACCAGTTTCAACAATTTTGAAACTGGTTTATGTGCACTGAACTTCTGTTCTGTTACATCAGTTTTGGACTACTCCAAATGGTTTGTGTGTAACTTCTGTCCCTAGCCAGGGTAACCATAAACCCTGGGCAAACTGGGACAGTCTCGGCCTCTGTAGTCCAGTCACAGCTGTGTGGTCAGGAATTCTGACATGAAGTATGCAAGGTACATGAAAGGACATGGTGCACCAGACGTGGGGGCAGGCAGGCACCACTGCTGCTGTGTGGGACCAAGGCAGGTGAACTGAAGTGGAGTGGCACCTGCTCCAGTATGCCTGCCTTGCTTGCACACTAGCAGTGCCAGCCCAAACCCAAGCCTAGCATACGTAGGATGTGCCAGCCTCTGCCTGGCACATCCCCACCAGATTCCACTCTGGGACTTTTGAGCAACAGGCTAAGACTGGGCTATGGAGGCAAGGACTATCCAATTTGCCCAAGATGTATGGTCACACCATATACAGTATAGGATAACTTAGTGATGAGACCTCCTACATGCAGGGCCTAATTAACACATAGGCAAACTACGCACATACACCTAGGGCCCCAAGCTGTAGGGTCCCTCATCCCTCTCACTGTGTCCATGGTTCAAATGGCCCCATCCATCCCCTTTCCCTTTCCACCCCCCTCCACCACCTTCACACCACAGACGGCTGCTTCCTAGCTCTCCAAAGGCAACTGTGCCAGGGTGGGGAGTAGGGTCTTGACTGGCCATGGGCCCATGATTGTGTTTGCCTAGGGCCCACTGAAGGGTTAATCTATCCCTGCCTACATGCTCTTCTCTTGTTAACTCATGAACCAGAAACAGCATTGTTGCAGCATCCAAGATGACACTTCTCATTATGTCACTGCACTATGCCAAACAGAATAACTTAAATACTCAAATGCAGACATTTTATAATATTAACTATCTTAAAATGGAATTACTCAAGATCTACACTGTTGCAAGCCTATTCTGTTTAACTGTCAGTCCATAAAAACAGAATGAATTAAGCCAATGGTTCTCAAACGTTGTAGATACAATGCATGCCTCACTAGACTTAAGGCACCTTGGAAATGCCTTGAATCTAACGTTTCACTCCTTTTTTGACTACTGAAAAATATTGCACCAATTTGTCTGTAGCAAAGGACTCAGAAATATCACAACTGGTCAGAAATGTTTTAATATTATGAATTCCTACTTGAAAACTCTGGCTCAGAATCATAGACATTTAGGGTTGGAAGGGACCTCAGGAAGTCATTTAGTCCAGCCCCCTGCTCAAAACAGAACCATACCCAACCAGAGCAGTCCAGTAATAGGTTTGTTGAGCTGGGTCTTAAAAACCTCCAATGATGGAGATTCCACCACCTCTGTAGGTTGAGCCATTGATTACTATTCACTGAGCCCAATGCCCCAGCCAGCTTTCTATCCACCTACAGTCCATTTATATTTCCTTAGCTTGTGTGCAAGAGTGTTAGGGAAGACCGTATCAAAAGCCCTACTAAAAACAAGGTATATCACATCTGCTAGTCTCCCCGCATCCACAAAGCCAGTCATCTTATCATAAAAGATAGTCAGGTTGGTCAGGGATAACTTGCCTTTGGTGAATCCATGATGACTGTTCCTAATCACCTTCCTAATCACCTTAGAGATGGATTCCTTGAGGATCTGCTCCATGGTTTTTCCAGGGACTGAGGTGAGGCTGACTGGTCTGTAGTTCCCTGGATCCCCCTTCCCCCCACTCCGCTTCTCAAATATGGGCACATTGTTTGCCATTTTTCAATTATCTGGGTCCTCTCCTGATCACC
This sequence comes from Caiman crocodilus, assembly GCA_030014935.1. Classification (NCBI taxonomy): domain Eukaryota; kingdom Metazoa; phylum Chordata; order Crocodylia; family Alligatoridae; genus Caiman; species Caiman crocodilus. The sequence continues at coordinate 50,990,155 of JAGPOW010003316.1, read as the reverse complement.
ATGAGTTTTCAAAGATGATGGCCAGTGGCACTGCCATCACATCAGCCAACTCTCTCATCACCCTTAAATGCATCTTATTTGGCCCCATGAACTTGTATATGTCCAGCTTTTCTAAATAGTCCCTAACCTGTTCTTTTGCTACTGTTGGTTACTTGCCTACTTCCCAGACTATGCTGCTTGGTGCAGTAGTCTGGGAGCTGACCTTGCCTGTAAGACTGAGGTGAAACAGGCATTGAATACATCAGCCTTTTCTGTATCCTCAGTCATAAGTTTACTTCCTCCATTCAATAAGGGACCCACACTTTCCCTGAGCCCCCTCTTGATAGACACATACTCGTAAAAACCCTTCTTGTTACCTTTCTCATCCTCTGTTAGCTGTAACTCCAATACCACTTTGTCCATCCTGACTTCATCCCTGCATGCCTGAGCAAGGCTCTCACATTCCTCACTAGTTTTTTGTCTAAGTTTCCATTTCTTATAATCTTCCTTTTTGTGATTTTGTTTACTGAAGAGTTCCCTCCTTAGTTTAACTGGTCTTCTGCCATACTTGATAGTTTTCCTGTGCATTGGGATGGTTTGTTCCTGCACTCTCAGTAAGGCTTCTTTAAACTACAGCCAGTTCTCCTGGACTCCTCTCCCCCTCGTACTAGTTTCCCAGGGGATCCTGCCCATGAGTTATCTGAGCAAGTCAAAGTCTATGTTCCTTACTCTGCTGCTCTCCATCCTTCCCTTCCTCAGTATCCTGAACTCAATCATGCCATGGTCACTGCTGCCATCCACTACATTCCCCACCAATTCTTCCCTGTTTGTAAGCATCAGGTCAAGAATAGCCCCTATTTCACCACTATTCCAGCACTTGCACCAGAAAGTTGCCCCCAGAACTCTCCAAAAACTTCCTGGATTGCCTGTGCACTGCTGTATTTCCTTCCCAGTCATTGTCAGAGTGATTGAAGTCCCCTGTGATAATCAGACTTTATCTAGTGAATTGTTTTTGAACACTGAACAGTGCTAACATTGCATGGCACCTCATGCACCTGTGAAAGGACCTCAAAGCACCCAAGAGCACTCTGGGTTGAGAATCAATTAACTAAACCTTGCACCTTGTACAGTTGATTGCATCTGCATAGAAGGAGTGCAAAGTGCTCCTTTGGAATTTGTGTTTTATGCCATCAGTGCTCAAATTCAGGGGTGTAAATTAATATAGTGTATGAGGCACAGGAGATTTAGGCCCTGTATTTCTTTACATGTTCTGGATCACAGACTGTGCCAATAATTAGTATGCATCTGCATCCCTAGCCATACCTACAGAAAAAATATGATTTTGTACAAGTCATTGCAAGCAAATGGAAGGTAATTGTAGGGAAGTAATGGTGGTAAGCAGTTTGAGAAAGAGAAACAATATTTGCCAGTAATTTAACCTCTTTTCACTTGAGGTGCTAAGTGCTTGCATTTCTTATGAGTGTGAACATGAAGCTGGGAGTGCTAAAGCATCTCTTGGGGCCTTAAAGAATATAAACAAAAGGTATTACATTTTAAAAGAAGAAAAATATATCCTTAACAAAAAGAAAATATAGGTCTTACAAAAGCTTTCATTTAACAATGAGGGGCTTTACAGCATTCTGTTAGCCTACAAGAGTAAATGAAAATTCAATCCAAACTGTACAGCTTTAAAAAAAAATAGTTATAATAAAATCAGTGTCAGAATTTTTTTGTTTTGTGTTTGTATTATACTGAAGTAGCACAACTGTTTTCTAATGATTTAGAAAATACATGAAAAATGCATAGGGATTCAGAAGCAATTCTGTAGGCCCCACTCCTTCAATTAAACCATGTACTTGTAAAAAAAAAAAAAATATGCCTGTGTGCCTGCTAGAGTAGGTTCATGGCCAGCTCTCAGTTGTATCATCTGTTGATGTCATGAGAAAATAAAAATGTAGAGTGCCCAATCAGGGTGCTTTTGTCACCCTCATTTATTCTACAATTATCAAAGGTTGCCAGAGAAACTATAGTCAAGAGGGCAGTTCATAACATTTTGTTTTTGTCAGGTCCAAAATAATACTCTAAGCTAAAATAACTGAGATAAAAAAGTAAAGGATGGGTAAACTGGAGATAAAATTTCAAGCAAAAAACAGACAATGGTTTCCTGCTTTCAAAGCAGGAAAACTTGAAAGAGACAAAGCTTGTATAAAAGATGAGGAGGAAAAAGCCATGAATGTGAATATTATTGTTCACTGGAAAGTATCAAAAGAACAAAACAAAACTGCTAATAGATCCTTTTTATTTCATGATTGAAATATGCATGGTGTACTACACAGATACTTGCATATCCCTTACTGAGTAACAAATAAAAATTAAGCACTGATTTTTTTCATCCTGACTAGCATTGAGGAGTGAGTGAGTAGGCTTCTCTAACAAGGGTTTGGTGGACATAAATGCCCAATCATACAGGTGTGCAGAGGCCTTAAATCACCCAAGATAGGACACTTGATGAACGTTAATTCACCTGAGTGAGTGAAAGCACAGTGTTCCAGCCCTAGGGCTGCACTATTCCCAGCCTCCCTGGCCCCAAAAGGGCTATTTTTAGGCTCCCATTCTCCTCTGGCTAGCCAGCCCTCCCTACTGATCCACCCACAGACCTACCAACCCCCTCTCTCTGCAGACCCACCATCCCCCCTCCAAATCCTACCAACCTCCACCCCCTCAAAACCTGCTCACCTCTTCCCCCACTGAAAGTTACTTAAATCAGGCTCCCCATATGGCTCCCAGGAGCAGCAAACTACTGCACCCGTCACTCCTGATCTAGGCAGTTTAAAATATGCAGCCTAGACCAAGACTGGGTACAGCAAACATTTGTTCACACCCTCAGAGTGTTGGCCTCTGTCTATGTCTTCACCCAGCCAAAGCTGGCATTCAGCAGGCTTAAGGGTCAAAAATGGCCACCTGATCTATTTTAGTTTGCCCTAGAGTGGCCCTTTCATTTAGACCCAGTCTCAGTGATCAGAAATCAGTCTATACCCATAATAGTATAGAAGTCTTATACAAACAGACCAGTCTAAACAATGGCAGAACCTGGGCCAAGAGAGACTTCCATGCACACTCAGACTTCATTGATGGAGGTAGGAATGTTGCATCAAACTTCATTACAGTTACCTGCACAGCCCCAGGACTGGGAAAGCCTAGCCCCTGGGCTGTGATTTTCCTACCCACCTGCCCGGCACCAGGTATTTTCAGTCTCCCTGGTCCCTTGCCCCCCCATTTCCCCCACCTCTGCAGACCCCACATCCTACAAGCTGGTCCAGGTGCTATTATAATCACCATTTGCAGATGCTGAGAATTAAAAGTAGTAAGTACAAGTAGAGGGAGAGGGACAGGAGAGATGGGAGAATAGGTTCACTGCAGGGGTCAAGGGCTAAAAATAGCCTCTGCTCTCCAAAACACTTCCACAGACCCTGCAAGCTCCGCAATCCTAGCTGCATTCCTGATCCCCTGCCAATGGCTCCTATAGGTGCTGCCTGCCTCCCTTCCCCCCACCAAATTGCTCCCATGAATGCCACTTGCAGAGTGCTGCAAGGCACCTTATTGTTAAATAAAAGGTTTTGTAAAACTGTTTTTTCTTTTTGTTAAGAATAAGTTATATCTTTCTTCTGTTTAAATTAATGCCTTATGTTTTAGCTAAGGTGTTGCAGTCTGATTCTTTAAGGTCCTAGGTGATGTTTTAGCACTTCCAGCTCCATGGTCACACTCACAGGAAAGGCAAGCACTTAGCACATCAAGTGAAAAGAGGTTAAACTACTGTTGACTATGTTTCTCTCAGACTGCTTACCACCATTACTGTTTACTACTGATCCCTAATGCAGATGACACCAGTACCCCCTACCTGTCTATGACTACCCCACCCATCACTGCCACAGATTCCCCCAAGGTTGGCCTCCATTTCCCCCATGGACTCCCAACCGTCTGCTTACCCCACCCAATCCTCCCCAACTCCCTCACTAACCTTTCCTGTTCTGACTTACTATAGGGCAGCCATTTTTCAGGATCTAACCTCCCCCCTAACTACCCCAAACATCTGTACTTATCCTTTGTGTTTCCCACTCCTGGGAATATTTCTTAAGGGGCCCAATCATAGAAAGTTACAGTTATCTCAGGAGGTAATGTAGTCCAACCCCCTGCTTAAAAAAGGACCACCACCAACTAAATCATCCCAGCCAAAGCTTTGTCTAGCCAGGCTTTGAAAACTTCCAGGGATAGAGCACCCACCACCTCTCTGGGTAACCTGTTCCAGTGTTTTACTACTTTTTTAGTGAGAAAATTCTTTCTAATATCCAACCTAAACTTCTCTTGCTACAACTTAAGACTGTTGTTCCTTGTTCTGTCATCTGCCACCACTGAGAAAAGTCTAGCTCCATCCTCTATCTTCTCCAGGTGGCAGCTGCAATATCACAGGAATTTGGTGATAATTTTCACTCCATGTAGAGTTTAGCAGTTTGAAGTGCCTGGAAGAACATACTACTCATTGGTAATAGAGTACACGTAGTTTATTCCCTCCCTGGAATAACAGGGGAAATTTTCCTAACATGCTCTAATAAAAACATAACAAGGTCATAACAAAGCCAACACCAATCCCTTAACAAGCAACTTGGAAGCTGATAAGGGGTAATTTAAGGATAAGCATTTTAATTCTATCTTAACCATTTGTGGTTAACATTCGATTTAGAGTTCATACTAATTTTGGTACAATTAGGATTACTTTCCCTACATGCATTACTTTACACTCATCAATATTAAAACCTTCTTCTGCCACTTCTTTGTCCACTCACTCAGTTAAGTAATAGTTTTCATCATTAATTTTGGATTAAACACCCAGGAATAATTTAGTATCATCTGCAAACTTTGCAACGTATATGCCCTTTTCCAGGTGATTTATAAATAATACAGCAGATATAAATATTTGAATACCTGTGATTTTTATATATTTTCATAGATCATAAACTGGTTAAAAGACTTCCCTGGGGATCTCATGATAGCTTAGTTTCTTCAAGGGCCTTTGGTAAAGGACTTTTTCAAAGTTTTTTAAAAATCCAAGAATACTATATTAAAATGGATTCCCCATATCCATAAGCTTCTTGACAGCCTCAAAGCATTGTAGATTGGCAATATACAATTTCCCCTTTCAAAAACAATACTGACACTTCCTAAGATCATATTTATTCACATGATAGGATTTTGTACTACAGGTTTTACCATTTCCCTGAGAACAGAAGTTTAATTCACCTATGAACAGATCTAGGGGGGAGGCAAAGGAGATGCAGCCACATCCTCATCTGCTGTGTGGCACATGTGCTCTGGACACTGTGATTCACTGGCAGGTCAGTGTAGCTTCTGCCAGAACTCCACATATGCCATGAGCTCTATGCTTACCAGGTGATTATTACAGGCTTTAGCCACAGTCACTGCTTTCATAGAGTTCCAGAGCCCAGGGTGTGAGTAATCACCACTGTTCACCGCCCCTCTCCCCCTACACTTGTGGAGGGAAAAAACAGAGATGAGCAGCATTGCAGCCAAATTCAGTGTGGATAGGGCAGGGTGGTGAGGATAGTGGCACTTACCTCCTGGGCTCTGAAGCTGCATGCAAACAAGGCTGTGGCCCCAGCCTCTGACAAGCAGTGGATGAGATTGGAAAGCTCACTATGCATGCGCTGCTCAGCGCAAGGGGAGGTATGACCACACCGCCACACCTCTTAGATCCACCCCCCAACTCACCCATCCATAGTTCTCTGGGCCACCTCAGGAACACTGTAAAGATTGCCACTGTAAAAACCTGGCCTCTAAAGTCCAGGCCCCTGGCACTCAAGCTGATAAGTGAGAGGTTGTACAGTTCTGCTAATGGTTTTTGCAATGTCATAGTTGAGTTCCTTTAGGACTGTTGGGTGAATATCATCTTATGCTGCTGGCACAATATATATAGTTTATCATTTTAGTCTAAAATGCCACTCTTGTTCTGTCAATTTGAGTGAATTCTTCATATTTTTCTGATAAGAAAAAGGGTTTTGTGTAGGGAAACTCCACAACATCATCTGTGGTAAAGACCAATGCTAGGAATTCATTTAGTTTCTCTACTATGGCTTTGTCTTTTCCAAGTGTACCATTTCATTCAGATTCTCTCATAGGTTTCACTAACTCCCTCCAAAACTTCTCATTTCTGGTGTATTTTCTATTAAACAATATTACTTTCATGTCCTCAGATTATTTTTTGGCCTGCCATATCATTATTTTTCCATTTCATTTGCCATAGTTTGTGTGCCTTTTATTTTCCTCATTTGGGCATATTTGTCTGAGGCAAAAATACATCATTCAAGACTCCTTGATTCTGTTATTTAACCTTGCAGGGGAATGGGGGGCACAGCTTGACCATTTATTGTCTCTTTTGAGGTTTTGGGACTCTTCAAGCCTTATATCCAAACAACTCTATTACATTCAAGTAATGCATTTTCAGCAGTCCTGTTGCAATGATGCTCAGGCTGCTGCTGCGTTTTCCTAGCAGGGATTAAAGGTGAGTGCCAAGACATTGTGGTGCCAGCATTCATTTAACCTCTGGGTCTGACAACCAGAGAACATCAAAAGGATCCCTCCAAAGACTTGTGGATTCAAGTTCTTCATTTGAAGCCAAAATCTTTATATACCATTGAAGCAGAGAGAAAGAAGAATATATGAAAGAGAGGTATAATTTGGAAGATAATTAACTGAACGCCACGAGGCAACAGGTGTTTAATGAGAACTGACCTACTCTCATCCTATTTATCCTTCCTCTTTATTTGAAAAATGGCATAAGAGAGCGAGTGATAATGGGAGAAGTCAGTTCAGAATCCTGGAGAAATACCAGAACTCTTACAAGAAAGAGAGACAGCATATTAATTATGGACAAAGGTTGCTGAGAGGAACAGCCAAGAAAAATTCTCAGCTACTAGCCCTTTATCACACTCAGGACTGAAAATTTATCCACTTGCCGACCTCACTCTTGAGATTCAGACATGGAAATCAGTGATGATGATGATGACAATTAACATTTGCAAAATTGATTGGCAAAAGTCTTTTATATCTTCATTAGACAACTAAATAAAAATGGCCATATATCCAGAGATTCTGAAATCACATCTTTAATGTTAGACTTGTTTAAGCAACATCAGTCTAAGTTTAAATTTATGGGGCTTTTCCACTGTTATTTATTTACTAAAATTAGATCTAAGCAGGGGTAGATCCAGGGGGATAAACCCCATCGATTCCTGCATCTCCCAAGCCAAGTGCCTAGCAGTAGAAGCAGCATTTCCACTTAAGCAGTACCAAGGGAGTCATTTGACTTCATGGTTCATGATAATCTACCCAATTCCTTCTAAACTGTTTATTCCACAAGTGTTAATGACCCTCTCTCTTTTTTATTAATCATCTTAATGGTCACTAATCAAACTATCATTTCTTCAGCAATTCTGCTTTACTGTTAGCTGCTCCTGGTAATATAGTTCTTATTTCATAGCCCTGCAGGCTTTTTTTAACTGTAGCTAAAAACATTAACTCAGGTATGGAATTAACTTTTAGTGACACATTCAGTGCACGGTCAAAGTGTTCAAGAAGGTTGGGTATCTATCTATGAATCTGAAAGAGAGGCTCATTTAATTATAATGACAACTTGTTTTGAAACAAACTAGGCAAAAATACTTAAGATGTTGTGATAAATATAATCACATGTTTAATGATACTACCATAATATATGATATAGCAGACAATATGATTAAAACACATTCCAATAATTTTATACTTATTTTTGTTCCAATCTTGAAGTGAACAATACAGCCCTAGGCCCATAGCTTATTAGTTAAGGCTCTAGCTTCTTTTTACGTAGAGAAGAATATATGTTATGTTGTTATGTGAGGATATAACCATACCACCTGTGTGCTTCAGCATTTCAAAATCCTAGACCCCCCCATGTTTCTAAGCAAATTGCCACCATGGTAAGTACTTACCTAGTCCATTCTCAATGTTAATTTTAGTGACTGAATAAAAATAGATAATAAAAAATTAATTAAGGTTTTAACTGCATCCAATCTTTTACTCTTTATTCTGCCAAAATACATAAAATAAAAATAGAAATATATAAAAAGGTATAGCCTGAGTTATTAGAAATACAAAGTTTTAGTTTCTACTTCATCAGTATCTCTGGAAACAAAGTTCCCACTGGTTCAAAACTAATAATGCTGTTATTTGCCTCAGATTGTCCCTCCTTTTCTGAAAGGAAATAGCATGATAGTTACCAACAAATGACTGATTACATAATATGAATTAGTCTTGAGAATTCATCTGGAGTAGCAGTTAATCACAGAAGTCCAACTTTGGCTTGCCCAGATATTACAAAGCCTTGTTTAAGTCACACAGAATTTTAACTGTATAGTAAAAGTTATTTCTAACTTACATTTCATGAAAAATAAATATTAAAAAGCCTTTAAAGGATTTTGGGCACATCAAATCTGAAATACTACAATTGAGATATTTTCTAGTTATCAAGCCCCTAAAACATTTGAACAAAATTTAATGTTTCCAAAATATCATTTTCAAGTACTGATGACTTGAAATTGCTTTAAAACTTTTTTCAAAGTTGCCAAGAAATAATTTGTCTTGTCCAGCATTCACAGCATCATGTTTATAATGGAGTACTGGTTACGGTCTGCAGTATGGCTCCATCAGACAACACTTGGAGGGAACTGGGAGAGATCCACAAGTGGACTAGAGGGTGGCATGAATGACCCCATGTCTTCTATAGATATTTGAAAATTCTGCAGAAGAACCTACAGGCCTCAGGATTAAAGAACAAAAAGGAAACTCTCCAACAAAAATTTTACCACTAAGTTTTCCTTCTTACCTGACGTGTTCCTTCCGCTTCTTCACAGCAGGTACCTTTGAAGCCTAAATTTATGCTGTCAGTTGTACATGGCCATCACACTTCAGAAAGTGGTCATAGTGCCCTATGGTCTTTCTACCCTTGCCTTCCTCTGGGTCATTAGAGTGCTGCTTCTCTGCCGCACCTTTGAAAAGTTTTTCAAATCAGACCACTGACCTAGACTTTTCTGCTATGAGAGACAGATGTTTGCTGCTGTTGGGAGCCATGTAGGGGGTCTAGTGTAAGTGACTTGGGGTGGTGGAGGGGCAGATGGGGTCAAGGTGCTAGTGTGTCCATGGGGTGGGGGGTTGATGGATGCACAGGGGCATATCCCATCATGGGGTGGGCTAAAAACACCTATTAGGCTAAAAACACATTGTTAGGGTTGGTGTGGAATTTGTGCAGCCCTAAGCTGGGGGGAATGACTAGGCTTTCCCTGCCCCAGGGCTGCACTGTAAGTGCAAAGTCAGGTTAACCTTTTCTAAAATGGTTTGACCCAATCTCAGTCTAAAGGCCCTGCCACACATTCGGACTAAATCTGGAGAGAAACCGGCTACACAGCTGTTACAAATTTTCAAGCACTAACTTTGTGGCTGGTTGGCTCTTTACAGCTGGATAGTCATCTCTATGATGTAATAATTACTTTGCATGTGTGGCCATTTGAAATTCACTGCACAATTAACCAGTTACTTCCATAATATAGATAATGTGGGGCAGGAGCCTTATTTAGTGCACCTGCTCAGGTAGTTAGGTAGAACTAATGTAATGCCTGTACCCATGAAATTTTATTTCATCCCTACCACCTCTATGTATATAGGATCAATACCTAATCATATAAACAAATTGAGCTTTAACCAAAGTTATCTTTTATTCCTGTACTCGTTCCTTTGCATCATATCTACTTTTAGTCAAAGCTACCCTTTTCACTTTCATTTGATTCCTATCTTTTTTAAAATTTTAGCAACTCACCTTTTACAATTCTTTAACTTTTCAAGTGGTTTCATGGACTTGTAGTAGGTCACATTTCAAAACATTTTATTCTTTTTTGTACTTGGATTTTTAAGAAGAAAATACTGGAGAATCATATATTATAGAAGAGAAACATATATATTGCTTTTCTTTTTAAACAGGATTATTTATAGAATTTTGGGTTTTTTTTAAATAAACTCTTTTCCACTGCGCCATTTTACAAGCCTGGGTCTCCGAGCTCAATGTATCAGAAAGAAATCAAGGCCCACTCCACTGAAATCAATGAAGTTACACTATTGCAGAAGAAGCTTTAGTGAGAGAGAATCAGACTCTGCATTATACACTCCTGCTGTTCTTGACATCTGCAGCTCTTCTACAATAAGAGGAACTCATGCTTCAGGATGGTATTCTCACATGCATCTCATTACTCAAATAAGCCAGGTTTATTTTTGGTTTTCTTAGTTTAAATGTTATGTGAAAGAATTGATGAAAAATTGGTACCCATGAGAAAGTGAAAAAAAAATAGACAAGCTCTTCTTTTTCAATGACAGTTAGATACAAATGTTTACTGACAACCAAATTATTTTCTTCTCCCTCTTGGTGGGGGGACAAAGGAGAGAGATTCTGCTCCTACTGGCTGCTGACTTCAGTGCAGCTAGGATTTCTCCCAAGGCCACATATTCAAGAAATCAAAGACTTGGGGAAGGCATTTAAAAGAGAGAGAGGCAGCATTCTATTTAATGCATTCACATTACATAAGGAAATATATCTAACTGGAATCCTCGGATACATTTCTTCTTGTATTTCTTGAATTAGGGGCTCTATCACAGAGACATTAGGTATAAAAGTGGCAATCTGCAACATAATATGCAGTATAGCTTCATAAAGTCAGAAAATATGCATGAAGTAATGCCATAAAACCTAGTTATATGGTGTGACATAGTGGTTGATACTTTTTTCAAACCTCCAAGACTTCTAAATATGACAGGCAAAATTCTAAATGGATATATTTGATCATATGCACTACTACATGGGTTTATAAGTCTGTACAATTAGGTTTATCTTTAATTTGACTTCTTAGAGCACTTATGCAAATTACATTTTTCATGTGAAAGTGCTCTACAGCCATGACAGCACATATGTTCACAGCTGCAGTGTTTTTAAATGTCCAATTGCACAAAAAACTAACCCTTGTTAAATCAGCTATTAGCTAAAGGCACTGTAGAGCAGAGCACCTTAGGGAATTTCTGTTCAGGTTCCCTGCAAGGGATAAATGTGAATAATTCTTTCCGCATCCTATGTGCCTTTGCAGGGTTGTCACAGAAAAGAGTCATTTCCCTGGGCAATGGAAGTGGGAGATGGGGAAGGTATCCCTGCTGAGGTCTTGGGGGTAGGTATATGAGGCCTGTGAGGCAGAGGGGCTCTGCTTCCTTCTCCCTCACCCCTGCTCTGGCCCCCGCAAGGCCAAGTGGGCAGCTGCATGCTGCCACTGTCAAGAGGGTGTAGCTGGGAGTAGAGGGAACAGAGTCCTCCCACCTCATGGGCCAGGCCTGGCTCTCCCACTACCCCACAGCTGTGAGGCAGGGGGGATCCCTTCCCACATCCCCTGCTGGAGTCTCTTGACAGTATGCAGCTACTGGCCCGCAGCTACCAGCCCAGCTTTGCCACAACCGTATCTGGGGCAGAGTGGAATAGAGCTCCAACACCTCATGGTTTCCCCCTATTTACCCTGGCTGCGGTATTACAGGGAATCAGTTCAGGCCTTCAGGGTGAGGGAGCTCTGTTTCACTCCCCCCTGCACCCCAGTTATAGCCACTGTAAAGCTAAGCTGGCAGCTGCTAGCCAGTTGCTATGTGCTACCGTTGTCAAGAGGCTCAGGTGGGAGGTGGGAAAAGGGAGACCCCCACCTCATGGGTCAAGCCTGGCTCCCTCCAATACCCCAGCTAAGGTGGCTTGAGGGGGCCTGTAGGTTAGGCAGGCTCCTTTCCCCTATCCCCCCACCCAGGTTTCTTAAAATGGGCAGCACACATTATTTCTTGTCACTCCTGATAGTGCTCGGGAGAACAGGGTCTCCCCCAATGCCTCGTAGAGCCTGCCCTGCTGCCCCCTGATCAGGTGGTTGGCTCTCCTCTGAACCCTCTCAATGCTATCCATATCCCTCCTGAAGTGCGGCGCCCAGAATTGGATGCAGTACTCCAACTGCAGCCTGACCAGCTCCTGAGTTGGCTTTCCACAGCCAGAGCTGAGGAAGGGCTGGGCAGCGGACAGGAAAGGTCTGCAGCCTCCTGTGAGGTTGCTGAAGCACCCCCACCTGCTGGGCAGGGCCTAGGTAAGCAAACGCAAGCCCTCCCACCCAACAAATAAAAGCCTATTGGATTCAGTGTCACTATATCTCATGTCACTTTGCATAAGTGTCATGAATTAGAAAACCTTCCTGACAGGCTGCCTAAACATCTGTAGGCAGCCTTAATCTTTTTTTTTTACGGTGGTAAGCTAAGAGATGTAACTGGTTGTTTTGAAACTGTAGTCCATCATTAAATCACATACACACACAAAAGCCACTGTGATGCAACAGAACAAACTGTAGTTGGTCCCAGTACCTGGTATAATATGCATGGTTTACAAAGTGTAAATTAGAGTGCTTCTTCATTTGGATGGATACAGTAACCATTCTTACTACTATACAATTAAAATGTTAAAACTAAGTTAGTACATTTGTCAAATGAGAACCGTCCATCATATACTTTTCAGTTCTCCTCCAGATCCTTTTAGGGGTTTGTTTGTTTTTGTTTATTTGTTTGTTGGGGGGAGTGGAGGGATTAGACCTTTTCTTTCCCTTTCTTTTCTCTTTAAATACTTCTAACTTTCTTGCCATCATGATTTACTTAAAGAGTGATGAAAAGCTTCATCATCTGGAAAGGGTTTTATTTTTCCCTCCCAAGAATTCCATTTACACACACACACACACACACACACACACACAGAGTAATCTTTCTGTAAAAATAACATTTAAAAAAACCCTTACCTATCCCGTGATTCATTAAGAATGGTTAGTTGGAGCCTATGCAGAATCAGTAGTGCTAATTATGAGTTTTACAAGTTCTTAGACAAGTTTTGAAAAGACACATGCATGACAAATGATCCAAGTTCAAACTGAGAGTCAGCAGAAGTCCTGATGTCACCCCAAATTACAATGCAGTGAACAAATATTGCATCAAACTATTGATACCAGTCACCAAGTGATTAAAACTCTCCAATGGAGAGAAATTCACCAGTGGATAAGGGGGATGTCATATTTCTTCTGTTCTCTGAAACAACCAGCTGAAAAAAAAGTAATAACCCTACCTGCTGTGTAAATATTTTGTAGGGATAATAAGAGCCAAAGAACTTGCTGCCTAATTATGGCACTCCAGTGCCACATTAGAAGAGGCAGTCTGTATAGGCTGGAAGCATTTTCCTGAATTCAAATAAACGTGAAGTTGAAAGAGTTTCCCCTGGCTTCTTAGATGAGAAAGAAAACTGTAAACAAATAAATGAAAAGTAATACTAAAAGGTAGCATTAAGAGTCCTTCTCAGTATCTTAGAAAGAGAAGAGTAAGGCCAGCTGCATCACCTCAGGTGCTGTTTTTATTCAAAATTCTCCTTTCAACTCCACACCATAGCAAACATCAGCTCCAATACTGTAACCTGCCTGCCTTCAAAGAAGTGACCATTGACATACATTGAAGAACAATGGAAAATGTCACAGCGGGGTCCTACAGGGGTCTTTAAGGCCCCTTCCTCCGTGCCAAGTTGGCCCAAGGGCACTCTCGAATTCTTGCCTGCCACATCTTTGATGTTAGATAAGGTTGGGAGGCTGCCTCGTGTCTTCTTGGCCATGGTCCGCTGTAACCTCTGGTCCTGTAGACTCCCAGAACCCTCATGGGTTTTGTCCTGCAAACGGGTGCTTTGGGGCACCCTAGCCTTGTGGGCTATGCATGGCTCCAAACATCCCTTATACCACGCCCCAAGCCTCGCAGTCGGAATGGATGTTGGTCTGTCAAATACACTCACTCGCTCTCTGGGGCCTCCTCTGTACTGTTGCCCACTCCCTGGGTCTTCTCTAGAATACTGCCCCTCTCTTGGGGCTCTCTCTCCAATGCTGCCCTTTTCCTAGGGCTCTCTGCACCCCCTCTGGGCCTTCTCTGTAGTGTCACCCCTCTCTGGGCTGCCCCTTTCCTGGGGACTTCTGTGCCCACTTTGGGACTTCTTGGTTAAGCCACCTGTTTCTCAGGCCCACCACACTGTTATCCCCTTTCTTCAGGGCTCACCGCACTACTACCCCCGCTCTCCAGGGTTTACCACACTACTACGCCCTTCTTCAGGGGCTCACCATGCCCACGCTGGGGCTTCTCAGTAGTACCCTTTCTCTGGGGCTTGCCATGCCCACACTGGGGCTTCTCAATAAACACCCACTCTCTGGGGTTTGCCGTGCCCAACTTAGGCTCTCCAATATGGTTGCCCCCCTTATGGGGCTCTCTGTGTCCACACTTGGGCTTTCCAATAATGTTGTCCCTTTTCTGGGGCTCTCCATGCCCACACTTGGGCTTCTCAAACGCCCCTCTTCGGGGCTGGGGTCTATGCACCCCGGATGCTGCGCCACTAGCGCTGAGATCCCCATGCTACACTGGGTCCCACATGAGGATGCTGTGCCCTCAATGGTGCTGGGGCCCCCACACCACTGTGGGTCCCCTATGAGGCCTCTTTCAACCCCTTCTAGCCTCACCCAAACCACTGATGCAACAACAAAGCAGAATGCAAACTCAAGCCTCTTGGCTACAACTTAAACCTAAGCACCTGGCTGTAACAACGTTGCTCAGACATCTTGGAGCTGCTATCCATAACTGCTTAAGCAGTACCTGCAGTTCTCACTGCTTCTCACATCTTTGCTTTGGGAGCTCCTGCCTCTCTGGCTGCTGGCAGGAAACTGCTAGCCTGACCTCAGCCCCTGGGCCTTATGAGGGCCAGGCCCTGCCCCTTCTGGTCAGCTGACTTCCTGGTTGCCCTGGGCAATCCACAGCTGTGCTGGTTATTCCCTGCCAGGGCTCTCTCCCTGGCAGTTTCTCCTTTGTAGAAGCAGGGCACCTCAGTGCTCTGCAACAGAAAACTGACATCAAGATCCATGAGGTAAAGCTAAGAAGAAAATTGTGTACATGTAGCATCTACCGATATGGTGGGGACAATATTTTTTCTATGGGATACTGCCATATTAAACTAGTCCTTTTTTTCTTTTGTTAACCTGTACCTGGACAATTTGAATAAAACAAATTAATAATTCATCAGTCTATGTATCAGATTTGAGATATCCGTTTTCATTGATTAAAATTCTACTTAAGTTAACTTGGTTTCATAGTTGGTAGGGTCGGAAGAGACCTGAGCAGATCACCAGCTCCGACCCCCTGCCATGGCAGGAAAAAGTACAGGGGTCAAATGACCCCAGCAAAGTGTTCATCTAACCTCCTCTTAAAGACCCCCAGGGTAGGAGCTAGCACCACTTCTCTTGGAAGTTGGTTCCAGGTCCTAGCTGCTCTTACTGTGAAGTAGTGCCTCCTGGAGTCTAGCCTGAATCTACCCTCTGCCAGCTTGTGTCAGTTATTTCTTGTCACTCCTGATAGTGCTCGGGGGAACAGGGTCTCCCCCAATGCCTGCTGGTCCTCTCTGACTACTTTGTAAATGGCCACTAGATCCCCCCTCAGCCTTCTTTTGTGGAGGCTGAACAGATTCAGGTCCCTTAGCCTCTCCTCGTAGAGCCTGCCCTGCTGCCCCCTGATCAGGTGGTTGGCTC
>JAGPOW010003316.1:50944524-50974333 GCA_030014935.1 Caiman crocodilus | reverse complement strand
CTCGTAGAGCCTGCCCTGCTGCCCCCTGATCAGGTGGTTGGCTCTCCTCTGAACCCTCTCAATGCTATCCATATCCCTCCTGAAGTGCGGCGCCCAGAACTGGATGCAGTACTCCAACTGCAGCCTGACCAGTGCTGGATAGAGGGAGAGGATCACCTCCTTGGACCTGCCTGATATGCATCTGAGGATGTATGACAATGTGTGGTTGGCCTTCCTGACTGCGTCCCCACACTGTCGGCCCATGTTCATCAGTAATGATTCCAGATCCTTTTTTGCCTCTGCACTGACAAGAAGAGAGTTCCCCAGCCTGTAGGTGTGCTGTTGGTTCCTCCTTCCCAGGTGCAGCACCTTGCACTTGTCAGTGTTGAAACCCATCCTGTTCTCATCTGCCCACCCCTGTAACCTGTCTAGGTTCAGTTGCAGCCTATTCCTCCCTTCTAGTGTGCTCACATCCCCACACATCTTAGTGTTATCAGCAAATTTGAATAGGATGCTCTTTACCCCCTTTTTTCTTTCCTTTTTCAAAATAGATATTTTTCTTTCCAAGTATTTGGAAAAATATTTAGGGACTAATTTTATTTCTGTTAATTTTCTACAGCTCAGAAATTATTTTGTGATTGTTGTATGTTAGGTCATGAAATGGGATTCAGGACTAGTGTATAAAGGACTGACACAACAACTTATTCAATGAATGACATAAAGGCTTTATTTACTACAAGTATTCATTGTTAAATGAGCCTAAAGCAAGCAAAGTCCAGTATATTTAGCCATAAAAGTGATAGTTTCTCACCAATACAGGCAAGAGGTAGTCTCAATCTTGTCAGCTTCCTAAGGTGCAGATCTGCTCATCAGAAAATCAGCTGGTCAAGAATGACAAGATTTCTCATTCTTGAAGTGTGTGCTGTTAGCTGTTTAGTTCCTCTTTTATACCATTTAGCTCAGCACCTTCAAAGCATTCTTGTAGTTGTGTAAAGCAAGAGAGAATCCCAAGCAGTAATTAACAGGAAAATCCTGTTAATGTAACTGTTCGTTATTGGTTATCAGAAAATCCCAATTTTGACTGAAATACCTTCCTCGGTAACAAAAGGTTATCAGTTTCTACTAAGTTGAAACATCAAGAAACTGATTAACAACCAGGAAAAACATAAGGCTTGTGAGGAATCATCCTTGGAAGATCAAGGGAAACACTGAGGCAAAATAAGGGTAAATCAGGATGAGACACCTAGCAAAGCCCATATGGAGAACCGCTCTTCCTACACATAAACATGAATTAATTGCAAAGAACTATTTACTCTACTAATTAATCAAGGATAGACAATTCACACACTTACATACCAGACACATAGACGCCTGCTTAAAATTATCATAAATATAACATGATAAGCTGGAAGTAATACCTCTTTTTTTCCCAGAAGGCCCAGCCACAAACTTCCATCCTTTTGCACTATGCAAATATCACCAATATTTTTTATTTTAACTAGATAAGAAATGCACCAATATATCTGTTTTATATCAGATCTGCACTGATAAAAAGAAAATTAATATTATTAGCTATTGGCTTTTTTTGGTCAGTGTAGCCAGTAATGTTCACTGATAAATATAATATGCTTTCTGGCTAGGGACCCCAGATACCATGTGCATGGGAGCAGGTGGGGAGAGGGATGGAATCATGGACTGCTAATCCAGAAGGCATGGGGGAGTAGGGATGGAAGGTAGCTACCTGCCATTGAATGCATCCCCCAGGAGAGGCACAGGGAGGCATGTACTCGTCCCCAGATTTGTGTCCAGGGCAGATGCTGGCTGCTTGATTTGGGTTCATGGCTCTCTGTTCTGGTACCTTTCCCTTGAGATCCCTGTACCAGCTGCATGCCCCCTGTCCACCTACCCAGCAGCAGTGGGGGTGTGCCTCTCACTGCTGGGTGGGCATGTGGCACACATGGCATGGGGCACTTGTGGCAAAGGCATCAGGGAAGAGAGCACTGATCCCACAGAAATCAGCTTGCATCTGCCTTCACCCCGCTCAGCTTGGTTCTGGTTAAAAGTTCCCCCCACCACACACACACACTTAAAAAATAGTAGTGGTGGTGCTTGAACTAAAGTTAATTAGATGAACTTTAGTTCAAGCATCTCTGTCATCATTTTTAAGTACTGGGACTTGATCCCCTGGATGAGTCACCTGCAGCTCTGTCCTGCTCCCTGCCATGGCCCCAGGTCCCATTCACCATCCTAGCTGGGTAGCACCCCAGCTCCAGCCCCTGTCCCACTTCTTCCCTCACCATGGAGGCCTCAGTCTGTGCCCCGCTCATGCTACTTCTCTGCCCCATGCCTCTTCCCCTCCACAGAATTACCTGTAGGGAGCTAATCTCCATTCTGCCTGGCTGCATTCCAGTAAATCAATTATTGGATCACTGTCAGGCAATATGTCTGGTTAATAATTGGCTATTGGTATTGGCCAAGAAAATCTGTATCAATGCACCCCTAATTTTAACTTTTGGAAGTAGGCCCAGCTTAGCTTGAGTTTCATAGTCATTATTGTATTACTGATCATTTGTATTCCAATAGCATCTAAATCCTCTGATAAAGAATTTCCTAAGGATTGTACAGTCCCTCTCTCAAAGATCTAATTGTATGTATTGACAAGAAAAGCAAAGGTTAAAGACAGTTACAAAATAGCAGTGAGGTAAAATGACTTACTCAGGGTGCAAGTACAACCAATAATAAAATCCAGGTCTTCTGGTTGCCTGACTACCCATAACATGAGTAGTTCCCAACTTTCCTGTTCCATTGGCCAGGCTGAATCTCACATGAGGTCAGAACACAGGGTCAGTTGAGAGGTATAATCCAGTACACTGGACCTGATCCCATGCACCAGGTCTGATCCCAGGTCACCAGCTCAATCCTGTTTGTGGCCTGATCCTTCACACCCAGATTCAGCTGTATACTTGCACAACCCTGCCTACTCAGATCTGGCCATATGCTGGCATGATCTAGCATGCAGGGCCATGTTGTGAGGCTTTCAGGGCTCCCTATGAGTCTGGAAGGGGAGCGGCAATTAGCACTGCCATTGCTCCCCACCACCGAATTTCTGGATCTGTGGGGAGCCCTGTAAGCTAGATGACATGACTCCCCAGGGTGGTGTGACAGCCAGAACCAGAGGGCTTAAATCAATAAATATATGCTTTTGGAGACATCTGGTAATTGTCTGACAAAGCTTGCAAGTTTGTAACCTGCAAATGTAACTTTTCTGTCATAAAAGACAGAACTTTGGTTCTGTTTAACCAAAGTTTTGAAACTAACTGTCTGCACTGATCATGAAACTAGCTAGGCCCCAAAAATAAAATTGCAAACATCAGCTAGTCTAAAGGTTCTTACTTAAGCTTCGGCCAGAATGACAAACTATGACCACAAAATATAATTAGCACCTTTCATAAAACCAAAGAGGAGCTGAAAAAGAGGAAAAAACCAAGGGGTTGTACTTGGACGGAGTGAATGCTAATCTCAAACCCCAAAGTGATGTGGTGTGATTTGCTTATTAGGTGAGTCCAAGTTTAGGCAGTAACTTTTTATGACAATTTCTAGCACTTTCTAATGTTACAGGGTAACAGCTGTAGGGCAAGATTGTGAGTGGCTCTGAGCTAATAGATTAGCATAAGATAAAGTATAAAGAAGCACGTATGTCAACTGACCAGCATGAAAGACAAGACAGAAAGACCATCACTGTACCAAGCCTAGACCCCAGACTCCAAGTGTAAGCAAGGACTGGATCATGACCTAGAGACCTTCCCGGTGACCCCTCAAACAGCATTGATCGGAGACACCTGACTTCGTTGTTAACAACTTGGCATGCACCTGGCACAGAGAGACTGCTGATAAGTTGCCAACCCCATGTGGGAACTCTTTGTCATTTTGTCTATTGTTATTATTTACTATTAGCTTTTTATTATTGTACTATCTGTTTGTCATAGTAACCTTTCTGTTAACTGTTGTATGCATGACCTGTCAGTAAATTTGCCTTTGCTTCACTCCCGACTTGCCTCCTCAATCCCAAACCCAGCAGCCTAATGGCTAATACACTCACAGTGCCTAGCCAGCCTGTGACAGGTGGATCTGGCCATTAGTCCAAAAAATGAGCACTACTGCACTAGAGCATGGTGCCTATCCTGACATCATTGACTTCACAGAACAGTGAGTGTGCATGAAACAAAATTACCTATATGATGGTCATATTATCCTGAGTTCAAATCTGAGGTTTTGACTTCAGCCCATCTGTAATACCGAGATGCATAAAAGCATATTTCTTATTCAAAGTTCTTACAGAAATTAAGGAAGCTTAAAAAAAATGTGATGCAACTCAAACATGCACATCTCAAATTCTGCCACTGCCTAACATTCGGGGGGGGGGGGGGGCCTGTGTGGGTGTGAGTGTGTGCGTGCGTGCGTGCCTGCACGCATGCATGCATGTATGGAGGGTGCTGTTTTTATGGTTTAAGATGAAAACTCATTGTGCAAAATGTTTAAAAACCTTGGTTTTAGTTTAACCCTTAAATTTGCTGTTGTAGCCAGTGGCAAAGCCACTCCAAGGCTCTGCATGCTAAAACAATTTTACATGTTGGGACAACACCCAGATTATCTTGGCAGCTTCAAAGTAAGCTCGAACTCTCCTTTAAGAACTGAAGACACAACACCAAAATTCTAATATGTTCAGATATTTTCTTCCCATATCTGCTTCCCATAGACACAAAAGCACAGTTTATTAGCATCACTGTCTATCAGATAGGGCTTAGGGATCATTAAAGTACAATTAACCCTTAAATAAAACATGAAATATGAACACAGACAAGTCAGTGTCCTAAAATCAAAGTCTGACTTGATTAAAACAGCAATTATTATCTTAGCAATTTCTATATTCAGAGAGAAAAAAATATTCAGTACAATAATCTCACCCAATCCCAGATGTTACTTTGCTCAACAGAAAAGATGGCCACTGTGTTCCTGGAAGCAAAGGGCACATCATTGGGTAGGAAGTTGCAAACAGATGTTGAAGGCTGGATTTGTGATGATGATTCCTTGCTTTCAGATCAGTCTCTTTGCAGTCAGCCTACTGTCCATATTTTATCCTGTCAGCATATTCCTTTGTTCAACAGACTTATCATGAGCACACCTCTTAATTTGGCCTATTTCCAGTGTTTTACTTTGGACATTATCCATTGGTCTCCCTTATCACCTTTCATATCCAATCATTTCATCCCTCTGATACAGTCAGTTAGCACCAAGTTCAGTGAATATGAGCTAGTAAAAAAATTATTACTATGTTGTGTTAGAAAAACATCTTACAGTGATAAAGAAGGAAAGAAACATCATGAGAACAAACTCAAGGCTATAAACTGCTTGCAAAAGGCAAGGCCACCTGATATCGCAGACACCAGCAAAATGAAAAGTGCAGATCACAATGCAGCTATACAGAACTTAAGCAATGATTAAATAAGGCTGAACATAAAAGAAAACTTTAAACAATACTGTAGTTCACCACTCTATAAACAGGTACAACTTTAAAGCATAAAATATGACAAGCTACCCTAACACAGTTGATTTAAATACTGTGACAATATTCTCTAAGCACTTTTGCATGAGTCTGGGCCTAGGTGTGTCAAATCTCTTGAGAAAATCTGTTTTTTCATGATTTCTGGGCCATTTCTATATGCTCAATTGACTTGGATGACTTGGATTGATTTCAGACAAGTATGTATGCTTTTGGCTGTTTTTTGAGAGCAAATTCAAAGTATGGAATGTCAGAATTTACCCAACAGGAGTAGAAATATGCAGGCCTAATTTCCAGCTTTCATTTTTTTGGTTAATCCTGGCCACATTTAGCATCAATCTTGTCAGTTCCCCCAAGAAATCTGGTTCATGGTGTGACATAGCAGCATTTAATCTAATGTATGTATGCATCTACTGCAATGATCACTCTATTGAGAGATTAAATGTAATTTTCTAGATGTAACCATTTTCCATAAACATTTTATGTGGATTTTAGTAGGATAAAAGAAAATTAGGAAAATGGTCAAGATCTATGAACTAAAAATGTTTACATGATCAATTTTCTGCTTTTAAGCTACTGAAGTCTATCATGTCCAAGCCAGTGACAGGCATAAGGATAATGTTTGCTTCAACGCACCTTTATATTTGAATTACTGATCTTGCATAAAAGCAAAGCTCTCTCTTGCCAGACTGTTTAAACATAAAACTTTGGAGCCAAAAATCACAGCTGTCACAGCATCATACATATCCTTTAATCATTTACAGTAAAGATCTGACTGAAGCATTACAATCTTGAACTATTTCTGTATTATAGCAAGAACCATGACAAATCTTTCAATATTCTACTCCAGAATATCTATAATAATAATAGGATTATTCTGTCTGTCCAGAGTACTCTAATTGGTTGTATTGGCAGCCAATCACAGTGCTTACTGAAACAACCAGAGTGCTCCAGACAGACTGAATAAGTGTGTTATTATTATAGATCCTGAGCCATTTCAAACATTTACGCAGGCAAGTCAGAGCTAGAATGAAGCACCGCAGCCCTCCCCCCTGTCCCCAAATGGAGTGGGCAGGCTCTGCCAAAAGGAAAAGAACACGAAAAAAAAATGTTGCGGGGCCCAATCCCTTCCATCCTCCGCCCATGTCTGTCTGCCTCTCCTGCAGCCAGAGGGGTGGAGTGGGGGGTGAAACTGCCAGCAGTGATATATAATTGTATTGCATACACATATATATACACATATGTATACAAACAAATGAATATGTATGTGTGTGCGTGTGTGCGTGTAATATACATGTATGTGTGTGTATATATGTGTGTGTATCAATGATATATATCATGATATATGTATATATCATGGAAGGTTATCAATTGAAGATTATCATATGTACCAGTGCAAGGTTAGGCCAACTCTTTCTATATACATCTCTAT
The DNA here is from genome assembly GCA_030014935.1 of Caiman crocodilus. Classification (NCBI taxonomy): domain Eukaryota; kingdom Metazoa; phylum Chordata; order Crocodylia; family Alligatoridae; genus Caiman; species Caiman crocodilus. The sequence goes on along the minus strand of JAGPOW010003316.1, from coordinate 50,967,362 downwards.
CACACACATATGTAATATATATATACATACATACATATACATATACATGATATATACGTGTATGTGTGTGTGTGTGTACTAATGAATTTCCCTCCTGAAAGGGGTGGGGGGCAGGTAGCAACAGAGGTGGGGGAAGACTGCTAACCCTAACACCCTCCACGCCATGCTGCCTCTCAGGAGTGAGGGAAGGGGAAGTGCACCCCACCATCCCTCCATCCCCCTCCATCAGCACCCCATGCTACCACTGCCTCCAAGAAGGGGCCTGGGGAGGAGTAAGACCAGTGCTACTGGCCTCGGCCCTCCCTACTCCATCCCTGCTTCATCTCTGCCATTATGGCAATGCTATGCCACACTGGTTGCTTCAGTAAACAGAGTGCTGCAAGAGCATTATGGACAGACAAACAGACTAAGCCCTTTATTATATTAGAACATATAAATATATATATATGTGTATATATATAGAGAGAGAGAGTGTGTGTGTGTGTGTGTGTGTTAGTAAGTGGGTATAACCTTCCATTGAGAGATATCTATCTCACACCAGGAAAAGACTTGTCTGAGTATATGTCAAAGGACTTAAACTTGTTCAGTCACAGATGCAGATTCCATTGTTCATTATTTTGAGCTATCCAATCCTATTGTAATTCTCTCTGCTAGAGGTCATTTTTGAATGTCCATAATTAATAATGATGATATTAATAAATAAATCTTTTTGCCCCATTGAGTAAAGTAATGATTAACCTGGATAAGTTCAGGTGCCAAATCTACAGGACTTGGCTTTAATATCCTAATATGCTGCAGAAGAACATAGATCATTTCAATTGCACAGGGATTTAAGAGATTAATTCATACCAACAGCGGATGGCAGGCTTATTAGGAAAGAAATCCAATGACGTTAACCCTTCAAAAAGCTGATTAACTGCAATGATGACTGGCTCTTTGTTGAAGATAGTCTTCTATATTTTTGCCCTTTTTACCTAAGTGGTTAGCCAGTTTCCAGAGTCTTCAGAGCTTGTTTTCAATGGGAAAAGAAATTGATGATGACATCAGGTCTAACTGAATTCCTATTTATTTACAAGAAATGCATATAAAATTGTGTGTCCCTGAACACTCTAGAAATCAAGCAAGAGGAGGATGTTTCATTAGTTAGAGTTGCAAGTCTCTTTCTAACCACTACTTTATCCAAATTTTTCTTGTCTCAGTTTTCTCTCAAAATCACACGTCTCAGATGGTGGCTTGGCCTTTTTTCCTGCTTTCTGTAGGGTTTCTACTGCTTTTTTCTCACATACACACATGACTGCATAAAAAAAAAATCTGCTCCTACATTTGTTATCAGATGCCTGGGAAATCCCTCAGACTACATGGTCTAACCACCACCCAGATTTCCATGCAACATGAGGCAGCATACATTAAAGACTAAATCAGAGATGTGTAAACTTTTAAGCAGCAGCTTGCTTCATCAGATATCAAGAAGAAACTGCAGGAAACAATGCTAAAAAGAAAGCAGTGATTAGAATACAAAGGGTGCATCTACATGAGATGCTACCATGTAGTTATTACTGTGTATTTATTTAGTACTTGTATTACAAGTTGTATTAGCAAGTTAATACACTACTGCACAGTACTGCACTATTATTAGGCTACTGCACCGTAGCATCATCTAAAACACATTCGCCCACACTACTGCACATTTATTTAGTACTTGCTAATACAAGTCACCTGTCTTTTAGGTGACACTACTGTGAGGTAGCCTAATATTGCTCAGTAGAATATTAGCACTGTCTATTGCTGTGACATGCTACTGTACAGTAGTTTTCAGCTACTGCGCAGTCAGCATCTTGTGTACACATGTCCAAAGAGTAGGGAAAATGGAGGAAAACACAGGATCACTGCTGGGAGAGACAAGGTGTGTAAGTGAGAGGCTGAGAAAGCACTTAATCCACTGAGGGACAGAGTTTATAAAAACTAATCCAGGTAATGGGATACATGACTGTAGTCTAGATTTAGACCATACTTAATACAATCCAGTCTCTGGATAATTGTTGTTCCTCAATTTCCTGTTTGAGTTGGTTTTAAAAAAAGGAAGAACAGATATTACTGAAAGAGGCTGAATGCTTTCAAGTCAGCAGGGCCAGATGGGATGCATGCTAGGGGACTGAGGAAATTGGCTGAAGTAATTTCAAATTGATTGGGTGTCTTCTTTGAGATCTCATGGAGGATGGACATCCCAGAGGATTGGGAAAGGACAAATACAGTGCCCATCTTTAAAAAAGGGTAAAAAGCAGAATCCAGGGAATTACAAATTGGTCAGCCTGACTTCAGTACCTGGAAAGACCATGAAGCAGGTCTTCAAGGTATCTATTTTGAAGGACTCAGAGGAGAACAAAGTGATAAGGATCTATCTGCATGGATTCACCATGAGCAAATCATGCCTAAGAAGCCTGATTTCCTTCTATGATAAGCTAAAAGGTGCTGTGGAAGAAGCTAAAGCAATAGATGTGATATACTTTGACTTTAAAACAAGGCTTTTGGACACAGGTCTCCCACAAAGTTCTCATTAATAAGAAAAGGAAATACAGACTAAATTAAAGTTCTGTAACGTACATACCGATTGAATCAGCTTGCTCAACAAGTAGTTATCAATAGCTCAATATCTAATTGGGAGAAGGTATCAAGTCAGGTTCCCCAGGGATCTGTCCTTGGCTTGGTATTTTTAAAGTCTTGATTAATGATTTGGATAATGGAATTGAGTTCAGGCTTAACAAATATGTGGATGACACCAATTTAGGTGAAGTTGCAAATACTCTAGAGGGTAAGACTAGTAACCTGATGACCTGGATAGAATGGAGATAAGGTACACAATCAACCAGAATAAATTTAGTAAGGAAGACTACAAAGTTCTACACTTGGGTCACAATAATTTTATATACAAATACAGACTGGGGAATGACTGGATAGGCTGCAGTTCTCCATAGAAAGACCTGGGGGTTACAGTAGACTATAAACTAAATATGAGCTAGCAGTCTATTCTTCTTGCAAAAGAAAGAGAGAAAGAGAGAGAGAGAAAAGAAAGACTTTGACTTTTAGAAACATTTATGCTGGGTAAGGTGACAAATTGGTCAGGAAAGACCCTACAGTTTGGCCTGACAGTCTGGGCCTCAAGGACAAAGCCTGGGCTCATGGCTTGCAAGGCCTGCCTGCACAGTCTAGTCTGTGGTCTTTTTCACAAGTATACATTGCAGCAAAGGTAAATAAACAAAGAGGGGGAGGGCAGTGAGACAGGCAAGTGGGCCCGTGGGCCAAAACCCCGCTGGGCCTGCCATTACATTCTAGACAAAAAATGAATAAAGAAACATATACATACATATATATACAGTTCTAAAGCGGGGATATCCAGGGGAGCCTCAGGACATCAAGGGTCAACCCGCATGGGCAAACACTGAGGCCTTGGCCTGCTGGACCCACCCCCATAGATGGTGGTATCAGAGCACAAGCAGCAGGCATTCCCCCTCAACCCAGCACAGTGCCCCCTCAACACTGCAGAACTCCTCAAATGTGGGCTCCATCCATCGAAGGACCTCATGTTTGAATTCAAGTGAGAGGTGGGCCCACACCAGCAGGCAGAAAAGCTTCAGGCATCATCCATCCCGGTCCCAGTGAGATAGTTTCAGCAGCTCTTCAGGGTGGCCATCTTGGCCTAGACTGATAGGAAGTTGGCCAAGCCAACTGCGCCCTGCTTGATGCAGTATGGGAAAGAGTAGATGTATGCATATTCTGAAAAGTCCTGGGCCAGGGCCCAAAACAGCACCCCGAGGGCAGCAAAGAACATCTGTAGACAGGGGCAGTCAAGGAAGGCATGAAAAACAATCTCTTCCACTGCCCCAGGACAGAAGGGGCAGGCCGCCGAGGCTACCAGGTTCAGGTGGCGTGCGAGGGTGCTGGTGGCCAGGATGCCATGTACCAATCTCCACTGGAGGTCACTGTGGCAAAGTGGGAGTCCCTGGCTAGCCATAGGGCTAGTTTCCCACCTGGCTTTGGTCACACCGCCCATCTGTCTCACCCACCATGCCTTGTTGGTAATTAATTAGGTTGTTAGTTAAGGCAGGAGGCTGCCCATTGTAAAGCTTGATACTGGGGGGAGCTATCTATGGCTTCATACCACTCCTACTTCGCGGCCGATGCCTCACAGATGGCATCTCAGGCAGTTAGCTCAACCATTGCTTTTGGCCATTAGCTTTGGCCCCAACCCTGGGGACCTTTGGCTTCTCTAAGCTCTGGACCCATCTCAGGCCCATTCAGGATCTCAAGCTTCTTTGCTCTTTGTGGGAGTCCCTCACATTGGGCTGCTGGCCCTTTTGACCCTTTGGTCCTGGCCCCAGTATTGACCAGTTGAGTACCTCAGTGGGGCTTCCAACTCCTGCCTGCACTTAGTGATTGGGGTCCCCCATTCCCAGCCCAGGTGCTCTTAGAAGCATGCCTGGCCCTGTGGAATTACTCCCCCAGCAGGCTGAGGTATCTCCAGAAGCTTACCTGGCCTACCCTGTTCTGATGTTATAAGGCCCACCTGAAGGTGAGGGCTAGGGTTAAAGTGCCCCTAGTCAACTTTCATTGGGTGGTAATTGGCCTGGCATTTCCTGGGGGTTCCTGCACCACTGAGAGCCCCACCAGGCCACTGACTCCTGGCAGGGTGCAATTTTAGGTCATGCCCAGGACCAGGACAGCTCCTGCCCCTACCTCAAGGATGTTCCAAGCAGCCTTGCAGCCAGCCGATGGGCAATGTTACTACATGCCTGCCAGCAGCAAACTGCCCTGTTTATGTAGGCAGCCATAGATCTAAAATGGACACTGCAATTCAGCACCTGCTGGCTGTTTGGCTTGGCCCTTAAAGTGGCAGGCACCCACAGTGCCCTGCCACAGTCACTGGTCTTCTTGGCAGTGGCACCTTGTACAGTGCGTGCAACACTGGGGCCCCTGACAATGCCTGGTGCCATTACCACGGTGTCTGGGCACCTGGCCAGCACTTAGGCATGCTGGGTGCACACTACCCATGTGTAAAGGCCCCTCCAGGGCAGTGTGCCAAAATGATTTTTCAAGGGGCAGCCTGTGTTACTGCCAGGGGGCACAGGGAGCCTCAGCAGCATGTCAGGCCAGTCGGCCAGGAGTGGCAGGAAGGCATCACCCACAGCACCCATGGTGGGGAGGGCCCAGTGCACCTGGAGGTAGCTTTCCAGGGTGGCTGCTACCTCCATCGACAGGGCAGTCCTAACAGCCTACAAAAGCCAGCCCATGGTGCAGATGGAGCGCAGGGCCAGCTGGACAGCCAGGGCCTCAGCTAACAGCCAGCCCAACTGAGCAGGGCCCAGGAGGTGCCCCAGGCAGGTGGTTTACACTTCCATGAGGGTGGCCATGAGGCTGGCGGAGGCCAGACTCAGCATCACATGCTGCAGGGCCATCATGTTCATCAGTGAGTCCTGAAGTAGCTGTGGGAACTGCAGATGCCTGGCCTGGGGACAAAGGTGGAAGGTGGCCTGCTAGGCCTGCACCATGCTGTGGTAGAATGAGGAGAGGATCATGGTCCAGCATGAACAGCTCCAAGTCAAAACTGAGCCCCCCCCACTTGGTGCAGTGTCACAGGGAACTCCAGTGCCCTGAGTCTGGAGAGGAGAAAACTGCCAGGGAAGGAGCTCTAGCACTGACTCAGGAGCACAGCTGGGGGTTGCCGGGGCAACCAATGAGCGTCAGCTGACTGGAGAGGGCAGGGCTTAGCCTTATATAGCCCAGAACTGAGGCCAGGCTGGCACTTCCCTGCCAGCTACCAGAGAGAAAGGAGCTCTGCCCTGGGAAAGAGGGCAAACTTGATGCAGGGGCTGCAGCAGAAAGTGAAAAGGTCACTGGTAGGACTGAATGTTGTTTGGACCAGTGGGCATCCGTTGTTATTATAGCTAGAGCGCGTATGTTTGTGTTATAGCCCAGGGCCTTGGTTTGTGTTTTGTTGTTGTTATAAGACCGGTAGTTTGGGTGAGGCTATTAGGGGTTGGAGGAGGCCTCATAGGGGCCCACAGGGTGTGGGGCTCTAGTGCCAGGGAGGACGCAGTCGAGCGCCAGGGAGGGCGCAGAAGCATGGGGGGTGCGTAGACCCCCAGCCCCAGAGAGGGGTCGTTTGGTTGGAAGCCCAAGTTGGGCACAGTGAACACTGAGAAGCCTGAGAGAGGCAACACTGAGAAGCCCAGGTGTGGGCATGGAGAGCCCCAGAAGCTGGGGGGCCGCATTCATTTGGAAGCCCAAGTTGGGCACAGGGAGCCCCAGGAAGGGGGCAGTGTTGTTAGGAACCCAGCGTGGGCATAGTGAGCCCCAGAGAAGGGGCAACACTAGTAAGGGGCCCAAGTTGGATGTGGTGAACCCCCCAGACAGGGGGCAGTGTTTTAAGGAGCCCAAAAAGGGCAAACTGCAAGCCCCAGGAAGGAGGCAGCATTGAGGAGCCCAAGTTTGGGCACCGGGAGCGCCTAATAGGGGGCTGCATTTGTTAGGGAGCCCAATTTGGGCGCAGGGAGCCCCAGAGAAGGGCAACACTACTAAGGGGTCCAAGTTGGATGTGGTGAACCCCCAGACAGGGGGCAGCGTTTTAAGAAGCCCAAGAAAGGCAAGGAGTAGGAAGCCCAGTTGGGCACTGTGAGCTCCAGAGAGGGGGCAGAGTTAATAGGAGTCCCAAGGTAGGCACGGGGAGCCCAGAAAAGGGCATGGCAAAACTCACGAAGACCAAGTTGATATCTGCGAGGCTTGGGCTGCGGTATTGGGGAGGAAGGAGCCGCAGACAGCACCCCCTAGTGGAGGGAGCAGTACAAGGACAAGGGCAGCCTCCTGCTAATTTAATTAATTAATTAATATCAAAGACGTGGCAGAGGAGACAAGGCAGGCGGTTGCCCAAAGACAGGTGCATGGGCCACATTAAGGGCGGCCAAGAGTGACGACCTGCTGCATGCGGGAACTGGCATGCCAGCTGCCACCACAGGAAGTAGCCCTTAGCATACAAGAGCCGCTGAAAAGCTTGCAGTCTGTAGGTGCCCACGCTGCCAGCCAGGTCGATCAGGCCCTGATAGAGGGTGGCTCTTGGGAGGTAGAGGGTGGCTCATGGGAGCCAGTGGCGTCTGTCCCAGAAAAAGTCCACCAGAAGCCACTACACCCTCCTGAACAGCTCAGCAGGGGCGCACTGGACAGAGCACTGGTGCCACAGGGTCACAGCCACCAGGTTGTTGGCAATGAGGAGCTAGCCACAGTAGGAAAGGGTGGGCAGGTGCCAGCACTGCAAGTAGGCATCCACTCCTTCTGCTAGGCCCTCCCAGTTGTGGGCTGCAAAGGCCAGTGGCCCCAGGAACACCCCCAGGTCTTTTGAGGCCTTCCTGGCACCAGGCAAGGCCCCCTGGCAAGTCTGAGGGGGGCTAGCCCATACCCCGAGCGGGGGGGGGGGGCGCTCTTGTCCCAGTTGATGCAGGCCAATGAGGTGCCCTCGTAGGTGCACTGGCAGTCCACCAGGGCTTGCATGTCCTCCTGGCTGCCCAGAAAGACTGTCATATCATCTGCATATGCCATCAGCTGGGCTGGTGGGGACAGTGGTTGGGCCTAGTGCTTATGGCAGGGTTAAACTGGTCAGGCAGTGTCACAGAACATACAGCAGCAGTTTAATGGCCAGGGCGTACAACACACCTGATAGAAGGCAGCCCTGGTTGCCCCAACACACCAGGAATGGGGCACATAGCCCACCGTTCACCTTCAGCAGGCTAGAGGTGTCATGATACAGGACCCAGAGCACCGCAATGAAAAGGGGCCCAAAGCCAGAAGCCTCAAGGTTGCCCAGCATGTACTGGTGGTCAACCTGGTTGAAGGCCTTCTCCTGGTCCAGAGAGATCAGGCTGATGTCCAGGCCAAAGAGCTCCACAACTGTGAGCAGGTTGCACAGCAGGAACAGGTTGTTCTAGATGGTCCTGCCCGGCACACAGTAGTTCTGCTCAGGCTTGATGACAGATACAATGACAGTGAGGAGCCGGTTCACCAGCACCTTTAACAAGATCTTATAGTTGGTACACAAAAGGGAGCCTGGTTGCCAGTTCTTAAGGCAACCAAGGTCCACTTTCTTGGGCAGCAAGGTGAGCACCACCTGGCGGCAGCTGGTCAGCAGGGTCCCATTGGCAAGGCTCTCATGGAAGACACAGAGGAGGCTGGACTCAAGGAGAGGCCAGAAGGCTTTGTAAAACTCCATGGGCAGGTCATCAAGGTTCGGGACCCTGCCTGAGGCAAGGTCCCCTACAGCAGCCTTTAGCTCTGCCGGAGACAGCATGCACTCCAGGGCCTCCAGAGTGAAGTGCAGAGGCACAGCAGGTCCTTATACAGCTGCTGAGTGTTTTCCGGGAAGATGCGGTCAGTCACAAACAAGTCCTGGTAGAAGGTGACGGCATGCCCTCACACTTGGCCTGGGTCCATGAGCAGCCATTCCTCCGGGGTCTTGAGATGGTCCAAAATCTTCACCGCAGCCCACCACCTCTCCAGGCCAAAGAAGCCAGCTGGGACGTCAGCCTCTGCCAGCTCCTGCCAGCAGACGCATACTCTTGCACTGTGAGCCATGCCAGGCCCACGACCTAGGTTGCTGTCTGTGGTTGGGAAAATGGGCAGTGGTGGAAAGGGCTCTCCAGAGGCATCTCCAGCAGGGATGTCCCACCTCATTTGAAAGTAATCCTCGATGGCAGCTGCTGCCTCCACTGGGAGGGTGGTCCACACATCCCTCAAGAGACAGGCGGTGCAGTGGACTGAATGCATGCCCAACAGGACAGCCAGAGCCTCAGCTGACAGCCAGTGCAACTGGTCCAGATTGAGAAGGTGGCCTAGCCAGACTGTATGTGACTGGATGAAAGAGTCAGGGAGGCTATCAGATCTGAAGCTCAACAGTCTGTGCTGCAGGGCTGGGTTGTAGACAAGTGTCTCCTGCAGCAACTGTGGAAACTGCAGACATCTGGCCTGGCACTGGAGACAGAAGACGGTCTGCCAGGCCCACACCAGGCTGTGGTAGAATGTCAGGAAAGTGCCCCAGTCCAGAAGGGCAAGATCCAGGAGAAAGAGTTCCTGGTCAAACCTGAGGTTCCCTGCCTGGCACAAAAACACACAGGCCAGCTGCTGCCAGGGAGGGCAGTCTTCACAATAAAGACTCTGGAGAGCCTGCAGGTAGAAAGCAGCCACTCTACTCACCAGGTCAACCAAGCCCTGGTCTCTCTCAGCTGTAGGCAAGTAGAGAACAGCTCGGGGGAGCCAATGGCATCTGTCCCAGAAAAAGTCCACCAGCAGTCTTTGAAGCTGTTTGAGCAATTCTGGCAGGGGGGGTCCAACATGGCACACTAGTGCCATAATGTTGTGGCTGCCAAATTGTTCACAATGAGGACCTGCCCATGGTAGGAGAGACTGGGCAAGCATCAGCACCACCACTGCAGAAGCACCTCCACCTCCTCACTAAGGCCTTCCCAATTCCGGACTGGGAAGATTGATGGGCTGAGGAACACTCCCAGAACTTTAAGGCCTTGTACTGTCAGGTGAGACCCCCAGGCAGGTCTGGGGGGCAATGATTGATCCATGCACTGTGGAGTAAGGCGTTGCTCTTAGGCCAGTTAATACAAGCTGAGGAAGCACACCCATAAGCACGCTGACAGTCCACCAGTGACTGGACATCACTCTGGGTGCTGAGGAGGTCAGATCGTCTGCATATGCAATCAGCCTAAACAGTGGTCCACCAGCCAAACCAGAGATCAATGGAAGAATGAGGCCAGTCAGGTGCCATCGCAACATGTGAAGCAGGGGGTCAATGGCCACAGTGTACAGCATTCATGATACGGGTTAGTCCTGGTAGATGCCCTTGTGAGCCAGGAATGGAGCACAGAGCACACTGTTCATTTTCAAAAGGTTGGAGAAGTCTTGGTACAGCACCTGGAGGGCAGAGGTTAAGACCAGTCCAAAACCAAAGGCCTCCAGGGTCTGAAAAAGGTAGTTGTGGCTGACCCTATCAAAGGCTTTCTCCTGGTTCAAGCAAATGAGCCCAAAGTTCAGTCCAAAGAGGTCTATGGCTGTCACCAGGTCACAAAGCAGGAACAGATTAACTTGGATGGTCCTGCCTAGCACTCAGGAGCTCTGTTCGGGACCAATGGCTGTGGCTATGACAGTACGCAGTCAATTGTCTAAGGTTTTTGCCAGAATTTTATAGTCACCACCAGAAACTATACCGGCCACTAGTTCTTAATGCAGACGAGGTCCCATGTCTTTGGTAGCAGGGTGAGAACTGCCCAGAGACAGCTGACAGGCAGGATTTTATCAGTGAGGCTATCATGAAACACATGCAAGAGGCAGGGGCCAAGGAGAGGCCAGAAGGTCTGACAAAACTTGGTGGGCAGCCCATTGAACCCTGGGGCTTTGCCCATAGTGAGACTCCCCACTGCAATCATAAGTTCCTCCAGGGAAAGCTCTCACTCATGTTCATCAGCCACCACTGGGCACAGCTTGGGAAGGCCATCATGTAAGTGCTTAGTGGATTCTGAGCAGAGAGGTTCAGCCGCATACAGGTTTTGATAGAAGGCTACAGCATGATGATGGATCTCAACAGGATTTTTGAGTAGTTATCTGTCCAGAGTCTTGAGATGATCAATAATTTTCTGCTGGGCTCCTTGCTTTTCCAAGTTAAAAAAGAACTGGGTCTTGGCAGCTCTTGGCAGTGGACACGAATCCTTGTGCCTCAGGCTGCACTTTCTGCTAGCTCCCGCAGGTGCTTCTTCTGCAGCTGAAGGCTCTCCAGCAGTCCTGTGTCTCTGCCAGCATCACACAGGGTTGCTTCAAACTTTGCTACATCCTCTTCCAACCCTCAGACACAGTGGTGAAGCTCACTCATTTCCAGTTGCATGTATTGCTGGCAGAAAGCTGTGACCTGTGCCTTCCCTTCATCCCACCATTGCTTCCAGGAGGAATAGGTGGTTCACACAGTCTCCCATGTCCACCAGAAATAGACAAAGCATTCACAGAAATGAGCACCTTGCAGCAAGCTGTCATTAAAGCTCCTGTAGGATGCCCAGGAATGCATTCTGCCAAGGACACTCAGCTTGCAGCAAATAAAACTGTGATCTGAGAATCTAGATGGAATAATGCAGCTGTCATGAAGGACCAGCAGGCAATGCCTAGTGATGTAGAAGCGGTCAAGGCATGCCATGACAATCCCACCAACAGTTGCTTTTATCCAGGTGTACTGCTTGGCGTCAGCATGGAAATGGTGCCAGATGTCCACAAGGTCTCCTGCCTCCAAAGCTGTCTGCAGCTGCCAGGCTGAGAACAGATGGGGTTCTGGCCCGTTCCTCATGCCATTCATCAACCGTGCAATTAAAGTCCCTGCCCAAGAGGAGAAGGTTATCATCATCAGCTGCACCCCCCAAAAGTCAAAAGTCAGCCAGGGTCTCAAAAAAGGCTGTCCATTCTCACCCAACAGTGGGTACATAGATGTCAATTAGAAGGAGGCAATGTTGTGCCAATGTGATACAAACAGTTAGCAGGTGGCCAGGGACAACCTCATGGGTTACTGCTGAGTCAGGCATCAGCTGTGGTGATAGGAGGGTTGCAACTGCTGTGCTGAGACATGGCTCAGAAACGTACGGCCCTTCCAGGCAGCACGCCAGTTGGCTTGATTAGGTTCATCAGTACGAGTTTCTTGCAGAAAGGTGACATCCAGCTTTTTTTGACACAGGAAATCAAACAGTGGCATCCACATCACAGGATCTTTGTAGCTATTGATGTTGAGTGAACCAAAGGTTGTGGCAGCCATGCATGAAGTGTATAGTAAATGGGGGACAGGCAAACCCAAGGGAACAGAGAGGAACAGCAGAGAGGAGTAAGTATGCAGGACGGAAAAAAAACCTACAGCTTGCTAGCTGGTGCTGCTCTCAACAAGCACCCAACATCACCTGCAAGCTTGCTTAAGCGAAAACTATATAGCTGCATCCCAGCAGTGAAGTGCAGCATTGCTGCTGCAGCCTTAGCAGACACAACAAATGTCTCTGGTCCTGGGAACCATTTCTGTATATGTTGTGGAACCCTTCGGTGGTGCTTTGTCTGGTCAAAAAACTTAATAAGGCTTTCAACTGAGTAACCGACACAGGGAGGTTCCTCAGAAGCAGGAATGGGTTCTGCCTCTGGGGTGGGGATGCTCCCAGAAGATGCCACTTCCTGAGGCAGGACTTCCGTTAACTTGTCCTCAGTGTCACAACCCAGTAAAACAGTGCCCATGTCACTAGCAAAATACAAGGCCTAAAACCTGTCCTACGTCACAGCCAGGAAGCGAAATTTAGATCTGCTTCTAAGTTTGGAAGTAAAAAGGCTGCTGCCTTACTGATAATCAGCATTCCACTTGGCAGCTTATCGTTGGCGAAGGGTAAAAGGAAATCCCTGCAATAAAACCCTAATGAAAACGTTAAATGATTGGTGCTTCAGTCCCTGCAATAAAACCCTGACATAAAACCCTAGCAAAAATGTTAAATGATTGGTGTTTCAAAGCCAAACCTGATGACGTAGCCTAAAATGATTGGTCATAATGCAGACAAAGCCGTCCTGCACTTATAAATAGTTAAGCTGTTTTTGCCCAAGTCGGAGAACTCTGAACAAAAGAACAGAGTAACTTGGTGGACTGATCACCCACCAACAACTCCCCACCACCGACTGTCCTGGCATATCTATGAACCTGCTAGCTCATTTCTGTTGGCGCCTCATTCGTCACACACTGTCAACTGTAATTGAACCCGCACACTTATCTTGTAACTAAAGCAAGTCTTCTGCCTGTGTCATGCTTGTACTTCTGAGCACATAAGTAAAATCTTCCTGCAACCAATACGTGTCAATACCTAATGAATTCCACTCTATCTTTAAACACCCACCCACCAAGGTGAAGGCCCAGGCGTTTATCTAACAGGAGGAACGCAACCACTTGGCAGCATTAAAGTCATCGTGGACACTCAGAAGCAGAGTCAAAGTCCAACCCCGAGGAGGAGGAGCTGTACACATCAGGCACTGAGACCCATGAGGAGCACTCAGCATCAGACCTTGTGGGAGCAGTGTCCTCTAAGGAGGCCTGGGAATGGATATCAGTCCCTGATCTCTTGGCTGGAGCACTTTCATGGGTCAGGCAGTCTTGTTCCCAGAGTCTCTTGCAGCTCCCAGAGGGTCTAATCTCCATATCACCCTCATCATCCTCAAGGAGCCAAGAAGTAGGGGGAGGGCTATCAGACCCCACCACCACTTCCCCCAGCCCCAGGTCATTCCTGAGAACCACAGGGTCTAGGGGGGATGCTGAGGAGGCAGGCAGAAAAAGAGGACCCTTCTCACTAACCTCATCTTGCCTTGAAGTGGTAGGGAGGTCTTGAGGGAGTAATGAGGTCTTTTTAGAAGACCCCTTTTTTCAGGGATTTTTTTCTTCCCAGCAGGCAGAGCCAAATCCTTCCCTGAGGGGGAAGAGAAAGCAGGGGGCAAGTCCACTGGCACAGACCCAGCTGACTTCAATGAATTGGGGAGTGACTAGGAAGAAGGCCCTCTGCCACCACCTGATGAAGCTGCCATACCAGAGGTAGATGAGCCACCATTGGACGCAGCCACAGGAGGCTCCACTGTGGCCGGCTTCCTTGTCGGGCACTGGGTAACCAGGTGGGACCTGCTACCACAGTGAAGACATGAGGTGTCCGTAATGGTGAGGTAGACCTCCTACTGCCTCCCATCAATCATGAAGGACATGGACTGAGGCAAACACTGACCCTCCCTGTTAAGCAGCATGAACAGCTGCCTTTTAAAGGACGGGATCTGCTATAGCTCAGGCATTTTGCTGCCAAGCAGCAGTCTACAGACTGGCCCTGTAACCATGCCATAAGGGCACAGACTGTTAGTGAAGTCATCATCCAAGAGATATGGAGGCACTTTCAAGGCTACCACAAGAACGGCTGGTGCGTCTAGGGGCGTTATGAGGCAAAAAATACCCCTGACACACCAACCTCATTCACTAAAGCAGGGGAGCTCAGGAAGATGATGGGGACTGAACTCACCCAGGCAGCACAGAGGACATGCTTGCAGCCCATCAGCCCCCTCTCCCTCCACCACCCCCAGCAGCAGCACGCTTCTCCACTCCAATGGAGTGAACTGCTGGGAGCTGCCTTCAGCCAAGGAGAGAAAGAGGGTAAGCAATTTGGCAGGGAAGGGAAGGGAGAACCAGTAAACCGCAGCAGAAAAGCTGCAGGGAGAGGGAGGGAAAACAAAACAAAACAAAAAACAAAAAAAACCTAAGGAAGGGGGAGAAGGTGAGTGCAGGAGAAAGGGGTAGGGAAAGGGGAAAAAAGGCAGGGAAAAGTACCGAAAAGTGGGGAACTACAGTAGGAAAGGGGTCAGACTGTCTAGGGGAGGGAAAACAAAGCAAGAGAAGAAGGGCTCACAAAACATGGAGAAGCCCTCAGCTCTGAGCACACACTCCTTTCTGCGGCCGTCTAGAAAGAAAGGAAGAAAACCAGCAGCATCCTGGATTATATTAGTGTCACTTACAAATCAGGGGAAGTGATTCTTCTGCTCCGTTCAGCACTGATGAGGCCTCCCCTTGAATCCTGTATCTGGTTTTATGCCCCACACTTCAAGAAGGACGTGGACAAACTGGAAAGTCACAAAAATGGTTACAGGTTTGAAAAACATACTTTATGAAGAAAGGCTAAAAGACCTATAGTTATTTAGTCTAAAGAAGAGAAAATGAAAGGGGATTTGATAAGTCTTCAGATATTCCAAGATCAATTATAAAGAGGATGGAAATAGGCCCATCTGTGGCCATAGGGGATAGGACTAGGAGCAATGGGCTCAAGATGGAACAAGGGAAGTTTAGTTCGGAGATTAGGTAGAACATTCTGACTATGAGGGTGGTGGTCAACCATTGAAACAGGCTTCCTAGAGAAACTGTAGAATCTCCACCCCTGGAAATTTTTGAGAGCAGATTAGGCAGACACTTGGTAGGGATGATTTAGTCCGGGATAATGCTGCCTTGAACAAGCTGGACTGGATAATTTTTGAGGTCACATCCAGCCCTTCTTTCCCATTATCCTAAGAACAGCTACTATAAGGTCAGTGATAGAATATGGAGGAAGGTTAAATTATCCTGCCACAGGCTTGTGTGTCTTTCTGGAATTGATGTCAGATCAGGGACTCCTCGGTTTTTCATGTAGTGATTGCCCTGTCTGTCTAAGCAATGGGGCCCTGTCAACAGGTAATAGCATATATGATATTGGTAGAGAAGCAGATGAATGAACCACAAATTCTATAATCTGTATTATGTGGTCTGTGTTGATGAGGGGGCTTATTTTACACTTGGATCCAGAGGAATATCTGGTGCCTTGGTGACAGTAGAAATTAGGTAGGCTACTGCTAGAGGTTGGGGCTGTCTGTAAGACAGGACACATTTGTCCCCCATGGGCACTTGAGACAGGTGGGAGGGGTTGGAGGTCAATAATGATTTGTCCAAGGTGATCAAACTGCAGGCTGCAGGTGACAACAGAAGGGATTCTCTATTGTCCCTGACAGGGTTCACTGTGTAGTTTTGCTAATATGTTAGATAATGGATTTGTATAGGATATTTTGGATAGGGATGATCCTGCTGCAGGAAAGTGGACTAGATGACCATTGGAGGTCCCTTCTAACCCTTCTTTTTCTAGGATTATATAATTGTTTCAGCATTGGTATTGTAGCAGGTTAGGATACAGACTGAGTCTCACTCTGTTGGTTTGTTAGTTATAATTTTAGGATGGCATTGTAAGTGTCCCTGCTCTAGATCCTTAAGATGTGCATCCTAGTCAGTGGGATCAGGACAGATATGACTGTAAGACAGACAATGGATACTTTGCTGTAGACAGTGTACCTAGTGGTATGCTTAGAATGAAAGCTGGTGGCATTGAAGTAGTTACAGCAGTCATTTGGTTTCTGATAGCATGGTGGTGATATGACCATTCCAAAAAATTTGCAGTAGTGTCTAAAAAATAAATTTTCTGGGTGCAGTATTCCACAGTCATTTTGATGGAGGGGTGGAAGTTGTTAAAATCCTGGTAAAATTTCTTTAAAGATTCCTTCCCAAGTGTTCATATAATGAATATGTAATCAATGTACCTCAGGGGGATAAGAGGGCAGCTACAGAGGAAGCAGACTTTAAGGTCTGTCATACATATATTAGTACATTGAGTAGGGATGGGGCACACAAGCCACACATGCACCCATGGCAGTGCAATTTGTCTGTAAGTATAAGAAGTAACCTAGAAAAGAGTTCTTATATATTTTTGTAACAGCTCTTGTGGGTCTGCCACCTGGAGCCCCTGCTGCCTCCTGGGGTTTGACCTACCTGCCAGCTCTCTCCAGTACTACCTCATCCCCAGTCTCTCTCCTGCCATGCCTTTGATGTTTAGTATTTGCCTATTTGCCTATTTTGGAGGTGGTCCCAGAGGCCAGGAGTAGCACCCCTGTTTCTTTCAAGTGCCTGCTCTGTCCTTACATAGAGGGAGGTCTGAGTTTCCGCCAGGATGATTCTCCTTTAATGAAGCACTCCCTTAGGCTCCTGTCAGGGTTTCAGCCATCCTGGGCCTCTTTTTCTCTTGCCAAGGTGCCAGCCCTGGTCCACTGTATAAGACCTCAGCTGTTAGGTCTTGGGCTTCTCTGCTAGGGTTTATCTCCAGTCTCTGATAGTGGGGTGTGCCTTGCAGGCACCCTGTTTGTGGCTATATCTTCCCCTGTAGCCATAACCTAATCCTCCAGTTTTAAACTGAAACACAGGTATAAGCAACACTGCTTTCAAACTCAAATGCTGGGGTCTGTGTCACCATCATGGTTACATAGAAACACTTTACCAGAATCAATTAGTCTTGATGCCTGGTGCCCCCTGTGGTCTGGTGCTCCTCTGCCCTGGCAAGTCAGAGTCTCTCTGAGCCCTCAGTCTTGGTCGTACCCTTATAAGGCTTTTAGCCACACTCCCCCCATGTCACCTGACCCACCACTTCTCCAGCAGGTTTGGTAATCACAGCCCTAATTTAGGCTCCCCCCTACCTAGGTCAAGCAGACATTTTTCTTTTAATTTCTCTTTACTCCTACTGTTCCCTACATGGCCCTGGGACCAGCTGGCCCTGGCTCTCTCTGCTTCAGTAATGGAGGTAGAGGCCCTTAAAAGAACCCGTATATTTGTTTATATAGCACTTATACTACACTCTGGTTATAGTGAATCCCAATCCAAGGGGAAGGCAAATAATGGTGGATTATCCAATAATGACCAATTTTCAAGTGTTCATATGAAAGCACTAGTGGGGAATTGGAACACTAATAAACTGAAACAATAGTAGCAAATTATCCCATAGCTAAATCAAACTGCATTTTCTCTATTCTGATCCCCACAGATAAAGAAGGGTAGGACTAAGTACAGACAGTCAAAATCCCAAGGCTTAGTCTAAACTGCATAGATTGAACCAAAAAGCAAGTGAACAGACATTCACTTTTGATTCCCAAAATACAGCCACAAGCCTGCAGTGGCCCACTAGCACAGTGACTAATTTGATGCGAGGAAGAGGTAGGAAGTAATGATTGAAAGAGAGGCAGGGATGCTAGATTACTCTTCCCTGCTCAGCTGAAGCAGACAGCTTGGCTCAAGGCTAGCCTACTAATGCTGTGAGGGGGTGCAATGGGCACTGCAAAGCATCCTGGGATACCAGGGGACCGCCTATGAGTTAACTTGAATATGGAGGGGACCTGGGAAAGGAGTTCTATAAACTGCTTTAACCTAAATCAGTTCAAAATGATACTACATCCATCCAGGTTTATCTTAAACTGGTTTCAGCCATTTTGAAAGTGGTTTATGTGCACTGAACTTCTTCTGTGTTACGGATTTGAACTGGATTCCAAACACTTATACCAGTGTATGTGTAATTTCAATCCCTACATGGCTGAAGAGTATCCAAGCCCCACCAAGGTAATCTTCCCCTCATGAGGTATCTTATGTCAGAATCTGGAGTAGGTGGATCTCAGCAAAGTATTGTGACCTGCTCCTCACACCAAATTAGTCAACATGCTACGGTTAACTTTGAAAGCCTCCATGCAGTGCTGTACTTCAAAAATTAATTCAGGCTTGTGACAACCATTCTCTCTCATTTTTGGCATTCTGTTAGCTTAGGAAAAAGTAAGTCTAAAAACAAAGGCAAAAAACATCTGAGACTGCAAGGCAGAGAGAATTGGTTTGTGAAGGATTATCAAGGAGACAAAAAGGTTGGAGAAAAGATATAATTAAGTTCAGGAGGAAGAAATTACAATTTATAATTTAGGAGACTTGGAGCTATGATGCAGTGAATACAAAGAGGTCAAGATCCAGGCAGGCTTGGGATAAAAATAATAGGCTGACAATTACTGACCAGGATCAGACTTCTCTCCATTAAGGTACATCACCAGAGAATTTTAGAGTAAGGTACAGCAAAAGCCAGTAAATGAATTAACTGCAATAGTAATGTAACAGCAATAGCAATCCAGTGGCACTGATCTGCAAAGAAAGCATACAGCAAAAGCATGCAAATGGATATGATTTTAGCATCTCATAAAAAAAACTAGAGTTAAGGTTGTATCCTTGTTTTAGTCCATAAACCACTGCCTTTGAGTAGTGGTGTAATGCTTGGCTTTGAAAATGAACCCCAAGATTAAACGTGACATATAACCTCTCATATAATGATAATTACTTTGCTTATTTTATTTACAAAATAGAATAAAATCAACAAATGTTAGTGAAAGACATGCAACAAAATTAAAGTATTTCTGGATATTTTTAAACCAGTTTACTACCCTTGAACATTATTTAATTAAAAATTAGAACAAAATTCAGTAAGAAGTTCTGTCAGATGTTAAAATATGTCTTTTAACTTAGAATCTTAATATTCCTGTGCGGAGCTACAATTTGAGTAAAAGTAGCTATAGCCTTAAATTACCATAAATTATATAACTCTTCAGGAGAATGTGGGGAAAAAGGAAGCAAATGGAGACTAGGTGAGACATCTGTGGAGGTCTCAGCTCAGTGGTTGATTTAGAGGAATATTACTACTGCAGCTCTGATTTTATATGTATAAACAACCTTAGAGTTGTTTCTTTTCTTTTAACTTATCCAATTTTAGGTTGAAACACCAAAACTCCCAAATCGCAATACTTTCAATATGTATATGTATATGCTTTTACGAAACAAAAATCCAGTTTCTTTCTCTCATTTTGTGGTCAGTTCTAGTTTGTACCTACAAAATCTCTGTAAATTAAAAAAGTTGAATTAACTTTTTCTGAGTTGTACACACTTTCTACAAGCATTTGAACGTTCTACAAGTTCTATAGTGAACTTGTAAGTGGTGGCAGGAACAGTTTCAGAATTAGCAAATATAAAGTATATAAATAATGAGCTATTGGATAAAATACACAAAGAGCATTGGAGATAAGAAAAGAAACCCTAGAACTTCTTGTTATTAAGAGAATTCCTTTGTCATACAGCTTTAGAGTTAGACAGCTTCTTGCTTGTGCCATCTTTGGCTCTGTGCACCTTGCATTCTTTTCTACACAATGACCCACCTTTTACAGGGGGAATGAAGAGTAGCCTCAGTCCAAACTTCTGTCCACAGGGTTAGAACATTCTCTTTTGGGATGAAGTATGTGGGGACCCTAAAATTGAGGTCTCCTATTTCCTGGAAAAAGAGTTCAACTATAGCTAGGCTAACATATAAAAGTAGTCCCCCTTTTATTTGAATGAAAATGACAACTTCTGAACATATGTGACTTATGCATCTAACAATGTTTCTGGTGATAAGTTAGATGCTTAGGGAGTCTTGGACACTAGTTGTATTTGGTGGTGTTTCTGTGATTTACTTTCCTGGATGTAGGTGACTAATTTCTCCATAAGTCCTATTTTAGTCACCTAAATTCCATTGTGAATCTGACCATTGGTTCTAGAATTTACTTACTCTGAAATGGCAGCCCCCAGGTCTACAAAGACCTTTTGGATAACTGAAAAATCCTGTGTCCACTGAGGTAGCAACTAATATTAGAGGGCAGTGTGGATGTTTCAATATTCTTGTTATTATTAAAAATAATCATTTAACCCTGAAACAATGGACCCAAACTCTATTTGCTGTGAACTTAGTTGATATACATTAGTTTTTTCCATTCAACTTTGAGTCTATGACAAATCACTGTGGTATCCAAGTGCCTAGGTTAGTAATTATAGCATATATTCTTTTACAACAGCATTCAGAAATAGTTCCTTGAGATCGTGACATCATAATGTAATATGGGGGCAAGGAATTAGTGTCCTCATTACACCTCCTGCAAGTATTTGAACCACTGATGAAACAAATGATAGTACCAGCAGACTGAATCAGACAACTGTCAGATCTTGGTCAATTGGCTATAAATGCTAACAGTGTTTCTCCTAGCCAACAAGATGGCTTTTCAGGCTATGGGTTCAGTCCTTCAAATATTCCAACTCAAGGTCAAGGGTCTTTCAACAACAAAATGTTCCATAATCAGTTCTATTGCATGGCTGACATAATCTGTCTTGAGGAGACACACATAGTAAAGGATGTAGCTGGTCACTTTCACTATCAATGGATTAAATTTGATATGCTATACCCTTCATGCAAAATATGTGAGAGCCACCTATGTCTGGAGCAACATTTCTGAGACAACCCACACTCTATCCACTAATCATTATGATGTCATAAAGCTTGGAAGCTTCAGTACTTCAAATGTGTAAAAACCACCAAGTGAAAATTAGGGGAACTGCCTTCTTCCATCTCATCTTCCCCGCACCCTCCAGCCATACACGTTGCTGACTTGAATAGCCACTACAGAGACTCGCGTTGCTCACAGACAAATGAAGATGGTGATCTGTTACAAAATTGGACATCCAGCAATGACCTTGCCCTGATCCATGGCTCTAAACAGCATGGCACCTTCCACTCAGCAAGATAGGACCAAGATTACTCCCCTGATATATGTTGGGTTACATCAGTCAACAGCCACCCACAACCAGCATCTTAAATTGTTCTCAATAACTTTCCACACAGCCAACAACAGCCAGCACTCATTCACACTGGCCTGCAACTCCGTATCATTAAATGTATAAGAAAACCCAGATGGAACTTCAAGAAAGTTAATTGGTTCCTATCCATGGAGACTGTTGAATGATCCATTGTTACCATCCCATGCAAAATATCCCAGTTGATGAAGCCTAAAAATGTTTCTGTGGCACCCTCTATAAAGTGGCATGATCCTCTGTTCCCACAGAGGATTTTACCTCTTGTACATTCCTGGTTTGGATGGATACCATGCTGCTTTAAATTAATATGAAAAATATGGAAATTCAGATATCATAGATCACCTGCTTGAATCACTCGATGCTGCTCATCAGAATGCCTGGGAGGATTCAAATTCATGACTTAATTTCTGCCACTCCAGTCAGAGGAGCTGGGGCTTCATTAACCACCTGGGAGCATCTCAGTGTCCCCCAGCCCAGACTCAACAATTTGTGTCAGCCAATGTCTTTGCCAGCCATCTTCTGAAAGTGACAAGAGCCCTTTGTAACAAGGATTTTGAGTAAAGGATACACGAAGAATGGTGTAATTTCTGTCAAAATGTTCAAAACCAAGATCTTCCACCAACCTCTTCATAAACAGAACTCAACTCTGTGTTGTGCAAATTAAAATCTGGCACTGCAACTACCTATGACAACATGCACCCAGAGTTTCTGAAACATCTCAGTCTCAAGCTCATAATTGACTTCTACTCTCCTTCAGCTGTATTATGAAGGACAAATTCCACCAGCATAGCACCAAGCAAGAATCATCGACCTACCACATCTGGCAAAGACACACAATCAGCAGCAAGTTACCAATCAACCTCCCTTGTGGAACCAGGGCTGGGAGCTCTCTGCTGCCAGGGCAGAGGAACATTGTCCCTACCGGGGCTTCAGTGGTGGAGCCCACCCTGGCAGTAGGCAACTCCTGGGGAAAAGGAGCAATTTCCTGCCTGCCGCTGGTTGGCTGACTGGAAGCACATTTGCTCCTCGTCAACCATCTTCATGTGCTATACTATGCAGTAATTACAGCTGAGTAAATATGCTACTTGTATTTACAGGTAGCAAATTTACTCATGATTCAAGCAAATTACTGCATAGTAAGCATCTACATGTGTAGATAGTCATGCTTACTGTGCAGTAATTTACTCCAATCTAGAGTAAAACATCTCATGTAGATGTGTCTTCCTTCTCTGTTGTGACAGTGCATATACCTGATGACACAGAAGCAGGTATCATAGTGGGATTAAATGATGTAGGATGCTAAACTAAACTCTCCACTCTTTCATAACCTGCCATATATGGCAATTTTATGAATCAAGTCTGGAGGTGGAGGGACTGGACGTGTTCAAATCACTGGGACTGGAGGGACTCCACCCATGGGTAATGAAGGAATTAGCGAGTGTCATGGCTGAACCACTAGCAAGGATATATGAGCACTCATGGTGCTCAGGTCAGGTCCCAGAGGACTGGAAAAGGATCAATGCCATCCCAATCTTTAAGAAGGGGAGGAAGGAAGATCCAGAGAACTACAGACTGGTCAGCCTTACCTCTATCCTAGGGAAAATCCTAGAAAAAATTATCAAGGAACACATTTTTTTGATCACAGCCCACATTTCTCTACGCAGAGCATGCTGGCGGAGGATGGACTTCACCTATCACCCATGGGTAAGCGTTTCCTTTCTTCCAGGTT
>JAGPOW010003316.1:50893179-50929350 GCA_030014935.1 Caiman crocodilus | reverse complement strand
ATACATGTATGTAAATGAGGTACATGGCTTAAACACAGGTATAGAGACATGCTCAGTAGAGAACTTCTTGCGTCATTCCCTTGTAACCAATTGCTGAACGGCATGCTTGTGAAACCTTGTAAACTTCTGTATAAAAATACCCCAGAAATGATATTCGGGGTGCTTACTTGCTTGAATTATTCTGCTTGCACCGTTTGTTGCTAGCAATAAACTTTTCTTTATACTTCCACCACCCAGTGTGTATATTGGTGTCTGCATTCCGGGCACGAACCCAGATTTGGGCTGGGGCACAACACTGGCTGCTAGGCCATGCTGAGGTCACAAAGCCTGCCAGCTGTTAAGGAGATAAGTGAAGAGAGATTCTGGGGCCCTGCACCCCCTAGCTGCTGACATGCCATGGGTGTTTGTGCAACTGACTATGTCTGTCTTGGGGCAGAAGCAGTTCCCGGCTCTGTATTGATTCTTTCCTCTACTTAGTCTGTGGGTTCATAGGCATTAATCCTTGCTCATTAACTCCTTATCCTAGCTAGCTACTGTGTATTGAACTGGTCCCTGAGTGAATCATGATTGATTGTGTAACACAGTAGCTAGCTAGAGGAGATAATCAGGCCCTGGCTCATTGACTGTATTCAAAATAAAGACAGTGGTTTTTTTGGACCCAGGATCAATGGGTATCTTCTGAAGAACATGGAACAACAGGGTAATCTCCACTGGTATTGACTAGGCCTGTGCAAAGTGGCTAGTATTCACTTCAGATTTGGAATCGGCTGATTCAGGGGGCAGTGATTCAAATCACTGTCCCGAATTGATGCACCCGAATCTGATTCAGAGATTTGGATGCACTTTGAAAAGAAACCCCAGCCATGGATGGGGCTGGGACAGTGGTGAGAGAGTCAGAGGGCTCATGCAGAGCCCCCCATGCAGTGAGGGGAGCAGCAAGGATCACCCCCACACACACACTGGGCAGCACCCAATGCTTTGGGACTTTTTTTAAAAGCACCTGGAGCTGGAGCAAGCAGGGCAGCCATGGTGGGAGGAGCTGGGAGAGTAGGCAGGGGATGGGGCCTGGTAGGGGTCCCCCATGGTCCTCTTCCCCCTCCTCCAGCCCCTCGTTCCCTGCCCCCTGCTCACCAGTTTTGAGTCCAGCTCCAGCTCTCTGCTGCAGCCACCAAGGACTGTCCTAATCATCAAAGCTCTCTGAATCTTTTCCAAACATTTGGAGAGCTTTAAATTGATTCAGACCTTTTTATTGGTTCCCTGATTCAATTAAAATTTGGAGATTCAGCCACTGAGTTGGGCCAAATCTGCTCCAAATACAATCAGCACCCAAAGCTTTGCACAGTCCTAGTTTTGGCTAGGTAAACGGGAAGCTGTTGCTTCTTTTTTTTTTTCAATCTACATCTGCTTTCATCTTTTTCATTTTTATTGTCCCCTCCACACTCCTTATCATTTTTATCTGTTCAGTTGTCTTGCTATGTTCTCAAACCTATATTTACATGCTAGCTTAACTTTCAACATGTGAATGGTCCTTGCTGTGGGAATACATACATGCTTGAAGAGTGTGTGTGTGTGTGTGTGTGTGTGTGTGTGTGTGTGTGTGTACACCTGAGCCTTTACAAGATCAGGGATTCAGATTGTAAGCTCACTGGATCAAGAACTTAACTTATCTATACTGACACCCAGCCTATATTACAGTTTTTTGTAAAGATGACAAAAACACATAGTAGTAGAATGAATAACAGAAAAATAGACAACCTATAACTGAGAAAAAAAATCAAGAGAAAAAGGTACAGAAGATTATGTTTGTCAATTATGACTGAAGTGAATTAACAACATTCTCTTCCTTACAGTGGGGGATGGCATAACAGATGAGCAGCTGTGAAAAAATAACAAACTTAACTTACTGTACACTTCACGGGTGCTTGCTGCAGGTGTGTGTGTGTGTGTTTTTAAGTGATATCCTAACTGTTCTTACTTTTTCATTAGCATTTATATAATGAGTATTGTGTTCTAATCTATTTTTAATGTGCAACTTACCCATTACTGCCAACTGTCCCTTGAATGAAATCTTGCTTCTTAGTAAGTATTTTTATATAAATATTTTATAACCCAACTAAATAAAAAATAACCATATAACTACTTCCGGTTAAAATGCTGAAAAAGTGAAAACAGTTTCATTATACATTTGCATGTACTTATTTCCAGCACTTTGCAAAGAAGTCTCATTGAGGCAGTCTCATTTTTCCAGCTGGTTTGTACAAAACGACAAGACAATAAGTGTTCATTTTCAACCTGAATAGGAATGAAACATAAATGTGCTCCTGATACAGGACACCTTTGCTATAATTGAAATTGTGGAGTAATAGCTGCAGACCTATTGAAACATGGTATAAACACCAGCTTGCTATAACATGCAAATGTTGTGGTTCCCCAGAGTCTTTTATAAGTCAGAGTATTCTATGCTAACAGGAAAACAGAGGGTCATTATTTCCAGTATGAGAGAAATTAACACAATATTAAAATTAAAAAAAGAATCCATGCTAGCTAATTACATTCTCAATGGCGCTACAAAAAAAAACTGAATGAAATTAAAAAAAATAAAAGTTGTCTTTTGTGACCAAAGAGAATGTGTGACACGATGGAAAAAGTTAGTCAGCATTCTGTCCATGTTGTGCATCAGTGATTGGTATAAAACATTTTTTTAAAGATATGGGACACTTACCTGAAAGCTTTCTTCATGCAAGAGAAAAGAAGAAAATAATGAAAGACAATGGCAAATATGCAACGTGTTTGGGGGGTATGTCCATGAGGATTCAGTCCCCACTTCATTCATCACTGTGGTTGAGAGGTCCAAATAAAATTATTTCCAGAAAATGAATTAGAGAATAGGGACTCATAAAAAGGATCTGTTACAAGATAGATGCAAGGCCTGGAAACACAAGCAGCCAAACTGTAATCAGCATTAAAAATAAAAATAAAAAAAGACAATTGCTTTAAATAACAATTAACCCCAAATGGTAGAATGTTGCCACTGCTGGATGTGATCTTTTTTTTTTGTTTATCACCAGAATCAAAATCCCATGACTGATATGTTTAATCAGTTTTGCTACAGCAGATATATGACTCAAGGGTCTATGTACTTCATTGCATAAAGATAATCCATATGAAAATGTTGATTAAATGGACACGTGATGATTTAGAATGGATATTTGGTTATGGAGTATACAACAAGAGCATCACATCCCTAAGAAGTCATGAGAGAAACTACGTCAATTAAACTGCCCATTCAGGGAAGTGTCAACTTTATCTTGTAACATGGAACTGTAACATGAGCAAGATGGGATGCTGTAAAAAGCAGAGAAAAAAATTAGTTTTAGACCCATTTGTAAAATAGCATGTCAATAAAAATTATTATGAGCTCAACATTTTTAAGAGTAGTCCTACAACTCTGGAAGGGGATCTCAGCTGCATAGTTTGTTCCTATCATATGGTCTTGGAACACTAGATGCCAACACTGGAATTAAAAATAACTTATCTCTACTATCTGTTAAATTAATTAACATATTGTTTCCTCTTTAGTAGTGATTTAGAGAAAAAATGTTATGGAGACGTAGATGGGTCTCTGCTTTGGCAGACAAAATCTGTGTTACTTCATGAACTGTCCCATGTAGGGCAGTACACAAATTGTTTATGTCCCAATAAAGTATTAGCATAAGCACTACACTTCTTTTCCAGCCTCAAGTATGGCATTTTTACATGAATCTAAAACTATTGGAGGTTTGTTCATATCAGCACTTTGTTAACTCCAGGGAAGTGCTTGCTCAGGACCACTAAGGCCTGTCTGGTCTCTGGAGCGTTCCCCAAAGCCAGGCCATGCATAGCTCCTGGATCAGGCTGCTTTCCACTTTGAGACCCATCCTTTCTGTCTCTCACCTTCCCTGGTACTCCATATTCCTTCCTCAAACAGCCAGCATCCAGTTCTACTAATGAAAGAGGGACTTTGCCTCTTGTTGGGGAGAACAAGAACAACTCAAAGATCCAAGCAACAAAGCAAAGTAAAGGCATTTATTTGGTAAAAGGCCACCCAGACAGAGGTTCTCAGCCCCCCCTTGAAAGGGTGAAGCCATTCCTCAGTTTCTAGTCCAGCCTCAAAGCCCAAAGTACCCCCAAAGGTGCTCATCAGTCCCCTTTACAGTCTCTTCATCTTCCCAAAGCTCCCAAGCTGGCCATTGAGTCTCCACACTCTCTTTGCAAGTAGATGACAAGATGACAGCAATGTACCTTGGGTCTCAGGTGTCCAGGGTCCAAAGTTTGCAACTGGGGAGGCATGCCCCCCCCCATGACTCACTGAAGCATCGCTTCACACACCCCATGCCCCACACATACATGTCCCTCTTTCCTACACACCCACCCCCTGTCAACACACCCCCTCTTCCCCACCCACTGACATGCTGAGGCATGTGGGCAGGGAAGCATCAGGTTGGAGTGCGGGGCACCAGCAGAGCCACTGGACTGTAGGACAGGAGTGAGGGGCAATGACATGGGAAGGAGAAAGGCACCAGCATATCAGAGTTACTCAGTGCCACAAAGCAAGATGCTTAAAAAGCCAGCTGCCACCGCTGTAGACCTCCCCAAGAGTCAGAGTGTAATTCAAGCCCTGATATACATGAACCCAATGACACCCACAACAGGAGTTAATGAGTCTCAAGAAACCTTAAACCTAGTGGTTCACCTCCACAACTGCCAGTATGCAGATGGAGAGAAACACAGCCAGTAGCTTCAGAGGGATTAATGTTGCATGGCAGAAGTGGTGTGCAGTGCACAATAAAAGCCACTGGATCTATTAATCTGGAAACAGAGAGCCTACAAATACTGGCCTGTACACAGTTTGAAGTCTCAGGCCATCTCTATAGATTCCCAGTGACATGAAACTGGCAGTTTTGTGGGCCTTCTGTCCTCCTCCAGATATATGAATTTACAAAATGGGCCCAAAATAGTAAAAAGTTTTAGAACTGCAGGGGAAACATTATTATGTGCTATTATTAAGTCTAAATTAAAGGGGAGTGAGAGTTCTACACACCTGCCTAATTAAATTCCAGGATAGGATTGTGGATTTTCAATTTTGGTTATTGTGGTTTCGAAATTTTAACCTTAAGCTTAAAATCATTCTCCCTGCTTCTTTAATCTTACATAAAGAGCTAGTAAAGCTTCATTTGAACTGAAAGGTATACTAAAATATTATGGGGAGTTACCAGATGGCAGTATTACAGATAGCCTCACAAGTACTCTTCAGCTTTAAATGTAGAGCCAGATCTAAGAGAAATATGGTACAATTATGTTCTGTGAAACTGTTGAATGTACAGGTACTATTTATTTTGTGCCTAATCTCTCAGACTAGAATAATTTCTTAGGCATCGATTATACTTCAGTTTAACTAAGAATGTGATTTTAAATCAATTTAGATAAGCTGGTGACAATTTCTGTTATGAACATTAAGATCCATATAAATCACTGATGTTAGCTTATACCAGCATTATATATGTTTCAGGGTGTTGTTTCGTGTTGCAATTTGTATGTACTAACTCTAAGGAATGCTAGGCAGTGTTAAAGTTAGCATGTGCCGTGAGAAGTCACAGATCAAGGGTTAATACTCTCTCTAAGCTGTACAGTTATAACTTGCCACGTAGAGGGCTGGTGAACCCAAGCATGGCTATAAAGGTACCAAGTCTGCCCTGTGGCTGCTCAGCTCTCCCTGCCTCTGTCAGTTCAGGGCAGCAGAGCTCTGGGTGACATATTGTCCATGATGCATGTATGCTGGGGGGAGCTGGGAGCAGTTTATCCTGGGATTCTGAGAGACTGCAAATTGCTGGCACTGGCCCTGTGAAGCAGACACAAGTTACTGCAACACCAACTGCCTAATGTCAGCTGAAGATAGTCCTTGCTTAAGGAGGTATAATTCTGAGATGCTCAGAGAACACTTAGCTCCTCTTTTCCTGCCTTAATTCATGGACACTCCCATCTTAAGAGCAGTTAACACGTGGGAAAGATAATATCTAACAACACCCTTAGTCTACAGGTACTAGAGAAATCAATATAAATCAGGATTAAAGCAATTCAAGAATTCCCAGAAAGGAGACATTATCAGTAAGTGTGATTAAGTTAAATTGATGCAGCTTCTGCTTATAAGCAGGCCCTCAGTTGTTGTGCATGTATACGTAACCTACCCCCATTCAAAGCAAATCAGCGGTGTCACAATGTCAAAATCATTCTTTAGTATTTTATAGTGCTTTGTCCTTGATCAAGTAACCATGTGACCAAAGCGCTCCTAGTAAATGGTTAGAAATAAATCTACTGGACAATAGTAAGCAAAGCCACAACAGAAAACAATCATTGAGTCTTCAAATTTGCTAAGAGATCTTTGTCCCTGCAGCAAGATTTTCTCATACTGCCTGGAAAATTATTGTTGATACATATTTAAAAGGTCACTACCCAAACCACTGTAAAATATGAGAAAAACTACAGAAAGCCAGTCTTAATATCTAGTGGTTCCCTTAAGCAGTACTAAAAGAAGGCTGCAATTCCTTATAGAGCATAATATATTATGATCATGTTCGTAGTGCATTAGATGTTGACCTTTCCTTATAGCACAAGGGGAAATTACTTAATGTTGCCTAAGGTTACATTTGACCTTGAAATCATCAAGCTTTCAAACCAATACTTTTTCCAAAAGTAATGAAAGAAAATTGGTTCTAGTCTGATGGGAATTACTGATGATTTGAGACTGATATCAATACTAAGAGTACATAAACAGCGACTGCTTTTTTCCTTTTACAGGCTCAATTCTTGACTTTTCACATAGCTATTATTTGATGCCATGAAGCACAAAGCCTGCTTCACAGAGGAGTACAGCCTGATGCTCAAGCCAGTCAAGAGCTACTGTTCTGGATGATGACACATCACACAAGAGATTAACTCATGGAAGACTTGCCCTTTCTGGAAGCAGAATCCCACACACTGTCCAAATCAGGCAAGCGGAAAGCAGATCAAGATCTTTTTTTTTTTCACAATTCCAGACAGGGAGGTGAAGATTTGGGGACTGAGTCTCTTTTGCAATAATGTTTCTTTTCACAGCTATGGCAGTGTAAAAGGGTACTCTTACACTGCCAAACTGGTGTAAAGGAACCTCTGTGGGAATGCAATGTTACTTTGGTGAATGCATACAATGAAGGACAGCATGTCCCTTAATTTCACTGTGTTGATTCTCTCTCTCACAGAAAGCAATTAGATGCATTCTGAGGGGACCTAATGGTGCAATATCTATAGCTCTCTAAGCCTGTCACAAGACTTTTGCCTTTAGAATAAATAACTACAGAGCTTTTGTATGGATAACTTACTACCATTGCTTTCCACATGCCTGGGTTTTAAACAGAATGCACTCTTACTCCATATAAAGCTTGGTTTTAGAGTCAGAGCAACTCCTCACTTCTGTGTCTCTCTTTTCATGTTGTAATGCTGATTCATCAATTCAATCAAATGACATGAGGTAATTTAAGTGATGATTTTGGAGAAAAATACCTGTGGTTGAAATCTAATACTCGGAGGTGGGGAGGGAGGATAATCAGTTTAGCCTCATAACTTCTGTAAAAATTTTGCATAAAGTATACTTTATTACTGAATCAACAGTGGTCAGATTATAATAGTCTCATTACACCATAGCAACAAAAACAATACAAAAACCTATAGATACCGAGCCTGCATTCAGAATGAAAATACAGAACTGACTGGGGAGTTTTACCTATAAGGGAGGGTGGGGGAAAGAAACAGTACCTATATACATGCTCTGGCGTGGGGGTGGGGTGGGGTGTTTTAATTAGAGCAGCTCTCAGGAGGCACTCTAATTAAATCACCCATAGCCTCTCATGTATTCAGCATCCTGCATTTCAAAATGGGGGGGGGGGAGGCACTTTAACTAAAGCTTGTTTAACAATCTTTAGTTAAAGCGCCCCCTACCACCATTTTGAAACACAGGGATGCTGAATAGATGAGATGCTGCAGCACACTGGGGCCTTCTGATTCAAATGCTTCAGCAGACTCAATTTGTCAAGTCTGCTCCAATGCATTCTCACCACAACGCATTGGAGCACATGTGTAAGTGCCCAAAATGAAAGAGAATATAGTTCTATGGCCTTCTCTTCAACACTGATGTATATTTTATTACCTTATAGGAAACAAAAACAGGAAGAATTAACAAGCTGTTTTCTAAATTCAGGTCATTAGTCTTCCGTTACTGTCCTCCTATAATAATGCATTGCTTTGTCAGTAAACAGATTGGTACCATTTAAATTCTACAGCATGCTGTCCTCTGCAACATTATAGACTAACTGTTTGAATTAAGATCAATTGCTTTAAAACAGTTTTTTATATTGCATGTGTATTATTATGATACGATTCCTTTTCTAAATGCTCTTGTTTATAACCTTAGACAAGAGTGCAATGGTAGCTATAACTTATATTTCTATAGCTCTTTTCATGCCAAATGATCCCTTTAGCAAACGTGGCAAATTCTGCCTCAGAACTTTTGTGTAAAGCTCTTACTGATGTCAGTTATAGCCCTGTGTAGAAATCAGAAGGTCAGTCTTTCTATATAGACTAGATGAGTTCTTTGTGTTACCCAAAACTGCAGCTATTACTTGGATGGAATAGGATTACTTTTTAACGCCACCTTAAATACTAGGTGAAAGTTGGCCTAGGGCCAGTCAATGGGAAATATAGGTATGTCCAAAATCCTGCCATTCTCCAGAAGTAAGTCTTATTACTCAGGACTGACTTAGCTGCTTCCAGCCACTTAGAATCCTGTATTTTGAGTCCTCTTCCAGGGTGCTGGCAGAAGAGAGATGAGGGATGACTACCTGTCTTTTGTTTAACAGCCTAAATATTCAAACATTCACACTGAAATTTGGAGAGCATCATTATAGCCCTGCCTCAGCATGAGAGGATATAAAAATACTGTAATGTAAATGGAATGTGTGTAACTGCAGATGGGACCAGAGGGCAGTCTTCACAGCTCTGGTGATGGTTAATTTAGACTATGGACCATGACTCCCAGAAAACCCCAGGGACTAAGGGACAGGAGGAAAAGGAAAAGGAAGCAAGAAAGGCAGAAAGCTGGAGGATAGAGTAAGGAGACCAGCGTGTACATGGAACCTGGTCAGCCCTACACACGATGAGTGCACAGTGGATTGGAGCTGGAGATCCTACTGTCCTAGCCAGGACTATGTGGACTGAAGGAGCTGGACTGAGACTTAGGGGCAACTGTAGGCTGCTGTTTAAGGACTCTAGGACTACAGGGCTTGTTTGGGGACACCTTCAGAACCTTCTGGGAGAAATTAAGGTGCTGAGCGTATGTTACCACAGTGTTGATGTGGTCAGTGCAATTTTTACCTGTTCCCTCACTTTGGCCTGTTGGCTTGTGACTATGATTTTCTGTATAAAAAACCCCCTTTGTTTCTTGTGCCAGTTCCTGGGGCTGTGGGGTTGGTGTACCACATCTCATAGTCCAGGAGACTGTCCTAGCCAAGGCTATTGAATCGTCTGGATGGGGAAGTGACAGAAGAGGTCATTCTTCATCTCTTCAGTTAAAGCTGAGCCACTGCGCTGACAAGAATGCAAAAGTTATGGGTAGGCTTGACAGAATTCCATTTTTATTTTTTAATCATTTTGACGGATAGTATCAATTTTTATTTTTACGCATTTGTTTGCATATTTATGGATTTAAATTTTCAGAATTGTGCAAAATTAGGGGTGTGGAAGCACAGAAATGTACAGACAGGTGCACACAGACATACTTACTTCTTCCTCCAGCCCAGAACACAGCATGTGTGGTGAAAGTTACTGTGCTACCATTCTGTTAGCCCACTGCCCAGCCTTGTGCACAATGCTGCTGAGCTCTGCACCCACTTTCCTTTGACCCAGGGTAGTTGTTGGCCTTCATTTCCCACAACTCCCCAGCAAGGAAACCTCTGGCTGTTACAACTGCAATGTTTTAAGTGATTGTGGCAAAGTGGGCTCCCCACCTAGCCACAGTGCTAGGTTCCCCACTTGCCACTGGGCATGCCATCTACCTGACTCACTTGCCATGCCTTGTTCTTAATTAATTAATAGTTGTTAATTAAGGCAGGAGTCTCCCATTTTATGCCCTGATGTGAGGGGGTGTTATCTGCAGCTCTGAACCTTCCCTACACCACAGCCCATGCCTCACAGATGGCATCCAGATGTTACAGTGCTCCCAGCCTACAGCCAGACCAAGCTTAGGCCACATCATCAGGCCTCAGTCACACACACACACTCATACTGCCCTCCTCTTACTAGGGACTCTCAGACTCCACCCTCTCTCACAGGGTCTCTTTCATACATCAACAACTCATCCTGCCTTGCTCCCTCTTGAAATCAGACCCTTAGGCCATAGGCTTAGCTAGTCGATCCCTTGGGTGGCAGATGTATCGGCTTTTGGGCCTCTCCCATGATCCTCACCAGGGTAGTGGCCAGCCAAATACCCAACCAAGTCTAAACTTGCTCTAGCCCCTTCTGGGAGCAACTCTATATACATAAATATACTGGGCTCTCTGTCCTCTGGGTTTCCTTCCCCCAACACTGGGGCTTTTCATCTCCACCCCTTTCTGGGGCCACCCTTCACCAAAGCATCCTTATCCCCTCCCTCGGGACTCCACACCACCACGTTCCCTGGGGGTATTCATCTCTGCCCCCCTCACTTGGGGCTCCACACACCCCCCTTACTTAGGACCATGGGACTCCACTCCCCAGTGGGCTCAGGTGGCCATAGTGATGCCTAGCCTTCCTCTCCCTCCTCAGGATCTCTTGAGGTCTTGCACTCCACACAGGGCTCAGGTGGCCTCAGCCATGCCGAGCCCCCAACTACCTCCGGTGTTACTTAACCCACCCAAAGGTGAGGCCTAGGGTTAAGGCACCCCTACCCAGCTTTCACTGGGGTGATAACTGGCCTGGCATTTCCGGGGGGCTCCCACACCACTGAGAGCCTCACCAGGCCACTCACTCCTGGCAGTGCAGTTTTAGGTCATGCCCAGAACCAGGAGCCTCCTAGCCATGCTCTACAGCTCCTCCCTTACCTCCAAGATGTTATGAAGCCTTGCAGCCAGACAATGTTACTGTCTGCCTTGCCAGCAGGAAACTGATTTATTTATATGGCCGGCCAGAGATCTAAAATGGCCACCGCAATCAAGCACTTGCTGGCTGCTTGGATCCAGTTTTAAAGTGGCAGGCACCTACAGTGCCCTGCCACAGTGATACTTGATGTGCAATAGCCTATTCTACTGTGCACTAGTGCAATCATAGTTTTTTTTAGTGGCATGATAATGCACAGCAAAATAGGCTACTGTGCATTAAAGTCATGTGTAGATGTACCCACTGTGTAAACTGTGGGACATACCCCATAAGTAAACTGGGATCCAGATCTAAATCACTAGCCAGGTGGTCCAAAACAGGCAGCTGTAGCTATAAGGAACCAGGCATGAGTGATCACCAAAATAAAGACATTTCTGTGAGAAGATGTGCCTTGGCTGAAATCAGGAATAGGAAGGCAGAGTGCAAGGCTTGGAGCCCACAGGTTTACAGCAGAAGGGGCCAGGCTAGAGTTGGAAACAAGAAAGCAGCAGGCAGGAAACAAGAACTAGGAAACTAGGAACAAGAAGTCAGCTACCCAAGGATAGAGAGAAAAACTTCTCTTCTGATTAGTGCCAGGGCTGCAGTGTACAAAAATGCATGTCACAATAAGCCTCAAATTCTGGATCCATGCCTCAGTCAGAGCCCTTGCAGTCTGATCTCTGAGGAAGGGGGTCTCAGTCTAGCCAAACATCTTTTTTTTCCCTCTCTCTCATTTTGGGTAGGCCAAGACCATTCAAGCCCTATTGCATGAGCCACCCCTCTGCAGGCTTGCATAGTATGTTCCTGCTGAGCATGAGGCTGGCCGGAAAAGGAGGAAAGTTTATGGCTGCCTCTGGCCTTTTCTGCCTGGATACAGGGCCCTTTCTTCTCAAGGGCACTTATTTTTTTTTAATTCCCTTTCTTCCATGCAGAGGTGCAAGGGGTGAGGGCTATGGGGTTGGTAGTGGGTTAGGCACTCATGGTTTACACAGCAAAGTACCCATTTCTGTTCTGTGGCTCTGAGGCCCCTGTGATAAGAAAATAAATGGAAATTTATGAGTTCAAGTCTAGGTGTGGTCCCTTGTCCTTCAGCCATTCAGAACAGCTCCCTACAGGCAACAAAGTTTTTGACCCTCCGACAAGTTCAGGTGAGGCCCAGAGCCCACCTGATGAGTGCCATGGCTCCAGGGTGCAAAGATGCAGGGCTTGGTGTGGCATCTGAAACCCCTCACAGTTCTTTCCTGTCATGCCAAATACAAGATTCTGGGCCCATCCTTTAGTCAGAGCTTCTAGCCTGTGTCTTGAGCTCAGAAGTGTAAGGGTGTGAGCTCAGGGGCAGGTGTGGTCCCCAGTCCTTCAGCCAGGCAGAGTAGTGCCCTGTATCCAGCAACATTTTTACTTTTTTGCCTCCCAACACATACCAACAGGGTAAGGTGGGCTCCAGAGCTGCCTTCTGGGTATTGAAAGAGTTGCTATTTAGGAGCAAGGAGCCATGCCCACATAGGCAACTGGGGACAGCTAGCTCCTGTAACTAGGGCCTGCTGCCTTGACTCTTGACAGTTAGGCATATTCAGAGCATGCTTCTCATCATCCATCAACTGTAAGTGTCTGGGAGGTGTAAACATACATTCTGACTCCCGGTTGATAGTATTTGTTTGTGTATTAAAATATAATACACTTAACAGAGGACTGTGAGAAGGTTGCCATCACCCACTCTAGCCCTATCCTGTAATGCTGTTTATAGGTTGTTATAGCTTGTTCTGTCTTTTGGTTGCTGTATTACATATGAATAAATAAATAAGAGCACACTTAAAAAGATTGAGCCTTCTTGGCAAAGCTAACAGAGAAATTAGGCTCCTAACAGTTCTCAAGCATGGATACCTAAATTTGCATGCCTACGAATCTTTGCAGCTCAAAATGTAAAAGGCCAAATTATACTGATGAGCTTCAGTGGTTTTGTGGCATCTCAGGCAGGTTTATTCTGCACTGCTTTTTCTGACCAAGCTGCCATGATTTTGCCAGTCTAGGTTGGGTCCCACAAATATTACTACCGAATGGGTAAAATGCTCCCTTTCTTTTTATCCCTGTAGAATTCACATGACCAGATTGCCATTTTTTAAATCATCCTCTTATTCTTTCAATTTCAGAGTTTTAAATTCTTTCATTCCATTAATGTATTTAACAATTCACAGTCAAGATTTGATGCTCCACATGCAAAATGCAAGCTCTTTGTGAATTTTCATTAGTTACAAAAGTGATACTATTCTTCTTTATCCCTCAAGCAGATCAATTTGACTAGTTCTTTTTCATTAAGCAAAACAATACATTATTGCGTGAATAGGCTGAGGAAGGCACTGAAGCTTTAAATCTCTGTGACAGAGGAAGCAGATAAGACAAACTTTGGGCAAAATCCTTGTACCTTTGAACAAAATAGCATTTGCTATTGTCTTCACTGGGACCACATTTTCATACAAGTGATGGAAGGGAGTATTAAAATGTGTCTCTTTTGTGCCATGCCTGGCATGAGTTATCGCTCCAAAAAGAAAAAAAGGCCATGTAAAAAGAATAAAACCAAACAATATTAAGGGGGACTAAAAGACAACTCTTCAAAATTTTTAGTTCATAGATTCATAGAAATAGA
This sequence comes from Caiman crocodilus, assembly GCA_030014935.1. Taxonomy (NCBI): domain Eukaryota; kingdom Metazoa; phylum Chordata; order Crocodylia; family Alligatoridae; genus Caiman; species Caiman crocodilus. The sequence goes on along the minus strand of JAGPOW010003316.1, from coordinate 50,915,531 downwards.
GTCAGAAGGGACCTTGTGGATCAAGTCTGACCCTCTGCCCTGGGTCATTTGAGCCCAGTTTTCTCTCTCTGCCCTGGGCAGGAGAGAAAACTGGGCTCAAATGACCCCAGCCAAGTAGCCTCCGCTTAAAGACACCAAGGGTAGGAGCCATCACCACTTCCCTTGGAAACTGGTTCCAGATTCTAGCTACCCTGACGGTGAAGTAGTACCTTTGGATGTCTAATCTAAACCTACTCTAACAATTTGTGGCCGTTATTCCTTGTTACCCCAGGGGCACTAGGGGGAACAGAGACTCTTTCAAACCCTGCTGGTCCACCATGGTGAGTTTATAGATAGCCACCGGGTGCCCCCTCAGCCTTCTCTTGCGAAGGCTGAACAGGTTCAGGTCCCGTAGCCTCTCTTCATAGGGTTTGACCTGCTGTCCCTGGATCATGTGGGTGGCCCTCCTCTGGACCCTCTCAGCGCTGTCCACATCCCTCCTGAATTGTGGCGCCCAGAACTGAAAACAGTACTCCAGCTGCAGCTTGACCAATGTCACGCAGAGAGGGAGGATCACTTCCTTGGACCTGCCTGAGATGCATCTGTGGATGAACAAAAAGGTACGGTTAGCCCTACTGACCATGACCTCACATTGGCGGCCCATGTTCATCTTGGAGCCAATAATGACTCCAAGATTTCTTTCTGCCAGTTGGTAGGATCCTGGAAGAAAGATGGTAAGTTCTGTCAGCAAACAGCTTAAAGAGAAGGAAAAAAAGGCTCTTAGAGTCAAATTAGGTTATGCCAAAAGGTGTTAACAAAAAGAACCCATGGGCTCAATATTTGATACAATGTATCAGAGTTCTTGTTTCAATAATGTCAGTACTGTTTGAATTTTAAAGCCTGTTATTTTAACAAATGGAAGCTTCAAAAATAAGAGGATTTTTTTATTTTAGGATTTAGTTTTGCTGTGGGGTGAAAGGTGTTTTTAATTCCTAGAATTTTGGCAAATTTTATGGCCTCTAAGCCAAATTTGAAAGTGAAACATTTGCTTACCTAAGTATCTCCAGTTAAGTCCAGCCATACAGAAAGAAAAAAATCAGGCAAGTAAACTTTGTCATGTGAGTAATTGATTGCAGACTAGGCTTCGAAGATGTTATTGGCATTGTACCAGTCTCAAATACCAAGATTTCAGTTATGGTACTGAAGAGATCTTTCAAGAATTAGATTCTTGTCTCATACCCTTTAAGAATTTGTAGTTATGATTGCTAAAAGTATTACAATTTATTTATAAATCATAAGGCAAATTAGGTATCCATTGGACATTAAATCTATATCATCCAAGCATCAGAATACAAACTTACATGCAGAAAACCTAATTTGAAGTGTTCAATGTAACAACCAATTCTACTTTGGGCCAGGAGCTAGACTTCTCCACCTATTCTATCCAATGATTCATTAGGTAGCCTTGAAGAAATAGAGATGCACAAACTTTTCCAAGTTCTGCCCAAATATTCAAACAAGTTCTGCCCAAACATTCGAACATGTGGACCCATTTTCAGATATGCCAGGCATTCATGGTTCTTACTGAAGTTATGAGGAAACTCTACAGAGGTTCATCTCTTTCTTTTTTTTAGTTTTGCTAGACCTACATACTGTAAGCAAGTTTCTTACTGAAGTGGAAAGCCAATCTGATTGAGTACCTAGCTATTTTAGGCACCTTTGAACATCACAACCTAACCTGGGACAGGAAGAGGCTGGATAGGCATTTTTTTTCCTGAAATAATAATAAAAATAGCAGATCCTGCATTTTTGCAAGAAGTTGGACTAGATGACCTTTCCAACCCTATGATTTTTGGTACATCTTATTTTGGCCTTGATCCCATGATAGAATTTAAACACAATCAGAAAAATCCTGCTTCCATTCAAGTCAATTGCAAAACTCTTATCAACTTCAAGGGGACCCAAGCTTTCAAGGAAAAACAACAGATCCCTTTTTTCCTCACCATTAAGCCATTTTTTTATCTTAGCTTTTTGAGTTTTGTTGAGGTGCACAATATTTCAGGAGAGGGTAACAAGATAATATAATTGTTGTTGCATTATTGTCTCTTGTGCATTAAGGTTTTTCCATTTGCTTTTGAACCACTGAGCGTAAAAGTCTTATCTCACTCATCTATTTTGTATATTCAATGAATATGTAATAAGGGAATGATTAGGGCTATTTTTTGTGAAGTTTAGCTTCACTTCTAAGAATACAATACATAATTTAGAAATTCTTGCATGAACACTTTATGCTCAACTTATGCAAAATAGCTTATTTTGTATTGCATTGTGCAATTGGTGTTAGACAGAAGGTTATTTCTTTTCTTATTTATATGATTTTAATGCATGCTGTGAAAGCTCCACACACCCTATGATTTACCTCTGGGATACACAGCCCAGAACTACGGGGAGAAGGAGAGCAAAGAAATGTTAGCTTGTGTTGTTTTCTCCCTGGACACCATTTTCTATTAATTTACCTTCATTCTCTGTTGTGTCTGTGCTCTAAATATAAAATCCTATGCTAATTCCCTAGTTGTAAATGGAAGGTCTTTTTGAGTGAAAATCCTTCTGCCCTCATCTGCTTAAATGTACAAGGTAAGGTTATTGCTGTCTAAGAGAGCTTCCCTTGAGGGAAGGTTTCCCAAGGTTTTCCATGGAGTAAAACACTCCAGTCTGTACACCGCAGTGAAATATTTTATGTCTTCACATGAATATCCGTGTATTGTGAAAGTCATTTTATAGATAAAAGGAAATACACCTTAATCAGCCAGTCTTAAAAGGTTTGTGGATAAAAAATAGTGAATATGCTCAAAAGGAAAAAAAAATAAATATAAAAAGGTAGTATGCAGCTTCACCATGTAAATATCTATTCACTTCCTATGAGGAAAAGGGGGAAAGTTCATTACAAAACTCAGCTTTTGAAAAGTGATGAATATTTTAGACATGAAGAAGAGTCTCTTTTGAACAGCAGAGATAAAGAGGGAGGGGAGGAGGGAGAGAGAAGCAAAGTGATAGAGGGAAGGGAGGAAGAAGCATTATAAAGAGAATTTATTTTTTTCCAGATGAGTTTCAGCAGAACTGAATATCCTTGTTCCATAGGACGTAATAAGCATTAATAACAGTGATGGAACACTGAGAAAAAGTATGGATAATTTCAATTTCAATGCAGCAGACCTGGCTGTAAAAGCACTTTGATGCTACTTTATCAATGAGAGTATTTAAATTCAACAATGCTCAGAAGCCATTTACTTATGCAGCTTTTTTGTTGTCAAGGTTAGAACTTGCTGTTTTCCTTTTATCCTACTAGATTCGTCCGCATTATCATGACAAATAGTAGCAGCACATGGTCAGTTCTGTTGCTTCTGCACAAAGTGATAACTAAAGGACTGAGCAAGACCAGAATAGTTTTCAAGAAGGCACCACACTATATTACAAACATCAGAGACCATAATGTCTAAGGTGATAGTTCATTTAAAAAGTGCTAAATGCTAGGCAAAGATTAGGCTGCCCAAGAGTTAATTTTTCTCTAGTAATATTGTGATTGATTTTTTTTGTAATGATTTTGTGCTTGCAGTCATGCCACATACCTTGTAAGTCTTTCTGCTCATTACCTCACCTATTAGTCAAGAAATAGCAAGCACTACCTGACTGAGATTTTGTAGAGTTTGGTTCAATAATTCTATATATTCTGACAAAGCAATACTAGTGACTAAATGTACCTCCATGAGTTATATTTTAATCAGCCTATATGATGACCTTATTTATATATAGCCAAAACTCAAGTCAAGGTCAGTATACCGTCCAGTTACAGCAAGGGCTATGAAGCTGCAAAGCTTGCCAGCTGACATGGGTAGAAGATTATCTAGAGCACAGTCAGAGTTAGCTGGAAGTAGTGAGTCCTTGGGAGTGACTCATGAGATTGGTGCATCCTGAGGCATGGGGTTAGGTGTGTGCTGGGAAAAAGGCAGAAGTGACTTTCTGAGGGAGGAAACTAAAAGGTGCGTACAAGTGGAAAGGAGGGAAAAAGCACTGAGTGACTCTGGGGAAACAACTAAATGCGTGGGAGGATTACCAGAGCCTAGAGGTTTATCAGGTTGGATGTAAACAGGAGCTTGATATCTAGAAGATGAGACTGAGGAGGGAGAGGCCTTTCTCCCCCTTTTTATTGCCTCCTACACTTTCCCTACTATGAAAATGCTGTGTAGAAGCACAAAGAGACAGCAACACTGTTGCCCTGTGGGGTCAGGCCAACTCTCAGGATCTCAATATTGTGCTGTTAGACAGGAGGGTGTGACAAAATTGCACATATACAAACACAAATCAATTAAGTGCATTCACACACATACTACCAGCTCAGGCACATACACATCCAAGCCAGCCTAGGCACATGCATACTTATCACCAATTCAAGCACATACACTATACATCCCAAAAGTTAGACACAGATCACTAAATCATATATCATGCACACAATGACATATATATATATATATATATATACACACACACACACACGCGCGCGTGCACACTAGTTTACACATGTACAATTCACCTATACATACACACAGGTAAGTTCCTAACTTGGATGGTACAATGTGTATGTGTGTGCTTGGGGTACCTGGGATACTTGGGGGAAGGTTCAGGTGAGAGACAGAGTTAAAGTACAGAAAGTGAAAGTTACAAGAACTGGGATTAGAACCAGTGGACTACAGAGAAACTGGCTGAGGAACTGAGGCTTGGGGTTACTTAAGGTAGACTGGGGCTGGAAACTGAGGCAGACAGCTGAGATATTGTTGGTGGGGCAGTTAAATGGTGGCAAGGACAAGACAGCCAGGAAAGAAACTGAGGCAGAAACCTGGTTGTTCAGGGGAAAAGGAAAAAGCAGTGGGGATAAGACAGCAGCAAAGAAACAGGGGGTTTGGAGGCAGAGAGGAGCTCAGGACAGGTGTTGGAGGTGGCAGTGAGCTAGAAGCAGGAAAGGGAGCAATGAGACAGAAATCAGAGGAGAGAGGAGCAGAGATTGGAGCAGGGCCAAACCATAGTAAAGCAAAACCCAACTTGGGGTCCAAATAACAGTTTTATTACACAAACAACACACTACACAGCCCCATGAAGTTATTGGTTCACACGCACACATGCACTCACAATGGCAGCAGGAGAAAAAGACTCAGTGGAAGGGCTGGAGTCCAAGTAGGGAAAAGAAGCAGAGTTCAAGTCATTGGTTGAGGAGGGGATAGGAGGTGATATCTACCTATCCAGGCTGGAAAGGGGTCCTTGTCCAGTAGGCGTTGTCCAGAGGGGGGTCGCCAGCAGGGCCTCTGGTTGGATAGGTGGTATGGCATGGTGCTGGTCCAGATGGAGAGGGCATCCCCCTGGGTCTGTCTTCACTGCCCCTTTTTATAGGGGCAGACCTTGTGTGACCCTAGTGACTGGAGGCATGCCCAGGCAAGGGTCAGCCCCTGGTATACTGAGCATGTGTGCTCCATGCAGGGATGTGCAGTTTTGGGTGTCTCTAATGGTGGAGTACAATGGTAGAGTTGCTGGTTCTGCAAAGTCTTTTGTCTTTCAAATGCTGGATTCTTGTCTCTGTTCCTGGGTGAGGTCCGTAGTGCCTGGATTAATCAATGTGAGATGATGGCCTGGTTGTTACAGGCCATTCAGTAGAGGCCTGCTACCAATGTATTTCAATCATTCCCACTCACTCTCATTCATCCAGGAGCCAATTTACATGGGAGGGGCATATGAATCATACAGTTGCAACACTGGAGATGCCTGGGCAGAGGACACAAGATGGAGGCTTGACATACAAAATGGAAACATGACATGACTTACGCTAACTTACATATATAGGCCTAAAACAGTAATCACACAATATAAAAGCAGTACAAACATAATAATTATCACTTATAAAAGAGCGGGTATCAGTATCAAAATATCAGGGAACTTATTTGCAAAAAGGAGAGAAAAATAAAACTTACTACCTAAAATAAAATGTTAAAGCTTATCCTACATCTTAGCTTATTTATACTTATCTATAGGGAATAGAGAGGGAGAGAAATGGTTGGGGATGGGGAGGGAAGGCATTTTAAAATAAATTAAAAAAAAGAAAAAATGGGGGTTTTGCTACAACAGCACATAGCAACCTCTCTTATTGCAGGCTGTGCGCCATAACAATGTCTGGTGCTCATATAGCTTTGTGATATCTTTGCTACGTTGTGCAACTATTATATAAAAGAGCTGCAAACTCACAGTAGTTAAATGCCATTTGGCATTCTTAGAATGAAAGGTCTGATCCGGAGAAGTATTCAAAATGTGGACACTACCTACTTTAGTTTGGATATTGATACTGGACTCTCACAGAATCTCAGTGAGTGATCTATTGTTCAGTATTGTCATATTAAGCACGGTTTCTTTAAATGTTGTAATGTGGTGTGCTTACCCAGTCCCCATGGCAATTACAGACATTCAAAAAGCACTCAAATGCCCCTTAAAGCACTATAAGTTAGAGCAGGAGCAAATCCAACAGATGTTCAGTGTTCGGTGGGGCCAAGGCCAACAAGCAGCAGTATTCCTACACACCTCCCAGGAGGCTGCCAGAGTTGTCCCTCTCCCACCCCCCATTCCCTGCCCACCAGCTGGAGACTGTCCACAGTGGCTGGGAGGAATATGGGTGGACTCTGTTCCCCTACCGCTCACCCAGCCATGCAGAGGAGACAGAGCCTTTCTGTGGTATAGACATTTGATAAAGTGGTGTGACCTAAAGCACGTATGTCTGATATTATATACATCCAGGGTTAACTTGAGTGAGATCTATCATTTTTAAAGGGCTTTGTGTGCTGTGAAGTTCTCTTCTTTTACAGCTGTAGAGTGCTTTCTGTGCACCTAACATGTGGTAAGCATAAGATCTGTACTTATTAGGAACTTATCACTGTCTCTATTTTATAGAACTGAAAGGAAATGACCTACAGAAGATAAAACTTTAAGTGCCAAAGAGATCTAGCTCCTAAGTCTACTCCACCCCAGTAAAGGTTTGCAGATATAGTTATACTTGAAAGCCCTTCTACTGTAGTCAGTCTATACCAGTGCGTTCTTGCTACTACAGCATATAAGAGTTCCCTCTAACAAACTAATCTATACCAACAAAAGTATTTTGGTGGAATAACAGTTCATATGCTAGGGTTTCTGCCAGCATAAAAAAGGCAGTAAAAAAATCCAACCCACTAATTTAATATTTGGTTGGATCTATCCTAAATCACTTTGCAAATGGGAATTAAAAGCCTGTCTCATCGATAGTTTCGAAAATGTCATCTCCAGGATTAAATAATTTGTCCAAGGCCACACAGAAAGCCTACACCACAGCTGAAAAGGAACAAGGATATGTTTTTTGTCATTCTAGTGCCAGAAAATCATCCCCACTTCTTATTTTGCAAATTCTGCTGCCCAGGAACCCAGAATGTACAAAAGAATGGCAAAACTAAAATAAGCATCCTTCTAGAACTGACCTTCATGAGCTAAACATAAGGCCCCATGTTGATTTTTATTTTCTATAAACAAGTTAGCGTTTCTTATGTTGAAACTATTGAAGCAGACTTAGGCCATGTACGGGAGTTGCAATTCTACCAAAAGAACTGCCATTATCCCTTCAGAAGTGACAAGCATTCATTGATTTTCACCTGAGAAAAACATGCCCCTTGCAGGAGAAAGAACTTCCAGGTATCAATCTGAAAAATCTCCCAACCTCTCTTGCAAGAAGGAACCCTTATACCTTTCTCTCCAAGTCAGATCCAGGATGGAAGGGCAATGGGAGGAACTATTCCCACCCCTTCCCCAGACAAGGGACTGCCTGGACTAGGGAACAAACTGGGGCTTTGCCCTACTACTCCCTCTGCTTCTGGGTGATCTGTGAACACCCAAGCATGGGGCTGAAAGGTGCCAGTTTTGAACATTCTGTACAGGAGATATTCTCAAAGGACAACAGTTAAAGAGATGCACAGTGGCAGTCCTACTGCTTTAGCTCACTTTGGAAGAGCCCCTGTGTCTGTTGGGGGTCCGCAATGTAGGTACGGGGCTTTGCTCCACTACTCCAGTCCCTCAGGACATGGGATGGAGCAGCTTCTGTTCCCCAAACCAATCCCTGGTCTGAGGCGGATGCAGAAAATAAGTGACAGAGGCTGGAAACCTGCACTACTCCCTCTCCTGGAACAATTTCCAGTGGTGCCAATGTCTCAGAAATTTCCACTGTTAAAAATGAACACCTGTTCAAGACTGGCAGTCGTCATGCTGTATGTGAGATGCTAGCGCATTTATCAGTTTCATCTTCAATACTTGAGACTTTTTTTAATGCTAATATGTAGGAAATCTTGAAGCTGTGGAGAATAACCTGCACTTCAAAAAGGCTGTTCAGGTACAGAAGTTGGGGTTAGAGTAAAGGCGTTGAACATTTCAAGCAATATTTTTCAGGATTATTCAAACTCCTGCCTTATTTTAATGCAGATTTTTTTTTAATGTTAAAAAATAGTTGAATGACAAACAGGAAACAACTCATGCAGCTACTATGGAATTTAGGATGTATTCTGTGCAAACTCTGGTCCTTTCTCAAAGAATGCTACAATGAATCACTTGGGTAAAGAACAGCTGCACGAGACTCATCTGGCATAATAGAGTTCATAAATCCAGGTGCAACAACATAAAGAATTAACATGAAGTAGTAAAAAATATATTGTTACTTTGAATTGTCTGTTTTCCTTGCAAGGCAAGTCAGTTGCTCCAGAACTGAAAAGTGTATCTGAAAACAGACTGACCAAGGAAATCCACATTGCCATAAAAATTTCACAAGTTCCAAGATAAGAAGTGGATGCTATGCCTGTGTAATCACTTACATGAAAAGAAAGGCCATGCTGCATTTTTACTAATCTCTAATCTTGTGCTCAGAGGATACAGCACTAAACTGTTTTCCCATCTGTTCCTGTTTTCCCCTGATAACATCCTTAAATTCTCACAGATGGAGTTACAAGTTACATGAGGACTAGCATAAGATAAGATCTGCCTTTTAAAGACAATGGATCCAGGGGAAAAAATATAAATACAACAGTATTATTATTTTACAGCTTCTTAAACCAGGTGCTAGTTCTCACTGTGCTGAGACACAAGAATATTAACTTTACTTCTCTTCTCTGCAATTATTAAACACGATGGTCTGTTTTTGTTTTGCTTTTCATTTTCCTTTGAATGCAATTGCTACTATCAATGACATAGCAAGAAAATATGACTTCATACTAAAATACAATGGACTTCCTATGCATTGATATATTACATCCACATGGTCACATGGGGAACAAAAGCTACTGTCACTCTTACAATACAAAATACTAAAAATAGTAAATAACGTATTACTGTTTACAGTAAAGTATTACCAGCAGTGGTTGCTGAATGAACTGCCAATTGGTTGCTCTTTATCCAAAGTCATTGCAAATAACTGGAACTCTATATGGTTTACAGTTAAAAAGGGGAATGCAAATATGGTATGTTTCTTTTAATTGGATCTATAGAAATAGTAAAAGGAAGATGGAGATTTCAATAGTCTTATTCAAACAAGGTTCAGATTGCATTTTTCCCTCTCATGACAGCTTGAGCCCTCCAAAGAAAGAATATCATTGAATATGCTATTTGGCATATTCACCTAGGAAATGGGAGACTTGGGTTAATTTTTTGCTGATAGGGTCACTGGTATTCTAGATGAATGCTCTATCTCTGACATATTATATAAAAAGGGTGGAAGAGGTGATTTCATTTGAATCTTAACTTTCATTCTATTAAGTAGTAAGGTTTTAATCCTTGCAGTTATGAATTAAACCTTGAAAACCTTACACCACACAGGTTCTAAAATAGTATATCTTTATTTGGGGATCTTGACTCCTGAACACTTGGCAATATCAGCGCTCCATATATTATATTACTGGCATGTACATGTTGCCATGACAATACACCGAGGCCAGCACAGCTGTTTTGACTGTGAAACAGCTATATCAAAATGAAACAAAAGGCTTTGAAACAAAATGAGGGTACTCAAAACATTTCAAAAAAGTTTTAAGTTTTGAAGCTGGGCCTGCTCAGCTTCAGCGCCAGTCCCAGCTGGCAGCAGCAGCCTGCTGCCATCCCATGTGTAGATCCAAGAGCCTGTGCCCCTGGAGAAAAGTCTGGCATAGCTCCCTAACCCTCCTGGGGGGCATGGACCTCCAGATCTGTGCATGGGATGGAAGCATGCTGCCATTCCTGGCTGGAGCCAGTGACAGCAGTAGTCTTCCCAGCACTTGGCTCAGGCTATGCCAAGTGCCAGTCCCACCCGGTAGCAACAGACTCCTGTCATCCAGGGGCCTGCACTCCTGGGAGGAGTCCAGCACAGCCTCACTGTCCTCCCGGGGGTATAGTGCCCTGGATCTGCATGCAGAATGACAGGAGGCTGCTGCTGCCGCCTGAGACCAGTGCTGGGCGCAGCTCACACCCAGTGCCAGGAAGATTGCTGCTGCCGCCATTTTGTTTTGTTTTACAAATCTGAAAGACACACATTTAACTATAATGACTACAGGATAATGAAACACTGTTCTTACTCTACAGGTGAATACATTTTCAGAATTAAAAACTGAAATATTTTCATGGCAGGTTTTTCTTCTCCAGGAGAAGCATACACACCAACTGAAAATTAGCACAATGCAGCTGCCATAGTCAAGCTGGTTCTGCCTGATTTGCTAGGGACTGCTATGGTAGAAGTTAAGTAACTAGATTTATATAGTTGAGACTCCCTACCCACTAGAAGTATTCTTAGTCGGATAGAAAATGCTAGAGCCTAGAGATGAATGCAGGCAAAGCAATGCAATGGAGCTGATATAGGGCAATAAACCCGCACTATATATTTGTTATTTAAGTAGTTCCAAGGTTTATCTTTAAAATTAAAAGTGAATATGAAGAGACCAAATGACTAATACAAAATGATTCCAGATTTTTGGGTGATCCTAGTGTGAGCCTATGGCACTAGGATATAAGTATATATATTTTTAGAAGGAAGTTTCCAAACACTGCATTAATATTAAAATACTGTGTTTACATGATTCCCATACTTCACTTTAAGACTTTTTTTTTTTAAAAGCAACTGATACCACTTAGATGAATTACTGTGTATTTTAAGTATATGGTTAGGAGCAATTTAATATATTCACAGGAAAAGCAGTGAGGAGAACATTGAGTTACTGATGTAAACTGTAAAATTAAAGTTCTTTTTCTTAGGTTAAAAAAATAAGTGGATATAAATTGCAATGTCACAAGCATTCTATTTCCATGACAACTCAATTGTATTTTTTTTTGGATAAAGAAAGTTCTGATAAAGCAGGCTAGGAAAAAATAAGGGCACTTTTAGAGTTACAATTTTTAACATTTCATAACCATCTCAAATAAGCAGTATTTTCAATAGACCGGATAGCTTATCATTGGCAAATTCATAGAATCATAGAAAATGAGGCTTGGAAGGGACCTCAGGAGGTCATCTAGTCCAAACTCCTGCTCAAAGCAGGACCATCCCCAACTGGAGCATCCCAGCCAGGGCTTTGTTGAGCCAGGCCTTAAAAACTTCCAAGGATGGAGATATCTCTCTAGGTTACTTATTCCAGGGCTTTACCATCCTTCTGGTGAGGAAGCTTTTCCTAATATCCAACCTAAACCTCCCTTGCTGCAACTTGAGACCATTGTTCTTTGCTCTGTCATCTGCCACCACTGAGAGTAATCTAGCTCTATCTTCTTTAGAACTACCCTTAAGGTAGTTGAAGGCTATTATTAAATCCCCTCTCAATCTTCTCTGGACTAAATAAGCCCAGTTCCCTCAGCCTCTCTTCCTAAGTCACATGCCTCAGCTCCTTCACCATTTTCATGGTCCTTTACTACACTGGACTCTCTCCAATTTATCCATATCATTTCTGTCCTGGGGGGCCCTAAATTGGACACAGTATTTCAGATGCAATTTCACAATGCCAAATAGAGAGGAAGAATAATTTTGTGATCTGCTGACAATACTCCTACTAATGCAGACCAATATATCGTTAGCCTTCTTGGCAATAAGTGCACACTGGTGGCTAATATTCAGCTTACAGTCCAGTGCAACTTCCAGGTCCTTTTCTGCAGAGCTGCTGCTTAGCCAGTCAGTCTCCAGCCTGCACCAGTGCATAGGATTGTTCTATCCTAAGTGCAGGACTTTGCATTAGCCCTACCCTCCAACATATCTACTACTCCCCACACCTAGATGTCTTTTGTAAACTTACTGAGGGTGCACTCCATCCTATCTTTCACACCATTGATGAAGATATGGATCAAAGCCAGCCCTAAGACTGGCCCCTAGGGTACTCCACTTGATATTGGCTGCCAACCAGACCTCGAGCCATTGACTCTAAGCTTGACAATCCAGCCAGTTTTCTGTCTACCTTACAGTCCATTCATCCAACCCATACTTCGTTAGATTGCATCTGGGAATGTTTTGGGAGACAGTATCAAGAGGCTTGATAAGAGCAAGGTATATCACATCTGCTTATCTTCCTGTATCCACAGAGCCAGTTATCTCATCGTAGAAGGCAATCAGCAGCTGCACAGCAGTCTCTGCCTTCTGGTACTGCTTTGAAACATATAGCCAATTGCTCTGCAGGTAAGAAACAGCTGAGACCTATCCAAATCAGATCTAATAATCTGCTTCTTTCATGCACTTAATGAAGTTTTAGGAAGCTGCTGAGCATTTTCATTACAGCCTCTTCTGTCAAGCTGGCAATAATTGTCCCCTTAGTTTTCACGTCCTTGTCAATGTGCTAACTGAAGCAAATCAAACTGAAGCTGAATTCATCTAGCATGCCCTAGAAGTAGCAAATATTTGTTTGAAGGATTCCATGAAAGTGAGAAAATTTCTATACCAGAAGGCAGAATTCCACCAGCAGTATTTCCATAATATTTACCACTGAAATAAAGGGAAATACCACTCAGTTCAAAAGCAACTGAACAGACAATAAAAACAAGGAATGGCAGAATTATGCTCTGTCAATTTAGATTATGCATAAAGTATTCTAACCTCTGATCTCAAACCTTTTCATCTGCCATTTCTGTCCACAGTGGAAGACAAATAAGACTACCCAGGTGAGCCATTTGTTGAGGCAGCTGGTGGGGAAGGAGGAGGAGGTATTTAACAATTAATTCTGGGAAAGAAAACTTTCGGGAATGTCATCTTATCTTATAAGATGTGTAAGATGCATAAGCTAGTTAACTTCTACAACACCTGTCCCTACCAAATCAGTTTACATTTACAGCGTAAGATCACATTATAATTCCTTTGGGCAGGAATCACATCCTAAAATGTTTTGATAAAATTTGTACCTCTGGGCCCTTCTGCAGGAGAGGCAAACCACAACTCACAATCAATGAACAAATATCTATTTTGTATTAAATTCCGTGATTTCAGTTGAGTTACTTCTGACTTGTATCAGTATAAATGAAGAGAATCACATTCTAGTGTTTTTCTATTGGATTAAGGAAGACAGCCACCATCCTTGACACTGCCAGATTGCAGGATAGAACAAAGAAGGGGACTTGGTTTGCAGGATTTTATCCACTGGCCACGAAAAGAAGGGATACCATGTGTAAAAAAATGTTTTGAGGTGCAAGTGGGCTTCTTCCTTGTTGGTTTAACAAGTACAAATAACATGAAAAATACTGTTGGACCCCCTAAGAGTCACATTCTATCTTTCTTACTGCTTGGCACTTCAATTAATGGTTCCAGTCAATTCTGAGGGCTTGCTATTCAGATATTTTCCACTACATCAATCCATAAAGATTGGAACACTTTAGGCACATCTATACATGCAATTAATGCAGATGAATAAACTCCAGAGCTTATTGCTACAGAGTTTTTTTGCTCCCAGGCACATTGTTTGAGCACGCACCCCAGAGCAATACACTCTGAAGTATATTGCTCTGGAGTTTATTTGTGCACAGCCCATGGAGCCCAGTTGGAGCAGTCTGAGTTAGCAGAGGACCCAGGGGGTCAACCTGCCTGCCTAAGGCTGCTTTGACTAGGCTCCATGTGCTGCAGAGGGGCTGACTAGGGCACATAGTGCCTCAATGTGGAGCTTGCCAGTAGGCTGCCTCCACACTGAAGCACCCTGTGCCCTGGACAGCTTCCCCTTTGCTGTCATGTAAAGATAGGGAAGCATCCAGCTGCTCTCCTGTCACATGCTGCAGAGCAGCCCAAGGCTGGCCTGTCAGCTAGCCCCATACTGAAGCATCCTGTGCCCCAGCCAGCTGGAGCAGCATCTACATGTGTGCTGCTGTATACACAAACAACTCTGATGCAGGGTAGTTCCTGTATTGTACAAGACTACCCAGCTGCAGAGTTACTTTGTTTTGTGCACCCTAATAGGGGTTTACATGTAGACACCAAGACACTTGCTGCACAAGTAATTAGTCAACTGCACAGTAAATGTTTCAAGTAGATGTACCCTATCAGTATCTACATAATACTGCAGTACTCTGTACAGGGCTGCAGGCTGAGAAACTACAAAATGGGCCTTCTAAGGGGCATGTTATGATTGAATGTCTGGCATTTAAAAACACACATGACTCTAGATTCAAGTATCAGAAGCAAGGGACTATTTGGTGACTACTGGGAGAAGGGCAGCCTTTAACTGCATCTCTATACTATGTTGGACTACACTTGGGAGCACTGTGAAAAAAATGCCTCACCCATGAATTTGTACTCTGTAGTCTCAAGAAAATATCACATAGTTGCCATTAGTGTGGCACTGGGAAGCTCTATAGTAGGATCCAGCAACATTACTCCACTATGCATGCCCAAGCCTGAGGGTGCCAATGAATATGTACAAACCAACTGCAAACAACTCCATGACAATTTTAGTACTTACTCTGTATGGAGCGATAATAAGTAGGCTGTAGGCCGCTTGCATTCTTATGGTAGTAAGTCCCTTATATTGTACAAAGTGGTACAGGTATGTCCATAGGGTGTTTCTTGTTATAGGTTATGGCCACTAGACAAATACAACACTTGTTTCCTGCCTTACTTAATTCTGCATTTTAAATTACATGTTTAGAGTTATTACTGAGGTAAGGGAAAACACATGATCATCAAGTGAATGTTTACAGTGTAGATCAATCACCAACATGGAAAGGGACATATTATAATTTTAGTTAAAGATAGGATATTGGGACTACAAAAGTAAAGCTATACATTATAACTACTATAGGAATTTTACACAAAGGTCAAGGACAGAATAAGTGAGCTCACATTCTGCAGAACATGAATTATAAGCAAAGAAATAGAAACCTGACATCCTTAGTGTAGATAAAATGACTCAAGAGTAACATCCTCCTTGCAAATCCCCATTGCACTCTCTTTATTTAAATCAAGCAATGACTAGGAAGAGGCACAGGAAACTTATTTCAATCTGTACAATGAAATTTGTGGTTTGTTTTATGATGCACAGAACCTGTTAGATTTGGGCATTAAACTGAAGTCCAAGGAAGAGTAATGAACTATAAATAAGATATACAGTCCTCAGAAATTGTTAGATGCTTACTTGTAAAATGACAAGTTGGCATTTCATTTTTCCATTGGAGTGCAAGGAGCCATAAGGATTAGGACAAGTAAAAATATACTCTGAAACTAAGCTGATGTGATCTGGAGCTCAAACCAGATACAAATTAGTTATCTCAGGATGCTAGAAAAATGAGCAGTCAGGAACATTAAACATTTCTACTATATGAACTTTGTTCTTCAAAATTGCAGTCACCAGGAAAAAAAACATACCTCAGCCTAGCCTCTTCCTGAGAACATTTCATGCTATACCTACCTCTGTATAAGTGTACGAAGCCCAGTAAATAGTTTAGAACAAAACATATAGACGATAAATTCTGTAGATCAAATGCATAGAGCAACAACTATTGCAAAAAATGATCTTCAGTGTCAGTTTATGTACAAGCATTCCCCACAGTCAGCATCTGGGGTCTAACTCGCCTTCGTTGCTTGCAAACTACTGGGATTAAACATGTATTTATTTAGCATATGTGGCTTTGGCATATTGTTTCAGCCATTTTAAGGCAATGATATCACCAGTGTGATGAGATGAAGGCCACCAGGCAGCACAGTAAATGGACCCAAGTCAATAATGCGGGGCATGAAGTAATGTTGTCCCATTTACTTTGGTGTATACAGTCATTTTCTACAACCTAGGGTTGGGGGAAGGGAATGGTGTTGAGGGAAAGGGATGAGAAATAGTATAGCCCCAAGGCTGAGCCACTGGGCTTTCCCAGCTCCAGGGTTGGGCTGAAGCTGTATGTAAGCATTCACAAGACGAGGTTAGCCCCTTCATAGATCAGGTTAACCCATTCTTGATCTGAATTAGTGCATATACTCAGGTTAGCCAACTTAGATCAGTCTCACCATTTTGGGGTGATTTAAATACTCTGCACACTTGTACCATAGGGCATTTAGATCCCCCAAACCCTGGTTAGTTAGATTTAAATATAAACCTGTACACACTCTGTAATATTCAATTCATATGCAGCTACACAAAATTTATGCAGACCAGGATTCTTAAAAAACATATACACTGTAAAGGTAGCTGTGGGAACTGCTAAAGACTGAAATGCAATGTTCATTATCCCCCCTGTTATGATTATGATTATTTTATGTTTATAATGTCAAACTGTTTAATCAAGGTGAAATTTCCTTGATTGGGTTCCGCTCCATAGCCATTTCACTTTGAAAGTTTGAGCAACATCCATTCAAATGTCTTTGAATTCTGTACGGGTTTTTAAAAAACCATGGGTACAAAACCACATACTCATTTCATATGTTATAGATATAAGTTTGAAAGAAATTTTATGGAAACAATAAACACATTTTATATTGATATAAATTTTGAGGAACGGGGCTAAAATAGATCAGGTATTTTAGTGGTGTTCAAAACTCACAACATCATTTAGGATTCGTGTCTGTCTCTAAATTTATTCAGACATTTTATGTTATGCTAATGCAAATACAGATTTTTGAAGATCTTTGCAAGTTCTTAATATGCTACATATTGCATTACTGTTTTAATCTTTCTGCTGTGGATCAATGAAGAGCTTATCAAACATTAGACCCAATACCTAGTTCTGTGTCCCCCAACTGAGGTATAAGTAAGTTGGTAAAAGGTAGCAAAAAAGGAGCACCACAAGGATGTGTCAATTCAGTTACATTTACTATCAGTGGCATATATACATTACAG
The DNA here is from genome assembly GCA_030014935.1 of Caiman crocodilus. Taxonomy (NCBI): domain Eukaryota; kingdom Metazoa; phylum Chordata; order Crocodylia; family Alligatoridae; genus Caiman; species Caiman crocodilus. The sequence continues at coordinate 50,898,207 of JAGPOW010003316.1, read as the reverse complement.
AAAATCTCATAGGCCTTGATCTGGAGAAAGTGGCTTACCATTATTGTTCTGTGCATATAGAAGTTATCATTATCATCATCATCATCATTACTACTACTACTATCATTTCTGCTACTGCTATTACAAGTATTACTATTTTTGTTCCCTTACTCTAAATCTTCTTAGTAGTCAGCTGGCTGCCATACTTGGATGGATGACAAAGCTTTTTCTCAGAAGCCACAGCCAATCCATCCTGGCAGGTACAAAACAGCTAGAAAAAAAATCATATTCCCAAACATCAGAGCTGATTTTTGCAAAGAGTGCAGCAGCTAACAGCATCATTCAAAGATTTGACAAACTTATTGTACACCTCACTTAACCAACAGCAAAGAGGCAATGTCTCCAACATTACAAATGTTATGTCTGATTCCACATGTTTGTGCCTCTGCTATTGTTGTGATGCAAATGGTGCTGGAAACCTGGTGGGGCAGATTTAATATACAAGTTAACTGACTACGTTGTAATTGGCATGTTTTTCTTTACTCCACAGAGCAAAGCTAATGGTATTAGTTTAGGGTAGATGTGATTATTTTTGCTGAGATTCTCTCATAAGGCAGATTTAAGATGTTAATCATAGTACTGAATCAAAGTAAACTAGATTCAATACAGCTATGCTTTGTTTGAATAAACACATTTTTGGAGTACACATTCTAGTAATAAAACTGTTACTTTTGTATTTCTTTAGTGTGTCTATAAAATTATGTACACACATACAGCTTCTTAATAAACTCAGAGGTTTTATTTTACATCTTTGTCTAAGCTTAACCAATTTTTCACTGAAAGAGGAATTAGTTTAGCAAATTCAGATATGGTTTTCATTAAAATAAGATTAAATGAATGATCTGAGATTGTGCATCAATACAATTTATCTAAATAGGAATTCAGCAGTATCAGATTCCACAATAATAGGCTCTTATTTTATTGCTTATTTACACTGAAGAAAATGGAAGACATCTATTAAAAGGATATAGTCTCATTTTCTTGTGGTCAGAAGCATGTTAACTCTGATCTCAATCCTTTCCGTTTCTCTTCTCTGAACAATGCTCTCAGATGCTGCTGATACATGACTATGGCATTCAAACGCATATTAAAGTTATTTACCAAGTTGTCGAAGGCAGATAGAGTCTAGAGTGCACTTCCCAGAATGTAGTGCTATTAGAAACTCCAGTTATAAAGTCATTTCCTCTAGTTTAATCAGAATCCTGAAATCTTTTGGATGGCATTGTGTAAGTAGAACAAAATATTAAAGAACATCCTCCCTGCTTCCCTCAGTAACTAACTCTATTTCCCAAAGGAGAGCAGTGTTCAAGATGCACAAAAATGAAGTTAGAGGATTACAATCTGACCTTGAAAGAACAACTAGGAGCAGAATACTGCCACATTTCCATTTGAACTTCAATTAAAAAAACACACACACGTAAAGGAAAGGTTTTTCAGCATACAACTGATTTTTTTTTTTTTTTTTGCTAAATGTTGCTTCACCCCCTTCTGAACTGTTCAGTGGAAATATTATCATCTTATTCCATTCACTCAGATATAACTGATATGTATTGAAAGAAGAAAACTGCTTTCCTTCTTCCTTCTGAAATGGCTTTATCAGATGTTAAAGAAGAACTATCTAGGAAAAAAAGAAAAAACCTACAAACAAATGAAGACTTACAGATTGAATGTAAAAATCATTCATCTAAACACCAAGCCCCTAACAGTGATGCAACATGTCTGAGACATATGGGTCTGAGCTCTGGTCTGATACTTTCACACAGTGATGCAAACAAATGAAAAAAACTCCACACAGACACACAGTGAAAAAACAAATCTTTTACTCAATTGTGACCCTTCTATTCAATTCTCATAGTGTTAGAAGCCATTTTCGCATTAATTTAATTCTGAGCATCTCTTTCCCTCATGCTTACATACATCTGTACATGCTTTATCAACATTCAAGGAGAACTGGTTACGTGATACATGCTTGTTACTGTTCTCTCTTCATAATGCTTTATGTATTTAAAAAAGGTAAAACCTGCCAAAAAGCTAAAAGCAAAATGACCCTTTGTAAAAACATACCTCTTTGACGATGCCCGTGACTACATTTACTCTGGTTTGAGGGAATATAAAAATATCCTTTATCATTACCTCTGGGATTCCCAGTGCTTCCTGTTTCCAAGAGTCTGTTTTTGTAATGCAAGCTATTCAGGGAAGAGTTTGTCTGTATTTGTGTGTGTGTGAAACAAGTCCAAGGAAACTGTTACAAGTGAACAAAAATAAATGTTGATAACAAAAAGGGAGTCCTGACCTCAAGATTACTGACCAGCTAGTGAGGGTTTGTTGTGATTGAAGAACTGAGAGATAAGAAGGATTTCAGAGTGTGTGCAGAAGGTCCACAAATCTGGGATGCCAGGTTGGAAGATTCCTTCAGAATCTCTCCATCTCTAGTCAGTTTCCCCACTAAAATCAACACTGCAACAGACACGTGCACATGTGCATGCACATGCACATACATACACACTGCCCTGATGTAACTGTCTTTATAGGAAATTAGGGAACAGCAATCTTTCATACCTTACTTACAACATAATGGATGGCAGAAAAGATAACTCGTTTGGAAAGGAGGGAAACTATGAGGCCAGGCCAACAACTATAATTCAGATAATCTGGATATGGAGAAGCAAAATAATTACCCAGCCCCAAAAGAACGCATCTTGATAGCAAAGGCATGCCTTCTTTTGTTGCTGCCAGCCTAAAGGTTCCAAGGCAAAAACGTTTTTAGTGACAGACATACAAACATTTACAAAGTATGAGTTAGATGAAGAGAGGGGAGAAAGGTACGCATATACTATATATAGTCTTTGAGAAAATTGGTCAAAATGGCCCTCGCAACACATGAGAAAGGCTCAAACAGGCAAAGAGAATCTTACCAAAATAGTATAGAAAGGTCCTAAATTTGATTCAATCAGATTATGAAGTAAAGACAAAATACCAAAATTTTGCGGATGCAAAAACCACTCTATAGAGTAATGCATGTTCAAAGAAATACAACTAGCTGAAAACCAGACCAATATAGACTTTTTAAAATTGTGCATTGACTATCTCATGTATCTTCAGTCCAGTTCAAGCAGTTTAACTAATCTTTCTATTGGCTAGTAAGTGCACAAGTGCTTTGGATATGCATGTGCATATGCAGATATGAAACCCTTATCTACATAATAGTTAAAATATTCTTCCGGTGTGCACAGGAGTGTGTTGATAATGCTCAGAAAGACATTGTTCATGGGGTTTGTGGGACTTTAATTTGCATGCGCACTGTAAATGTGTGGAATTTTTACATCTATTATCTTCTGCTCTAAACAGATTCAACTAACGTCATGATTAAAACATTTGAGTATCTGTGCCTACAATTACTGCTGTCTTAACAGTGTCTGAACTGTGTGTACCAACAATTGTGCAACTGGAGGGACTTAGAAGAAAACTGTTAGTGTAGACATCACTCCCTGTCTATTGTTCTTAAGACATTATTTTTCCATTTGCACATTTTGTATATTTTTACCTTTATTCTCTGCCCCCCAAAAATCCTGTCGGGATTTTCCTCTCCTCTCCTACTCTTTTATTTTCTATTTTTGCTCACCTACAATTTTTGGTTCATGTCATGTAAGCTTACTACTCACTCAACAACTATTCGAAATTTGTTTAAAATATTAATTATTTTAAAGCAAATTTAACATTGTAATTATTGCTAGTGTGTTACAGCCAAATGTTCACATTTACTATGGCTGCCTAATGGGAAAAAATAAAGATTTAATTAAAAAGCTAAGATACAAACCATTTTCTAGATTAGCTTTTTATACCTGAAAACTATGGAATGGGTGATCTGCTTTCTGGTTTGCTTTTGAGTATAATAGAGAGCACAGTGGTAATTTAAAAGTACTTCAGGTTTTCTCTTTGTGCACTGGGATTTTTCATTTCATAGATCATTTACGACTTGCTGCAGTGATTTCATAGTCTTAGTATATGCCCTTATTGCAAAAGAAATTTTTTTTTCTCTAAAATCTGTGCTACTATCATGGTCATTCACTGAGGGAGCAGGGAACATTGACCTAACCCTTGAAACTGATGAATATATTTTTAAACCTTGAGCACAAGAGTCCTATTGACAATCAACACATACAGGTCCACAGAAACTCTTATCAGAGGTTGCTTTATGATCAACAACAAAGTGATTGGCATGTTTGGAAGTACATGTAATACTAGAAAATATATATATTTTCAAAATCCTGCAGCGCAGAATAATTACAACAGTCTTCTAACCTGATCCTCAACTAGGATAAATCAGTATAAATCCATTGTGATCAATGCAACTGTGTTGATTTATATGAATCGAATTCCTGACCATCTGCACAGCAAAGTGATGCTGTTCGCTATAACAGATCATATACAAATATGCTATAACTGCACACTGTTCACGCCCTCATACAAATTCATTGTCACAAGGTAATATTGTAAACACTGAGTTGTGTTCTAGATGTGGGACTAACTTAGAAAAAGCGGAAATGTCCCCAAGACATTCAGGATGCGCATCAGTTCTATACTGTAATATGAAAAAATAGATTTTACCAGCATGTGGAATATTTTTTTCATACCCATTCTTCCATAGTTCTAGCCACCCTAAATCACCAGATGTTTCTTTAGAGCAAAATAGGAAGGAAAAAAGCTCCTTTGTGGATGGACTGTTATTTTGGATATCAATAGACCAAATTAATTCTGACTTGGTTGCACCTAGTGCCTCAAATACATCAGTATACAAACAAAATATCCCCTTCAGCATCTGAAACTGATACCCAGGAAATACCTGATTAGCTTTCCTTTGCCCCTTATGAACAAATTCCTTTTCATATCACTATCATAGTATCATAGTATCATAGTAGTTAGAGTCGGAAGGGACCTGGGCAGATCATCTAGTCCGACCCCCTGCCTTGGCAGGAAAGAGCACCGGGG